>OZ012740.1:406908731-407521231 GCA_963859935.3 Lathyrus sativus | reverse complement strand
ACCCACGGTGCACACATCTCACACACAGCACACCGGTTCATACATAATGCGTACTCCACCAATTAGGCCACTTGCGATAAACGCCGGCTAAACAGCCCCTACAACCACCAACATACGCTTGACAAACTGCTGTCGGGCTCGCTAGCGCATTCGCCCGGTGAAGCCCCCGCAGCGAACACTCGCTGCCATTCTCCTGGCGAAACCTCTGGTGAAGCCAATCAGAAGCTTCTGCCAGCTCTCGCTGGCTAGTTCGCCCGACGAAGCCTGGCGAAGGCTCGCCCCCCATTCGCCCAGCGAATACCTGCGTACGCAGAAAAATTCTGCGCTGTAGAGTCACCTCTCACGCCGATTCCACCCGATTAAATCGAAAACCCACAACTATCCACATACTGCAACTTAGCTATGGGGTCTATTCCCGATTCTATCCGACAAATCACATCATCTGCTCAAATTACCGACTTCCGGCATAACTCTAAAACTACTCAAAAACCCCAAACTCATTCAACCCATTATTCTCAGCACATGCAAACGAATTAAACATCAAACAACACAACAATCACAACAATAACAACATGCAATCGACATCAAACATCAAGAAATCTATGGGGTTAGAGATTTCCCCCTTTCTACCGATTAATCATGCATTTACCAAATTTAACCGATTATCCCCCCTTACCTCAATTCAAGCTTTGATGATGAACAAGCTCTTTAATCCGCACGAAATCCGCTTGCTAAGTTGTTGTTCTTGATCGTGTTCTTTCTCTTGCTCAAACCGTGTTCTCCTCTTCTTTCCAATTCTATTTGTCACCAAAAATGCCAACAATACCCCTCATTCCAATTAATTCCACTTTTTATTCCAAAACAAATATAATTCCCTTAATTCTTTTAATTCAAAAATCCAACAAATAACATTTTCTCATTTATATTAATATTAGCAATAATAATGATAATAATCAATAATAATTTTTACATTACTATCAATTATCACATTTCATCACAATTTATTAATATTATGAGTTCTTGACCTTCCACAATAATTCTCAAAATACACCCACGAATAAAATAATCACAGGAACCAAAAATAATTAAAATGGGCGTTACAACTCTCCCCCACTTTAATTATTTTCGTCCTCAAAAATACCTGATGGAAACAACTCTGGATACGCTTCCCGCATCCTGCTTTCCAATTCCCAGGTTACACTGCCAGTTGCAGCACCTCCCCAACCCACTCTCACCGACGGTATCTCTTTTCCTCTGAGTCGCTTCATCTTGCGATCCTCAATCCTCAACGGCAACGTCTCCATAGTTAGATTCTCTCTAACTTGGACTTCATCCCTCTGAATCACGTGAGACGGATAGTGAACATAATTCCGAAGTTGCGACACGTGAAACACGTCATGCAAGTTCGAAAGCTCCGGCGGCAACGCCACCCTATAAGCCACAACACCGATCCTCTACAAAATCTGATACGGTCCGATAAACTTCGGATCCCACTTCTTGGACTTCAAAGCACGTCCAACACCCGTCACTGGGTTAACCCTCAAGAATACATGGTCACCCACACTGAATTCCAACTCTTTCCTGCGGTTATCATAATAACTCTTCTGCCGATCCTGAGATGCTTTCATCTTTTCACAGATCATCTACACTGTCTCAGTAGTCTGTTGTACCAACTCTGGTCCTAACACAACACGTTCACCCGACTCATACCAACACAAAGGAGTCATGCACCTCCTACCATAAAGAGCCTCAAACGATGCCATCCCGATACTGGAATGGTAACTGTTGTTGTACGTGAACTCTACCAAAGGCAAATGAGTATCCCACGTACCACCTTTCTCCAACACACAAGCCCGCAACAAATCCTCCAAAGTCTGAATAGTCCGCTCCGACTACCCATCCGTCTGCGGATGATAAGCTGAACTTAGCTTCAACTCAGTACCCAAAGCCTCTTGTAAAATCTTCCAAAACACAGAAGTGAACCTCAGATCTCTATCCAACACAATGTTCAATGGCATATCGTGCAGCTTCACAATTACCCGAATATAAATCTCTGCAAGCTTCTCCAACGGAAAGCTAATACTGATCGGTACAAAGTGTGCAGACTTCGTAAACCGATCCACAATCACCCAAATGGCGTCAAATCCTCTCTCCGTATTCGGTAAACCTGTAACAAAGTCCATAGCAATACAATCCCACTTCCAAACCGGAATCTCTAACGGTTGCATCATCCCAGAAGGTCTCTGATGCTCCACTTTCGACTTCTGACAAATCAAACAAGCATAAACATATCGAGCAATATCCTTTTTCATGCCCGACCACCAAAATAAAATTTTCAAGTCCTGATACATCTTCGTAGCTCCTGGATGAACACTCAGGCTACTACGATGTCCTTCTTCCAAAATCGACTTCTTCAACTCATCATTATCCGGCACGCAAATTCTGTCCCGAAACCTCAACACACCCGTAATATCCATCCTGAAATCACTACCGGAGTCACTTCCGGCCTCTCGCATCAAATCCACAAGTTTCACATCCAACTTCTGATGTTCTCTAATCATGTCCAAGAAATCATTCTTCACTTGCAATTTACCCAACGTCACACCATCCGAGGTAAACTCACAAAACATGCACAAATCCCGAAACTACTCAATAATCTCCATCTCTTTTACCATCAATGCCGACATATGAATTGTCTTTCTGCTCAACGCATCCGCAACCACATTTGCTTTCCCGGGGTGATAACTCAAACTAAAATCATAATCCTTCAAGAATTCCAACCATCTCCTCTGCCGCATATTCAGCTCATTCTGATCAAACAAATATTTCAAACTCTTGTGATCACTGAATACCTCAAACCTCGATCCATATAAATAATGTCGCCAAATCTTCAACACAAAAACTACCGCAGCCAATTCAAGGTCATGAGTAGGATAGTTACGCTCATGCACCCTCAATTGCCGCGAAGCATAGGCTACCACTTTTCCATTCTGCATAAGAACTCCTCCCAATCCCATTTTGGATGCATCACAATATACCACAAAAGGCTCACACGAATTCGGTAACACCAACACCGGCGCTGAAGTCAATCTCTTTTTCAGTTCCTCAAAACTCTCTTCACAAGCTGCATCCCACATGTAATACCCCAAATTTTACCCTTATATTTAATCAGTCATTTCGCATAGCATCTCATATGTACATTGCTAACCGCTAACCAGTTATGAAGGTGTTTGTTTTGCAGATTTGGTCCCAGGGGTATTTTGGTCATTTTACACAAATTCTACCAATTCCTTGAAGACGGGCTGTTATTAAGTTCTGAGGCGTTTGATACACTATTTTTGAGGCATTTACCTATCACCAGGTCTGATTATATCAAGGTGCCAATTTGACGTGGTCGATATTAAAGTTTGTCGAGCACAACTGGATTTAAGACTTATTGCTCATGGCTTACTCCCGGCACACCTCCGTTAATAAGGTGTGGTTTTACTGGGGTATTATTGGATGGTTGCTCACAGTCTTTGGTCAGTGGAATTCAATTACGAGTAGTGTTATTGGCGATGCTGAAACTGTTGTGATTACGGTACACATCCGTGTTTGGTTGGTTAGCATTTAAATTGAGTTTTAATCAGATGATGAGTTTGAGATTACGAATGAGACAAGTGCAAATAAGAATATCCTTTGGGAGTGTTTATGTTTTATGACTAGAGTAATGAATTTAAATATTTGTGGATTTATCCACAAGTGTTTGCAATTTATAACTAGAAGTAAACATAAACAATTGCAAGCTTGAATGATCAGGGATGAATGGAAGTTTTTGGGAATTTTTTATTGCATAAGAATGTTATTGTACAAAAGGGTTTGAATCATTTTACATTTGAGTTGCCGTAAAATTACAACTACAGAGATTACATTGACTCTAAAAAATCCTAAGTCCTAGAACTTCTAAATGTCCTTCATGATGTCCTTTGAGCTTCTCCGCAAGGTCTCCAATTTCAACCTGCACAAAGAGAAACAAAACAAAACAGTATAAAATATGTTAGAAGATGTTTTTGACACTCTCAGAACAATGTCATCATCGAGTGCCGGGAGTGGCACAACCGAAGCTGCGTCCTACCCCCGTTACCGATCCGCGCCGTGGGCGTCTGATCAGGTAATACCTGTTCTTATCGATACGGGACATCCGAGAGATAGAAGAAATAAAAGAAGCGGGACTGATTCGTTTTGCCGCGATTGGATTTCCAAACTGATGCGAGAATAAGGCAACATAGGCAAGTTCTGACTCAGACCCGGATGCCGGCAGGTCTGAGTCACTTTGGTTTCAACCCCTGAAAATCCACAAACACATCAATATCAGGTTCAGCATTCAAAACTCAAAATGATTCATAGGTTGCCATAGGCATCAAACTGCAGCAATCCTGAACAGGACAAGAGAATTGAAATACAAGCCAAAGCTGCATCACATTGCAAACAGAATACCATATGCAAACTAAACTGCATCAAAACAATGCATCAGAAGGCAGAAATATGCGCAAGAAGCCACAAGAAAATATCTCATAGGTCTGTCCTAACAAGATCCAAAGAAAAGGTAACAGCAGATAATACAAAGAAAGCCAGAGGAACAAAGCTGTAACAAACTGCCAAGCTGTACCAAAAGGCTGTCAGTTAGGGGCAAGCCTCACGGATGGCAAGTCACAAAAATGGACACAAAATCACAGCACCGAGTCATAGCGCAAATCATACCAGAAGGAGCAAGGATAAGCTCGCATAATCGCATCAGTTGCACCAAAATTGGATTACAAAACAATTCGATTGGAACTCGCTTCGAACAAAAACAACTGGTCAGCATCTGAAAAAATCAATAATCAAACTGCATCAGAACAGCACAAATCATATCACGAAATCAAGTGCAATGTGGTTCGAATCAGAATCAACAACACCAAGCTGATGTGTTTAATCACGCCCTCAGAAAACTCATCACTGGGCGGAGACTCGAGCTGCCGGGAGGGAAACAATTAGAATGTCTCCAGCTCCCAACCAAGCGTCGAAAATAAGGACCGATCTCGAAGACAAGCCAACAATCAGTGAAGGTGAAACGAGTCACAAAACCATATCAGTTCATAAGCCCAGAACACAACAACTGTCAAAAGTAACCGCGGCGTCAAAACCAGAAGTATCACCAGCAGGCTCAGAATGTCATCATTGCCATATACCTTTCCCGACAATTTTGGCTCAACCAAAGCTTCAATATCAAGTCCTCTCTGAAAGAAGAAGAGGAAAAGAATCTGAGCTGCATCAAAGAAACGAACCAATCAAAAAACGAATCAGTTCGAGATCAAAAACATCAAACAGAGACACGAATCCATCAAGGAGTTATGTGAATCAAAATCAAACATCAATCAATCCAATCTGAAGGCAAACCATATCAGAAAAATAGAGAGATTTTGATTTGATAATTAATCCCAAAACAGATCAAAACAAATCAGTTCAGATTACTAAAATTGAATCGAATCAGGAAATCATATCAGCTCAATCAGGTTCTAAAAGAGGAAACAGAATATCAGATTCATATGATTCAATCTCACCAAAACCTCAATCAGGATTCCAAGAGAAGAAACGAGATCCCAATCGTATCAGAAAGCCCCTATTGGAACTCAATCTGGAAAAACCAAACGAAATCAAATCAAATCGAATCAAAAACAAAATCAAATCTCAGAGTAACGCAAGTTCAAGGCCCAAAAAGAGAGATAAAGAGAAATTATAAAAAGGGAAGACACAACCTGATAAAGGGGAGCGCGTACAAACCCTAGCCGGTAACCGCGAGAGAGAGAACGAAGAACACCCAAAGTGCAGAAACCCT
The DNA here is from genome assembly GCA_963859935.3 of Lathyrus sativus. NCBI lineage: Eukaryota > Viridiplantae > Streptophyta > Magnoliopsida > Fabales > Fabaceae > Lathyrus > Lathyrus sativus. The sequence goes on along the minus strand of OZ012740.1, from coordinate 407,515,374 downwards.
AACGAACGAGAATCGCGAGACTCAGAGACGAAGTCTCATCATCGCCTCCAATAGCCGCAACCGCGCCACCGAACGAAGGAAGATCACCTTCGCCGTTTAAACGGCGGGCAATCAAACCTTCCTCGAACCCGCGGACTCAGAGAGTTGAAGCTCTTCCTCACCGTCCATAGTTCAAGCCTAGCATCAAAGAAAAAGGTAGGGAGATCAAGTGTTTATCTGTTCATGTTGTGATTGCAGGAAAAAGTGGCGGACGGTACATCCTAGAGGCACGCAAAGAAGAGGAAGTCGAGAGAGATGGAAGAGAGAAAGACGAACGGCGCCGCGAGAATGAGTTGGGGTTTGGGAAACCCTAATTTTTCTTATGACTCATAGATGGGTTGGGTCCGGATGTGGTGACCGGCCCAACCCTCTTCCCCTTTTATTTTTTGTTCTTTGTTTTGTTTTTTAAATTTTATTTGTTTTATGTTTTTAAAAAACCTTTTTTTAACATTTTAATTCTATAACTTTTAAAAAAATCTTTATAACAAAAAATAACATAACATTTTCATTTTAATCCTTTTAAAATATAATTATTAAGATTAAATTAAAACTTTTTTTATAAAATTAAAACTTTTGTAAATATAAAAATAAAAAAACTTTTTTAAATAAAATAAGGAAATTTTTTAAATATAAAAATAAAACACTTTTTAAAAAAAAACTTCTTTTGTAAGCTAGCATTAAATCATTAATTTTTTTTAAATAAAACAATAGTAAAAATCTCCATTTACATCTTCTCGTAACTCATTGCTGCCTAACTCTGCCTACTAACGGGTGTTCATTTTTGCAGTTCATACCATTTACTATTGTGTTGAGTTTTCATTTAAGTTTCCTTTATATTTGTATCTGTTTCTCATATGTAATCTCGCGAACCTAATAATCGCATTTACTTTTCGCATTTAAATTTCTGCTGATGTATGGTTTAAATTCCTGCTGATGTATTGCAATATTTCTGTCACATTACACACTCCGAAGGAATTAGGTCTAGCCGTTTGACCGCCGTGTCAATAGTCCCCAATTTCAAATCCTCAAAACTACAAACTACAAACCCTAATTTTCACAAATGCCTCGCCGCAGGCAAGATTACAATTTTACCCCTAGCATTAGGTCAAAGAGCCGCCGTGCTCATTTTAGGGTTTCCCGCCGCGGAATCCCTAACCTAACCCTAATTCACTTAACAATTTACAACGTAGAGATTTGGAGTTTCTACACTCCACGTAAGCGTGTCCTTAAGATGCGTTTATTCCCCTTGAGACCTTGACCACAGTCAAGAAGTCTCTAACCTCCCTTTTGAGGGGAACTACGATTACTCTGATTCCACTCCCGTAAGGATACGTAGGCACAAGATGCGATGTCTTGCCGAGTAAACTTAGAATTAACCCCTTAGGTCTCTTTTCTCACTTTTAATCCTTTGTACATATACCTTAAGTAAATAAATAGAGCAAATAGTAAACATTTGAACAAAAGGTTCCTGTAGAGTACTACAGAAGTTTAGGGTGCTAATACCTTCCCTAAATTTAACCAACCCCCGAACCCTAGATCTTTCCCCGCATTGTGTTTACGATGCAAAAATAGGTTTTCCCTCTTTTGACCTTTTCCTTCGGATAAATCAAAGAGCGGTTGTGAATTGAATTGCGATTCAAACTCATTAATAGTTTGATATCCTATTTCCACCGCAACAGAAAATGGCGACTTCACTGGGGAGTCTTAATTTTTGAGGGTTATCCCTAATTTGTTCATATTTATTGCTATTTGTTTTACTATTCATTTGCATGTATATATTGTGCTCTGATTTGGGACTGTTCCTTGTGCTGTGAGATAAGTCCTACGCCCGGACTAGCGACATTATTATAGGATGGGGATATATTCGATGAGGCTTATAGGGAGTGAATCCCGACCAAGCTGATTCGAGAATCACCGCTCAGTTGAGACCTTTTCGAAAATGGTTCGGTTGAACGAGTAATCGTAAAAACTTTTTCCATGGTCGATTGGAGTCTGTGATATTGAGGACCGTAGTACCTTAACACCACCTCGGCCTTATTTAGGACGTAGTGCGGGAGCTATGTGGGAGTAATCTTACAATGGCTGCTACGCGATACTACACTCAAAAGAGGTTCTCTTGAGAATATTATTAACCCCTGAGTCAGTCGGAAGGTTGATAATATCCGAAAGATGGGCTGATGACTTTGGGCACTTTGTAGAACCTTGTTCGGCAGGTACAACTAACCTATAGTACACTCCTTTTGGGATGGGTAGACCTTGACTCCGCTCACGTTCCTTTAACCTAGGACTTTGTGTGTTTTCCTGCATTGCATCCATAAAGCATCTCATTACATTGTATTTCATGGAGTTCAAATACCATTTATGGATATCGCGGGATACCATGAATAAAAAATAATAAGATGAAAAACAAGAAAAGGATTTCCTTGGTACCCCACGACATTCGTAAATGTTTGAATTCCATGAAATCTTCATTTGCATCATAGCATCATTTACTTTCTTGCATTGCATGTGTCTTCCGTTTTCTCATGTTCGGTTCTCTCGCCTTCCAGTTTCGTCACCCTGAGTTCTCGGCACCAATACAACACCAGAGCTCAAACTCGGAAGAGAATGGAGGATCAGGCAAAAGAGATTGATCGCCTTAGCAATGAACTTGAAGACCTTCGAGGGGGTATGGGGCGTATGATGGAATTGTTACATGTCATGAATGCTAAGATGGATACCCAGCCCACTGTTGTTTCTGAGATTACCGGCGTTACTATGGACCCTCCACCAAGTGTGACCGTAGCAAGGGACCCACCTTATGGTCTTGCTCCCGGTTTTGTGCCTCCTCAAGCCACTGTTCCAATTAATCAGCCTGTTCAGCAAGCCGTGCCTTTATTTTCTGAAGTTTCTAGGGGGGCCCCTATCTTTGCACCACCTGTTGTACACACTCGTGCGCAACCGTACTTCAATGAGACAATTTTTGATAATCTTGATGAGAATGTTGAGGGTTATGAGAAACATGATAAGCTTCGTGAGGAGGTAAACACCATCGTCCAGAGATTGAAAAAGGTAGAGGGTGATCAAATTTTTGGGACTGCCGCAAGGGATGTTTGTTTGGTCTCAGGTTTGGTTATTCCCCCGAAGTTCAAAACTCCGAACTTCGATCGTTATGAAGGTGCCACCTGTCCTAAAAGTCATCTGATCATGTATTATCGCAAAATGGCTGCCCATGTTGAGAATGATAAACTGATGATTCATTGCTTCCAAGATAGTTTGAAGGGTGCTTCTTCCAAGTGGTATTTAACTTTGGACCAGTCTCGCGTTAAGAGCTTTCAAGATTTATCTGACGCTTTCATCAAACACTACAAGTACAATATGGATCTGGCTCCTGACAGAAGACAGTTGCTGAGTATGTCACAAAAGAATTCTGAGTCATTCAAAGAGTATGCTCAAAGGTGGAGAGAGACTGCTTCGCAGGTAGAACCTCCTTTGACCGAAAAAGAGTTAGCTGATTAGTTTGTCGACACGGTCCGTCCAGAATTTTACGAGAGAATGGTGGGTAGTGTGACTTCAAATTTCTCCGATATCGTTGTTGTGGGTGTCAAGATTGAATTGGGTATGAAAAGTGGTAAAATGACAAATAATCATGGTGCTTCTAAGGATCAGCCGAAGAAACCTCCGTATAGCTCCCAGAAAAAGAAAGAGGGTGAGGCTAATGCTATATCCTCTGGTAGACCAAGAGAACGCTTTTATAGACATCCGCAAGGTTATGCTCAACCTCAAGGGTACCCAGTCCAATATGCTCAACAACCCTATGTGGCAGCTATTACACCTTCTTTCAATCAACAGGTTCCCATGTATCAACCTATGCAACAACCTCCTGTTTATCCGCCTCCTGTCAACTATCTACAGGCGCCCAACGCTCCTGCTCCTCAACAGCCAAAGAGTCCGGCTCCTCGCCAGAATGTTCCGAACAGAAGAACGTATAAGCCTTGTCCGCCTATTCCGATGACTTTCACCGAGTTGTACCCTTCTTTGGTCAAGCAAGGTCTCATCACTACTCGGGCTTTGGGTCCGCCTCCTAATCCTCTACCCGCCAATTACAACGCCGCCGCTCATTGTTTATTTCATGAGGGTGCGCCTGGTCATGATCTGGAGAACTGTTATGCTCTCAAAAATATTGTCAGGGATTTATTGGAAAAGAAGATTTTGTCATTTGAAGATCCTCAACCAAACGTTAAGAAGAACCCTTTTCCTAACCATAAGAGTGTCAATGCCATTAGTGCTGATTCGGAGGAAGGTTATGCCCTTGACGTTGAACAGATTAGGACTCCTCTCAAGATGTTCCATTCGAAACTGTTCGAAGCTGGTTTGGTGGATACTTCCCACGTTGCATGCGTAAGTTGTGAAGCCGGTATTAAGGGTTGTGTGTTGGTTCAGAATGATGTTCAGAGGTTGATTAATGAGGGTGTTTTACAAGTGACAAGCCAAGCCAAGAAGGATGAGGTCGCCGTGGTTGAGCCTGTCTTCCATCAACCTGAATCAAAGGGTAAGGTACCAGTGTTTAATCTATCAGGGGCAGGTTCTGCCAATCCCGTGTTCGACATACCCAAGTCGTCTATCCCTGAGGTGAATCAGCCTAAGCCTATAGTTATTCGAAGACCAAGTCCGTTTCCTTTCCGTGATCCTAAAGCTGTGCCTTGGAAATACAACGTGACGATGATTGACAAGGAGTCTGGGAAGGTTATTCCAACGGAAGAGGTTAAGGGCACCGTGACCAATATCGCAGAGGCAAGCAGGATGACTCGCAGTGGCCGTGTGTATACTCCCCATTCCAATGAGGTCCCACCTAAGGAAATAACTAGTATCCCAGTGCCTGCCAAAGACAAAGGTAAGGGAGCCGTTACGAATGATGAAGATGCCGAATTTTTGAGGATCATCAAGAAAAGTGACTATAAAGTTATTGACCAACTTCATCAGACTCCTTCCAAGATTTCGATTTTATCTCTGTTGATGAGTTCACCCGCTCATAGGATGGCCTTGCAGAAGGTTTTGACTCAAGCACATGTGGATCAAGATATCAGCACCAGTCGGTTTGATAGTGTGATTGCCAATTTGACCGCCTGTAACACCCTTAGTTTCAGCAATGAAGAGTTACCGAAGGAGGGTCCGAACCATAATCGTGCTTTACATATATCGGTGAAATGTCAGGAGGACAATTTAGCGAGAGTGCTAGTGGACACCGGGTCTTCTCTGAATGTTCTACCCAAGAGGGTTCTTGATACGTTGTCTTGTAAAGAGACTGTGTTGAAACCTACTCCTTTGGTCGTCAAGGCTTTCGATGGCTCTCGTCGGTCGGTAATGGGGGAGGTTGAACTTCCTATCCTGATTGGTCCGCAAACTTTTAATATCACGTTTCAAGTCATGGACATTAATCCCAATTACAGTTGTTTACTTGGAAGGCCGTGGATTCATGCCGCTGGGGCAGTAACCTCAACGTTACATCAGAAGATGAAGTTCGTGATCGATGGAAAGTTGGTTATTATACACGGTGAAGAGGATCTGATGGTCAGTAACTTGTCTTCTTTCCGTTACATCGAGGCCGATGAGAATGCTTTAGAAATCTCCTTTCAAGCACTTGAGATCGCCAATGCCGTTCTGCTAGAAGTCGAAGAGACAATGGGTCAGGGTAATCCATCTTTCGCATCTCTGAAGAGTACCAAATCAACAATTGACAGGGGCATTCCTGAAGGTTGGGGAGAGGTAATTGACGTCAAGACCAAGACTGATCGCTCTGGGTTGGGTTACAAACCAACTCAGAATGGAGCTGCCACAATTGTCGAAGGGCGTCCGAAGGTTATCCAAGAGGTATTTGTCAGCGGAGGTTTCCAAGTCAATGCCATTTGTGACTGTGAGGAAAATGAAGAGTTGAGCAACCTGGTGTTTAAGGGTGATGCAGTTTTGAACAACTGGGAGGCCGTAGAGATCCCTGTTATTTTTCCTTTGTCAAAGTAATTCTTTTAAAAAGTTTCATTTACATTTTCAAATAAAAATCCGTAGCTCTGCCCAAGGCTATAGGGTCGCTTTTTTTTGGGCCACCTTTCATTCCTAAAAAGATATTAATAAAAGCATTTTGTTCAATTCCACTTTGGTTCATTTGCGTTTTTCATTTTCACCTTTAAAAATGAAATTGGCAACCTTTTTCCCAAAAAAATAAAAAACAGCATTCCATTCTTACATATCTTCGAGCATTTTAATTAAGTAAGCCTTCCATCATGCAGAGACATCGTAAACCTTGTTGGATCCAATGACTTTACTGACACTCCTGACTGGGATGCACCCATCAATCAAGCTAAGGACGAGGGTGAAGAAGATTTTGAAGTACCCGCTGAACTGACAAGATTGATTGAGTACGAGTACACAGAGCTTCAACCGCATAAAGAGCAGGTGGACTTAATTAATCTCGGTACAGATGAGAGCAAGAAAGAGGTCAAGATTGGTGCAATGCTCGGGACAGAGGTTAGACCGAGATTGATTGAGTTGTTAAAAGAGTATATTGATGTGTTTGCATGGTCTTATCAAGATATGTCGGGCCTAGACACGGATATTGTTGTTCACAAGTTGCCACTTAAGCCAGATTGTCCACCTATCAAGCAGAAACTTCGAAGAACGAGACTCGACATGGCTTTGAAGATTCGAGATGAGGTTAAAAAGCAGTTGGATGCAGGTTTCTTGGCAGTCGCAAAATATCCAGATTGGGTTGCCAACATTGTGCCAGTGCCTAAGAAGGACGGTAAAGTTAGGATGTGTGTAGACTACAGGGACCTGAACAAAGCAAGTCCGAAAGACGACTTCCCTCTGCCACATATTGATACACTTGTAGACAACACAGCCAGTTTTGCGTTGTTTTCATTTATGGATGGTTTCTCTGGCTATAATCAGATCAAGATGGATCCCGACGATCGAGAGAAGACTACTTTCATTACTCCTTGGGGGACCTTCTGCTACAAAGTCATGCCCTTTGGTTTGAAGAACGCGGGGGCAACTTACCAACGCGCTATGACCACTCTCTTTCATGATATGATGCACAAGGAGATTGAGGTGTACGTGGACGATATGATAGCCAAGTCTCAGAGTGAAGAGGAGCATCTAGACCATTTGGTGAAATTGTTTGAACGACTCAGGAAATATCAGTTGAAATTGAACCCTGCTAAATGTACCTTCGGTGTCAGATCCGGAAAACTGCTTGGTTTCATCGTTAGCCAGCGAGGGATTGAGGTGGATCCTGACAAAGTCCGAGACATTCAAGATATGCCGGCTCCGCAAACCGAGACACAAGTTAGAGGTTTTCTGGGACGTTTGAATTATATTTCCAGGTTTATCTCCAATATGACCGCTACTTGTGAGCCGATATTCAAGTTACTTTGCAAGGGGCAGACGGTTGAGTGGAACCCCGATTGTCAGAAAGCGTTCGAGAAAATTAAGGGTTATTTGCAAGATCCCCCTATTCTAATTCCTCCCGTGCCTGGAAGACCGTTGTTTATGTACCTTACTGTTCTTGAGAAGTCTATGGGTTGTGTGCTTGGACAACATGATGAAACTGGGAAAAAGGAACATGCGATTTATTACCTGAGCAAAAAGTTTACCGACTGCGAAAACAGATACTCACCATTGGAGAAAACTTGTTGTGCGTTGGCATGGGCCGCTAGGCGCCTTCGGCAATATATGGTCTGTCATACCACATTGTTGATTTCTAAAATGGATCCGATCAAGTATATTTTTGAAAAACCTGCTCAAACCGGGAGGCTAGCCCGTTGGCACATGTTGTTATCCGAATATGACATCCAGTATGTACCCCAGAAGGCAATTAAGGGTAGTATTTTATCGGATTATCTTGCAGATCAGCCGGTTGAAGATTATGAACCTCTTAAGTTTGACTTTCCTGATGAGGATATTTTGTTGATTAAGAGAGATTGTGAAGAGCCAGATCCGAGCGAAGGTCCAGAACCAGGTCTTTGGTGGAAGATGATGTTTGATGGTTCCTCGAATTTCAATGGGCATGGTATAGGCGCCGTTTTGATGAACCCAAAGGGTGGATTCACTCCATTTACAGCGAGGTTGGACTTTGAGTGTACTAATAATGTCGCAGAATATGAAGCATGTATTCTTGGCCTCGAAGCAGCAATTCACCTCCGAATCAAACTTCTTAAAGTAAGTGGTGACTCAGCCTTGGTTATTTACCAGGTACAAGGCAAATGGGAAACGAAGAATGAGAAGTTGATCCCTTATAAGGACTATATTATTGAGTTGATCAAGTATTTCGACGAGATAGAGTTCGAGCATGTTCCTAGATCAGAGAATCACGTTGCTGATGCTTTAGCCATGTTAGCATCCATGTGGAAAGTTAAATTCGTTAATGAAGCACCTCTTATCCATATTGAGCGCAAGGTTGAGCCCGCTTATTGTCAGACGGTCGAAGAAGTTGAGGTGGATGAAAAGCCTTGGTTTCATGATATCAAGAACTATCTCGTCAAACAAGAGTATCCCGATGGTGCTACTGGTCTGGACAAGAAAACATTGAGAAGACTGGCGTCCAAATTCTTTATCAGTAATGGGGTGTTATACAAGAGGAATCACGACATGGTTCTGCTCAGATGTGTTGATAAACGAGAAGCGGACATGTTACTGCAGGAAATTCATGAGGGGACCTTCGGAACTCATGCCAATGGTTATGCTATGTCCAAGAAGATGTTAAGGGCTGGGTATTATTGGTTAACCATGGAAGCTGACTGCATCCAATACGCTAGAAAATGCCATAAGTGCCAAATTTATGCTGATAAAATGCATGTACCTCCATCACCGTTGAATGTTTTGTCGTCACCATGGCCGTTCTCTATGTGGGGCATTGACATGATTGGGGCAATCGAGCCGAAGGCTTCTAATGGTCATCGTTTTATCCTCGTTGCTATTGATTATTTCACCAAGTGGGTAGAGGCTGCCTCCTACACCAACGTGACCAAGCAAGTGGTTGCCCGTTTCATCAGGAAAGAGATCATCTGCCGTTATGGAGTCCCAAGTCGGATAATAACTGACAATGGCACCAATCTGAACAACAAGACTATGAAAGAGCTGTGTGATAGTTTCAAGATCACTCACCACCATTCTTCTCCGTACCGTCCTAAGATGAATGGGGCCGTTGAAGCTGCGAATAAGAATATCAAGAAGATCCTACAAAAGATGGTTGTGACTTACAAAGATTGGCATGAGATGTTACCGTTTGCTTTGCATGGATACAGAACCTCAGTAAGAACTTCGACAGGGGCAACACCTTTCTCACTGGTATATGGAATGGACGCCGTGCTCCCCATCGAAGTAGAGATACCTTCTTTAAGAGTGTTGATGGAAGCTGAACTTGAGGAAGCTGAGTGGGTTCAAGACAGACTGGATCAGTTGAACCTCATCGACGAGAAGCGTTTGACAGCCATGTGCCATGGGCAATTATATCAGAAACGGATGAAAAGAGCGTTTGATAAGAAGATCCGTATCCGTGAGTTCCGTCAAGGAGAGCTCGTACTCAAAAAGATCTTGCCAGTACACAAAGATATGCGTGGAAAGTGGATGCCCAATTATGAAGGCCCATTTGTTGTAAAGACCGTTTTCTCCGGAGGGTCTCTGATACTTACGACAATGGACGGTGAAGAACTAGCACATCCCGTGAATTCTGATGCAGTCCGAAAATATTATGCCTAAAAACCCGCTAAGTCGAAAACCTGCAAAAGGCGACTTAGGCAAAAGTAAGGGTTGAAAAAAAAAGAAATAATAATAAAAAGCTCGCTAAGTTGAAAACCCGAAAGGGCGGCTTAGGCAAAAAAGAGCGTCCCGGTGGATTGAAAACCCGAGAGGGCGGTCCAGGCAAAAGTTAGGGACAAAGGCATTTCATCACATCAGAGGACACACTTTCCGCATGAGAGCCATGTTTCGTTTCTTTCATCCTTGCCCGAAGCAAGATTCTGGATTAGTCTTAGTTATTAGTGTCAGTAGGTGTCATTGGATTCAATGTAACCTTTTCCCATGTTGCCAATTTCAAAACATAATCATCTGTGGAGCTATGCCTTCAGCGAGCTACCGCCCTTTAAATAAAAGATACCATCTTGTTACTTACATTCCTTGGTGCATTGCTCTTTGTTTTCTATTGTTATGCAAAATGCGTTTATTCTTAAAATTTGAAAATGAAAGGTGCATTGTAGATTTTTCAAAACTGTTTTTCAAAAACAACAAATTTGAAAGGTAATAAATTACTTTGACTAGTGGAAATTTCGAAAGGATCTCTTCACTCCCCGAAAATATCATTAGTGCAGAAACACTTTCAAACCATTGCTCTAACACAGTCCCCAGCGAGACTATAAGCTGACAACCCTTTCTTGGGTAACTCAAAAGTGTCCCTCAAGTTTTCCTCTCCCCATGAGAAGACATAATACTGTGCACCTAAGCAATTTATTTTCTCCCCAGAGAACTCAGAATTTTGAAACCAGAGTTAGTCCTACTATTCCTTCCCATGATTGACGTATTGGTTGCAGAGGACACAGGGTATCTCCGTCGAGATGTTTATTTCATCTCTTGTCCCGTCTCTAGTCTGTTTCGCCAACATACGCAAGAACATAAGCATCACATGCCTATTCATTACATACTCATTACATACTCATTTCATAACATCTTGCATACATAAACATTAACATACATAGACATTAACATACATTCATATTAACATATTCATTAATATATGCATTAGCATTCACAGGTTCGTTGTGTTTCACCGTCATTGGTTGTTACCGCCGAGTAACTGGGCTCGTCCATCCTCCCCAAATAGATTGTCAGCCCTAAGCATAAAATACTTACTTGTTTCCAGTTTCCCCACAGAGCTCGATCCTCGTGGATGACGGTTACTTCAGCTATCTTTCCTCGCCAGGATAAGATATCTACCCTTCGAGATCATTCCCTCGATGGAGTCTTGATTACCAGTTTTCTTTCTAGCTCGATCCTAGATTGAACCTCAGTCTTGTCGATCGTCAATCCCAACCGGACGTGCATTTATTTTGCACCATCTAAAGGTTTTCACCATACCATGACAGATACGCGACTATCTCGCTCGAGAAATTTATCACTGTACCCGGACGTGCATTTATTTTGCACTATCTTTCAAGAAAATCAACTACAATCCTTTACAGATACACGCCAGTTCACGCCTGGAAAATCTACCAACACAACACTTTACAATCCTACATGTTACAACAACACTTTACACTTTACATCTTACAGCATCAATATACAACATTTCTCACCTAAGAAGTCGATCCTATCTTCGTTATGACTCGCAGCAAATGGCCATCTCCATGGAGCAGTTGGGCTTCCATTTACCTGTCGTCTTGAAGTATAGGAGGTATGAACCAAATCGTATTCAGGAGAGCACGATCTTGAAGTACGCGGAGGTTTTGAGCGGAATCATATTCAGGAGAGCACGATTCTGAAGCATGAAGAAGTTCATTTATCCTTTAGTAAAAGAAGGAGCGGAATCATATTCAGGAGAGCACGATTCTGAGTTATGAGGAAGTTCAATTGGCCGTTTTTCAGGAGAGCACGATTCTGAAGAATGAAGAAATTTCAAGAACCGAATCATATTCAGGAGAGCACGGTTCTGAGTTATGAGGAAGTTTAATTAGCCCTTTTCATATTCAGGAGAGCACGATTCTGAAGTATGAAGAATTTCATTTACAAGAAAGAGCCGAATCATATTCAGGAGAGCACGATTCTGAGTTATGAGGAAGTTCAATTAGCCCTTTTCATATTCAGGAGAGCACGATTCTGAAGTATGAAGAATTTCATTTACAAGAAACAACCGAATCATATTCAGGAGAGCACGATTCTGAGTTATGAAGAAGTCAATTTACCCTTTTCATATTCAGGAGAGCACGATTCTGAAGTATGAAGAATTTCATTTACCCGAAAAAGCCGAATCATATTCAGGAGAGCACGATTCTGAAGTATGAGGAAGTTCAGTTTACCCTTTTTATGTTCAGGAGAACACGATCTTGAAGCATGAAGAAGTTTATTTATCCTTCAGTAAGAGAAGAATCAGAATCGTATTCCAGGCGCCGACCTTAAATACGAGAAGATTTATTTATCAGATAAGCAACAGTCTCTTTATTTGAGTGCTTATCCGTTTTGGCATATAAGTCCCTTCCAACGATGAGTGACAATCCTCCCGCGAGAAGCTTATCAGGGCATTTCCCATCAAAGTCCATTTATTTTGGCATACAGCCGGTCTTTACCCTGTATATTTGTTACGGAGTTCCAAAAAGTCCGTTTGATCCTGTCACGAGAGATAGTTTACAGAAGCTTGGATGTTATTCTTTGCTCAATGCTCCAGCATTCTGTAATCGATCTTGCAATCGTACGTGATCCAGTTTTATTTTTAGATTCCCCAGTGGAGGCTGTCTCACAGGTGTCATCTCCATTTGAGAATCTCGTTCCCAAGATGACAATTGGTCGTGTTCGCACCAGTTGACTATCATTTTAGGATTCCCCAGCGTTTGTACCGTGTCTCAGCACGTCGTTTTCCCCAGTGTGTTCTTCTCGTCTGTGTCGTCGTATTCGTCAGCATTTTCGCATTCATCATTCCAGCATATGCATCATATCATATTCATATCATCTGCATTAAGCGGTCCTCGCTTTGTCCATAGCATTGCATTACCGTCGCATATAAGGGCAAAATTTTCGGTTATCTATATTTAAATCTCTCCACCACGATTCCTCGAGTCTCTGTCACTCAAATCGTCCGGTGTAGTTATTTAAATAGGGGCAACTGTAATACCCCAAATTTTACCCTTATATTTAATCAGTCATTTCGCATAGCATCTCATATGTACATTGCTAACCGCTAACCAGTTATGAAGGTGTTTGTTTTGCAGATTTGGTCCCAGGGGTATTTTGGTCATTTTACACAAATTCTACCAATTCCTTGAAGACGGGCTGTTATTAAGTTCTGAGGCGTTTGATACACTATTTTTGAGGCATTTACCTATCACCAGGTCTGATTATATCAAGGTGCCAATTTGACGTGGTCGATATTAAAGTTTGTCGAGCACAACTGGATTTAAGACTTATTGCTCATGGCTTACTCCCGGCACACCTCCGTTAATAAGGCGTGGTTTTACTGGGGTATTATTGGATGGTTGCTCACAGTCTTTGGTCAGTGGAATTCAATTACGAGTAGTGTTATTGGCGATGCTGAAACTGTTGTGATTACGGTACACATCCGTGTTTGGTTGGTTAGCATTTAAATTGAGTTTTAATCAGATGATGAGTTTGAGATTACGAATGAGACAAGTGCAAATAAGAATATCCTTTGGGAGTGTTTATGTTTTATGACTAGAGTAATGAATTTAAATATTTGTGGATTTATCCACAAGTGTTTGCAATTTATAACTAGAAGTAAACATAAACAATTGCAAGCTTGAATGATCAGGGATGAATGGAAGTTTTTGGGAATTTTTTATTGCATAAGAATGTTATTGTACAAAAGGGTTTGAATCATTTTACATTTGAGTTGCCGTAAAATTACAACTACAGAGATTACATTGACTCTAAAAAATCCTAAGTCCTAGAACTTCTAAATGTCCTTCATGATGTCCTTTGAGCTTCTCCGCAAGGTCTCCAATTTCAACCTGCACAAAGAGAAACAAAACAAAACAGTATAAAATATGTTAGAAGATGTTTTTGACACTCTCAGAACAATGTCATCATCGAGTGCCGGGAGTGGCACAACCGAAGCTGCGTCCTACCCCCGTTACCGATCCGCGCCGTGGGCGTCTGATCAGGTAATACCTGTTCTTATCGATACGGGACATCCGAGAGATAGAAGAAATAAAAGAAGCGGGACTGATTCGTTTTGCCGCGATTGGATTTCCAAACTGATGCGAGAATAAGGCAACATAGGCAAGTTCTGACTCAGACCCGGATGCCGGCAGGTCTGAGTCACTTTGGTTTCAACCCCTGAAAATCCACAAACACATCAATATCAGGTTCAGCATTCAAAACTCAAAATGATTCATAGGTTGCCATAGGCATCAAACTGCAGCAATCCTGAACAGGACAAGAGAATTGAAATACAAGCCAAAGCTGCATCACATTGCAAACAGAATACCATATGCAAACTAAACTGCATCAAAACAATGCATCAGAAGGCAGAATTATGCGCAAGAAGCCACAAGAAAATATCTCATAGGTCTGTCCTAACAAGATCCAAAGAAAAGGTAATAGCAGATAATACAAAGAAAGCCAGAGGAACAAAGCTGTAACAAACTGCCAAGCTGTACCAAAAGGCTGTCAGTTAGGGGCAAGCCTCACGGATGGCAAGTCACAAAAATGGACACAAAATCACAGCACCGAGTCATAGCGCAAATCATACCAGAAGGAGCAAGGATAAGCTCGCATAATCGCATCAGTTGCACCAAAATTGGATTACAAAACAATTCGATTGGAACTCGCTTCGAACAAAAACAACTGGTCAGCATCTGAAAAAATCAATAATCAAACTGCATCAGAACAACACAAATCATATCACGAAATCAAGTGCAATGTGGTTCGAATCAGAATCAACAACACCAAGCTGATGTGTTTAATCACGCCCTCAGAAAACTCATCACTGGGCGGAGACTCGAGCTGCCGGGAGGGAAACAATTAGAATGTCTCCAGCTCCCAACTAAGCGTCGAAAATAAGGACCGATCTCGAAGACAAGCCAACAATCAGTGAAGGTGAAACGAGTCACAAAACCATATCAGTTCATAAGCCCAGAACACAACAACTGTCAAAAGTAACCGCGGCGTCAAAACCAGAAGTATCACCAGCAGGCTCAGAATGTCATCATTGCCATATACCTTTCCCGACAATTTTGGCTCAACCAAAGCTTCAATATCAAGTCCTCTCTGAAAGAAGAAGAGGAAAAGAATCTGAGCTGCATCAAAGAAACGAACCAATCAAAAAACGAATCAGTTCGAGATCAAAAACATCAAACAAAGACACGAATCCATCAAGGAGTTATGTGAATCAAAATCAAACATCAATCAATCCAATCTGAAGGCAAACCATATCAGAAAAATAGAGAGATTTTGATTTGATAATTAATCCCAAAACAGATCAAAACAAATCAGTTCAGATTACTAAAATTGAATCGAATCAGGAAATCATATCAGCTCAATCAGGTTCTAAAAGAGGAAACAGAATATCAGATTCATATGATTCAATCTCACCAAAACCTCAATCAGGATTCCAAGAGAAGAAACGAGATCCCAATCGTATCAGAAAGCCCCTATTGGAACTCAATCTGGAAAAACCAAACAAAATCAAATCAAATCGAATCAAAAACAAAATCAAATCTCAGAGTAACGCAAGTTCAAGGCCCAAAAAGAGAGATAAAGAGAAATTATAAAAAGGGAAGACACAACCTGATAAAGGGGAGCGCGTACAAACCCTAGCCGGTAACCGCGAGAGAGAGAACGAAGAACACTCAAAGCGCAGAAACCCTAACGAACGAGAATCGCGAGACTCAGAGACGAAGTCTCATCATCGCCTCCAATAGCCGCAACCGCGCCACCGAACGAAGGAAGATCACCTTCGCCGTTTAAACGGCGGGCAATCAAACCTTCCTCAAACCCGCGGACTCAGAGAGTTGAAGCTCTTCCTCACCGTCCATAGTTCAAGCCTAGCATCAAAGAAAAAGGTAGGGAGATCAAGTGTTTATCTGTTCATGTTGTGATTGCAGGAAAAAGTGGCGGACGGTACATCCTAGAGGCACGCAAAGAAGAGGAAGTCGAGAGAGATGGAAGAGAGAAAGACGAACGGCGCCGCGAGAATGAGTTGGGGTTTGGGAAACCCTAATTTTTCTTATGACTCATAGATGGGTTGGGTCCGGATGTGGTGACCGGCCCAACCCTCTTCCCCTTTTATTTTTTGTTCTTTGTTTTGTTTTTTAAATTTTATTTGTTTTATGTTTTTAAAAAACCTTTTTTTAACATTTTAATTCTATAACTTTTAAAAAAATCTTTATAACAAAAAATAACATAACATTTTCATTTTAATCCTTTTAAAATATAATTATTAAGATTAAATTAAAACTTTTTTTATAAAATTAAAACTTTTGTAAATATAAAAATAAAAAAACTTTTTTAAATAAAATAAGGAAATTTTTTAAATATAAAAATAAAACACTTTTTTAAAAAAACTTCTTTTGTAAGCTAGCATTAAATCATTAATTTTTTTTAAATAAAACAATAGTAAAAATCTCCATTTACATCTTCTCGTAACTCATTGCTGCCTAACTCTGCCTACTAACGGGTGTTCATTTTTGCAGTTCATACCATTTACTATTGTGTTGAGTTTTCATTTAAGTTTCCTTTATATTTGTATCTGTTTCTCATATGTAATCTCGCGAACCTAATAATCGCGTTTACTTTTCGCATTTAAATTTCTGCTGATGTATGGTTTAAATTCCTGCTGATGTATTGCAATATTTCTGTCACATTACACACTCCGAAGGAATTAGGTCTAGCCGTTTGACCGCCGTGTCAATAGTCCCCAATTTCAAATCCTCAAAACTACAAACTACAAACCCTAATTTTCACAAATGCCTCGCCGCAGGCAAGATTATAATTTTACCCCTAGCATTAGGTCAAAGAGCCGTCGTTCTCATTTTAGGGTTTCCCGCCGCGGAATCCCTAACCTAACCCTAATTCACATAACAATTTACAACGTAGAGATTTGGAGTTTCTACACTCCACGTAAGCGTGTCCTTAAGATGCGTTTATTCCCCTTGAGACCTTGACCACAGTCAAGAAGTCTCTAACCTCCCTTTTGAGGGGAACTAGGATTACTCTGATTCCACTCCCGTAAGGATACGTAGGCACAAGATGCGATGTCTTGCCGAGTAAACTTAGAATTAACCCCTTAGGTCTCTTTTCTCACTTTTAATCCTTTGTACATATACCTTAAGAAAATAAATAGAGCAAATAGTAAACATTTGAACAAAAGGTTCCTGTAGAGTACTACAGAAGTTTAGGGTGCTAATACCTTCCCTAAATTTAACCAACCCCCGAACCCTAGATCTTTCCCCGCATTGTGTTTACGATGCAAAAATAGGTTTTCCCTCTTTTGACCTTTTCCTTCGGATAAATCAAAGAGCGGTTGTGAATCGAATTGCGATTCAAACTCATTAATAGTTTGATATCCTATTTCCACCGCAACACCACACAAACACTTGATCCTTCCTGGTCAACTGAGTCAACGGTAAAGCCAATCTAGAAAAGCCTTCAATGAATCTTCGGTAATACCCTGATAAGCCCAAAAAGCTTCTAACCTCTGTTACTGTCTTCGGCGGTTCCCACTGTAACACTGCACTCACCTTAGATGGATCCACAGAAACACCATCACCCGAAATAACATGCCCCAGAAAACTCACTGTCTTCAACCAAAATTCACACTTTGATAACTTAGCAAACAACTTGTTATCCTTCAACACTTGTAAAGCGGTCCTCAAATGCTCCGCATGCTTTTCCTCAGACTTAGAATAAATCAGAATGTCATCAATGAACACGATAATAAACTGATCCAAATAAGAATGGAAGATACGGTTCATATATTCCATAAACACACCCGGCGCATTAGACACTCTGAAAGGCATTACTGCATACTCGTAATGTCCATATTGAGTCCTAAACGCCGTCTTCTGAATATCACCTTCTCACACTATTATCTGATGATAACCCGACCTCAAGTCGATCTTATTGAACACACAAGCTCCCACCAACTGATCCATCAAATCATCGATCCTTGGAAGAGGATATTTGTTCTTGATGGTCACTTTGTTCAACTGTCGGTAATCAATGCACAAACGCATGCTACCGTCCTTCTTCTTCACTAACAATACTGGAGCTCCCCACGGCGACACACTTGGTCTAATAAATTTTCTATCAAACAACTCTCCAATCTGAGTCTTCAACTCGGCTAGCTCCACTGCCGACATCCTGTACGGCGCCATAGAAATAGGTCTCGTACCAGGAACAAGATCAATGCTAAACTCAACCTCTCTCTTCGGAGGCAACTCAGTAATATCATCCGGGAACACCTCTGGAAACTCATTCACCACAGCTAACTCATCCAACAATGCCTTGTTGTCAACAGACAGTGATGCAAATAAAGCAAACACCTACGCTTCATCTTCCAACAAGGTTCTCAATTCCTTACCAGACAAGGAATCTGCCAACGCTTCCTCTTCAGGAGTCAAAAACAATAACACTTTCCGAAAACAATCGATGTACACTCGGTTGAACTCCAACAAGTTCATACCCAGTATAACATCCAAACCACCAAGTGGCAAACAGATCAAATCCACATCGAAGTCTCGGCCAAAGATAGTCAATGGACACTTCAAACACACAAGTGAAGTAGTCACTGAACCAATAGAGGGAGTTTCAATAGTCATCCGCCGCTTAAGAGTAGTCGGCACCAAACCTAACCTCTTCACACAATCAACAGAGATAAACGAGTGGGTCGCACCCGTATCAATCATAGCAGTCAAAGGAATGTTATTGATAAAACAAGTACCTTTAATCGAACATTCTCCGTCTTCCGCTTGAGTTCCCACAACTGCAAATACTTTACCCGCCACCTGAGGCGCCTGAGCCCTCCTCGGCTTCTCACAATGAGTACTAATGTGGCCCTTCTCGCCACAGTTATAACAAGTAGGCATATTAGTCTTACAATCCGCTATCACATGACTCGGCTTCCCACACTTGAAGCACTTTTTTGCATCAGGAGGACAATCATTGGCACGATGACCCATGCCACCCTACAACCACCAACATACACTTGCCTCAGCTCTCCAGCAAGCCTTTCATCGCACATGACCAACGAGGGTCCAAGTTCTCAAGGGAATAACACAAAATCAGCAGCAAAAGCACAAACTACTGTCAGGCTCGCTGGCGCATTCGCCCAGCGAAGCCCCGCAATGAACACTCGCTGCCATTCGCCTGGAGAAACCTCTGGCGAAGCCAAACAGAAGCTTCTGCCAGCTCTCGCTGGCTAGTTTGCCCAGCGAAGCCTGGCGAAGGCTCGCCCCCCATTTGCCCAGCGAATACCTGCGTACGCAGAAAAATTCTGCGCTGCAGAGTCACCTCCCATGTCGATTCCACCCGATTAAATCGAAAACCCACAACTATCCACATACTGCAACTTAACTACGGGGTCTATTCCCGATTCTATCCGACAAATCACATCATCTGCTCAAATTACCGATTTCCGGCATAACTCAGAAACTACTCAAAAACCCCAAACCCATTCAACCCATTATTCTCAACACATGCAAACGAATTAAAAATCAAACAACACAACAATCACAACAATAACAACATGTAATCGACATCAAACATCAAGAAATCTATGGGGTTAGGGATTTCCCCCTTTCTACCGATTAATCATGCATTTACCAAATTTAACCGATTATCCCCCCCCCCCCCCTTACCTCAATTCAAGCTTTGTTGATGAACAAGCTCCTTAATCCGCACGAAATATGCTTGCTAAGTTGCTATTCTTGATCGTGTTCTTTCTCTTGCTCAAACCGTGTTCTCCTCTTCTTTCCAATTATATTTGTCACCAAAAATGCCAACAATACCCCTCATTCATTCCAATTAATTCCATTTTTTATTCCAAAACGAATATAATTCCCTTAATTCTTTTAATTCAAAAATCCAACAAATAACATTTTCTTATTTATATTAATATTAGCAATAATAATGATAATAATCAATAATAATTTTTACATTACGCTCAATTATCACAATTTATTAATATTATGAGTTCTTGACCTTCCACGATAATTCTCAAAATACACCCACAAATAAAATAATTACAGAAACCAAAAATAATTAAAGTGGGCGTTACACCTGTCACCATAAACCTATTTCCATCCCTAAACCAGAAGATAGCCTAATTATACCTGGCACGATGATTCCTAGTGGCTCACATATTATCACATCCCCGACACGAGGCTCGATTGATTTCAGTTATCCATGATTGGTGTTCTATATTCCCTATGTTGATGTTGTTAAATCAGGAATATCTCGCCAATAGAGGTGCAGTTTAAGTTTGTTTCTCCTCAGCAGAGATGAGTGGTTTATGATTGCAACAAGTTGAGATGGCACTTATCTCTTATCAAAGCATGATCAAGGTTATCCTCAGCGGGTCAAGATTATTATCCCCGGCAGAGTGTATCCATCCCCAGCAGATTGATTGTGTATCTCCAGTGGATTGAGATTGAAGTTTTCCCTGACAAGCAGATTTGGGTTTATTACCCAAGCAGTGGGACGAATGCAGTATTGTTATTCCCACAGAGTCCAAGTTTTTTGGCTTCTTTCCCCTCAGGCTCTGGATCATTGACTCATTCCCTAATCGGAGGTTGGCATTGCTGAGTTTTATTCTCATTTACCCCAAGCAGAGGTTGGCGCCGATTCCCTCATGGAGCAATCTATAGCAGAGGCAGATTGTTCCCAGGATGAGTATCCCCGGCGGGTTGGATTTTGATTCTTCCCAGTGAAGCCGCCACTTTCAGATGAGTATTTGGTACCCTAGAAGGACCTTGGTGTCCTAGGAGACCGTTCAGGGTTGTTTTCCTCAGTGGAGCGAGATTTAATTTCAGTGTTTGATTATGTTTCCACCCCAGGGTCGTTGATTCCCCAGTAGAATGGGTATGTTTCCTCCAGCCGAGGCATTTGTTTCCCAGAAGAGTCGTATTCTGGTGGGCCATCCATGGCATTTTCCTCAACAAGGTTTGATTTGATCCCGGGTAGGGTTGTCTTTCTTCTCTCCATCATTTATTTTGCTGGAGCGATTCCCTTGCACTTTGCATCGTGCATAACATCCTCCAAACGTGTAGCATTTCCATTTCTTATGGAGCATTACGCCATTTTCAAACATATGCATATGAAACATAAGCCAAGTTGTTATCTCTTTGTTTCAGGTGTATCTCTGGAGGTTTGATCTCTTTGTCTTGTGGTATCTAAACCACAGTAGCAGGACCTCTTTGCGGTTATGGTATCCCGACCATGGCCGCTTATGTGTTTTATTGTGCCTTTGTGGTGTCCAGACCACGACAATGGATGTTATTATTGCTTTATCCATTGAGTATCCAAACTCCGATAAAGTCAGTATGGTATCCAGACCACGACTCATATTATTTCCCAACAGTGACGTCAGACTTCAGCTGGTCGTGTTGCTTTGAACTCATGTGGTATCCAGACCTTGATGAGTATTTATGATGAATTCCTTTGTCCGTTGAGTGTCTAGACTCCGGTCAATTGCAGGGAGTATTCAAACTCTGGTGAATTTTCAATTCGTGACTTATTGCTTTGTCTGTCGAGTATCCATACTACGGTCAGGTTTCGCCGAGTATCCAGACTCTGGTTTTTTACGTCGAACATCCAGGCTCCGGTTTTTTACGTCGAGCATCCAGGCTCCGGTTATTATGTGGAGTATCTAGACTCCGGTAAACTTTGTTGAGTATCCAAACTCCGAATTTTACATTGAGCATCCAGGCTCCAGCTCTTTCTCATTGAATATCCAGATTCTGACAACTTGAAATGTTATTCTTCAGCCTATATGGTATCTAGACCATGGCGCAATTTTTGATGGACGAGTTCATCTTATTATGTGATTCCCTAACCAGAGTTACTTGGTTAAGTTTCTCTTTTTTCTCCCTGCCAGAGTTACTTGGATAAGTTTCTCTCTTCCCCAGCGGAGTATTCTTGTGTCTTATCAAGAAGTTTATTAGCTCCGGTTGATCCGGCCTTTGGGTTCGATGCTCGCTTTTATTTAGCGAATGCCTGGCGGCGATGCCAGATGTCTTTACCTTTGTGGTTTTCTGGCGGTGATGTCAGATGTTTATCAGCATTATGTTTATCTAGCGGCGATGCCATATGTTTACCAACTTTGTGTTTGTCTGGCGGCGATGTCAGATGTTTCTCAACTTTCTGTGGTTGTCTGGCGGCAATGTCAGGTGTTCATCAGATTCGAGGTTGTCTGACGGCGATGTCAGATGTTTATCAGTTTCCCGTTTGTCTGGCGGCAATATCAGACGTTTATCAACTTTGTGGTTGTTTGGCGGCAAGATCAAACGTGTATCCATGTTGTGTTTGTCTGGCGGCGATGTCAGAAAATTTTAACCCTTGCAAATTTCTGGCAGCGATGTCAGATATTTTTCCGACTTAGCGTCGATGCCTAACGGCAATGTCAGATGATCTTTCTGACTTAGTGTCGATGATTTGAAATTGATAATCAACCAGCTTGTTGCTGTTGCAACTATTTCTTCAGTTACTTCCGGAGACCTTTATTCCAATCTATCAGAGTTTACAATTCTGCTTTTGGGGTTGGCAAATTTCCGGGTTCGTTGGTATTCAACCGTCTTTTACCTTTGAATGTTTGAAAGTCGTTCGCTTTTCAACCCTTCAGGTCCAAGCCGTTTGAATAGGGGCAGCTGTTGTACCCCAAAATTTGACCAACCGTTTCTCGTATTTTGGCTTATGTTTCGTCTCATTTGCATTTGCATCTGCATATCGCATACTATGCATTTTTTCAGCCGGATTGATTTTATCGGGATTATAGCCCTCTCTCTCGTGTTTCAAGCGCTTCAAGCCAGTTCAAATTAACAGGTTTACTTTGGAAGTGGTGTTCTTCCCGGTGATTCGATCTTCGCTGTTATTTTTGAGATATTTCGGTATCCGTATTTTTACCGTTTTATTTTGTTACTTTCTCGAATTTTTATTCTTTGATTTAATTGCTTTTATTAATTTTCATTAGAATTATCTTGATTTTCTAGGATTTCATTTCATTAGATTTTAAATAGATAGTTTTATGTTTTATTTTAGAATATTATTAGAGTTTTAATAGGTTTTTAAATAGATTTTTAGATTTATTTCTCTATTTTAGATTTTTAGTTTTTAATAGATCTTAACTAATGTTTTCTAGATTTTAATTGTTTTTAGAATATTTTAGGATTAATTCTTTTAGACTTTTATTAGATTTTATTAATCTAGGTTAAATTTGATTAGAAATTTTAGATAGTTTTTAATTAGGATATTATTGGTTATTAATTAGATTTCATAGTCTTAGTTTAATTAGGATTCAGCTTTTATGGTTATAGTTAATTGTTACTTTAGTTAATTGAGGTAGTTTCCACGTTGCATTATATCAGTCTTTTTAATATCAAGTCAGCTTGCATTAATTGTTAGCATCTATTCATTAATCTCTGTGTTTAATTAATTAATCATGGTTTAGTATCAGCTTTGTCTTCAATTTAGTCCACTAATCCAGATTTTGCAGGCCACTTGTCACTCTGTCAGGCTATAAATAGCACAATACTCTCTCTCTCTCATCATTAATGGCTACACGCGTCCCCATGCAAATACTATTCACCCTCACCGGCGAAATCAAACATAACAGCCCTCACACCAGAAACATCACCGGAAAATTCATCTGTTCGCCGGAAACTTCATCCGTGTTCATCCATATTCATACATTTTTCCATAATTCTTCGTACACATTCATCACGCCTTCAACAATTTCCCAGCAATTCATCATGTTCATCACTTTTTCCGGAAACCGAATGAACATTCATCATGTTCATAACCTCTTTTCCAGGATTCTTCATCAACATCCATAGATCTTCAAATACTTTTCCCAGATCTTCAAACATTCATCAATCTTCATCCATAATTGTTCAGAACCTTCAAAACATTCAAACGTTCATCCATCATTTTTCCAGAAAATTCATCTGAACTTAGATCTACCTTCACCTTCGAACAAGTTTCGACCAAAACACCAACCAAACTTCCAGATCTGCATCCACATGAAC
The DNA here is from genome assembly GCA_963859935.3 of Lathyrus sativus. Taxonomy (NCBI): domain Eukaryota; kingdom Viridiplantae; phylum Streptophyta; class Magnoliopsida; order Fabales; family Fabaceae; genus Lathyrus; species Lathyrus sativus. Next base: position 407,491,399 of record OZ012740.1, on the reverse strand, counting down.
GCAAAACCTCCAATCGAACCACAGATCAATCCATCATCGTCCTCGCCAACTCAATCACTATAGAACCTTCGTTGTTCTTCATCACGAACAAGCAACAACAACAAAGCTTCACATCTCCAGCTTCCAATTTCAAACCACCGATCCAAACTCTTTTTGATCTAGACTCATAAATCATCTGTCAAACTGGTTTTCAACAACGCATCAACATTCCAGATCTTCAACTTTCGAACATTCATAGATCTTCATCGCTCCCCACAATAAAGCTTCATAAACTCCAGATATGGATCTTCAAATACGTCATCAATCATTCTCCAGTTCAACCTTCGTCATGTTTAGATTCATACGAGCCGCCACCTCCAAGCACCGTCAATATTACCTAGATTTGAACTTCAACTTCAAATCTGCCCAGATCTGAAGCTTCACCATCATCCGATCCCCTTCAGAAACAAATAACCTTTCGTCTTCATCGTTCAACTTCATCATCCACCGTGAATGAAACTTCGCAATCCTCAACATCATCAACCACAACAATCAACGTTTACTAGAAGAACAACCTGGATTTAAAGTTCGGATGGATTCGTTTGTCTATTTTTGTAGGTTTATTTTTGGACAAAAGAATGTGAGCGAAGGAATAGACGGAGAGAGACTGAGACTGTAAACGGCACGACTAGGGTTTGGTTTAGGCAATTGAAGAAGATGGTGATGCTTCGGGTTAGTGGGCCTTCCCGACCCATTTCTTTTTCATTCGGATTGTACCCCATTATCCATTATTACACCCCTCCCTTTGCTTGCTGTTTCTATTTGTAGTTTAGGTCAAGCCCAACCTTATTCTTTCTGGACTATTAATTGCACCCCTGTGTGACTGCTGTAACCCCTCTTGTTTCTCTTTTATTTGATTTGTATTATTTCAAATTTTGTTAATAATAAAAATGAGTTTACATTTTGTTCATAGCATTTTATAATTAGGTTATATATTAATTCTTTTTGTATTGTATTTTACTTCCAATATTTGGAAATTATATTTTCTTTTAGAATTAATATTTTACATGTATATATTTTATATAGAGTATATATGATATTTTTCTATACATATTCTTTTAAATTTCTTTTAGAGCTTTTATTTTCTTTTAGAGATTTTATTGTTATTTTAGAAGTTTGTTTCTTCTTTCCATTTGTTATTGGACTTTCTTTTCATCTCATTTTCATTTTGTAGGTCGATGATGAGACCTCCGTAATTCGTTATTAATCAAATTGTTGATGGATAATGTAGGATATGAGACCATTTCTTTCTCTCCTCATTTCTCTTCTTCTTCTGATTTTATTTTTGGCTTTCTTCTTTGCTGGTACGTGTGACACGATTCAATTGGAGAATGATTCTCAATATCATTTCTCTATCTTGTCTTTGACATGAAAATCAATACGCAACCTCCTATAGCTCGACTTCTCTTATAAGTCGAGTTACGATGGTTCAGCGTCACATTGGTTTTGATTCGAAACATCTTCATCAAGGATCAAAAGAGGAAAAGCTTGAAATGGAGCTTGCATGCAAAAGTCAAGGGTCAACGGAACCACTCCGTTCGGTAACATTGTTTTTATTTCATCTCTTTTATTCAACCGTCGAGTGTTGTGAGCTGTAAGTGTTAGATACGTGGGAAATGATAAGTAAGTGGCTTCCTCTCACTCGTCTAGAGTGTTTAGTATACACCCTTTGGGTGATATGCGATGCATTCGCTCCTACGTTTAGGACTTGGCGTGTGCGTCCCGTTCCGAACCTTTTCTCTCGCATCCTGGTGATTGATACCTTCCCTTTTCTCTTGCATTCTAGAGATTGAGTTCCTTTCTCTTGCCTCCGTGTAATCGAGACCTCCTGTCTGTAGTTAGCCGAACTACGGCTGCTCTGATCTCTCATACCTGTTGAGAGTACGTAGGCATAGGATTGTTATAATCCTAGCGAGCACTTTTCCCCGTTTCCTGTAGTTTGGCTGAACTACAGCTTCTCTGATTTCTCGTACCAGACGAGAATATGTAGGCATAGGATGCGATATCCTAGCGAGCATACTAACAACTAACTTCTCTTTTCTCTCGCTTCCATGCGATCGAGACTTTCCCGCTAACGACCAATCTATCCCTTTCTCTTGCCCTAGTGCAATTCAGACCAGACCGTAGTTCTAGATCCCGTAGGTTCCCGTACCTTTAAACCAATGACATACTACATCCGTTCTACCGCAAACAGGCAACGCCTAATCTTCAATGGTCGAGCAGTATACACCTAACTGCTAGAATGAGTACACTAGTATCGTCAACCTTTTCTCTCACCCCCGCGTGATCGAGAACACCCTTGTTTTCCCGTGGTTAGCCTGAACTATGTTTTGCTCTGATTTCTCATGCCAGATGAGAATACGTAGGCACAAGACGCGACGTCTTGGCGAGCAAAATCCCCCCGTAGTTTCCCGAACTACATTGACTCTGACTTTCCCATTGCACGAGGGAATACGTAGGCATAGAGCGGCGATGCTCTATCGAGTCAGTTCTTCCGTTTAGCTTTAGCAGCCGTAGACTAGATTGTTTTTCACCCATAGACTAGACAACCCAAGCATGGATCCCTTCGAGTACGACGGACGTGAGGGGTGCTCATACCTTCCCCTTGCGTAACCGACTCCCGAATCCAGGACTTGGTTGCGATGACCTCGTCTTTTCCCTTTTCGTCAGGTTTTTCCGATCGTTTCCTTTCCCTCTCTTTGGGATAAATAACGAAAGGTGGCGACTCTTCTGTTTTCCGCCGGGTGTTTTTCGCAGTAACGACAACTATAAAATAGATAAGTTATCTAAAAATTACTGTTAAACTGGGGAAAAAAAGAAAAGAAGAGTCTCGATAGGACATCTTCGCCCTATGCCTACGTATTCCCTCGTGTAATGGGAAATTCAAAGTCAACGTAGTTCGAAAAACTATGGGTGATGGGGGAAGGTTGCTCGCCAAGAAATCGTCGTCTTATGCCTACGTATCCTCATCTGGAATGAGAAATCATAGCAAACGTAGTTCGGGAAACTAAGACCACTGGTTGGCTAAGTTTTTTTTATGAGTAACATTAAGTTCCCATTCCAGGAGTTAGGTTCGATCCCTGTTTGTGGTAGAACGGAAAAGTAACATACTCTTTTCTGAAAATGATTTGAAGAACAATCCCGAAGGACAAAAAATTTTGAACTTGGTTTATGGGTTTTAGTGAAGTGGATGGAGTTAGTTTGAGACTCCCGTTTCACTAAAGACTATGACATAAGAGCGAATGCATCGTATATCGCCCAAAGGGCATACACTAAACACTCTAGACAAGTGAGAAGAAATCCCCCACGTATAATTTCTCATGTACTTAAGGCTCGTAGCGTACAACATTTGTCTTAGAGAAATTTGAGATGAGAAGAGAAGACACAAGAACACTAAAGGGAGCTGAAAACCCTAATGTTATCATACAAAATGGTCCTAAAGTCAGGATGAAAGGGAAGTCTACATAAGGTTATCATACAAAGGATGGACCTAAAGTTGAGATCAAAGGGACTATCCTAATTCTTATCATGCAAAGGATTTAAAGCCTAGAGTCTCTCCTACTCCCATCTTAAACAGAGGGACTAGGAATCCTAAGGGATCATGTGGGCAAAAACAAGTAAACAATAACCAGCTCAATCATAGATGAAAACAAAACTAAAAGAAATCTCAAAAGAGAAAGTAGATGAAGAAGTAGAAAGGTTCACCAGAGATAAAATGCATATGCAAACAAGAGATCAAACAATCAAGATCAAAGTCTCAATCATATCAAGCTCATGCAATGTAGACAATACACCTCAAGTCATATCATAGCTGCATTATATGTCCAAGCCACACTCAAGGTGTGCAAACCAAACACAAAGGTAAAGTAAGGAAAACAATAAGAGCCAATGGCCTAGGAAGCAAGGTAGGGAAGCCATAAAATGATCAACAAATGGATATCCAATCATGGATGCATAAGGGAGATTACTTAAGTTTGAACAAAGTCAAACTTCAAAGTGAATCCACCATCATATACATCCACAAATGAAATACCAAACCAAATGAATATCAAAGATCCAAATGTTTTGAGGCAAAGTTAGAACATCACCCCAACATAGATCAAAAATCATTTATTCACTCATCGGTAAATTAAATCAAAATAAAAAGGAAGCCAAAACCCTAAAAAGGAAAAGAGGAGATCAAGGCATGAGTGAAGACTCAAAGGCTTCACCATAGGTCTAGGACCATCATAGAGTCATGTGAAAATTTCCTCAACATTTTTAAATGCTCAAAAATAATTTTAAACTAATTAAAATCAAACAAATAAATCAAAAATCATGAAAAATACCAAAACAGAAAATTAAAATCCAAGAAAAATCACCGTAGGTTCAAAACCATCATAGGATCATATGGAAATAATTTCATAATTTTAAATGACTCAAAAGTATTTTTAAACCAATTAAAATCATGCAAAATAAATAAAAATCATGAAAAATACCAAAATGTAAAATAAAAATGCATTAAAATAAGAAACAGAAAGAGAAAACTAAAATAGAATTTTAGAAAAAAGTTTGGTATTTTTCTAATTAAAAATGAATTAAATATGAATTTCTAAAAATAAAATGAAATTAAAAACAATTTAGAAAAAGAACATAAAACAGAAAAAACACAGCGCGTCGGATCTTGTTTTATTAAATGACGTGGCAGATCTAATAATCAGAAAGGGTGTATCCACGATGGACATCAGTCAGCGCATGCACACCGATCCAAACAAAGTCAAACACAACAAGATTAAAACGCGTGGCAAAGTGGACTGTTGGATCATCATCTTCAACCTCCAACTCTCGGAAATTTGTAGAGGGAGGTCAAATTTCATGGATCCCTCAAACCATATCCATTGGGGTTCATAATGTTATCATTTGATTCGTTTTCCTCAGACGATCTCAACCATATCATCGCACCAAATTTCTTTAAACAATAGCTCAAGTAATTTGAAAAATACCAGAACAAGATTCAAGTACGGTTTTGAAAATTCACCAACAAAACTCAACTACAGATGAAATTAAACTATCCAGACAGCATCGGTACATTAAGGACTACATCTTTGCAACAAATTTGAGTCAAAATGGTTGAGAATTATACCTGTTGAAGCTCAACCTTGAAGCTCTGAAAATGGAGTTCCCTAGCCTGATTCAAGCCATTATTCTTCAAGCTCTTGATCTGGTTAGCTTCACTGAATGTTGGTGAAGCTAACTGAGTGGAGAATTTGAGTGTTTAAGGGGTGGAAATGGAAATTCGAAGTTCAAGCTCTAGAGTTAAAATGGGATCTTGGTAGAGTGTTTTTGGATATCAAAAGCTTGCCAAAATGAATGAAAATAACTCCTTATTTATAGGGGAAGCTATCTGAATCAAAATGAGGTGAAATGGGTGGAAATCATGCGCACTTGTAGCTTGCCCAAAGTGTGACTTGAAATCTGTTAAAACACACTCAAGACTTGCGTTTCAAGGCTCTAATCAACCCAGGCAAGTTGGTTAAACATATTTAGCTTGAAATTATGCCCTAACTTGGTGATTAGAGGCCAATTCAAACAATTCCAATTCTGACTTGGAGAGAAATCTCAGCTTTGAAATTCAAACTTTGCAACCATGGTGCTCACAATGTAGGAGGCTTTTTTAGATGCTTCTTCTTGCATTGGATAGAGGGAGATGCAATCTTTGCAATGTGAAAAGAAAGTATTGATTTGGCAACTTGAGTTGAGAGATATGATCCTTCAAAGTAGCCTCCATGAGAGAAGTGAAAATCACAAAACACTTAGAAAAATTTCAAGTCTTTTAGGGACCAAAAAGAGACCTATAATGTTTTGATGAATACCAAGACCTTCAATGGGTTTTGAGCTCTTCAATGTTGAATCAAAGTTGTAGAGGACATCTTCAAGTTTACTCTAGAAAATAAATGGGCTCCAAATGATAAAAATTGACCAAGTTATGCCATTTTGGAATTGAGTAAGAAAACCTTCCAAAACCCAAAATGACCTATAATGTCTTGAAACTTTTGATGACCTTCCAAGCATAATTTGATCTTTCCTTACAAAGAGGATTTTTTAGGTATGATGAGAAGAGTTCATTAGAAAATGAACCAACTCAAGATGTTGAAAATTGAAGAAGATATGCTCATTTGATCATAGCATCCACAAATTGCCATATTAGGTCAACCACCTTGCACCAAACTTGAATCCCTTGATGATTTCTTGCACAATAAGCCATGATGAAGCACATATGATGTTGGAATGATGTTGCCTTGAATCACACTTGATAATGAGGGATTTCTAGGATTGAGAAACACACCAAGTCACAGAGAACACCTTGCTTGAACTTGAAGAAACACAACCAAATTTCTTAAGAAACAAACCATGACACCTTGATCCTCTGCCAAGAACAAATGCTATGAAAACATGAATATGAAGATGCAAAGAGACATAAGCCAAGTACACAAGAGAAGATGAGCAAATTTTGGGGTGCTACAGAGAGCTATCACTCAAGAATCCAAGGAATGTGAGATTCCAAGAACTCAGTTCTTTATGGAGTTGATTAGAAAGGTTTGAAGAGAGGGTTGAACATTTTTGAAATCGAAAGAGTGAATGAATAAAAACTCAAGGGGCATGCCTCGAGAGCTAATCATTCGAAGATTCAAGGAATGCTAGACTTCAAGAATCTTCTTCTTTCGTAAGTTTGAATACGAAAATGTTTGAATAAAGATTTAGGTGTCTTAAGACGGAAGGGGGAAATGAACGACAACCCGACTTTCATTATTAGTTAAGAAAAGCGTTTGAAAAAGATTAAATCAAATTGGTTGCGAAAAGAGGTGAACTGCAAGGCAGAAAGGCACTTGACTTACAACTTTGAAAATACCGCTTGACGTTGGATCAAGGGTTTGATTTTATTTGCATGCAAAGACATGGTGGAATGGAAGTTGCTTTAAAAATGGAACCGACTCGACGACGAATCAAGGGTTTGGTGGAATAGAAGTTGAAATAGTGAAGGTTAACAACCTCATTAAATTAACGTTCATGAATAAAAAGACTTCATCGACACAAAAAACCAAACTAAAATAAAATCGAAACTGAAATTCAAGGTCAATATGAAAAGTCAAACAGAAATAAAGTGATAACCAAAACTATAATAAAAATCTAGCAAAATAAATTATTTAATAAAATAACCAAAAGAGATTACTAGAATAATCGAGGTATCAAAGATATTTACAAGATAACTAAAAAAACTATCAAAAAATACTACTAAAAAAATTAACAAAAAAGCTAACAAAATAAATAACAATAAGTTCTAAATATTAACCCACGTCATTAAAATGAATATAAAAAAAAGGTTAACTAAAAAAAGGTTTAGGGGTGCGATAGCAGCAAAATGGGTGTGAAAAAAAATGGGAAAGAGGAATCATGTTTGGGCTAAGCCCACATCATCCTTTTAGCACAAAAAATAGCATGGCTTGAGAAATTAAAAAAGAAAAAACACGGGCCAAGGCCCAACCACAGGAACAAAGGGCCCCTTGGTCTCAGCAACTTGGTTATGCTCCTTTGATACTAATAACAATTAAATTGCCAAGAGCAAGAATGGTCATACTCTTGTCACGGTTAAAAAACAATCAGACCAAATTGGGGTCAAACGCGGCAATGGAAAAACAAAATCAAAACCATCTCCTTTCAATCAAAATGTCGATCTCTCTCACGCTCAGATTCTCTTACGCTTTGTGTTTATGCTTTCCCCCTTTCTCAATCTTGCTCTCCTCTCATCCTTTCTGTATTCTGTTTTCATGATTTGTGGATTTGTATTATAGAAACAAATTCAGGTTCTTGAAGAATGTTGTTTAGGAAGAGGTTTTTTTGAATGTTGAATGGACCTGTGAGATTTGAGAAAGTATTTTGAGATTTTTGTAATTTCGGATTTGAAGAAGATAATGGAGTTTAAAGGGGAATTGGGGAAAAATTAGGGCGAAGTGAGTTTGGTTTTCCGGCCTCCTATTCTAGGGGAGGCAAGGCTGTGTTTATAGGAGAATTTTGAGGGTGTTTATGGAAAGATTTGTGAAAGGAATTTGTGACGTGGTTTGTCGTATGAACAGTTGTGTGAAATGCGTGTTATGGAAATTTCGATTTTTCTCGTATGTGCTGTCTATTTTCTTTACTACAGGTACAATTTTTTTGTGGATTTACATGACATGGCGTTGATGGTTTGTTTGTGATGGTAACGGGAAGAGGCATAGCAAGTAAAAGCTTCTGATGTCTGCAAAATGTTATTGTATTACGTCATGCATCTTGTGAAAGTTATTCGTATGGCTTTGTGAGCTTTTAGCAGGTCCGTCTTGGTTTGCGTCTTAGCCTATTGTGTGGAGTTTGTTTAGATCGAGTCATGGTTTGATATTGATTTTTTTTGTGCAAGTACATGATCCATAGGGAGAAGTCGTGCCTTGCTGTGTTACACTAGTGTTGTTCTGCAAATGGAGGAGTACATGATGACCAAAGGAACTGTGATACCAAAATGTTTGGAACTCTCGCACGCCGTGTGGATCAATGGCTAGGCCTTTTTTGATTCTTTTGATGGGCGTAGGTTCTTTGAATATGGTTGGGCCTTATTCTTTTTGTAATATTTTTATAATGACAAATACAAATTAGCTTGTAACAAGAAAATCCCTTTTTTTTTTGTTTGGGAATTTTGTTATAATGAACTTTTATTTTATTATTTTTGAATTTTTGTGAACCAAATGGGCCTGCAACCTTTGACATGTAATGGATTTGGTATAAAAATAAATGGGTCTTTGAACTTTGTAATTTCTTTTTTCTATGGAATTTTGAAATGGAACTAATTTAGACAATGAAGAAAAACGATTGAAAAATGGATAATGGATAGAATAAAAATGTGAATGGTTGATTACATAGATGGATAATGGAAATGGAACTTAAATAAAGGAATAATAGTGAATCTCCACTCTGCTGTCTTTTTAAGTAAATCTCTATCTGAATCATCTTGCAGCTTGCTCAGTTAAACCAATTGAGTTGTGCAACCCTAGCTTTGATCATGAATCAAATCTTTGCTAGATTAAGATTAGGTCAAAACTAGACAAACATCAATACTGCATACACACACCTGACCTGACACCTTCAATTGAAATTTGATTCAACCTAGCAACACCTTGAGCAGGATCAACATATTTTTTTGGATTTTCTAAATAATGGCTAGTGGATTGATGTTTATAATGAAAGTTGTCTACATGGTAGGACAAATTTGGGGTATGACACTTCATCAGATAAAATAACAATTAACACAATAAAACAAGAGGTTCCTGTAGAGTACTACAGATACTTAGGATGCTAGCACCTTCCTTAGGTATAACTAACCCCCGATCCTTAGATTCTCTTTTGCTTTGTTTTTGCATTGTATATTCTTAGGTTATTCGCTCTTTTTTCCTTCCCTTGGATAAATTAAAGATCGATGGTGAATTATGATTTGTGATTCAAGTTAATTGATAGCTTGGTATCCAATTCTCACCGCGACAGTTGTAATTATAAAAGCCTTAAGATTTCTTATTATATATTATAAATCGTAAGTGTTTTAGGTCTTTGTTATGGTGATTATCCGTACCTCTGATACTTGTTTCATGTACACCTTATTCTCTATTCTGCTGAGCCTTCAGTAGTTTAGACAAAGTCTCTTATTATGTGCTTGAGCAAAAAATCTTGTCTCATTGGGATTCAAGCAATAATCATGAGCCAAGATGCTTAAGCGACATAAGTCTGATTGCTTAAGTGCTTGAGTTGTGAAAGTCTTATTCATCTAGTTTGATTGAGCAAGGGGAAGTCTCCTTCTGAGGGGCGTGAGCAAGAAGTCTTGAGTGCAGCTTGAACAAGGGAAGTCTCAGTCTGGATGGCCAGATGAGCAGGTGGCTCGGCCAGAGGATGCGAGCAAAGGGAAATCTTAAAAATGTGCTCTAAGCAAAGGGAAGTTTTAACTAAAAGACAGAAGAGAAGGTGGCTCACTTAGATGGTGTGAGTAAAGGTTAAGTCTTAGACATGTGCTCTAAGTAAGGGAAGTCTAAGACAGTTGGTCTGAGCAGTTGTAAAAGTATTATGCAGAAGCATAAGCGATTGTAATCATGAAGTGGTTATAATGAAAACTCTTGTGAGGAAAGGGGACTGGACTACTCACAGTTAGGGAAGGAGCAATTATAAATCTTTTGTGTCTTCTACATTTATTTTATTTACTTATGTTATATCCGCAGCCAAACGAATCAACTCAGAATCTGAACATCGGTTCTAATTCTGAAACTCTGATCAGAAGATAAATTAAAAGAGTATGTGAAGCACAATTCAACTCCCCCTTCTTGTGTACTTTGCACACCTTTAATTGGTATCAGAGCATGGTTTGTGCTTAACACTTAACAGTGGCACAAATAATGATTTAATAAGAAAAGTATATTTCTTCTTCAAGAAGGAATAAAGTGCCATATGAAAAATATCATATAGCTTTTCCTACCATATTCAAATGGACGTTTCCACTGAATTTAAATGATGGAAAAGCTAAACATATTTTTAACTCATTGGACTTGATAAAGGTTTACTGAAGGTCTATAAAATATCCTTGAAAGAGGTATTACTATAGAAGTTGATGGTGTTAAAGATGATCATCTTGAAAATCTCTTTCACCAACTAAGAAGCTGCATATTGAATATCTTCATAGGCAGTTACATTATGATAGATGCGTTATCTCACTTCTGAGTATATCAACATCATTGATATGTCTGATGCTTGGACTATATTTTAATTCTTGTGCTTGGGTTTGTGGGGATAAGTCTTTAAAGCTTGAAGTAGTTACACTTCATCTAATCTTTTCAAGAAAATTATGAGAAGATTGTTTCTTGACTTAAATCTAAAGTCACAGTTTTTTTTATGTTTACATCTTGAATCTGCTGTGTTCTGAAGATTTGTCTTGCAGTCTTCAAAGAAAAGAAATGAAGTTAGATGATGAAAAACTATTCAACAAATCGCTTTCTCCTTTTAGCTTAAGTTTTTTGGAATGACTTATGATAAGAAACTTAGGTTTCTTGTCAGAAAAACTTCCATACTAGCTAAATGAAATGTGATATATGTTGATAGAAGAGTAACTTCAAAAGCTTCTGAAATATTTGTCCCAAATCTGAAAAGCAAGAAGAAACACTACTAGAACCTAATATCAGATGCTCTTCAATGTTTAATATTTTGAAGATGATATTAGTGCAGGATGCAGATGAAAAGAAGCATTTGTGTTCTGAAATAAAAATCAAGTATTAAAATGTAGAATATGGTGTCAAATTTATCTTACTTCAAAATATTTGATTATATGGAGTTTGTTCTTTAAGGTGATATCTTAAGAAACTCCATTGGTTCTTGTTTGAGGACCATCATGGAAGTTGTTTTAAAAGACATTTCTATGAAAAATCCTTAACTTCTCTTTGAGCTCTGTCAGTTGTACTAAGACAGTACTTTGACTTGATTTATGTTAATTTCTGATAGAAAATACCATCTGGTTCTGAACTTGTCAATGATTTCATAGTCAAAATATTTAATACCAGACTTATACTCAAGAGTGATTTATGATCTTTCTATTAGATTGAGATGTAAGGAAAAAATGTTTGTTTGTACTTACATGTATGGTCTTATAGAAATATGAGCATCATCATGTATCTGTTATAGATATCAAGGAAAAAAGTAGAGGCATCTTCCATAAGGTTGTTTACAACATTTATTGGAGGAAGAGCCAACATCCCAAATTCAAGTACTGGTGGTACTGAATTTGGTGAGAGTAGTGGAATCAATGGCTACATAGCTATTGAATCAGAATCCACTCAAAGTTGTGTTCAGACTCTATTGGTCAAGTTTGAATATTGAATCGAGTCTGGCCAAAAAAAACAAGGTATGCTTATTCTTTTTTGTCTTAGCTTTTGATTCAAAGAAACATTTGTGTAGATATAAATACAAAGTTTATGTTAGATCTCTAGAGAAGTTTATTTGAAAAAGAGAACTTCAGAAACATTTATAAAGAAACTACATTGTATTTGTCTGCACTTAATGTCTTATTAAGCCAGATGATGATCACATTTATGGAAATAATTTTCTCACTTTTTGAGATGTTGTTGTTGCTTGTTAGTTGTATAAAGAAGACAATTCATATTCATATATCACTCATGACTCTTGTTTCAAGATAAAGTGCTGATTCTGAATAGAATCTTAGATACCTATGACTGGCAATTGATATCTCTATTTAAGTCAAGTTCTACTAGACTCTGATGGTTGATAGCACTGAAAGTTGTCAGTTTCTGAGATTCAGAAGAAGATTCTTTACTTCTGATATAGGAGTTTAAGAAAGAAGTTTTCTAAAAGCTTTTATAATACTTAAATTTTTATAAAGGTGAAACTCATCTAGTGGAATTAAAATATTTGCTGGATAAGAACCTTTGGGTAATGATTTTTTCTCTTCTGGTACTTGCTATTACTATTCCTTGCCTTATGAAACATCATTGTGTCCTTTTTCTGACAAGATTTTTATTTTTGTAAGATTCTTGTTCAATTTCTTTTTTTCTTTTCTTCTTCTTCTTTTTATTCTTTTCCTCTTGTTTTTATGCTGACCAAACCAAACTTGAAATGAGCTCTTCAGTTAATTCTCCTTTGAATTAGCTGGTTGTCATCAATGAAAAGTTTGTGGATTTTTATGAGTTTCTTAAGATTGGTTTCAACTTCTAGAAGACTATGTCTGAACAAGGGTGGAATGGCTACTTTGAGATGCTCTGTGGTTTCACTTATCCAAGTCTTATCAAAGAGCTTTGGATCAACGCTTCCATTGTTGAGCTGAATTCTGAGTATGCTATTCTGTTTAGAGTAACTGGTGTTTCTATTACAGTAACCTCTAAAGTGATTTTAAATGTGATCAATCGTGAGATTGGAGAAATCCCAAGAACTCTTGTTTGGGAACACTATCTTACTACTTGGTGTATCTTTGTAGATCCATCTAATAAATTAGTGGTTTCAAATCTTCTTTTTGATGTTGTTGTTTGGAGTCAGATTTTGAATTCAAACTTACTTCATAAGGATAAAGATTTAGACCAAGTGGACCCCATTGAAAAAGATTTTCTTCTACTTCTTAATTCAGATTTGAAGATTGATCTTCCTTAAGTTATGTTTGACCATATGAAGAGGTATCTTTCTTCTTTTCAAAAGGGAAAAACCTTCTCCATTCCTCTTGGACGAGTTGTTTCTGAAATATTTGTTCAGCAAGGGGTTAACTTAAGTTCTGAGTTTAATATTATTTAAGTTTTGATTAAACATTATCAATGCTCTGATAATGACTCTTGGAAATCTGATATAATAGTCTAAAATATTAAGATTCTCTGAATTACTATGAGTTTATGTTTGATCTGTTTTAGCTGTCGTTTCTGTGTTAGTTTCATTTTGATGTACTTTCAGAAAATGTAAAAGAAATAATTTGAATGTACTTGCATGCTAAAAGGAATTATTGGTCAAAATAAACGCTTTCATTAATTAAACTAATGGATTACATTTTTTTTTAAAAAGGTACAATATGATTTCTAGATGAGATCCCTAGCTAGAGCATCTCGTGCCCAATAGCGTCCACTGTTGTCATAGCCTACCTCCTCATCTTCATAATCAATCACCTTTTCCTCCTCTATGGCTAGAAGAGAGCGGTAGAACTGCATGTTGACCCTCTATTTTTTCCTTGACCTCTTCATGCTTTTTCTCCTTGGATTCAAGGCAGCTACAATTCAACTTCCTTTCGAAGGTCGTTCAGGTGCTACTGAAGTTGCCTCTTCATAAGTAATTTGTGTTGAGGGTAATGGCTTAGTTGCAGAGGACTTAGAAGCATCTTTCCTATGAGGGAATTGAAGGTGAGAAAATACTTAGAAGAGGGGTTGAATAAGTATGAAGATAAAAACTTAGAAATAAAAACTCAAGTATTTTTATCCTGGTTCGTTGAACTCAACTACTCCAGTCCACCCTTTCTAGAGTGATTTGCCTTTCTCAACCAAAGACTTAATCCACTATTTAATCAACTGATTACAATAGTAAGCACTAAGAACAACTGTTCAAAGTCTTCTCAAGAACTACTGATCCTAATTGGATCTTCTTAAGGTTTTCTTATAATCAAATGTAATAATAAATACAAGTGTTAAGATGCTTCTAATAAAGCTTTATCACAACTATGATTTTTCACTTAAGATTAAGAACAAATAATTAATTCTAGCAAGAATATATGAGTTGTATGAGAGCTTTGATAATGAATTCTTTTCAAGTAATGCGTCAACTGAAGAAGATGAGTGGAGACTTGCTTTTATAGGCACAGTGATCCAAGAGTCTTTCACGTTGAGAAGAGTGTACTAAAAGGTCTGAGCCTTTTTGTTTTCACATCAAGTGACCTTTCCTAGAAGAAGAAGGCACAGAGAAATCCTTTTTGTCTGTGTTCTTGTGTCTAGCATAAATAAGGGAAGAGTCGTTTGGATATTCCAATAGACATAATCTTTAAATTCTTCTTCAATAGTTTTCAGCAAGAATCATCAGAGTCAAACTTGATCAGAGCCTTCTGATGTTCATCAGAGATTTACTGAATCAGAGTCTTTGCAGCAAGTGTGCTTTTAGCGTGTATAAGTTCAAAGCAAAGTTTTGGGTCAGATCCTCAGTACTGGCAGTGTTAGTACTATCAGAGTCTTCTGAAGTAACTATGCTTGAAAAACTCTTCATACAAAATTCTTCATTGGTTCAGATGCTTCTGACTTGCTTCAGATTCTTCTGGAGCTTCTGCTTCAGATCCTTTTGGAGACAACGCTCAGGATCTTCTGATGGCAGCGTTCAGAATCTTCTAATGGGTGCATCTGACGCTTCAGAGCCTTGCATATTTCTTATGTTCAGATCTGATTTGCTTCTGGAGTGATATTTACTTTAATATCTGCAGCAAACATTCTGAAGCAATTTTTAGAGTATATAATTCTTAATTACAAAATTTCATAATAGTTATCATCAAAACATAGAGATATAATTAGGAACCAATCTGTGTTCTAACAATCTCCCCCTTTTTTATGATGACAAAAACATCAGAAATTTTGTTTAATTGTAATAATTATAACTCCCCCTGAGATGATGAATCTCCCCCTGAATTAAATATTAATAAGGAATAGAAACTTCCCTTTTTGACTTGAGTATTTTTCAGAGTTAGAGCTTGATTGTTCTAAACATTTGAGAGTCAGAGTTTCTTGCATATTTCAGAGTCAGAGTCTGATAAAATTGAATATGATCTGGAGGTCACTGAGTTTCTTTTAAAGAGTATATTAGATATATTAAATGTTCTGAAACACTCAGATTTTATGTTAGATAAAATTGATATGTCTGAAGTTTCATTCTGGTAAAGTTTAATTAAACATTTCAGATCTATTTCTCCCCCTTTTTTGTCATAAGCAAAAAGTAAGAACTTTTAAAAGACAGATAAAAGGCAAAAAACAAACGAGATAAATTATGTAGAGAAAACATTGAAACATTCATTCATTCAGAGCAAGAAGTACAAACATCAAAAAATATTCAAGTACATGTGCAAACATCAGATGCAAACATCAGAAAAAAATAAACTAAGATTGTTTTGACAAAATCATCTTCAACAGATCCGTGATCTCAGAAGAGGACTGTTCTTGTTTTGACATCCACTTAGCCATGGTTTCATTCTTCTGATCTTGTTTGGACATCCACTGAGCCATGTCTTCAGACTTCTTATCTTGCTTAGCCATCCATGACTTAATCTCTGATTGACCAGCTTCCAGAACTGCAATCTTATCTTCAAGATCTGGATACTCTTTCTTGATCTTAGATGATGAAGGTGGGACAGATTCTGAAGCATGAGCAGAGTCAATTTCCATAGGGGATTTGGAGTCAGGAGCAGCAGATCCAAAGGGATATTCTACAAGAGTCATAGCCAGAGGGTTGTCTTCAGATGCATACTCAGTATTCTCTTCTGATGATGAAGGAGAATCTTTAAGAAGTAATGGTGCAGATCTTTTAACAGTCCATAACAAACTTCTAGCAGCTTCAGAAAATCTGAGCTTTGCATCATCCGAACATACATTATTCAGATTTGATGCTACAATATTGAATCTGTTGATGAAGCTATTCCAAATAGCATCTGATTCATTTGCATCCATTGTTGATAAACACTTCCTCTGTACAGAGCCTAAATACAACTCTATTTCTTTCAAAAAACTTGTAAATAAATTATCAACATTCAATCTAGGTTTTGGGATTAGAAAAGTTTCCAGTGTGATTGGCTTAGGTTGGGGTGAAGGTGGAATGGTGAATTTTGGAATGGTGATCAGAGGACGAGGGTAGAAGGGTATGGATGGAGGATCAGATGAAATGGCAGTTTTTGATCTAGTTAAAGCATTCAACAGGAATGGTTTTGCATTTGATGCATAGGAAACAACATCAAATGGGGTATCAGAGTAAGGAGTGAATGCAGATTTATCAGATAAAATTGATTCTTCTGGAAGTTCTTTAATATACGTTTGAAGAACAGATGGTAGAACGATGGTAAGCTTGGGTTTAAGAGGAGTGATAGTGACAGATGGTTCAAATCTGGTGTAGAAATTTTTGAATTTGAAACCAGAGGGAAGTTTTTCAGATTAAAACAGTTTACACGAAGCAGAGGGTACACACTCAGATGTCCCTGGCTTAGGTGTTGGGGTAGGATTGGGAATGAGGTTAACTTCTGAATTTCTGTGAGAGGGAGATATCAGAAAATCTGGATGTATATCAGATTCTGATGAATTTGAGGATGTGGTTAGAGTGTAAGAAGTGGAGGACACTTCAAAAACAATTTTGAGAGGTGTAACGTTTAAAACCTCTGTCTCAGGGATATTCGTTTCAGATGGGTTGGTTGATTCTGATGGATTCTCAGAAAGTTTTGATGGAGGTTCAGATGTAGGTGGTTCTGATGTAGGTGGATCAGATGTAGGTGGATCAGATGTAACTTTTATAGGTTCAGAAATAACTTGTGCAGATGCAATAGGTTCAGGTGTGTTTAAATGTGGTTTTTCTGGTTGTGGTTGTTTTTCTGGTTGTTGGTGTTGTTCAGATTGTTTTTCTGGTTGTTGTTGTTGTTTAGACTTTTTTTCTGGTTGTTGTTGTTGTTGTTCAGATTGTTTTCTGGTTGTTGTTGATGTTGTTCAGATTGTTTAGTAGAAGGTTTTATAGGAGTGGTAGAAACATGATCAGATGATTTTTATGGGGAAGGAACAGAGATATGAGATGGAGCAGGAAAAAATTGTTTCTGAGTAGGAGGTGGTTTTGGAATAGACTTGAATGTTGATTCATTTAAAACAGTATTATTGAAAGAGGATACAGAAGATTTAGTACCTTTAATTTTGATACGCTTTGTGGGAACAGAGGAAGCGTCTCCAGATGCTTTCCTCTTGATCAGCTTCTGAGGCTTGTCAGCAACTCTTGGCTTCTTCTGAGCAGCAACTTCTTCTCCTTCTGATTGACTTCTTTTCCTTGTTTTCTCATTTCCTCCATCAGGCAATGGTTCCCTTTCTCTTTTCAGAATATCTGCAGGAATGGGCGTTCCATCTGCCTTGCAAGCATCAGTATATCTCACAATTATTTCCTTGGTTCTTCAGCAAAGAACAGTGGGTAGTCTTCAACTGGAATTCGCTTCTGACTGAGTTTAGAAATATTCAGCTTCTTGGGTGCAGATGAGAGTTCCTCTACAATTTTTAGTCTCTGAAGACTCTTTGCATTCAGAGGTTTTCCAATAATGAATTCAAGTTCATCTGTGACTCCAGCAGCATACAGAGCAGTCACCAGTCCATTTTCTATCAGAATATCTGAAATTAACCTTCCAAAAGGAATCCATGTTCTGATCTTCTGACCTTTTTCTTTTACAGACTCTCTTGAGGCATTAATATGGTTCCATAAATGCATGAAGAGAATGTAAGGAAGATCTACCTTAGTGCTCTGACTTAAGCAGTACATGAAGTAGAGCTGTTTATTGTTCACATAGTCTGGAGAATTTGTAGATTTCCTGTGATGAATGCATCCCATAAAAATCTTTGCCCAGATTTTATAGTCAGGCTTCAGATCTTTGAACTTGTTGGAGGCCTGTCCAGAAGTCATGACTTCCTCATAAACTTCTTCCATGTCTACACGCCCAGCTGGCAGATGACATACCCCATCAGTTTCCTCATACCCTATGAGTTTTCTGATTAGATCTTCTGTAATTATTATCTCCTTTCCATAACAGAAGATAAGATGAATTTGGGATAAACAGAAGCATGTATCCAGTGTTCTTTCACCAGATGAGGGTAAACTGGTACAAATAATCTGTCAAAGTATTTTACCCAGCCTTGAGCATCAATTATTGAACGAAATTCAAATCCATTGTCAGCTAATGAATCAAATTCCACCATTGATTCACAGAGAACCTCAAGTTTGTCAACAGTAGTTAAAAAGTCCTTTTAGGTGTCGTGTATGGAGACACACCTATATTTGCAGAAGTAACTGCAGCCATGGTTGATTGAAACTGAGCTGCTGTAGAAGATGAGGTTGCCATTCAAGATGATTTTGACAAGGGTTTAGGGTTTTTGTGAAGAGAGAAAAGAAGACAGAAATGCCTAAACTTCCTTGTGTTGTGAAAAGTGTGAAAGTGGTGAGAGATGTGGTATTTATAGAAAACAATTAGGCATACAAACAGACAATCAAGCCACGTTTACACATAGCAATTAATATCAATTAATGAAAGAGAATAAAAATCATTTCAAGCATTAATTGATTCTGACAAATTGGGGGGAAAATCAAGATTTTCACTATTCAAACCATACCTCAAATGTCTCTTCAGTAGTGTACACGCCATCTTTGCAGATTTAGAGTGACACGTGTTTGCTTGCATGTGCTTTTGAAGTCTCTTGAGAAATGAAACGTTAACCAACGTTCAGATCCTCTGAGATTGGTTAGTTCAGATACACAAATAAAAAATATAATAAGCAACAAAAGAAATACTTCAGAGTGATAAACATTTATCATCTGTAAAATTTGCTTCTGACAAATATTATTCTGGACACAAATCCATACCAATATTTTTCAGAATACATTTGAATCTATCTTCAACAAGGGGTTTTGTGAAGATATCTTCCCATTGATGATCTGTATCAACAAAGGCTAAGTTTATAATTCCCTTCTGAACATAGTCTCTGATGAAATGATGTTTAATTTCTATATGTTTTGCCTTAGAGTGTAAAATAGGGTTTTTGGACAAACATATAGCAGAAGTATTATCACAGAATATAGAAAGGTTACTTTCAAATATATGATAATCTTCTAGCTGACTTTTCATCCAGAGCATCTGCGTGCTACATCCAGCAGCAGCAATATATTCTGCCTCTGTAGTTGATAGTGCAATTGTGGGTTGCTTCTTCCTAGAAATTGACAACTTCCAGAAGTACTTTTTCTTTCCACTCTGTCTCCAGCGTAATCAGCATCACAAAATCTAACTAATTTGAAATCATCAGATTTTCTGTAACACAAACCCACATTAGAAGTACCTTTCAGATACCTTAGAATCCTCTTAACAGTTGTTAAGTGTGATTCTCTAGGATCTGATTGGAATCTTGCACACAAGCATACACTGAACAAAATGTCAGGTCTAGAAGTTGTTAAGTAGAGAAGAGATCCTATCATACCTCTGTAGAGTTTCTGATCTACTTTCTTACTTACCTCTTCCTTGCCTAGTGAACTAGTTGGATGCATGGGAGTCTTTGCCATCTTACTATCAGTCATGTTAAATTTCTTCAGAAGTTCTTTAACATATTTGGTCTGATGAATGTAAGTGCACTCTGGAGTTTGGTTGACTTGAATTCCCAGAAAGAATCTCAATTCTCCCATCATGCTCATTTCAAATTTTGCCTGCATACATTGAGCAAACTCCTTTCCCAGCATAGTATTGGTAGATCCAAATATGATATCATCCACATATATTTGACAGATTAGAATATCTTTCTTAAATGTTTTACAAAAGAATGTTGTGTCCACTTTGCCTCTGATGAAATTTTTCTCCAGAAGAAAATTGCTCAATCTCTCATACCAAGCTCTGGGAGCTTGTTTTAAACCATACAGAGATTTCTTTAGCTTGAAAACATGTTCTGGAAATATTTCACTCTAAAAACCAGGAGGCTGGTGAACATAAACTTCTTCTTCTATAATACCATTTAGAAAGGCACTTTTAACATTCATATGATATAGAGTGATGTTATATTGTGCAGCAAATGAAATAAGAAGGCGTATAGATTCTAACCTTGCCACTGGAGCATAAGTTTCAGTGTAATCAATACCTTCTTGTTGGCTGAACCCTTGAGCAACAAGCCTTGCCTTATTTCTTTCAACTTCTCCTTTCTCATTAAGCTTGTTTCTGAAGACCCATTTAGTTCCAATTATGTTGAATCCTTTTGGTCTTGGAACTAAATCCCACACATCATTTCTGGTGAACTGATTTAGCTCTTCTTGCATGGCAATAATCCAATCATTTTCTTGCAGAGCCTCATCTATAGAAGTTGGTTCAATTACTGACACCAATCCAAATAATGATGCTTCAGATGATCTGAGGAAGGATCTTGTTCTGATAGGGTCATCCTTCTTTCCAATGATCACATGCTCTGAATGAGAAGCTTTGATTCTGGAAGATGATCCTCTAACAGTTGATTCTTCAGAAATGTTTAAGTTATTCATCTGAGAAGTCAAAGGAATTGCATCTAGCGTTGCTTCTGGTTCCTTCACTTGAGCTTTGTCTGCCTCTGAGCCTTCAGAGTCTGTGAAGACTACTTCTCTATCTGCAGAGTTTTCAAACTGCTTTGGCTTTTTAATACCAAGCTTATCATCAAATATAACATGGATAGATTCTTCCACAATCTGTGTTTCAGTATTGTATACTCTGTAGCCTTTAGAGCGTTCAGAATACCCAAGCATGAAACACTTGTGTTCCTTAGAATCAAACTTGTTCAGATTTTCTTTAGTATTCAACATATAGCAAATACATCCAAAAGGATGAAAATATGAAATGTTGGGCTTTCTGTTCTTCCACAGTTCATAGGGAGTCTTCTCCAGAATAGGTCTTACAGATACTCTGTTCTGAATGTAACAGGCTGTGTTGATTGCTTCTGCCCAAAAGTGCTTTGCCAGATTAGTCTCATTGATCATGGTTCTGGCCATTTCTTGCAGAGTTCTATTTTTCTGCTCTACAACCCCATTTTGTTGTGGAGTTCTAGGACATGAAAAATCATGAGCAATGCCATTTTCATTAAAATATTTTTCAAAATATTTGTTTTCAAATTCACCACCATGATCACTTCTGACTTTTATAATTTTGAAATCTTTTTCATTCTGGACTTGTTTGCAGAAGTCAAAGAACACAGAATGTGACTCATCCTTGTGTTTTAAGAACTTTACCCATGCCCATCTACTATAGTCATCAACAATGACTAATCCATACTTCTTGCCTCTTATGGATGCAGTTTTCACTGGTCCAAACAGATCAATATGAAGTAATTCTAGTGGTCTGGAAGTAGAAACAACATTTTTTGATTTAAAAGAGGATTTTGAAAACTTCCCTTTTTGGCATGCTTCACAAAGAGCATCTGAGGTGAACTTCAGATTAGGAAGTCCTCTGACAAGATTAAGTTTATTAATCTGAGATATACGTCTCATATTAATATGCCCCAATCTTCTGTGCCAGACCCATTGCTCCTCATTAACAGACAAGAGACATTTAACATTATGAACCTTAAGTTCTGAAAGGTTTATTTTATAAATGTTGTTCTTCCTCTTTCCACTAAATAGGATTGAGCCATCCTTTTGACTAATAACTTTACAACATTTTTGATTAAAGGTTATGTCATAACCATTATCACTTAATTTACTTATGGACAATAGATTATGCTTTAATCCTTCTACAAGTAAAACATTAGTAATAGAGGGAAGTTTACCATTTCCAATAGTGCCAGATCAAATGATCTTGCCCTTCTGATTCCCTCCAAATTTCACATCACCTCCAGATCTAAGCTCCAGACTTTGGAACATAGACCTTTCTCATGTCATGTGTCGCAAGCATCCAGAGTCTAGGTACCATGATTGGCGTCCTGACTTTGCTGCTAAGAACATCTGCAACATGAATTATTTTACTTTTAGGTACCCAGATCTTCTTGGGTCCTTTTGGGTTAGTTGTTCTGAAGGTTTGTCTAAACTTCTGTTTTTCAACATAAGGTTTATTCTGACTAGCCTTAGATTTAAACACATGAATGTTCTTTTCAGAACGAGTGTGTTCAATATCATTTAAGTGACCAAATTTAAAGTGGGAATATAAAGGAGTCTTCTTGATGATAATTTTATCAACAAGTTTTGGATTTAAATCCTTTCCAGAGGAAGATTTATATCCAATTCCTTTTCTGTTATTTTTGCTAACTCCATAGATCATAGAAGCCATTTTGCTTCTGTCTATGCTTTTAGCAAGGAACTTCTGAAAGTTGTAGTCATATTTTTCCAAAATATTTTTGCATTCAGATTCAGTTTCAGAATCAGAGTCTTGTTGAGCTAATTCAGAATCATTTTTCAATTTTAAGTTCTTTTCATTTAGCTCAGCTACTTCTGATTTGAGAATATTATTCTCAGATACAAGATTGCTTTGACGCTTCTTGTATTTGAGCTTAATATTGTTATAACTCTTTAGAACTTCTGATAACACTTTGATAAGTTCATCTTTAGTGAGTTTAGCCATTACCTCTTCAGCGTCAGAGTCAGATTCAGAGTCAGATTCAGATCCTGAAATTTCTTCCTCCTAATCTTCTATGTCTGCCATCAATGCTACGTTGGCACATTCCTCTTCTGACTCAGATTCAGATTCAGATGTATCTGAATCATCCCAGGTTGCCATTAGAACCTTCTTCTACTTATCAGATTTTCTTTTAGGCTTTTCTTTCAACAACTTTGGACATTCATTTTTGTAATGCCCAGGTTCTTTACATTCGTAGCAGACAACCTCCTTTTTGCCAGATCTTCTGTGTCCAGAAGATTCTTTTCTTTGGTCAGGCTTCCTGAAGTTTCTGAACTTCTTTCCTTTATGCTTCCAGAGTTTGTTTATTCTTCTGGACATCATGGATAATTCATCTTCATCTTCAGATGAGGATTCTTCAGAGCTTTCCTCTATTATCTGCAATGCTTTAGCAGATTTATTAGATTTTAAGGCAATTGATTTACCTTTCTTTTGAGGTTCATCTTCCTCAAGTTCAATTTCATGACTCCTCAGTGAACTGATTAGTTCCTCCAAGGAGATCTTGTTCAGATCTTTAGCCATTTTCAGCGCAGTCACCATAGGTCTCCATCTGGTAGGTAAGCTTCTAATGATCTTTTTCACATGATCAGCAGTAGAGTATCCTTTATCCAGAACCTATAGTCCAACTAGAAGTATTTGAAATCTGGAGAACATAGCTTCAACAGATTCAACTTCTTCCATCTTGAAGGCTTCATACTTCTGAATTAGAGCCAGAGCCTTTGTTTCCTTGACTTGAGAATTTCCCTCATGAGTCATCTTCAAGGACTCAAACATGTCAAATGCAGTTTCTCTATTTGTGATCTTTTCATACTCAGTGTGTGATATTGCATTTAACAATATTGTTCTAGCCTTGTGGTGATTTCTAAATTCCTTCTTCTGGGCTTCTGTCATAGATTTTCTATCTACTTTCTTGCCATTCCCATCAGTGGGATGAACATATCCATCTATGACCAAATCCTATAAATCAGCATCATAACCAAGGAAAAAACTTTCAATTCTGTCTTTCCAATAATCAAATTTCTCCCCATCAAACATTGGGGGTTTAGTGCTGATTCTGTCCCTTTCTTCATATTTGTTGTTAATGTTAGATATTGAAGTATCAGCCATAGTAACAATCAAATATATATCAAAGTTTTTCTCACTAGATCTTTTCTGTCACTGTGAAGTGGTAGCACACACAGAACCGGAGCTCTGATGCCAACTGAAGGAGAGAAAATACTTAGAAGGGGGGTTGAATAAGTATGAAGATAAAAACTTAGAAATAAAAACTCAAGTATTTTTATCCTGGTTCGTTTAACTCAACTACTCCAGTCCACCCTTTCTAGAGTGATTTGCCTTTCTCAATCAAGGACTTAATCCACTATTTAATCAACTGATTACAATAGTAAGCACTAAGAACAACTGTTCAAAGTCTTCTCAAGAACTACTGATCCTAACTGGATCTTCTTAAGGTTTTCTTACAATCAAATGTAATAATAAATACAAGTGTTAAGATGCTTCTAATAAAGCTTTATCACAACTGTGATTTTTCACTTAAGATTAAGAACAAAGAATTAATTCTAGCAAGAATATATGAGTTGTATGAGAGCTTTGATAATGAATTCTTTTCAAGTAATGCGTCAACTAAAGAAGATGAGTGGAGACTTGCTTTTATAGGCACAGTGATCCAAGAGTCTTTCACGTTGAGAAGAGTGTACCAAAAGGTCTGAGCCTTTTTGTCTTCACATCAAGTGACCTTTCCTAGAAGAAGAAGGCACAGAGAAATCCTTTTTGTCTGTGTTCTTGTGTCTAGCATAAATAAGGAAAGAGTCGTTTGGATATTCCAACGGACATAATCTTTGAATTTTTATTCAATAGTTTTCAGCAAGAATCATCAGAGTCAAATTTGATCAGAGCCTTCTGATGTTGATCAGAGTTTTGCTGAATCAGAGTCTTTGCAGCAAGTGTGCTTTTAGCGCGTATAAGTTCAGAGCAGAGTTTTGGGTCAGATCCTCAGTACTGGCAGCGTTAGTACTATCAGAGTCTTCTGAAGTAACTATGCTTGAAAAACTCTTCATACAAAATTCTTCATTGGTTCAGATGCTTCTGACTTGCTTCAGATTCTTCTGGAGCTTCTGCTTCAGATCCTTCTGGAGACAACGCTCAGGATCTTCTGATGGCAGCATTCAGAATCTTCTAATGGGTGCATCTGACGCTTCAGAGCCTTGCATATTTCTTATGTTCAGATCTGATTTGCTTCTGAAGTGATATTTACTTTAATATCTGCAGCAAACATTCTGAAGCAATTTTTAGAGTATATAATTCTTAATTACAAAATTTCATAATAGTTATTATCAAAACATAGAGATATAATTAGGAACCAATCTGTGTTCTAACAGATATTGGGTTCCCAAACTTGTAGAGCTCTCAGTTACATCTGTTACCACAGATGTATTATGACTCTCAATTGATGACTCCATATCTTTTAGTTGATGATTGATGAAAATGACTTAAGATTTGGATGTTTTTATAATTAATTCTATGTATACCAAGATCTAAAATTAATCTTTGTTTAATTCTTGGAATAAGTAACAACCACTAAGACTTCAAAGCATGCACTTTACAAACCTTAATGACATTTATTACTTGATTACTTTTCCATTTTGGAAACTAATCCAACAATGATGATCTGAGATACATTTATTTGTGATATTCTTTATCTTTCCCTTCTTTTCTTTTTATTCTTTTTTATTTGAAAAAAGGTGGAGAAATAATAGTAAGTATTTAAATGGGAAACTAAACCCATTGAATACATGTTTTATACATATTGGTCATTTATTTTCTGTTTTTATAGTTACGTTGCCCAAGGCGTCTTTTTGAATTTCTTGTATTTTGTTCTAAGGAAAAGCTTACAAACCTCAGGCTTAGCCTATTAGACCCAGAAGGAGCTTACAAAACTCATATTTTGGTGTTGCCAAAGAAAGTTAAAAAGGAAAACATACTTTAACTCTCTTATACATAGTGTTAAGTAAGAGCTTACAAACCCCTGACTTAGCCTATGAGACTCGGAAGGAGTTTACAAACCTCGTATTCTGGTGTTGCCAAAGGGAGTTAAATTATAGTTATTTTGGTGTTCTTAAATATAGAACTAAGAGGGAGCTTACAAACCTCAAACTTGGAACTGTTTGACTCAAGGCGAGCTTGCAAACCTCAGACCCTGATGTTACTAAGAAGACTAATTTATTCTTTCTTGAAAAATAGTTCTTAATGTTAGAGTCAATAAAACTCAGCTTTGGACTATCAGACTCAAGGGGAGCTTACAAACCCCATACCCTACTTTTGCAAAGAAAATTAAATGCCTAACATTGTCCTTTAAATACTTGTGTTTTCATCATCAAAAAGGGGGAGATTGTTAGAACAAGATTTGTTCTTGACATATTCTCTTTTAGTTTTGATGATAACAAAAGTATTAAAAGAACAATGGTTTATTTGATGTGTGTTTTATTTATGCAGGTTCTTGTTCTTGTACATAAATAATCAGAATTTATTTCACTTAGAAACACTTCAGAGTTGCTTCATAGCTAGCTTTTGGTGTCAAAGTCTGAAGAACAATTGATAGTGTGGCTTGGCGCAGACTCTGAGCTGAAGGCCTCAGCATTCAGACGAGTTACTACACTTGGTAATTGTATATCAATATTTGGTACCATTCAGAGTTGGTGATAAAGTTGTGGATTTTTCATACTTCAAAAAGTAAGTTGTATTATCTTATCCGCTTGTCAGTTAGATTCTACAAGATTGCAAGCTCAAGAAAGGTTGAAATGCTCTACGGACGTCTGCTCCCAATGGCTTTATCAGTATATAGCCTTTTGAAGACTCAAAGGTTAAATGCTTTACACACTGGATTAAGAACCTGTCATGCATCCATCTTCAACGTCTCTTGTACATGGAGTAAAAGCAAAGACACTGTTAGAACACATATTGGTGTTTAATTATATCTCTATGTTTTGATGATAACTCTAATGGAATTTTGTATTAAGAAAATATATACTCTAATTTTGTTCAAGTATTTTGTGTTTCAGATATTAAATTAAAAATAATTATGGAAGAAAAATGCATCTGAACAGCAAGTTACGCAAAGCTCTGAAGCATCAGAAGAAAGACATCATAAGACTTTGAGCGCTGCCAGAAGAGACTCTGAAGCAGAAGCTGTAGAAGCATCTGAAGCATAGCTGAAGATTTTGTATGAAGAGTTTAAAGCATTGTGTCAAAAGACTCTGAATGTACTTTACGCTGCAAGTACAGAGGCTCTGATAAACAGTTATGCTCTGATCAGATCCCTCACGCTAAAGCACTATTGTTGCAACTCTAATTTCATTAAATCTGATCTGAAGAACAAGAAGCACATCAGAGGATCTGATGTTGTTTACATTTGAAAAGATGTCAGCACGTGAATAGACTTGGTACTATTCTCAACGTCCTCTCCAACGGAACTATTCCTTATTTATGATAGACACAAGGATTCAGGAAAAAGGCATTTCTCTGAACATTCTACTTTTGAGAAAGGAAAAGTCATGTGAAGACAAAAGGCTACAACTACTCTATTTGCACAGTCTTCAAGCATTGGACTTTCAGCAATATAAAAGGACGTCCTCAACATCTCTTCAAGGTTAACGAATTGATAACAAATATTGAGCAAATTATTCAACAACTCTCGTACACTCATTCTTATTGAAAGCTGAATAGTTTTATTTGTTCTTAATCTTAAGTGTAAAAATCACAGTTTGTGATATAGCTTTTTAGAAGCATCTAAAAACTTGTTAGTTTACATTTATTTGTAAAGGTTCCTTAAGAAGACCAAGTTGTGGTCAGTAGTTCTTGAGAAGACTAAGACAGTTGTTCTTAGTGTTTGACATTGTAATCTGTTTGAATATAGTGGATTAAGTCCTTGAGGAGAAAGGCAAATCACTCTTGATAGGGTGGACTGGATTAGTTGAGTTCAACGAACCAGGATAAAAATCATTGTGTTTTTATTGCCATATTTATTTCTAAACCCTTATTCAACCCCCTTTCTAAGTGTTTTTCTCACCTTCAGTTGGCATCAGAGCTCCAGTTCTGTTAGTGCTATCACTTCACCGTGAACAGAAAAGATCCAGTTGAGAAAACTCTTGATATTTTTTTGGTTGATACATTATGGCTGAAGCTTCAACATCCAAAAATAACAGATATGAGGATAGAGAAAGAATCAGCATTAAACCCCCTATGTTTGATGGGGAGAAATTTGACTACTGGAAAGACAGGATTGACAGTTTCTTTCTAGGATATGATGCTGACCTTTGGGATTTAGTCATTGATGGCTATGTTCACCCCATTGATGGGGATGGCAAAAAGATAGACAGAAAATCTATGACTGAAGCTCAGAAGAAAGAATTCAGGAATCATCATAAAGAAAGAACCATACAACTAAATGCTATATCTCATACTGAGTATGAGAAGATTACTAACAGAGAAACAACATTTGGTATGTTTGAATCGTTGAAGATGACTCATGAAGGGAATTCTCAAGTCAATGAGACCAAGGCTCTGGCGTTGATCCAGAAATATGAAGCCTTCAAAATGGAGGAATCAAAATCTGTAGAAGTTATGTTCTCTAGATTCCAGATTCTCACAGCTGGCTTGAAAGTTCTGGACAAGGGTTACTCCACTGCAGATCATGTTAAGAAGATCATCAGAAGTTTGCCAATCAGATGGAGACCAATGGTCACTGCTCTGAAGCTAGATAAGGATCTGAACAAGATCACGTTGGAGGAACTGATCAGCTCTTTGAGGAGTCATGAGATTGAACTAGAAGAAGACGAACCCCATAAAAAAGGTAATTTTGTTGCTTTAAAGTCTAACAAATCTGCGAAAGCTTTGTAGGTTTTAGAAGAAAGTTCTGAAGAATCTTCTTCTGAAGAAGAAGATGAGTTGTCCCTGCTGTCCAGAAGGATCAACAAACTCTGGAAGCATAAACAGAGGAATTTCAAGAACTTCAAGAAACCAGATCAATGTAAAGAGTCTTCTAGACACAGAAGATCCAGAAAGAAAGAGGTTGTCTGCTATGAATGCAAGGAACCTGGGCACTACAAGAATGAATGCCCAAAGCTTTAGAAGGAGAAGCCAAGAAGGAAGCTTGATCATAAAAACAAAGTTTTGATGACAACCTGGGATGATTCAGATGCATCTGAATCTTCATCAGACTCAGATAAAGAATGTGCAAACATGGCACTCATGGCTGACGTAGAAGACCATGCAGAAACTTCGGGATCAGGATCAGAATCAGAATCAGATTCTGAGGAGGTATTTTCTGAACTTTCTATAATAGAGCTTATTGAGAGTTTATCAGAAATGTTAGAAAACTATAGTAAGATTAAGCTCAAGTACAAGAAGCTTGAAAGCAATCTTATATCTGAGAATGATCTTCTGAAATCAGAAGTTGCTAAGCTCAAAGCAAACAATTTGAAAATTAAAAATGAATTAGAAAGAGCTCAACAAGATTCTGAAGTTGAAACTAATTCAAAATCTAAAAACATTTTAGAAGAATATGACTATAGTTTTCAGAGATTTTTGGAAAGAAGCCTAGAGAGAAGCAAGATGGCTTCAATGATCTACGGTGTAAGTAGAAATAACATGAAGGGTATTGGATATGAATCTTCTTCTGAGAAGGATTTAAATTCAACATCTATTGATAAACTAATCATTAAGCATACTCCTCTGTATTCTACCTTTAAGTTTGGTCATCTTAATGATATTAAACACAATCGTTCTAGTCAGAACATTCCTGTGTTTAAACCTAAAGTTAGTCAGAACAAACCTGCTGTCAGAAGACAGAAGTTCAGATAAAACTTTAAGGCAACTAACTCTAAAGGACCCAAAAAGATCTGGGTACCTAAAGACAAAATAATATCTATTGCAGACATCTTTAGCAGCAAAGTCAAAACACGAATCTTGGTACCTGGACTCTGGCTGCTTGCGTCATCTGACGGGAGAAAGGTCTATGTTCCAAAGCCTGGAGCTTAGATTTGGAGGAGACGTCAAGTTTGGAGGGAACCAGAGAGGCAAGATAGTTGGCTCTGGAACTATTGGCAATGGTAATCTTCCTTCCATTTCTAATGTCTTACTTGTTGAAGGATTAACACATAACTTATTATCCATAAGTCAATTAAGTGACAATGGTTATGACATAATCTTCAAACAAAAATGTTGCAAGGCTGTCAGTCAAAAGGATGGCTCAATCCTATTTAATGGAAAGAGGAAGAACAACATTTATAAAATCAATATTTCAGAACTTAAGGTTCATAATGTAAAATGCCTTTTGTCTGTTAATGATGAGCAATGGGTCTGGCATAGAAGATTGAGGCATATTAGTATGAGACGTATATCTCAGATTAATAAACTCAATCTGATCAGAGGACTTCCTCAGTTGAAGTTCAGCTCAGATGCTCTTTGTGAAGCATGTCAAAAAGGAAAAATTTCAAAATCTTCTTTTAAAACTAAAAATGTTGTTTCAACCTCAAGACCATTAGAATTACTTCATATTGATTTGTTTGGACCAGTGAAAACTGCATCCATCAGAGGCAAGAAGTATGGATTATTCATTGTTGATGACTACAGCAGATGGACGTGGGTTAAATTCCTAAAACACAAGGATGAATCACATTCTGTGTTCTTTGACTTCTGCAAACAAGTCCAGAATGAAAAAGATTTTAAAATTGTTAAAGTTAGAAGTGATCATGGTGGCGAATTTGAAAACAAATATTTTGAAAAATATTTTAATGAAAATGGTATTGCTCATGATTTCTCCTCCCCTAGAACTCCTCAACATAATAGAGTTGTAGAGAGGAAAAATAGAACTTTGTAAGAAATGGCCAAAACCATGATCAACGAGACTAATCTGGCAAAACATTTTTGGGCAGAAGCAATAAACACAGCTTGTTATATTCAGAACAGAGTGTCTGTAAGACCTCTTCTGGAGAGGACTCCCTATGAATTATGGAGGAATAGAAAGCTCAACATTTCTTATTTCCATCCTTTTGGATGTGTATGTTTTATGTTGAATACTAAAGAGAATCTGGACAAGTTTGATTCTAAAGCACAAAAGTGTTTCATGCTTGGGTATTCTGAACGCTCTAAAGGCTACAGAGTATACAATACTGAGACACAGATTGTGGAGGAATCTATACATGTTAGATTTGATGATAAGCTTGGCAATCAAAAGCCAAAGCAGCTTTATAATTCTGCAGATAGAGAAGTCATTCTCACAGACTCTAAAGTCTCAGAGGCAGAAAAGGCTCAAGTGAAAGAACCAGAAGCAACACCAGGTGCAACTCCATTGGCTGCTCAGATGAACAATTTGAATATTTCTGAAGAACCAAATGTTAAGGGATCATCATCCAGAATCAAGGCCTCTCACCCAGAGGATGTGATAATTGGGAAGAAGGATGACCCTATCAGAATAAGGTCTTTCCTCAGATCATCTACAACGTCACTTTTTGGGTTGGTGTCTGTCATTGAACCAACTTCTGTTGATGATGCTCTGAATGATATTGAGTGGATACTTGCTATGCAAGATGAGCTAAATCAATTCAACAAAAATGACGTTTGGGATCTGGTACCAAGACCAAAAGGATTCAATATTATTGGAACTAAATGGGTCTTCAGAAACAAATTGAATGAGCAAGGAGAATTTGTAAGGAACAAAGCAAGGCTAGTTGCTCAAGGGTATAGTCAGCAAGAAGGAATTGACTACACAGAGACTTATGCTCCTGTGGCCAGGTTAGAGTCTATGCGCCTACTCATTTCTTTTGGTGCACAAAATAACATCACTCTTTATCAGATGGATGTTAAGAGTGCCTTCTTAAATGGTATTATAGAAGAAGAAGTTTATGTTCACCAACCTCCTGGCTTTGAAAATGATAAATTTCCAGAACATGTTTTCAAACTTAAAAAATCACTCTATGGCTTAAAACAAGCTCCCAGAGCTTGGTATGAGAGGCTGAGTAATTTTCTTTTGGAAAAGAATTTTATCAGAGGCAAAGTGGGTACAACTTTCTTCTGTAAATCATTTAAGAAAGATTTATTAATTTGTCAAATTTATGTAGATGATATTATATTTGGATCTACCAATGTTACGCTGGGAAAGGAGTTTGCTCTTTCTATGCAGGCTGAATTTGAGATGAGCATGATGGGAGAACTCCGATTTTTTCTGGGAATCCAAGTCAATCAAACTCCAGAAGGCACCTACATACATCAGACTAAGTATGTGAAGGAGCTTCTGAAGAAGTTTAATATGACTGAAAGCAAGTTGGCCAAAACTCCAATGCATTCTACAAGCACTATTGGTAAGGAAAAGGTTAGTAAGAAAGTAGATCAAAAGCTTTACAGAGGTATGATTGGATCTCTTCTATATTTGACTGCTTCTAGACCTGATATTCTATTCAGTGTTTGTCTGTGTGCCAAATTCCAATAAGATCCTAGAGAATCTCACTTAACAGCTGTTAAGAGGATTCTAAGGTATCTGAAAGGTACTACTAATATGGGTTTGTGTTACAGAAGATCTGATGATTATAAATTAGTTGGATTATGTGATGCTGATTACGCTAGAGATAGAGTTGAAAGAAAAAGTACTTCTGGAAGCTGCCAGTTTCTTGGAAGTCATCTGATCTCTTGGTTCAGCAAGAAGCAACCCACTATTGCGCTTTCAACAACAGAAGCAGAATACATTGCTGCTGCTGGTTGTAGCACTCAGATGCTCTGGATGAAGAGTCAGCTAGAAGACTATCAGATCCATGAGAGTAACATTTCAATCTTCTGTGATAATACTTCTACTATATGTTTGTCTAAGAACCCTATTTTACACTCTAAGACAAAACATATAGAGATAAAACATCACTTCATCAGAGACTATGTTGAGAAGGGAGTTATCAGTTTAAACTTTGTTAATACAGATCATCAATTGGTTGATATCTTTACAAAACCCCTTGCTGAAGATAGATTTAAATTTATTCTAAAAAATATAAGTATGGATTTCTGTCCAGAATAAAATGTTTATCAGAAGAAATTTTTTTTCCAGATGAAAATGTTTTGCCTCTTAAGTATTACATCTATTCATTTATTGTTTATTATTTTATTTATTGTGTGCAAATCTGAACTAACAAGCCTCAGAGGATCTGAACATTGGCTAACGTTTCATTTCTCAAAGAAGTTTCAGAAGCACATGCAAGCAAACACGTGTAACTCTGAATCTGAAAAGGTGGAGTGCACAATACTGAATTGACGTTTGAGGTACTGTTCAGTTCCAATCTTCAATGGTTGTTGTTTCTTCCTCAAACATGGGTGTTGTTGCGTTTAAGGAACCTATAAGAACTTTACTCACACCAGTTGACAAGTTGGAAGTCTTGTGTGAATATATTGTCAACTTTGAATCGTTTGCGGAAAATGGGTATGATCTTCGTCCCATTGTTGATGCACAGTGTTGTACCTAATTTTTTGATAAGCTGATGGGACCAGTTTATCCTTGTCTTGTGAAGGAATTCTGGATACATGCTTCTACTTGCCCTAAGTTCATAGTTTCTTACGTTCTGGGTAAAGAAATTGTTATTACTGAAGATTTGATAAGGAAACTCATAGGGTATGAGGAAACTGATGGAGTCACTAATATGCCATCTGGGCGTGTGGATATGACTGATGTGTATAGAGAAGTTTGCTCATCTGGAGACGCTTCTAACAAGGTTAAGGATCTGAAGCCAGTTTACAAGATCTGGGCTAAGATTTTCATGAGCTGCATTCATCATAGAAAATCTTCCAATTCTCCAGACTATGTTAACACTGATCAGCTATACTTCATGTATTGTCTGAGTCAGAGCACCAAGGTGGATCTGCCATATCTTCTGTTTAATCATCTACGGACACACGTTAAACAGTCAAGGGAAGAGGCCAAAACCAAACATCAGAAGCTGAGGAACTGGATTCCAATGGGAAGACTTATCTCAGACATTCTAACTGAGAATGGTCTTGTTGGTCATCTGGTAGAAGCTGGACTGAAGGAAGAGTTAGCTTCTGCAATTGGAAAACCTCTGAATGGGAAGAGTCTTCAGAGGATGAAAGTTGTAGAAGAAGTTACTTCTGCTCCCAAGAAAATAAATTCTGAAGAGGTCACTCAACGAAGGATTCCAGTTGATAATTTTCCTATGTTCTTTGCTAATGAACCAAGGGAGATTATTTTGGATTACATTATAGAGTGTCTGAATGAGGGAATTCCTCTACCAGTAAATCTGGTTCTGAAGGCAGGTGAACCTGCTCCAGATCTGTATGAGGCCAGACATAAGAAGAAGAGAAAGGTTGCTGAAGAAGGATCTTCTAAACCCAAGAGGACGGCTACTCGTGAAGCTGCTGCTGTTAAGCCTAAAAGGGTCAAGAAGCAAAAGGTCAATCCTCTAGAGGCAAGTTTGGACTCCATTCTTGAAACTGTCAAAGAGGCATTAACATCTGATCAAACTCTACATGAACCTTTACCTTCACCCTCACCTTCACCTTCTCCCCCTCGTGTTTCTAAACCTAAGAAACCTTCTGTTACAGCTTCTTCTGTACCCCAACCTCTAGCTACTCCATCTGAAAAGTATACATCTGAACCAACACATTCTCAATCATCTGATATTCCCCCATCTGACAAATAAATACCTGCACCACAATCATCTAAAATTCCCCCACCAGAACCACAAACTTCGAAACCTACAGAACCAACACCAACAGAACCAACACCACAAGAACCAGAACAACAACAACAACCACAACCAGAACAATCCATTCCTTCTAATCCTGAACCAGAATCTATCCAATGATCTGAACCTTTCATACCTGATTTTGTTGTCCTATATATTCAACCTTTGACAACTTTGGTTGATATCTCTTCCACATCATGTCATTCATCTGAATCTGACTTACCACCAGAAATAAACTCACCACCATCTCTTTGTGGCTATGAACCTAGAACATCTGAGTTTGTATCCTTTGCTTCTTTCAAACCCCATCCTTCTGATCCCCTTCTATCTGGTTTAAAACTTACAAACTTTTATACCAGAATAGAAGCATCTGACCCTACCATTCCACATAAACCTATTTCTTCAACTATCCTTCCTTCTTTACTTCAAGACTATTTAAAACAAATACCTGACATCATTCCATCAGAACCTCTGCAATCTCAAAACTCTGTTTTTATCCCCTACACCTCTACACCTTTTCATGTCATTCCCTCTGCATCAAATTTGAAACAGTTCTTGTTTCCAACATCATCTTCATCCAGATTCAAAGCTTTCACTTCATCATCTGAACACCCTTCACTTCCTTCTTATCCTCGACCTCTGTTCATTATCCCTACCTTTACCATACCACCCCCACCTGAACAAACCAAACCATCACCTCTGGAAGCCTACCTTAAATCTAAATCCAGATTAGATGTTAATGCTTTGTTTGCAAACTTCAAGAAAGAAATCAGGATGAGTTTAGACTCTGTGAAGGAGGAATGTCTCTCAAGAGTTAATCCAAAAGCTTCTGAAGAATGCTGGAATAAGTTCATTTCCATATTCAACTTTGTTGCTTCTAATCTGAAGACCATTTGCGCTGATGACGCAAAGGTCAGATTTGACGAAGTTGTCAGACACACGCTTTGGAATGTGAACAAATCTCCTACATTGCTTCTTGAGGATGCACCTTCATCTTCTAGAGTTACTGCTACTTCTGAGATTTTTGAAGAATTTGCTCCTGAAGTCTCTCTGGAAACCAATCCATTGGCTCTGATGATTGTAGATCCACCTTCTGAATCTGTGCCTCTAGAATCTGCATCTGCTATGATCATTGACTCTGCTCCTGCTCCTGCATCTGAATCTGCTCCTTCTACTTCTTCTGAGGTTAAGAAAGAGAATCCAGACCTAGAAGACAAAATTGCTGTGCTGGAAGCTGGTCAATCTGAAATCAAATTCTGGATGGCAAAACAAGATGAGAAGACAGACAACATACAGAAATGGATGGCTAAGCAAGAGGAATCTACTTCTGAGATGACCCACATCCTTAAGCTTCTTGCATCATGTTTATCTTAGTTCTTATGTTTGTGCACTTTAAGTGTTATCTGTTTCTATTTTTCTGAATCATGTTTTGTTCTGATGTAGTCTGATTATCCATGAATGAATATGTATGTTTGATTAGTTGCTTTTTCATCTATTGATGTTTTTAACTTTATTCTATTTTCTTCTGTTAATCTTTTCTATCTTATAAAGTTTTCTTTTTGATTATGACAAAAAGGGGGAGAAAAAGAAATTCTGTTTATTCAAATATAAACAGTTACTAAAATGAAATTCAGACATAAATTTTTTTATCTAACATTGAATTTTAGTCTTTCAAAACTAACGTATCATCTGACAAAATTCATTGGAGTTACCCTGAGAATCCCCAAAACAGATCTTTATTCAAACCAGGTTTAACCAGGCTCTGATAAGTCAAACCAGTTTCTGATTACCAGGCCTTGATCCTAGAAGCTAACCAGGCTCTGATTCTTGGAAAGAAAATTAGTAAGAGTAAACCAGGCTCTGTTTCTGGAAAGTAAATTAAGCTATTACTAGGCTCTAATTCTAGAAGGAAAATCAAGCTCTGATTTTGGAAAGTATATTCTAACCAGAACTTTTTCAACCAGGCTCTTAATCTGAATAGTATACTCATGCAAAAAGGGAAGTATTTTCTTCTATTAGAGTATTCATTTCAGGGGGAGATTCTTTATCTCAGGGGGAGTTATATATTTATCCTTTTTATTGAACAAAATTTCCTATGTTTTGTCATCATCAAAAAGGGGGAGATTGTTAGAACACAAATTGGTGTTTAATTATATCTCTATGTTTTAATGATAACTCTAATGGAATTTTGTATTAAGAAAATATATACTCTAAGTTTGTTCAAGTGTTTTGTGTTTCAGATATTAAATTAAAAATCATTATGAAAGCAAAATGCATCTGAACAGCAAGTTACGCAAAGCTCTGAAGCATCAGAAGCAAGACATCAGAAGACTCTGAGCGCTGCCAAAAGAAACTCTGAAGCAGAAGCTGCAGAAGCATCTGAAGTGTAGCTGAAGATTTTGTATGAAGAGTTTAAAGCATTGTTTCAGAATACTCTGAATGTACTTTACGCTGCAAGTACAGAGGCTCTGATAAACAGTTATGCTCTGATCAGATCCCTCACGCTAAAGCACTATTGTTGCAACTCTGATTTCATTGAATTTGATATGAAGATCAAGAAGCACATCAGAGGATCTGATGTTGTTTACATTTGAAAAGATGTCAGCACGTGAATAGACTTGGTACTATTCTCAACGTCTTCTCCAACGGAACTATTCCTTATTTGTGATAGACACAAGGATTCAGGCAAAAGTCATTTCTCTGAACATTCTACTTCTGAGAAAGGAAAAGTCATGTGAAGACAAAAGGTTACAGCTACTCTATTTGCACAGTCTTCAAGCATTGGACTTTCAGCAATATAAAAGGACGTCCTCAACATCTCTTCAAGGTTAACAAACTGATAACAAATCTTGAGCAAATTATTCAACAACTCTCATACACTCATTCTTATTCAAAGATGAATAGTTTTATTTCTTCTTAATCTTAAGTGTAAAAATCACAGTTTGTGATATAGCTTTTTAGAAGCATCTAAACACTTGTTAGTTTACATTTATTTGTAAAGGTTCCTTAAGAAGACCAAGTTGTGGTCAGTAGTTCTTGAGAAGACTAAGACAGTTGTTCTTAGTATTTGACATTGTAATCTGTTTGAATTTAGTGGATTAAGTCCTTGAGGAGAAAGGCAAATCACTTTTGATAGGGTGGACTGAATTAGTTGAGTTCAACGAACCAGGATAAAAATCATTGTGTTTTTATTGCCATATTTATTTCTAAACCCTTATTCAACCCCCCCTTCTAAGTGTTTTTCTCACCTTCAGTTGGCATCAGAGCTCTGGTTCTGTTAGTGTTATCACTTCACCGTGAACAGAAAAGATCCAGTTGAGAAAACTCTTTATATTTTTTTGGTTGATACATTATGGCTGAAGCTTCAACATCCAACAAAAA
Organism: Lathyrus sativus; assembly: GCA_963859935.3. NCBI lineage: Eukaryota > Viridiplantae > Streptophyta > Magnoliopsida > Fabales > Fabaceae > Lathyrus > Lathyrus sativus. Next base: position 407,453,359 of record OZ012740.1, on the reverse strand, counting down.
CAGATATGAGGACAGAGAAAGAATCAGCACTAAACCAAAAAAATATTGAGCAAAAAAAGTCTTTGTTATCGTGATTTCCCGTACCTCTGATACTTGTATCATGTACACCTTGTTCTCTATTCGATTGAGCCTTCAGTAGTTCAGACTATGTCTCCTGCTATGTGCTTGAGCAAAAAGTCTTGTCTCATTGGGATTCAAGAAACAAGTCTTGAGTCAAGATGCTTAAGCCATGTAAGCCTCATTGCTTAAGTGCTTGACATGTGAAAGTCTTATTCAACTAGTATGATTGAGCAAGGGGAAGTCTCCATCTGAGGGGAATGAGCAAGAAGTGTTGAGTATAGCTTGAGAAAGGGAACTCTCAGTCTGGATGGTTAGAATAGCAGGTGGCTCAGCTAGAGAATGTGAGCAAAGGGAAGTCTTAGACGTGTGCTCTAAGTAAAGGGAAGTCTCAACCAAAAGACAAAATAGCAGGTGGCCCAGTCAGATGGGATGAACAAAGGTTAAGTCTTAGACATGTGTTATAAGTAAGGGAAGTTTGAGGCAGTTGTTCTGAGCAGTTGTAAAAGTCTTATGCAGAAGCATAAGCGATTGTAATCATGAAGTGGTTATAATGAAAATCTCTTATGAGGCAAGGGACTGAACTACTCTTAGTTAGGGGAGTAACTAGTATAAAATTTTCCCATTACCTCATATTGATGTATTGGTTGATTATACAACTCAATTCTCGGTATTTTCTTTCATGGATGGTTTCTCTGGATACAATCAGATCAAAATTGATCTAGAGGACATGGAGAAGACAACATTCATCACTCCATGGGGATCCTTCTGCTAAAAGGTAATGCCTTTTAGATTAAAGAATGTTAGTGCAACATATCAACGTGCAATGGTAAATCTCTTTTATGACATGATTCGTGAAGAGATTGAAGTGTATGATGACGAAATGATTGCCAATTCTCAAATTAAAGAGGAACACTTAATCAATCTGTAAAAATTGTTTGTTCGATTGAGAAAGTTTTGACTGAGACTTAACCTCAACAACTGTACATTTGGGGTTCGATCTGGAAAGTTATATGGTTTCATTGTGATCTAGAAAGGAATTGAAGTGGATCCTGACAAGGTTAGAGAAATTTAAAGTATTACTGCACCTAAAATAGAGAAAGAAGTTTGTGGCTTCTTGGGGAGACTGAATTTTATTTCTAGATTCATCTCACATCTCATTACCACTTGCAAACTAATCTTCAAGCTTTTGTGGAAAGATCAAGCAATTGAGTGGAATGATGACTTCCAAGAAGCCTTTGTCAAAGTCAAAGAATGCCTGCAATGCTCGATGAATCTATGGGCTGTGTGTTGGGGCAACAAGACAAGACAGGCAAGAAAGAGCATGCCATTTATTATCTCAGTAAGAAGTTCAATGACTGTGAGACAAAATGCTCATTGCTTGAAAATACTTGTTGTGTACTTGGATGGGTTGCTTAGCGTCTCAGACAGTACATGTTGGCCCACACCGCATACTAGGCCAATACATGCCCTGTCGAAACAATAACCATTTCATTTTATGGCCAACTTGGTTTGCTCCACATGCCCCACTATGGACCATCGAAAGAGCCAAATATGCCTCTATTTCATTAAGGCACTTCAAGAAGACTCCCTCTGGGGTTTTCTTAAATAATTCATTACCTATAAGTATATAACTTAAGGCTTGATACCTGACTTTTCGCTCTGTTGAAGCCGTTGGATTTTGCAGGTATTCGACCACAGGCTTTCTTCAGTCTTTCTCTGTTAGACCCTCTACAACAAAAATTTGAAAATTTTCGCCATCCACGCACCCAAGCTTAGTTGTTTCTAAATCTGATGGGCACAAACTAACAACCACCACTTTCCCTCTTGCTTCTATTACTTCCTGAAGGTTTTCCTTTGACACTTTGTATCCAGAAGCAATCTGAGCTAAGTCATTAGCAACTTGATTTTCTATTCTAGGTATATGTTGGATGGCTACTACTTCAAATTTCTTTAGTAGCCTATTTTCTATCACAAAGTACATAATGAGATTTTCTTTAACGCATTTATATTCCTCTGTGATTTGTTTTACAATCAATTCTGAATCTCCCATTATTTCGACTCTAGTTGCCCCCAATTCTAACAAAATTTCAAGGTCATCAATCAATGATTCATGTTCAGCCTCATTGTTAGAGCAAGGCCCTTCGACCTTGTACTTAAATTTTGTTGGAATTTTTTCAGGAGAAATAATGAATATACCCACTCCTATTCCATTTTTATGGCTTGATCCATCAAAGTATAACTTCCAGGATTTCAGTTCAACATAATTTAAAGCATTTTCGTTTATAGAATGGTCCACTATAAAGTCTGCTACTATTTGCCCTTTCACAGCTTTTAAAGGTTGATATGTCAAAGAATATTCTGTTAGTGCTAATGCCCATTTGCCAATTCGACTATGCAAAATACATTTAGATAACATGTGTTTTACCACATCAAAATGAGACGACACATACACATCAATAGACTTTATATATTGCTTTAATTTAGTATAAGAGTAATACAAGAATAAACATAACTTTTCAATCATTTTATACCTAGTTTCTGCATCATTTAAAACTCTACTAAGATAATAAATGGCTCTTTCGACTCCATTTTCATCTTCTTGAGCCAACATGCTCCCTAAAGTTCTATCTGATGCAGCTATATACAATATCATACTTTTATTTCTACAAGGTGGTCCCAGAATTGGAGGGTGACTTAGGTACTCCTTGAGCTTGTCAAAGGCTTCTTGTTGTAATTGCCCCCACTCAAAACCATCTTTGTTGAAACGAAGAAATGGTGAAAAAGCTTGTGTTTTGCCACTCAGGTTGGATATAAACCTTCTTAGGAAGTTGACCTTGCCCAGCAATGACTCCAACTCCTTTTTTGTTGATGCGTTTTCTCCTCCATTATGGGTTTGGTTTTGTTTTGATTTATTTTGATCCCCTTTTTGTGGACCACAAAGCCTATAAAATCCCCTGCCTACACACAAAAAGCACATTTAAGAGGATTCATTTTAAGACCATATTTCCTCATCCTTAGAAAGGACCGTCGAAGATGGTCAATATGAATCTTCCTAGAAATAGATTTTATAACAACATCATCAATGTAAATTTGCATGAAAGTATCTATAAAATCATGGAAGATTGAATTCATCGCTCTTTGATAAGTGGCGCCAACATTCTTAAGACCAAAAGGCATCACTATGCATTCATATATGCCTAAAGCCCCAGGACATCTAAAAGCAGTTTTAGGGACATCTTCCTCAACAATAAATATTTGGTTATAACCAGAATATCCATCTAACATGCTAAGATATTCATGTCCTGCTGCAGAATCTACTAACATTTCTGCTACTGGTATAGAATACTCGTCTTTTGGAGTTGCAGAATTTAAATCTCTAAAATATATGCAAACTCTTAAAGGACCATTCTTTTTATAATATGCACTATATTAGCCAACCATTCGACATACCTGGCAGTGCGAATAAATTTGCAACGAAGCAGTCTTTCGACCTCATCTTTAATCTTTTAAAGTATCTCTGGTGCAAATCATCTTGGACTTTGCTTGACTGGTTTTTTCCCAGGTGTCATAAGCAACCTATGTTCAACCAACTCCCTGCTCAAACGAGGCATCTCATCATAATCCCAGCCGAAGCAGTCCTTGAATTCTTTCAACAACTGAACCACATCAAACTTTAATCTAGGGTTCAAATTGGCACTGATGTAAGTAGGCCTTTTGATTTCCCCCTCACTGAGATCAACTTCTTCTAAAGGATCTTGTGCTACCATTTTAACATTGTTTGCCAATGAATCTTTCTCAAACCCCAAAGGCTTATCTTAATAAATGGCGTCAAACCTCTGTTTTTGCTCTCAAGTTTGGACCTTATCTGGAGGTTCTGGGTTGAAGTCCTTACCAGTATCTTCTTGGTAAAATTTAGAAATGGCTTTGCCAGCCATGTGATTATTAGCAGCTTCTAAAGCCGCTTGTAACTTTGTTTCAGCCACATAGGCCAAAATTCTCTTTAATGCTTCAAATTCTGTCATGATCACTGAATTCACTTCCCCAACCTGTGGGGTTTATTGGAGGCAAGCCTAAATATGGAATCCTTCCTCCTGGTGTCTCTTTGTCCCATCTAAAACCTTCGACAGGATGCAAATACAATGAATAAAATGTTTCTTCGTCTATTTTAAACTCAAAATCTGCTGGAGGACACGAAGCAATGTTCACCAGGTGTTTATCAAATTGTCTCCCATCAACATGATTGATAGGGATTTTAAAGTATCCTTGATCAGCTTCAATTTTTTCCACTATACCATCAGGCCTCCAAATTGAAATTCTCTGATGCATTAAAGAAGGCACATCACCTATGCCATGAATCCACTCTCTTCCTAGGAGCAGATTATAATTTGCTCTAGTTTCGACAACCATAAAAACTGTAGGCTTAGTGATAGTTCCCACAGTAAGATCAAGTTGGATTACCCCTAAAGTGGAGCCAACTTTTCCTTCATAGTTCGACAGAACCATGTTGTGGGGCTTGGTATCAGCTTCAAAATTTCCAATCTTACTTAGTACAAACCGTGGCATCAAATTCACCGTTGCGCCACAGTCCACTAATATTTTGTTAACATGCACATTCTCCACTTTTCCAGTAATGTACAGAGGCTTTAAATAACCCTTCATAGCCTCTGTGGGGCATTCAAAGAAGGCATCCTACTCCTCTATGCACCCGTTGTTCATTATATAATAACATACAGGTTTGTGTGCCAGCATTTCCATCTCAGTATTCTAATCTAAATCTTCAACTTCTGTAACCTGGGCAAACTCCTTGGGCATGATGGATACAACATTCACTATAATGTCAAGGGAAGCTGCTGACTCGCTGTCGAAGTTATCAGTTATATTCTCATCATCTTCGACTTCTCTTTCTGGTTGGTACTTTTGAGCAGCAAACAACATCCTCCTTATAGGTATTTTCTCAGCTATTCCCACTTGATTACCAACATTGGCACTCGAATCTCCTTGTTTTGGTACCTGAGCTTCCCTGATGGACTTTCGCCTACGCTGTTCTCTTCACCACTATGACCTGGTCATAGGGTTCTTACCCTTGTAGTTTTGAGAGGTATATGCTGACTTCTTAGTTGTATGGTTTTCCTTTCGATATTCAAATGAGGAACCCCTTTCCACATCAAATTTCTACCATTTCTTCTGTCCCCTCGCTTCGACAGGTTTTATTCAAGTTCTTGTTGGTATATTTTCAGCTGGTTTAAATGTGTTTGGCCTAGCTTGGATTTTTACCTTTGTCAAGGATCTTCTGGGCTCAAAACTTTTTGGGTCTTGATTTATTTTCTGCCCCCACTTTCCACTGGCTTTTTTGACTCCCTCCAAATTGTGAGCAGCTTTTTCATCAAAAATGGCACTACATCTGGGACACAACATCACTTCTGATCCATTATTTTGGCAACGATGCAGAAAATCAATAATGGTTTCTTCCTGTTTGGGGTATACCACTTTATTGCGTTCTTCTTGTTTTTCTGCCTCACTTATCTCTTCAGCCATTCGATCTATGACCTCGACCATGTTAACATCAACCTTATCTTCTAGCTTCATCTTAGAAAAGTGAGCTTCCAGGTTTTCAGTGGTTTTTTCCGTACATTTCTCATCTGCTTCCTTTGTTACCTTCTTCCAGGTGGAATCTTCAGCATCAACATTAAAAATTTTAATGTCAGGAGATGTTTTGAAGTACTGTTCTGCTGCCATGCATATCTAGTTTTCTAACGAGCGTCCATCCATCTTCATCGTTTCCCCTACCATCACCATGTTGTTCTTCAATTCTTTGACGACTTCGACTCTGGGAACGTTTCTGCCCATAGCCTCACTAGTGCTGATACTATATGAACCAGCATCAGATTCCTCACCTAATTCAACCAAGTTAATGCCATCAGTAGCACTTACTCTTAGTCCTCTCACTGCCACATCTATTCCCTTAGCGGCTCTATCCATCTCAACAAGCTTATCTGCAGTTTTGTTGGTTATCAACATCAAACTATTGTCATCAGTGCTTCCTCCACTTAAACTGTCTACGGTCTTGTTACAACCTTCAGAAGTGTTATCTCTCAGATTGTGCATGTCATTCTGGTCTCAGCATCTATTTACCTTGATCATCATCGGCTTTGTGACGATGTCTTCAGTAATTTCCACCATGTTGACTAAAAAGTTGAACCCTTCAGTGGCTTCGACCATCTGGACCTCTTCAGGCTTTGCATAGAGAGCCTTTGAGGTTTGTAATGGGTCAGAGTCAATCTTCATTTGGGCCTTTCCTTTGTCCCCAAACTCCAGCCTTCCTTCTTGGATATCACCTTGCACCAAATCCCTGAAAAGAAAACATTGAGATGTTTTATGACCCAAGAAATTGTGGTACATACAAAAACCTCTTTTCTTTCTTTGTTCTAAAGGTGGAATTTTAGCACCAGCAGACACTATTATTTGCCCATCCTTAACTAATAAATCAAATATTTTGTCACATTTAGTAACGTCGAAAGTATATGTTTTCTAAGGAAATTTGTCATTAGGTTCGACAAGGTTTTTTTTCCATTTGAAGGAGCTAATAGTTTACAAGCATATGGTGGACCTTGCTTTAATTCAGCAACATCAACCTCAATCTCGTCGAAATGAGATGTTCATCATATAGATTCTCCACATCTTCACTACATTCGACAAAGGCTACTTTTTTACCCTTGCTGAATCTAGCTTTCCCCTCTTTTAGCCTTTCTAGTTGTCGAACTCTATCAGCTAACTGAGCCATATCTCTGAGATATTGGGTATCCAAAATTTTCCTAATGGAATAATCAAGACCCCTGGCAGCCATTTCGACCAACTCATGTTCTGGCACTGGTGTAAAGCAGCTAGCTTTAAGAAGTCGAAACCTATTTAGGTAATCATCAATTGGCTCAGTGATTTTGTGTTTGATACTAGCCAACTCTTTCAGGCTGATCTTGGTTTGTCCCATATAGAACTGTTTGTGAAACAAACATTCTAATTGGGCCCAATTATGGACTGAATTAGGAGGCAAAGTAGTAAACCATGTAAAAGCATTTTTGGTGAGCGAACTTGGGAAATATTTGATCCCAAGGCTTTCGTCACCTGCAATCTCGCCATATTCAATCATATACCTGACCACGTGTTCCACGGTTGATTCAGTAGTATCTCCTGAGAACTTACTAAATTTTGGAACCTTCGTCCTAGGGGGTAATTCAGCTTGAAGAATATAATATACTATGGGCGAAGTATAATTTGGCCTTGTGAAGCCAAAGTTTACACCATTTCTAGTCATTATTCTTTCGACCATGACTGCAAGATTATTTTCTTCTACTGCATTTTGGTGTCGAACCTGTCTGAGGAATTGGTCAGCATTTTGGTTCCTATTCACCATGACTACTCCTGGTTCCTCCTCCTTATGGATCGAGACCTGGTTCCTTTGTGGTGCGACTCTGAAAGGTTCTCCCATCTCTTGATCCTCCCAGTTTACTTCTGGTACATTTCGTGGCTGACATTGTGGAATATTCTTGCCAATTGTTTCTCTTCGATCCGGTGCTGACACTCCCATAAAATCAGCCATCCGTGCTAATTGTGTCGCTAACTGTTGGTTAGTTTGAGTAGTATTCTGAATCAACGGTTGAAAAACTTCTCCCATTGTCTTATACAATGTATGTACCATTTGCATATTACTTTCATCCATTTGCTGTCTCAAACAGATTATGAAGGTATTTGTGAGACTGGTGGCTTAAACAGAGTAACCAACACCTATGCTTGGGTTGTTTCGACCACCTGATCCAGATCCTTGCACTGGCGAAGACACTATATTTTCTGAAAATATAGGTAGAGCGCTCTGCAGATTTTGCATAATTGATGTAGGCATACCATAGGGTAAATTCCTTGGCAATGGCTGTGAGAAACCTGGAGGAGGAAAATGCCTATGCAGTGAACTTCCTCCTGGGGGTGTTGGTGAGTTAGGAATTTGTGGTCCTATATATTCCAACACCGGTTGAGTGTACATACTTACAAACATTGACCCCGAGCTTGCCATAGATTGCATAGGTTTAGACGCAACTGCTGGCGGTGACGTCTGTCCTCCTGTCGAAGACACTGGTGGTGACCCCATGATGCTTGCCTGAGTGTTTGAAATACTTCCTTGGGGATCAACTTGCTGACTAGCATTGGTTGCCATTCTCTTAGTATATCTTCCCTTTGGTATACCTTTGTTCGTTGTAGCTAACTTCTCACTTCTCAATAACATACAACAAAGTGTTTCTCAAGAAGACAGATATGATTAATTAAAATTTGAAATTCTTAGCACTAAGTCCCACCAGGTGTGCCAATTTGTTTACTGTGAAATTTGGTAAACAACCTCTGGTCTATCAATTTTGGGTAAAATTGAGTAACTTGCAAGATCGACCATACAAATCCTAGGACATATGCTAAGTTTAAAAGAAAAATCTAAATTGAACACCACGCTCGACAGTAAAACTTTGTAAAATAACTTGGAAATTAGCAAGCTGTTGCACCCCAAAATTTTCTCAACCTTTTCTTTTATCTTGGCTTATGTTTCATAGTATTTTGCATTTGCATTTGTACATAACATTAGTTCTAGACAAGGGATTAAGGTGTTGTATTTACTACTCAAGGGAGAAGCTGCAAGTTAAAAGTATATACAAGAGTACATTTTCAAATCACCAAGTCTTCATGGTCATTAGAGTTTGGTCCCAAAGCTTCTTGAGAAGTGAAAGTAAGTGTGTGGGTATATACTCCTATCTTGAGAATGATTAGAAGCACATGAGGTCATCTCCTTGGATGAGGCATGATTCAATAGCTCAATGTACACCCTGAGGGTTCCTTATGAGGGTCCCATGATCACACAAATCATTTGTAAGAACCTCAGTCAATGGATGAGAGGTTAGGGTTTCATCTGGTCAACAAAAGTCAACTATGGGTTTGAAAGGGTTTAAGGCTTGGGTCTTGATCTTGGAAGCCATGAGAAGTAATCATAAATCATCTCAAATGTCATGTTAAAGCTAGGATAAGAAGATTCAAGAGTTCAAGAGGTTACTAAGTTAGGGTTTCAGATAATTCAGAGTGTAAAATCCCCTCTTTTGGTACCTAACTTCAAGGATGAATTGCATTATGATACAAGTCTTGTCTCATTTTCCAACAAACATGAGACTTGGTCCTTATTATTCCAGATTTATTTTGAGTACAAGAACTCATCCATTGGATTCATACATCTCAAGTTAAGATATCTACAAGTTGGTGTCACAAAATGAAGAGAATTTAGAGGCACTTAAAGATAGCTCACTTTCAAGGCATTTTTCACATGGAACCAAGCTCTTCCTCATTTTTCAACAAACATGAAATTTGTCGCGCATTGTCTTAGTTTTCTAAAAATTGTTATAACTCATCATTATTATGTGAGAAGCTCTAGTTATGGTCATCCCAAGTCAAGGGCAATTTTAGAAACCTAGTTTTAGGTCATTCGCTTCAAGGACCAATTTCATCGACATCAAGACCTCAAGTCCAATTTCTTGCCACATGAAAGTTGTGTCATATGATCTTAACTTCATCTTGACCTCAAATTCCATGACCATTAATGATTTATGAGGCCATTAAGTCATGGTGAGCATGAAAACTTGACTTTTTTGGACCTAGTATGATTTTCTTCCATTTCAAGTCACCAAATGCATTTGTTTTTGATCTTTTGGTACCATTCAAACATCATCACATGATCACATAAGATCTTTACCTAATTTGAGCAAGCATGAGCCACTATTTGAAGTCATTTTTCAAGTTTTATACCATAAAAAGCAATAGATAAAACTTTGTGTAAAATGGTTTCCAACTTCTCAAACCTTCCATCATTCTTTTCTCACCCCTTATTTGTTCCAAAATGCTGACCAAAAGATTTGAACATGAAGCCATAACCCGTGTGCACCTTACTTTGTTATTTTTGGAAAAACTTTCAATCAAGTAAATTAATCATCATGGGCCTGCATGAATCTCTCCAAGCCCTCATATATAAGTCAAAGAAGCAAACCCTAATGATCAGAGGTGGAGTAGCTGCATGAGAGAGTGGTTTTCATCAAAGATTACACAAAATTTCTCTCTCTTCGAATTTGATTTCTGACTGAGCTTTCATTCAATCTCTTGCTCATTTCATCATCACTAAAGCATAAGGAGGAGACTAGAATCTTCAGAGTGAAGCTTGCATTGCATTTGAAGGGCCAACGGAGCTGCTTCGTTGGATAATTTTCAATCAACTAAGTCTCCCATTTTAGGCACATATTTAAGAGCATGTTGGTTGCATCTGAAGACCTACCTCGTGTAGGAAATGTCTGGATACTTTTCATGGCTGTTTGATCTCATTTTAGTTTATGTATTGGATTTTCGTGGCTTTTTTTCATGTTGATTTAAGGACCTTTTTGAAAAACCATTACCATTTTTGGAACCTACGTGAAAAACCCTCCAAAATGGTACCAAGAGTTTGCATTTTTATCATGATTTGCAGACTCCACCGGTGAAGCTCACCGGGGAAGACGACCAGAGTTAGGGCTCCATCGTCTGAGATTGATGCTCGGGTGTGAGGTGAAGTGGCACGTTGACTTGCACGCGTGGAGGTTTGAAAGCTTAGTTGTTTGCCACGTTTTTAAGTGAAACGGTGCGTTTCACTTAAGCTGAGTTCTTATTTGGTGTGATCCCTTGAGGACATTTTAAGTCTTGTTAGCTTTTGTTAACATGGTTAAGGTGTTGACTTGTATGATTTGAGGTCCATTGGATGTGTTCCTTGTCTCACAAGTCTTGTATGATCATTTGTTTCCACTTGTGTTAGATGTGTGAGACTTTGGTTTGGACTTTGGCTCTTTAATTTGAGTTTGATCATTCTTGTTTTAGTTTGATAACTTGAAATTGGATTTGATGCACATCACTTGAGTTTGCTTCTGACCTTGATGGTTATGTAATTGTTATTGATGCTTTGGTGATGTGTGAGGATGTTGAGAACATTTGAACTTCTTTTGAGAAGTATTTGGTTATTTTCTTTTTATTGATCATGAGTGAGTGTTTGATTTATATGTTCATGATGTGGTTGCTGCCCCACTCTCTTTCTCTCCTCATTTCTTTGATTTTTGGTTCATCATTTATCATCTTTCTTCTTGAGGTGTTTAAATCATGTGATCTTGTGTGATTGTTCTGTTTGCATATTTGTCTGCTTTTCTCATCTCCTTTCATCTTTCATGACTTGTTTGAGTCCTCCTTTTGTTTTTCATCTGTGATTGATTATGCATTGTGTTTACTTGTGCTTGTTCACATGATCCCTTAGGATTCCTAGTCCCTCTATGTAATATGGGAGTAGGAGAGACATTAGGCTATCAATCCTTTGCATGATAACATTAAACAGTCCCTTTTTCATCCTAACTTTAGGACCACTTTGCATGACAACATTAGGGTTCTCAGTTCCCTTTAGAGTCCTTGTGTCTTCTCTTCTCATCTCAAACTGTTTTAAGACACTTAATAAAGAATGACGAGTTTCGTACACTACGAGCCTTAAGCACATGAGAAATGATAAGTGGGTAGGTCTTTCTTCACATTGTCTAAGTGTTTAGCATATGCCATTTGGGAGATATGCGACGCCTTTGCTCTTATGTCATAGTCTTTAGTGCAACATGAGTTTCAAACTAACTCAATTCACTTCTTCTAAAAAACACAAACCAAACTCAAACCTTTTCATCCTTCGGGATTGTTTCAAACCTCATTTTCAGAAAGAGTATGTTATGTTTCTGTTCTACCGCAAACATGCAGCGTCCTTAACTGCTAGAATGGATATGTAATATTGTTCATAAAACACTTGAACCAACCAGTGGTCTAGTCTACCCGAACTATGTTTGCTTTGATTTCTCATACCAAATGAGGATACGTAGGCACAAGACGACGATGTCTTGGCGAGCAACCTTCCCCCCATCACCCATAGTTTCCCGAACTACGTTAACTCTGACTTTCCCATTGCATGAGGGAATATGTAGGCATAGGGCGGAGATGTCCTATCGAGTCTGTTCTTTCTCTTCACCCCTGTTTAGCATTAGATTTTAGATAATTTTCACCCATAGATTAGACAACAAGCATGGATTCTGTTGAGTACAACAGACATGAGGGGTGCTCATACCTTCCCCTTGCGTAACCGACTCCCGAACCCAAGATTTGGTTGTGATGACCTTGTCTTTCCCATTCTCTTAGGTTTTCTTCGATCGTTTCCTTTCCCTCTCTTTAGGATAAATAACATTCGGTGGCGGCTCTTCAGTTTGTTTCTGCCGACCCTTTTTCGCAGTTGCGACAGTTGGTGACTCTGCTGAGGACCCTGTTTCCCTACGCGAGTCAATCCTAGCGCTTGTCTATTTTATTGTTTGTGGGTGCATATGTGTTGTATTTGTACATTTTTGCATTTGCATTTTATTTTCTTCACTTTATTGTTATTATCATACTATTGCTGTACTGTTGGGTGGGGTTGTTCCATCGAGAGATAAGCCCAATACCCAGGATTGAGTACATACCTAGCATTAGTGTAGAAAGTAGTGAGCACTTGCATGTTTGACATCCAATAGTCCTCATGAAATTTGGATTCAGACGAGAGTTTCTTTGAAGACATCCTGTTCTATACGTCTCAGACAGTTGAAAGGATGTTAGATCTGGAAATTAACGACTCTAGAGTCCGATCATTGGGAAGTCAGTTGAGGCCTCCTCGTTTGACCATGATGCCAAACCAGAAATGGTGAACGTATCATCGTTTCTCGACTTGAGAGTCCATGATATTGACGACCTTCATAGGATGTCGTACCTTGTCAGAGATTATATCCTACCTGTGAGTGGGAGGGGTTATGCAGGAAACTTGACATTCAACCAACCCAGTTTTCTGGTTTTCTCGTCAGTGCAGACCTTTGATCTTTGATACTATGGGTTTCTGTACTTTGGTATTCTGATGTTCTGGTATTTTCTTGCCGAAGTAGAGTTCTGGTCTAACTCAGTCAGCAGTACAACAGTGATCCCTTGTTTGCACCTACATTTTAACATTTGCATGTATTTATGATTTTAGGTGCATATTTCCCTTTGATTCTAGTAATCTGATCCACCGTCAACATGGAGCCTGGTTTAAACAGGACTATCACCTACAAATTCCCGATGCCGGAGTTAGGACCTTTATTTGGTCTCATTTATGTGGTTGATCATGGTGTTATGGAAGACTTTAAGAAGGAATATGGGAAGATTTTGAGTTTTATCCGTAAAACCTCAAGATATGAACTAGGATCCATCCACACTTTGCTGCAGTTCTACGATCCTCATTTACACTGTTTCACTTTCCCTGGTTATGTCTTAGTTCCCACTTTGGAGGAGTTTGCTTTTGTAGTAGGGGTCCCGGTCTTAGAGGAGGTGCCTTTCTATCATTCTGAGAAAGAACCTGACCTGACAAAGCTGGCCAACGCTCTTCATCTGAGTAAGTCTGAGTTAGATGGTAACGTGGTTTGGAGAAATGGGGTCTCTGGGTTTCCGTTGTCTTTCTTGGTGGGAAAGGCTCAACATTTTTCTAAGGAGGGTTGTTGGGTGGTCTTCAACACTATTCTAGCCTTATGCATTTATGGCATAGTTTTGTTGCCTAATATACCAGACTTCGCATCTAGGAATCTTGTGCCTACTCTTTTGGGAGATGTATACCATTCAGTACATTACAAGAATGAGAATAGAAGGGGAAACAATGTTTCTTGTTGTGCACCACTTCTCTACAAATGGTTTGTTGATACGTCAGATACATCTGATTGGTCAGAGAGACTCATGGGTTTGACGTCTGAGAATATTGTCTGGTTTAATCGAGATCTGCTCGGCATGGAGATCATCTATAGCTGTAGAAACTTTCCTAATGTTCCTCTGATATGAAGGAAAGGTGGTATCAACTATAATCCTTCTCTCGCTATTAGACAATTTGGTTATGCTTTGAAAGGACTCCCGAAGGAGGAGGAAATACAGGAATCTCTGTATTCCATAGGAGCAGCTGACTGTGACACTCTAGCCAGGTTAAAGAAGGCTTGGGGAAGAATTCACCAGAGAGGAAAATTTTCTTTGGGTAAGGGTGACTGCAGAGCCTATAGACCTTATGTGGACTGGATTCAGAATAGGATGGAAAGAGTGCTGTTACCATTCCTTGTTAGAGAACCTTTGTATCCGTTGGTGATTGAAGTACCTACAACAGTTGATGTTCAGAGGTTTAATAAATTGTGGGTTGAGAAAGAAGATTTACTCAAGAAGAATGAAATATTAAAAAAGGAGGTTAGTCAGCTAAAGAGCGAAAAGAATGAAGCAGTTTACTTGGCCAAGATGAAGACAGAAGCCTTAGACAAGATGGGAAAAGAGTTAACTGAAGAGATTCATGTACGAGAACGAGTTGGTCAAGATTTGAAGAGCACTAGTAATATTCTTAGAGACAAGAAGAAAGAGCTAGATAGAGCATGTCGGGAGGTATCCAAGCTCAATGATTAGGGGATCGCTGCGCTAACCGCCAACAAAGGAAGAGAGGATAAGCTTCATAAGCACTGGAAGTGATCGTAAGTTACGAGAAACCCTGTCAGCACTAGAAGAATACAAGATAAGGGCATAATTGAAGAAACCAAGACTTGAGGATGCTTTCGGAGAAGATGCTTGGAAAGATTATGCTCAAAGTTTGAAGGATAGTATCAGCAAAAGAAATTTGCTCTTACAGGTGTTGGTTGCAAAGCCTGGACATCCAGATACAAAAGAGTTGTTAGAGGAGTTTTAGACTCGTTACCGTGGCTGAAGGGAGAGTTGTCTGATGTAGTTTTCTTCTCTTTTGTTACTATCTTGTATTAAGACCATCACCAGGCTTGTTGGATGGGGTCGTATTGATGATTTTCTGTTGAATCCCCTGATGTTGTGTTGCGTATGCTGACTCCTGTCCATAATTTATTTATGAGAAGAGATTTGTTATTTCATCCATTGTTCTCCTGTGTGCCTTTTGTTCTTGGAACTAGAATCAATGGGAGGATCTCCCTGAATCATATATACATGCTTGCATTTTGCATTATCATTATCATTTTTCATAACAGGTGTTCTTGGGTCCGTTAATCTTATCTCTGTATGGTTTTCTTCCAGCAGTTTTCAAGATAGCAGACCTGACGTTTCACAGATACTCTACAAGGGGGAATCAACAAAGAGTCATGGATCAGATACAACAAGAGTTACAGGAATTCAGAGATAAGATGACGCAGTTTATGGACATGATGCAGGGAGTAGTCAATGGTCAGGAACAACTCAGAACTCTAGTCCAGCCACTGATTGCCAGGGTGGATGGCAGCGGTGTCTTACATGGAGGAACTACTTATATTCCTCCCCCAGCTGATGGTAACACGCCTCAGGCCAATGTAATCCCTACTGTTGTTAACCCTCTGGGCGGAGGTCACCAAGCAGGAGTTCATATGACTGGTGCAGGAGGTGGTGTGGGCGCTGCAGGCCCTCAAAAGGAAGAAGACGAGCAAGATGATGTTTTCTCAATGAGAGACTTAGACGTGGGTCTCCGGACAGAGGCTGACAAAAGGTTTAAGATGATTGAGGAAAAGATGAAGAACCTCGAGAACCAAAACTCTTTGGGGCTCGACATGTCAAATCTGGGGTTGATACCAAGGGTCAAGATTCCCCCTAAATTCAAAGTTCCAGAATTCGACAAGTACAAAAGGACAACATGTCTCAGGGCCTATTATTGGAAGATGTCTGCTTATTCAGACGATGAGAGACTGTTAATGCACTTCTTTCAGGACAGTTTGGCAGGTCCTTCTCTAGAATGGTATATGGGTCTAGAAGGGACACATATCAGGAGTTGGAGGGATTTAGGGGAAGCTTTTGCCCGTCATTATCAATATAACAGTGATCTAGCACCAAACAGAGTATAGTTACAGAACTTATCACAGAGAAACAATGAAGGATTTAAGGAATACACCCAAAGTTGGCGGGAACTAGCAGCTAGAGTCCAACCCCCGATGGTGGAGTGGGAACTTATTAATATGTTCGTGGCAACCCTGCCAGGAATATACTATGAGAAGTTGATTGGGAATATGTCTGGGAGTTTTTCTGATTTAATCATACCAGGTGAAAGAGTGGAAAACGAAATAAAGTTTGGAAAAATATAAGGCAGAGAAGGGTCTACCTCAGGAGGAGCAAGGAAGACGTTTGGGAATTCAAAGAAGAGAGAAGGGAACACAAATGCCATAGCTGCTTACAGAAACAGAAACAGAACGCATCATCAACAGCAGTACCATCCTCAACAACAGCCACAAATTGCTAGTATAACCATTCTAGTTGTACCTCAGAAACCAACTATTGCACCGCGCCGATTTCAAGGCAGAGGAAGGATGGTCAACGGGCAATGTGATACGCCTCCCATGCCTTACTCTCAATTATTGCAACATCTGCTACAACTACAACTTATTCAGAAAAGGACTCTAGCGCCGCTTACTGGCATGCCTCCATCGGGCTATGACGCAAATGCTAGGTGTGATTTTCATTCTGGTGCTCCGGGTCACAACATTGACAATTGCAAAGCTTTTAAGCATAAGGTGCAAGATCTGCTTGACACCAAAGCAATTAGTTTCACCAATGACCCCGAACGTGAATCAAAATCCTATGCCGAATCATGGGATGGCCAAAGCTAATTCCGTTATCGAGGGGGAAAAGTTGAACCTGATAACGAATGTGGCAGAGTTGAAGACACCTTTGAGTTATTTGAAAAGCAAATTGCTGAAAGGTGGTGTTTTTCCTGGCTGTTTAGAAGGCTGTGAGGGATGTGTTGTGAACCCAGAAGGATGTGCTGAGTTGAGAAGTCATCTTCAAGGTTTGATGGATGAGGGCAGTTTGCAGTTTGATAGAGTAGAAGGAGAAGAAGATGTGAAAGAGGCAAATGTTGAGCGGGAAGAAATTGCAGCGATTTCAATCCCATATCAAATAATAAATATTTCAATGCCGCCAAGGCCAGCGCCTGTAATCATTACTCCACCCAGACCGGTGCCTTACGAGAGTACCAAGGCCATTCCTTGGAACTATGGGGCAGAGCTATTTTGCAAAGGGTACAAACAGGAGTTGGTAGAGAAGCCAATTGGGGAATCATCTGTTGACAATATTATTGGACCAGGAGGTTTGACTAGGAGTGGCAGAGTGTTTTCTCCGCCGGATACTGATGTGGGAAGAAACGACAAAGGTAAGGTAAAGCTGTAGTGGAAGAAAGTTCGCAACAGGGGGAGAAAAACTCCTTGGCCAAAGATGCTGAAGAACTCATGCGACTCATCTGCAAAAGTGATTATAAAATTGTGGATCACTTACAGCAAACACCCTCTAAGATCTCGATTTTGTCTTTATTGTTGTGCTCTGAGGCACATAGAAATTCTCTGCTAAGAATTTTGAATACGACTTATGTACCACAATAAATTTCTGTTAATCAACTAGAAGGAGTAGTGGCTCACGCCAACGCTGATAATGGTTTGGGTTTTACTGATTTGGATTTAACGTATGCTCGAAGAAATCATAACCATGCCCTACACATATCCATAGAGTGTAGGGGGGATGTTCTGTTGCATGTACTAGTTGATACAGGGTTATCACTCAATGTGTTTCCCAAGAAAGCATTGATGAAGCTGGACACCCAGGGTGTGATTTGTACTCCCAGTGACTTGGTAGTAAGGGCTTTTGATGGGACTAGAAAGTCTGTGTTTGGTGAAGTCACATTGCCAATTCAGGTAGGCCCGGAAATCTTTGACGATGTCTTCTACATTATGGATATCCAGCCCGCCTATAGCTGTTTACTTGGTCAACCATGGATACATTCTGCTGGGGCAGTCACCTCGACTTTGCACCAGAAACTGAAGTATATGGTGGAGGGGAAGATTGTGACGGTCTGTGGAGAGGAGGATATTATGATCAGTCGGTTGTCATCTTTCAAGTACATATTAGTGGATGGCGAGATTCATGAGACATTGTGTCAGGAGTTTGAAGTAGTACAAGTTAAGGAAAAGCCTCCTTTTGATAACAAGGTTCCAGAAATTTCAATGTCCTTGTTCAAAGAAACCCGGGCTGTTGTAGAAACCGGTTCTTCGCAGAGGTGGGGTCAAGTTCTTAGTGTTCCTAACAAGCAAGACAGGTTTGGCCTGAGGTATAGTCTATCTTCTTCTCAGAGTGCTCCGAGGTACAGAGGACCCGTTCCGTTCACCAGTGGTGGGGTTATTTTTGATAGAATTAATGCAGTGGGAGATGACGAAGTAGATAGTGACCGCGACATGGATGCTTGGATTCGTCCATGTGTTCTTGGGCAGAAGATATGCAACTGAATTGTGGAGGAAATTATTCAAGTCACTTCTGAAAAGTAATTTCTTTGTTTTTGATTATGTGTGGTCCTACGTTTTTCCCAAGACGTAGTGACTTTCTTTTGTAAGGCCCCTTTAGTTTATGTTCAAACTTTTTATCATTAATGAAAGGCGTTTTTTTTGCATTCAAATGTTTTAATCCTTGTTTTTCTTCTTTTATTTTCAACATCAAAATGGCAATGTGTTTGTGTTTGTTTGCATATCATGTTAAGCATAAAACATCAATCATGCAGGTTTCACATTTCAGATACCATCATTTCAGATTCGACTATGACTCGGATGATTTTGATAATCCTATTTTTCAAGCTGAAGAAGAGACTGATGAAGATTATGACCTACCTGAAGAGCTGACCAGGCTGTTCAGACAAGAGGAAAAAGTTATTCTGCCTCATCAAGAGGATGTTGAAGTTGTCAATCTGGGCACTGAAGAAGACAGGAAAGAAGTCAGAGTCGGGGCTGCGTTGGAAGACGACATCTAAAGAAGATTGGTCGAAATTCTCCATGAATAGAGAGATGTATTTGCTTGGTCGTATGAAGATATCCCAGGGTTGGACACCGATATAGTGATGCACCACCTACCTCTTCGGGAAGAATGTTCGCCTGTAAAACAGAAGTTGAGAAGAACCAGGCATGATATGGCAGTCAAGATTAAGGAAGAGGTTCAGAAGCAGTTGGATGCCAGTTTTCTCACTGTTATAAATTATCCTCCATGGGTCGCTAATATTGTTCCCGTGCCTAAGAAAGATGGAAAGGTCAGGATGTGTGTTGTCTATTGAGATTTAAATAGAGCGAGCCCAAAAGATGATTTCCCGCTCCCCCACATTAATGTTTTGGTTGATAATACTGCTCAGTACTATGTGTTTTCCTTCATGGATGGTTTCTCTGGGTACAACCAAATAAAAATGGCCCCAAAGGACATGGAGAAAACTACTTTTATCACGCCATGGGGGACCTTTTGCTACAAAGTTATGCCTTTTGGATTGAAAAATGCAAGGGCAACTTATCAGCGGGCAATGGTGACTCTATTTCATGATATGATTCATCATCAGATCGAGGTGTATGTTGATGACATGATTGCAAAGTTGCAGACAAAAGAGGGTCACTGAGTTAGTCTGTTGAAGTTATTTGAAAGGTCAAGGAAATTCAGATTGAGGTTGAATCCAAATAAGTGCACTTTCGGAGTGAGATCAGGAAAGCTGTTGGGGTTCATTGTCAGTGAAAGAGGAATTGAGGTAGATCCTGCAAAGATAAAAGCAATACAAGAAATGCCAGAGCCAAAAACATGAAAAGAGGTCCGTGGGTTTCTGGGGATATTGAAGTACATTGCAAGGTTCACATCTCACCTTACAGCCACCTGTGAACCAATATTCAAATTGTTAAAGAAAGATCAAGCAGTTGTTTGGAACGAAAATTGTCAAAGGGAATTTGAAAAATTAATAAAAGAATATTTGCACGAACCTCTGATACTGATGCCTCCAGTTGTAGGAAGACCTTTTATTATGTACCTGACGGTTCTTGAGAATTCCATGGGTTGTGTACTCGGTCAACACGATGAGACAGGCAGAAAAGAGCACGCTATTTACTACTTGAGTAAGAAGTTATAGAATGTGAGTACAGATACTCGATGCTAGAAAAAACATGTTGCGCACTCGCTTGGGCAGCCAAATGCCTAAGGAAATACATGTTAAATCATACAACCATGTTGATTTCGAAGATGGATCCAATCAAGTACGTGTTTGAAAAGCAGGCACTTTCTGGAATAATTGCTAGATGGCAGATGGTTCGGTCAGAATACGATATTCAATATGTTTCCCAGAAAGCCATTAAGGGAAGTATTTTGTCAGAATATCTTGCAGAGCAGCCAATTGAGGATTATTAGCCAATGAGGTTTAAGTTTCCCGATGAAGACATAATGTTTTTGAAAATGAAGAATTGTAACGAGCCTCTACCAGACGAAGGTCCTGAGATAGGATCTCAGTGGAAGATGGTTTTTGACGGTGCTGTTAATTCATATGGTAATGGAATTGGGGCAATCATTACAACTCCTCACGGTTCCCACGTACCGTTCACCGCCCGATTAACGTTTGCATGCACTAACAATGAAGCTGAATATGAAGCGTGCATCATGGGTATAGAAGAAGCTATTGATTTGAGAATCAAGAATCTTGATGTGTATGGTGATTCAGCTTTAGTCGTTAATCAAATAAAAGGAGAATGGGAGAATCGTCAACCCAATCTGGTACCTTATTGTTGCACCCTAAAATTTGCTCAACCTTATTCACTTGGTTTATGTTTCAATATCATTAGCATTTGCATATAGAGTCATGTACATAGCCTAATCATCTGCATAGCATGAGCATAGCAAGTCATCCAACAGGGGACCAATCATTATTCTCATCTCTATAAGCCTATCAAGAGGTTATTATTCAAATTCAACCTTACTCAAGTCATCAGAAAGAATGGGGAAGCTAAAGAAGTCAATAGATCAATCAGTGCATCTATCTCCTATCTGAGGGTATCTGAGGATCATCAAAAAAGATGTGAGCTGTGGAGTAAGCATGGAGAGTATGTCGGCATCATGGAGGACTTAGAAAGTCATTTGGAGAAGGAGACCAACCATTGATATGATCACAAGAATTGCAGTTGAAGACAGTCAACTAGGGTTTTATCTGGGATCAACTCTGGGTCAACTCTAGGTCAATTGATTGATTGCAAGGCTTTAAGGGCTATTGGAGAGATGTGGGGTTCATCATTTGACATGTAAAGAATGATAGGGGGATGTGTTAAGAATAATTCAAGAGAAATCAAGGAGAAGGGGAGTTTCTAAACTAGGGTTTCTGTGTAAAATCCCCTAATTTAGGTCAAATCTCCAAGCAAGATAAGTCAAAATGCAAGCTTCAAATGGATCCTTGGCCAACATGAAACTTGTAGAGGATCTCAAGACCTTTGATTTGAGTGGTGGAAGACATTGAGGAGATTTATAGAACTCAAGTTAGGGTCCTTGCAAGTTACAGGTCATCTGAGGTATCTGAAATTTTGTCTTTGAAAGTGACTTGACTTCTAAGCTATTTTAACCCCTCAAGGAGATTTAAAATGAATTTCTGGTCAACATAAGAGTTGTTCCTCATTGTCTTAGCTTTCTAGAATGGTATAGTATGCCTTCATATGATTTGTGGAACTCTACTTATGGTCTTGGCAAGCAAAGGGTATTTTGGTCCTCTAAGGATTACAGGTCATTCTTAGCCTATGCCTAAAACTCATACAAGGAAGCTTCAAATGAAAAACTTCACAACATCAAAGTTGCTCAAAATGTCATTTTAAGTCTAGAAAAGAAGTCATGGAAGTTTGGAAATGCATGGAAGGAGACTTGACCAAAGTTGGTGAAAAATGACCTAAAAAAGACATATAAGTTGAAAAAGTTGAAATAAAAAATTGGTTTGAGAGATCTATAAATCCAATGTGGGTCATCCAATATACAAAATTGATTCCAAACATCATTTTAGAGACATTGGTTCAGCCACTTTTTTGAGTTAAGGGTTAATTTTTGGACTTGCTTTGTTATTTTGTTACTTGCATAATAAGATACACATGAAAAGTTCAACATAAAGCAAAATTAAAGGCATGTAAGCTCTCTTATCATTCCAATTTGTCATGCAAGGAAATATTCACTCATGGTTAAGGGGTTGTTAAGAGATAAAGGAGAGGTATCATGAGAATTCAAAGTATCATGGCATGAGAAGTTCATGAAATTTCCACAAGTTTCTAGAATCCTCCAAGAGCCATCTAGAAACTTCTCAAGTTGTTAGTCATCATCTATATAATGAACTGAAGCCAGTTGTGCAAAAGGTTGGTGCATTGAAGGAGAGAAAAGAGAGAACTTGATAGTTGCTTCCATTGTAAGAAAGTACAAGAATCACCATAATCTTCCATTTCTGATCACTTCTTTTCTTCATTCATCATCCATTGGAGTTTGTGAGTGGGAATGAGCATGGAGCAAGGTCCAATAGTGGAGGATTGAGGAGTTAGGGCTCACATTGCAAGAAGGCATATCAGAACTGCAGCCAAGAATCCAAGTTTCTTCATCCATTTCTTTTGCATACAGTAGGACCAACGTCTCCCAAGGATCATTAGTGAAGCTTGCCAGGCCTTGAAGTGCACGATTCCACCACTGTTTCATCAATATTGCAAGGTATGCATTTCAATCTATATCTCTTCATCTAGGTAGTATTAGATGGAATGGTTAGGATCAAAGTGCTTAGAGACCATAGGTGTTTGATTCCTGAGAAGTGGAGAGATTTCTGTGAGGTTCCATGGCAGAGTGTTGAAACTTTGATGATCGAGGATAGGTTGTATATTGAGTATTAATGAGCATGCATTGGCTTGATGAGGTCAGGATAACATGGTGAACAAGATAGGACAGTTGAATTGGAGAATTGTGAGGCTCCATTGGTGAGTGCAGTTGGTATGCTATGAAGTTCCATCTATCGGGTTTAATCATAGAAGGGGTTTTAGAGAAAACTAAGAGCATGGTCGTGTAGAGGGGAAGAAATGGAGTGATTTTGGTTTTTGAGGTGTGTGATTTCATGGCCTGTGGAGGGAGAATGATGAGCTCGAACATGGCTGCATGGAGAGTGATTTTCTGAATTCTAGGGTTTAGTTTGGGGACGATGACCAGGGGCCGTCCGATTGTCCTGATTTGTTGACCTTTTCATCGCATCGTGTGGTCCACATTCAATTTCAAAAAACGGAGGGAAAGACTGCAGTGAAACGCCGCGTTTCATTTAAAGTGAAACGTTGGGCTTTGGATCCAATTCACTATCCCCACCCCCCCATTTGATAGGCCCATTGATTTACACGCGAATTGGCTGCTATCTACACCGTGAATTTATTCTTTTTCTGGCAATTTTCATTTGTTTTTTCTGAGCGCGTTGGGCTTACTGGAATTGTTATTCACACCCCTGGTTCTTGGCCCAATGGAGAATACAACTGGGCGAGTTTACTTCTGACACCCCTCCCCTTTTATTTCTTATTTTGTTATTTTAATTCCTTTAATATTTTTGATATCTTTAAAAAATCATAAAAAATAGGAAAATTGAGATTTTTAATTCCTTCTTTTGGCTATAGGTCCATTATTCTGTCTAGGAAAATACCAAAAAATAAAATTGACATTTTATTGTGTTTTAATATTTTTCATGCATTTTTCTTGTAAATAGCATTTTGTTAAGTTTAGTTTGATGCTTAAATTTGATGATTTTTGTTCTAATAGATGCTTTAGCATTTTTTAATCCCTTCTTTTTAGGTTGATTAGGTTAGACATGTATCTTGTATATAGGATTTAATTCACAATTTTAGAAGTTAATTTTAGGTGATTTGATTAGATGTGAATAGCATGAACAAAATTAGGGTTTAAGTGATAACATAGGAGAATTGAATCATTTCCCTTAGTACTTAGAGATTGAATATTTTAGATATGGGACTATAGGGACTATGGGTAGTTATTAGATCCCTTAGATATCATTAGGATTCCCCTACTGCTATTATTACTGTTTGTATTTGTTTGACTGGTGTGGTGTGCCCCTCTGGGGATTATGATTTGTCTGTGTGGGTATTGGGATTGCTTGGGGATAGGGGGAGATGAAGGCCTGTGAAGATGAAACCCATTGAAAGATCAGAGGATGAAGACCAACTTCCAGAGTTGATGAGGAGATTCTGTGCTGGCAGCTGTTAAAGTTGGTAGGATCTAGGAGTTAGGCAGAGCCCTAGAATAGTCAACCTGATTCTCAAACATGGAAGGTCTTGACTGCCTCCATCCTTCTCTGTGATGCAGAGTCTCTCTGAGACACTCACCCCCTTCCTTTGGAAGGCTTGGTGCTACTGTCTAAGGGATAGAACTCTTGAGAGAAAATATCTTATGTGTTAGTAGCAGTTTGTTTGCCACCCTTGGTAGTCAACTAATTGCTTAACACCCAATTCGCTCTTGTGATTGATCCCTCATCCTGGAGGTTTTGAGACTTGAAGAAAAGCCATTGCAGACTGAAGATTGATGACAAAGACCTTGCCTAAAGGCTGTAGAGATGGAGATTGATGCTTGCCTGAAGCTTGTAGCTGATTGATGATGACTTGAAGTCAGATGTTGATGATGAGCTGCTGTGGCTGTTTATTTTTAGCTGTTTAATTTCTGATGTATTGATTGGTTTTCCCTGACTGTATTGCTTGTTGTTTAACCTGTTAGGTTGAAAGTGAATTCTGTTCACTTTTGCCTATTGTTTTCTAGGTTCGAGGTTGAGTGGGACTCCCTTGCCTCGCTTGTATTGCTGCATCCATGCATTTTACTGTTTTACTGTATATATCTAATCTTGTTTCTGTTTCCGTCTATTCCCTTAGGATCTCTATTTCTCTCTGTGCAGGAGAGGAGCATGATAGACACTAGGTCTTAACCCATGCATGACAACATTAGGTTAGTTGGATTCCCTTTTCAACCGTAGGTTAGAGTTCTGTCTCTTCTTCCTCAAAACAAACAGAAAAATACAATAAGATTTCAAGCACAATAAAAGACACTTCTTCCGTAAAAGAATGTGAACTCATCAAAACGTCATTTTTGTCCGCTTGGACTGTTAATCAGAAAAAACCTTTTTCAGAAGGGATAAAAGCAATCAAAACAGACTTGTGTCTTACGTGGCCCGAACTACGTTTGCTCTGATCTTTCATGCTGTATGAAAGTACGTAGGCATAGGACGCGATATCCTAGCGAGCAACCTTCCCCTCCTTTCCCGTAGGTAGGCGAACTACGTTGACTCTGATTTCTCGTTCCAGACGGGAATACGTAGGCATAAAGTGCGATACTTTGCCGAGTTACTTTCTTTTCTTTTTAACCCTTAACTTTTAGTGTAGATAGAATAACAATCTATACCCGAAAACAAGCGTGGATCCCGTCGAGTACGACGGACGTGAGGGGTGCTAATACCTTCCCCTTGCGTAACCGACTCCCGAATCCAGGTTTTGGTTGCGACGACCATACCTTTCCCGTGTTGTGCGAGGTTTACTCTGAGCGTTTTCTTTCCCTCCCGTGGGATAAATAACACACAGTGGCGACTCTTCTGTCAGCCGGCGCCGATTTTCGCAGTAGCGACAGCTGGCGACTCTGCTGGGGAACCAACGTCCCCTGGCTGCTAAGGACTGCGATAGTTCTTATGCATTTGGGATCCAACGTCCCGTAAGAGAGTCAATCCTAACGCTTGTTTTCCCGTCGAGGATTTTGTATGGATTTATATTTCTGACCTTTACTTTCAGCATATTATTATTGTCATTATTGCTGTATTTAGGGGTTGTGATGGGTGTTCTGATATTGAGTGAGAAGCCGGACCTGGGCTTGAGTGCACCTTAGACTTAGAGTAGAGATTAGTGGGCGCCCGCTTGCTTTGCTTGCCTTGGTGTCCCGCGGAATCTACACTCAGACGAGGTTCCTCTGGTTGGCCTCCTGCCCCTTCCTTTGGTTGGCGTGGGTTGCTGGTTAGTTGAATTGTCGACTCTGGGGACCGATCATTTGGAAGTTGGCTAAGTGAGGCCTCTTCAGGATTTGATGATGCCACTCCTTTTGGGAATCGTATCATCAACCCTAAAAGTCTGTGACGCCGACGACCGCATAGGATGCCATACCTTTGTCAGTTACTAGGACATCCACATGTGAGAGGGTTTGGGGTTATGCAGGTAACTAGACCTTCAGATACCGGTTATTTCTTGATCAGAGATCTTGAGTATTTATGGAGAGTTCTGAGGTCTGTCAGAGACCATTTGGAGAGTTCTGAGGTCTGTCAGAGACCAGTTCGAGATATGATTTGAGGTCTACCAGAGACCAGTGGGAGTTTTTGTTTGAGGTCTACCAGAGACCAGTGGGAGTTTTTGTTTGAGGTCTGTCAGAAACCAATGGGGAAGCTTTGTGTTAGGTCTGTCTGAGACCAGGGTTTGAGGATTTCTAGAGAGTTCATCTGAGACTTCTTGATATGATTCAGGCCATTCAGCTACGGCATTTGGTCCCTGTTGCATGTCACTTGCATTGCATTGTTTGCATACTCATTACCATTGCATCCCACTAACGTGTGTCTGTGCTGCAGGTGCATTTGCATTTCCCTAGTTCTAGTGTCCGGGTTTCCGAGTGATTGGTCATGGCCTGCTTAAGGAGGACAGTTGCTTACAAATTACCTACTCCTAATATTGTTCCCCTGCTTGGGTTGATCTCTCTGGCTGATGAGGATGTCCGTAGGAGCTTCAGAATGAGCTATGGAAGACTATTGAGATTGGTGCGCAAACCCACGGAGATGGAGCTAGATGGGTTGTACGCTTTGATGCAATTCTATGATCCCGCATTGAGATGTTTTACGTTTGCTGACTTCATTCTGGGGACTACCATTGAAGAGTATGTGGAATTTACTGAGCTACCAGTGCAGAACAAGGTTCCATTCATTCATTCTGGCGCTAAGCCCAAGCCGGAGGATTTGGCAAAAGCTTTGCATATGGATGCTTCTGAACTGTTGACTACTGTTTCCCGTGGAGTTCCAGGCTTCTCGCTCCAGTTCTTGATTGGTAAAGCCCAGGAGTACGCTAAGAGCGGGTGCTGGATTGCCTTCAATGTTGTGCTGGCTCTGTGCATTTACGGCATAGTATTGTTTCCCAATGTACCGGATTTTGTGGACTTCGATGCCTTCTACTTGTTTACCGCTGGTAATCCTGTACCTACCTTGCTCGGAGATTTATACCACTCACTGCATTACAAGAATGAGAAGGGAAGAGGAAAGAATGTTCATTTCTGTGTACCATTGTTGGGTATGTGGTTTGAGAGCCACCTTCCTAAGAGAAGATCGGTCATAGAGACTACAGTCCCAGTTAGCTGGCCGGAGCGCCTGATGAGGCTATCTTCCGAAGACGTCGAATGGTTTGATCGAGACCTGCTAGGGGATGAGCTTATATTCAGTTGTTCTGGGTACCCTAATGTTCCATTAATAGGAAGGAAAGGGTGTATCAATTACAACCTTCCTTTGTTCATCCGTCAGTTCGGATATGCGCTAAAGAACCCACCAAAGGAGAAGGAAGTACAGGAATCTCTGTACTTCACCGGAGATTTGAAGGGGGAGTTATTAGCCAAGCTGCAGCATGCCTGGACATGTATTAACCGAAGAGGGAAGCCGCTGTTAGGGAAAAATGACTGTCAGGCCTATGCACCTTACAGAGTTTGGATCCAGGAGAGAGCAAGTCAGTTGCGGATGCCATTTCCAGATGCACCAGTCCTTGACCCCGTTCCGGTAGCAGAGCCAACAACTGTTTCTAGGGAGGCTTACGAGCGAGTGGTGAAAGAAAAAGAAGCCTTGATGAAGATCAACGAAGGGTTAGAGCAGGAGCTAGCCCAGGTACGCAGTGAGAAAAACAAGGTCGTGCATGCTTTCCAACAGCAGATTGAGCTAGTGAACAGACTAGGGGTTGAGTTGACTGAAGAAAGGAAGAAGCGCGAACGTCTGGGGCAAGAGTTCAGAAGCTCCCATGACATGCTGGAATCCAAAAAGAAGGCCCTCGACGCAGCACACCGAGAGATCTCTTCTTGCAATAAGACTTGGAATGCCACACTGACCAACAATAAGAAGAGGGAGGATAAGTTGAAGCAGCAAATTTCCGATCTCGAAGAGCAGTTGAAGTCTAGCATCGATAAGTGTGAAGAAGAAGTGATGACCCGGTATAGTCTCCAGAATGCACTAAACAAGGCCATCAAAGGCAGAGATGAAGCTGTGTCTCAGAAGCGCAAACTAGAGGATCGCTTCGGAGAAGGGGCATGGGAGGAAACCGTTGGAGACGTGCGACGTGTTCTTAAGAAAAGAAACCAACTTGTTGAAGGGCTGCTTACCAGACCAGGCCATCCAGAGACCAAGAAGTTGCTAGAAGAGTACCAGACTTATGAGAGTGTTTGATCATTTCATGTTGTAACTTGTATGCTTTATTTGCATAGTGCTGACCATCACCAGGATTGTTGGTTGAGGTCATGCCTTCTCTTTGTACTCAGTGACATTGTATTCCTGGCTTATTGGTTTTCTCCGCAATATATGAGGCTTTTTGTGATTCAGCTCCGGTCTTTATATTGTTAGCACTGTCTTTGCACTGGCACCTTCACACTAGAATCAGGGAATGCAATTCCCTAATGCACAGACACATATTGCATTGCATTCATATTCATATTGCATTACAGGTAATCATTGGATGGTATCTTATTTACTGTTTTGAAGAAGGTATTTCCAGGATTGCATATCAGCACCCGCACCGCTATTCCACCCGCACCAACTGTCGAAGAATCATGGATCAAATGCAGAACGAGATGCAAGATGTGCGCGAGAAGCTAGCTCTATTTATGCAGACCATGGAAGCTATTGCAAAAGGTCAGGAGAATTTGCAAGCCATGGTGCAGCCTCTGTTGGTCAGAAACGCCGGTCACGATAATGAAGATCATCATTCTGTGCGAGTCGATACTGTTCAGGGAGATGGCACTCCCACGCCAGTGGCTCCGCCTGTAGTCAATATACCTGCTGTTAATGTCAACAACGCTACCGCTGCTGGGAACGGTAACGTCGGAGTTGGGAACGAGACTGCTGTCCATAACGTTGGGCTTGGTGATATTAACTTGGGTGATAATATGGGAGGCAACGGCTTCGGCAATGCTGGATTCGGGTTCAACGATCAGGGATTCGATAACGCTGGGAAATATGGTTTCAACGCTCAAGGCTTTGGGCAAGACGGTTATGGCGTGGCAAATCAGGGTTACGGAGGTTTCAGAAATGGAAACGGCGCTGGGTTAATTGCTTTTGGGCCTGCTGGAGGTGTTCAAGGGTACGGCAACAGAGGCCGAGGCCCGGTGATGAATCAGATTAGAGTTGGCCGCAATAATGAATATGATGGGTATGGAGCTGGGAATGGTATGTGGCAAGAAGATCAGCAGGAGGACGCTTTCTCCGGCGGAGGTTTCGAAGGGCCGATGGATAACTCCCAGAAGATCAGAATGCTAGAAGAGCAGATGAGGGGGGTCCTGAACCAAAGTGTTGTGGGCTTAGACATGTCAACAATGGGCCTGGTACCTGGCTTGAGGGTGCCAATCAAATTCAAAGCTCATACGTTTGACAAGTATAAAGGGGACACATGTCCGAAAGTGCATGTGCGGGCTTATTATCGAAAAATGTCTGCGTACTCAACTGATGAGAGAATGCTAATGCATTTCTTTCAAGATAGTCTATCAGGCCCTTCCCTAGAGTGGTACATGGGGTTGGAGCCAACCAATATAAAGACATGGAAGCAATTGGCAGAGGCATTTGTAGCTCACTATAAGTATAACAGCGACTTGGCGCCTAACCGGGTCCAATTGCAAGGGCTATCTCAGAAGAAAGATGAGAGCTTTAAAGAGTACGCGCAAAGATGGCGCGACATGGCTGCCAGGGTCCGTCCTCCCTTAGAAGACAACGAAATGAATGACATGTTCGTTGGCACATTCACAGGCATGTTTCATGACAAGTTGTTTCATACCTCTCTGGCCAGTTTCTCAGACTTAATTCTGATGGGAGAAAAGATTGAACGTAACATTAAGCAGGGAAAATTCCAAGTTAAAGAATCAACTGCATCTGGCAGTAATAGGAAGGCTTTTGGTGGGCGCCGTCAGGGCGAGGCAAGCGCAGTGTTTGGGGGCCGAGGCCGAGGCAGAGGCAGAGGTCGGAACCAATATCATCAGCCGCAGCAGGTGGCGAATGTCACTATCCCATATCAACAACAACCGTTTCAGCAGCAGCCAACGCAGCAGCAGCAGCAGCCAATGCAACAACAACAGCAGCCGCAGCAGGGGGCACAGCAGGCTCAACGAAGATTCCAGGGTGGTAAGCCAAGAAGAGTGTTTGAGAAGCCTCCTTCAACCTATGCAGATTTGTTGCAGACATTGTTGGGTTTGAACCTGGTAGAGAAGAGAACTCTAGCGCCGATAACGGGAACTCCTCCGTACGGTTATGATGCAAGCAGGCACTGTGAGTTTCATTCTGGGGCTCCGGGCCACGATGTAGAGGGTTGCCATGCTTTTAAGCATGTTGTACAGGATTTATTGGACAATAAAGCTATCAATTTCGGAACGGCAGGTCCGAATATAGTGCAGAAACCCATGCCTAATCATGGGGCAAACGCCATTCTGACTGAGGAAGGGTTGAATCTGATTATGAATGTCGATGATTTAAAGACGCCACTGAGCGAGATAAAAAGCAGATTGTTGCAAAGGGGTGTTTATCCAGGATGTGACGAGTATTGCTTAGAATGTTGGACCCTGGCTGGGGGGTGTGATGATTTGAAGAAAGGCAGTCAGGCTTTAATTAATGATGGCACATTGCAGTTTGACCGAGCAGCAATCGAAGAGCCCGCAGGGGCCGTAGCAGACGGTCAGAGTGATGTGGCCACTGTAACGATTCCTCGAAAGACAATCACTATAACAGGACCGGCTCAGCGACCACCGATCACCATAACTATGGCCGAACCAATCCCGTACGAGAGCACCAAAGCGGTCCCATGGTCATATGGGTTGGAAGTGTATTGTGACGGAATAAGGATTGATGTTAATAAGCAACCAGCCGAGACTGTAGAGAATGTGGTCGGTTCAGGAGGCATGACAAGGAGTGGTAGGATCTCCATATCGCCTGAGGTGGAGGCCGAAAGACTGGCAAAGGGGAAGGGAAAGATGGTTGAGAATGTCCCCGTGCAAGCAAGAGACAAAGCATCGGCATCGAAAGACGTAGAAGAGTTCATGCGCTTGATTCGAAAAAGTGATTATAAGATTGTGGAGCATCTGCAGCAGACACCGTCAAAAATATCCATCTTGTCGTTGCTCTTATGTTCTGAAGCTCACAGAAATGCTTTGTTGAAAGTCCTGGATACTTCCTTCGTACCCCAAGACGTCTCCGTGAATCAGCTGGAAGGGGTGTTGGCACATGTGAATGCAGGCCACAGCTTGGGCTTTACCGACTTCGATTTGACCCTGAAGGGAAGAGATCATAATATGGCGCTACACGTATCTGTCGAGTGTAGAGGATCGGTCATGTCGCATGTATTGGTCGACACCGGATCATCTTTGAACGTGTTGCCCAAGAAAGCGATGATGAAGCTAGATGTCAGAGGAATCCTGTGCACGCCCAGTGACTTGGTAGTTAGGGCATTTGATGGCACGCGGAGAACAGTTTTCGGATCGATAACATTGCCTCTACAGGTGGGGCCGGAGGTGTTTGCCACTGAATTTTATATCATGGACATCCAGCCCGCATATAGCTGCCTTCTCGGACGACCCTGGATTCATGGGGCTGGGGCAGTCACGTCTACCCTGCATCAGAAGTTGAAATATATGGTCGGAGACAGCGTAGTCACCGTGTGCGGAGAAGAGGACATCCTGGTCAGCCATCTGTCGTCATTTAAATATGTGGAGGTCGATGGAGAGATCCACGAAACACCCTGCCAGGCATTTGAAGGGTTGCGTATCAAGGACAAAGGTCCCGGGCCGAGCAAAGTGTCGGAGATAGCCGTCTCGTCGTATAAAGAAGCTCAAGCTCTTGTAGAGGCTGGAGAAGCAAGGGGCTGGGGAAAAGTGCTGGATATTCCTGTGAAGATGGACCGATTTGGACTGGGGTACCAACCGTCGTCATCAACACCTGCCGTGGGGACACCTCGTTTCAG
This sequence comes from Lathyrus sativus, assembly GCA_963859935.3. Classification (NCBI taxonomy): domain Eukaryota; kingdom Viridiplantae; phylum Streptophyta; class Magnoliopsida; order Fabales; family Fabaceae; genus Lathyrus; species Lathyrus sativus. The sequence continues at coordinate 407,421,149 of OZ012740.1, read as the reverse complement.
GGGGCCAATAACCATCTCTGCCAGTGGAGTATGTCACGAGACCATCAATGCTGCTGCGGAGTCTGACGAAGGAGACAGCGACTGCGATATGGATGCCTGGATTCAGCCAAGCATGCCAGGACAAGGACTGTGCAACTGGTCCATTCAGGAGCTTGTTCCTGTGACTCTTAAACAGTAATGCTTTGTTTTATTAAATGTTGAACAATCTAATGTCTTGCCCGGGGCATCGTGATTTGCTTAGGGCTGTGCTGTTATGAACATTGCGTGTTAAATAAAAGGCGTTTTCTCATGTGCAAATATTGTAATCTCTGTTGTTCTTGTTTTGTATTTTTTCAATAAAATGGCAACGTGGCTATTCACTTTATACGCATTTTGAAGCATTTAACCATTCCTTTTGCAGGGTAACATTTTCAGATGACATTCTTGAACCACCTATGACTCGTCCCGACTTTGAGCACCCGGTATTTCAGGCCGAAGAAGAGGTTGTCGAAGATAGTGACGTTCCTGAAGAACTGTCTTGGTTGGTGAAACAAGAAGAGCGTGTCATTCTGCCTCACGAAGAGGTCATCGAAATTATCAACTTGGGGTCGGAAGGGGTTGAGAAGAATATCCGTATCGGAGCCGCGCTGCAGAGCGATATCAAGCGAAGACTGGTTGAAATGCTCCGAGAGTATAGTGATGTGTTTGCTTGGTCGTATGAAGATATGCCAGGGCTCGATACAGACATGGTAGTGCACCGTCTGCCATTGAAAGAAGAATGCCCACCAGTCAAACAAAAGCTTCGCAGAACTAGACCAGACATGGCAGTAAAGATCAAAGAGGAAGTTCAAAAACAGTGGGATGCTGGTTTCCTGGCTGTGACAAAATATCCCTCATGGGTTGCTAACATCGTACCAGTGCCGAAGAAAGATGGCAAGGTGCGGATGTGCGTGGATTATAGGGACTTGAATAAAGCAAGCCCAAAGGATGATTTTCCACTTCCCCATATCGACGTGCTAGTTGATAATACTGCTCAATACTCCGTATTCTCCTTCATGGATGGCTTCTCAGGCTATAATCAGATTAAAATGGCGCCAGAGGACATGGAGAAGACCACTTTCATAACGCCTTGGGGAACATTTTGTTATAAAGTGATGCCCTTTGGACTGAAGAATGCTGGGGCAACGTATCAGCATGCAATGACGACTCTTTTTCATGATATGATGCATAAAGAGATCGAAGTTTATGTTGACGATATGATTGCTAAATCCCAGATGGAGGAAGAGCATCTGGTAAATCTGCTGAAGTTGTTCAAAAGGCTTAGGAAGTTCAGGCTGAGACTGAACCCTAACAAATGCACCTTCGGGGTGAGATCGGGTAAGCTGCTGGGGTTTATCGTAAGTGAAAGAGGAATAGAGGTCGATCCTGCTAAAATAAAAGCGATACAAGAAATGCCGACGCCTAAAACAGAGAAAGAGGTGTGCGGGTTCTTAGGGAGGTTGAACTGCATCGCTCGGTTCATATCTCACCTAACTGCTACGTGCGAACCATTGTTCAAGTTGCTGAAGAAAGATCAAGTTGTGACATGGAACGAAAATTGTCAAAAGGCATTCGATAAAATAAAGCAGTATTTGCAGGAGCCTCCTATTTTGATACCCCTAGTGGCAGGGAGACCCTTGATCATGTATTTGACAGTTCTTGAGGGAAGCATGGGTTGTGTTCTCGGTCAACACGACGAGACAGGAAGGAAAGAGCATGCGATCTACTACTTGAGTAAGAAGTTTACCAATTGTGAATCTCAATACTCAATGCTCGAGAAAACTTGTTGCGCGCTAGCCTGGGCCGCCAAGCGTTTGAGGCAATACATGCTGAATCATACAACCATGCTCATCTCGAAGATGGATCCTATCAAATATGTATTTGAAAAGCAGGCATTGTCAGGGAGAATTGCTCGTTGGCAGATGGTCTTGACTGAATATGACATCCAGTATGTCTCGCAGAAGGCTATAAAAGGGAGTGTACTGTCTGAGTACTTGGCAGGGCAGCCTATTGAAGATTACCAATCGATGAGGTTTGATTTTCCTGACGAGGATATCATGTACCTAAAGATGAAATATTGTGAAGAGCCGTTGCCAGACGAAGGACCAGAGTTGGGTTCCAAATGGAAGATGATATTTGATGGAGCTGTGAACGCTTACGGTAGCGGAATAGGGGCAATCATCACTACTCCCCAAGGGTCGCACATCCCGTTTACTGCCCGATTGACCTTCGCCGTTACCAATAATGAAGCCGAATACGAAGCTTGTATCATGGGGCTGGAAGAAGCCATTGATTTGCGAATCAAAAATCTGGACGTATACGGAGACTCAGCTCTGGTGGTGAATCAGATAAAAGGGGAATGGGAGACACGTCAGCCCAATTTGATACATTACATGAATTATGCAAGGAGATTGTTGCCTTTCTTTGACAAGGTTGAATTGCATCATGTACCGAGAGCAGAAAATCAGATGGCTGACGCCTTAGCCACTTTGTCTTCCATGTACAAAGTCAACTTCTGGAACGAGGCTCCCAGAATCATTATCTCTCGGCTTGACAGGCCTGCCTTTGTGTTTGCTATTGACGAGGCATCCGATGACAAACCGTGGTATTTTGATATCCTTCATTTCCTGAAGAACAAAGAGTATCCGGCTGGGGCATCCAGTCAAGATCAGAAGACTCTCAGGAGATTAGCAGGTAATTTCTATTTGAATCCGGATGGCGTCTTATACAGAAGAAACCACGACTTGGTGCTGTTGCGTTGCGTAGATGAAAGAGAGGCAAAGCTGCTCATGGAGGAAGTACATGAAGGTACCTTTGGTACGCACGCTGGTGGACATGCTATGACGAGAAAGCTGCTGCGGCCGGTTATTTTTGGCTGACTATGGAAACTGATTGTTTCAAGTTTGCGAGGAAGTGCCACAAGTACCAAATCTATGCTGACAAGATCCATGTGCCCCCGAGTCCTCTGAATGTGATGTCATCGCCATGGCCATTCTCGATGTGGGGAATCGATATGATTGGAAAGATCGAGCCGACAGCTTCTAACGGGCACAGGTTCATTCTAGTAGCAATCGATTATTTCACCAAGTGGGTAGAAGCGGCGTCTTACGCAAATGTAACGAAGCAAGTGGTGGCCAGATTCATCAAGAGAGATATCATTTGCCGATATAGGATCCCCGAGCGGATAATCACGGACAACGGTTCAAACCTGAATAACAAGATGATGAAGGAGCTGTGCCAGAATTTCAAGATCGAACATCACAACTCCTCCCCTTACCGACCCAAGATGAATGGCGCTGTTGAAGCGGCCAATAAGAATATCAAGAAGATCGTTCAAAAGATGGTGGTGACCTATAAGGATTAGCATGAGATGCTACCTTTCGCTTTCCACGGTTATCGTACGACGGTACGCACATCAACGGGGGCAACCCCGTTCTCGTTAGTATACGGGATGGAAGCGGTGCTACCATTGGAAGTTGAGATCCCTTCTCTGAGGGTATTGCGAGATGTTCAACTAGACGAGGCAGAATGGGTGAAGAAAAGGTTGAATCAGCTGAGCTTAATGGACGAGAAGAGGCTAGCTTCTCTAGCATACGGTCGTTTGTACCAGAGTCGAATGAAGAAAGCATATGATAAGAAGATACATTCGCGAAGCTTTCAGACGGGCGACCTTGTGCTGAAAAGGATTCTCCCGCCGCAGGCAGATCACAGGGGCAAGTGGACCCCCAATTACGAAGGGCCATACGTTGTCAGGAAAGTCTTTTCAGGAGGAGCGCTATTGTTGTCCACTATGGACGGTGAAGACTTTACGTCGCTTGTGAATTCGGACGCAGTTAAAAAATACTTTGCTTAAAATTGACCCGCTGGACAGAAAAAAAAGAGTCCAGGCAAAAATGGGGCATCCTGGCGAACCAAAAACAGAATGAAAGGTTCAGGCAAAAGTTAGGGATAAAATTGGAAAAATGTACACCCGCGAAGCTGAAAACCTACACTGGGCGGCTTCGGCAAAAAGGGGTATCCCGGTGAACTGAAAACCCGTAAAGGGCGGTTCACGCAAAAGTTAGGGATTTGAAAAGCAAATGACTGCGGTCCGAATTTGATACTGCATTGAGCATTGGTGCGGGAGAATATACCTGAGGGGGTCGATTATCGGATACAATCTCTTCGGAAGTGTGGATACCGGGAAAGCGTTAGAGTCGGACGAGTCATAGAAGGATCAGTTCGTGATGTTCATCTGCATCCCGTTGCCGACATGTGTACAAATTTAATTTGTCAATATATTTATGCTTCTTGTGCATACTTGTATATTTGCTTTGCGTAGCTTCCTCTTTTCAGGAGTTACATCCCGTGTACAAAACTCCGCCCATTCAGGGGCCCAATCAATAAAATATGTTATTCAGTATTTGATGCTGGTTCTTTACTGTTTTGTGCATGATAAACGCCTAGGTTTGATGAAACTAGCATGTGCATAACGACAATGGCCCTTGCCAACAATTGCTAAAACTTTGAATTAACTAAAAACAAAGTCACTAACACTAACCTGAATAGACTGGGTTGTATAGACTTGTCTTGTCTTTTTTGGGTTGTTGCAGGTCGTATGAAGAGGACGACCAAAAGATTGCTCGTAACGAAAGACTCGACCCCCACGCAGGGCATGCATGTTCTTCCTGAAGAAGGATCGAATTCCCCAGCTAGCCGTAGCTTATCCAAAGGACATGCTCCAGCAAAGTCGTTTATCCTTAGCAGAGTTTGGCAATTTCAAGATTGTAGACTGTATTCAGACAGTATATCTCAAGCTGAGTGGTTTAGTCTCAGAAGATTAATATTAATATTGGTGAGCTGTATTCAGGCAGTTTACCTTTCCCCGCAGGGTCATTTACTCTCCCCCAGTGGAGTCAGCGGATTTTCCCTAAGAGAATCGTTCCATCCCCAGTGGAGTTCTCTTTTCAGCAAGTATTTTCATTCCTCTCAGTGGAACTCGAAGATTAAGACTCTCCCCGGCAGAGTTAGGTGCGCCCTGGCATTTATTTTGTCAGAATACCGTGTGATACCTGTTCACTCTCCAACAGAAGTTCAATCATACCAGACGCATCTGCTATTCCCCAGCAGAATTATATTCCCCAGCAGGGTGTCACTTCAATGAAGTGCTTGGTTTAAGTTCCCAATTTCCCAGCTGAGTCGACTTCACTTTTCCCAGCATTTATTTTGCTGGAATAATTCTGTAGCATCTGGCTATCCCCAGCGGAGTCAGCAATATCTTCAGCATTTATTTTGCTGAAGCAGTCTCCTATATCTCAGCAGTACGAGTCTGCATTTTCATTGGCATATAGTGTCATACTTGCATCCACCAAATAACCACGCGTAACATTTCCATGTCGAATGGAGCATTGCGTCATTGTCAAACATATGCATTTTGAAACATGAACCAGGTGAGCTAACCGTTTGTTTCAAGTATTGCTCTCTTGTAGGTGGAAGGAGTTCTTGCTCAAATGAATTACCAAACCTTCGAGGTCTCGACGTGAGACATTCCATGAAGTGTCAGCCTCGGCATTATTCCCCACACGGTTATCGTGACGAAGTTCTCTTATTCTCCGAGCAGAGTTATTGGTGTTAATTTCTCTTGTTTTTCCGCCAGAGTGAGTAGGCAAAATTTCTCCTCATTCCCAAGCAGAGCTATTTGTTATCAAAGGGTTTCCTGAATCAGAATTTCAGAGGCTGCCGTCAGTTATCAGTACAGTCATCCAGTAGTTTGGTTTCCAAATATCCCCAGTAGAGTCCGCCTCAAAGTTGCTGTAACGTCAGTGCTAAGAAGTTTGTGGGTTGGGACCAGTGGAGAAATAAGTCCTGACGTGGACGAATTTTATTGACAAGTTTTCTTCGTGTTAGAGAAGTGAAGTCCTGACGTGGACAGATTGATTTCCTCAGTTTGACGATATGTGCTAGTCCTAACGTGGACAGGTTCGATTTTTCATGTTGGAATATGGAGTCCCGACGTGGACATTTCTTCCAGGTGACGATATGTGTTAGTCCTAACGTGGACGGATTTGATTTCTTGGTATGGATCGAAGGCGAAGTCCTGACGTGGACAAAGTTGGTTACTCTTCGTGTTGGTGTCCTGACGCGGACCATTTATTTCCGACAGATATCTTTATTCGTTATGGTGAAATGTGCGTCCTGACGTGGACAAAGTTTATAGTTCTTCGTGATGACAAGACGCGAGAGTCCTGACGTGGACAAATTTATCCTTCTTCGTGTTGTGGACAAAGTATGAGTCCTGATGTGGACAAGCCTTGTTTCCCCAGCAAGTCGAAGACGCGCAAGTCTTGACGTGGACAAGTCTCACTTCCCAATGGGTCAGAGGTGCATGAGTCCTGACGAGGACCAGTTCTATTTCCTCAGCGAGTCAAGAGGCGAGTCCTGACGTGGACAAATCAAGACGAAACGTGAGTCCTGATGTGGACAGGTTTCTTCCTTACGTGGAATGATAAGTTTTAGTTCCTTACATGGAAAAAGATAGCATTCCTGACGTGGAAAGATTGATTCCTTACGTGGAAATGATGAGTTTGTTCCTTACGTGGAAAGATTGAGTCCTTACGTGGGCATATCAAGTTGGAGTCCTGACGTGGACAAATCAGGAAGATTGCATTCCTCACGTGGAAAAATTGGAGTCCTTGCGTGGACAAACTAAGACAAGATTGTGGTTCCTTGCGTGGAAAGGAAAGAAGGTCGTTTCCTTACGTGGAAAGATTGGAGTCCTTACGTGGACAGATTAAGAATGTATTCTTTACGTGGAAAGAGATTGTGATTCCTGACGTGGAAAGCTTAGTCCTGACGTGGACAGATGTAGAGAAGAAGTTGTATTCCTTACACGGAAGAGTGATATTCCTAATGTGGAAGAGTTTATTCCTAACGTGGACGATTTATTCCTGATGAAAGGCAGACGACCAATCCCCCAGCAAAGTTGTTGAAGCAGATGTCCTAACGTGGACAAGCAAAGTTGTATTCTTGCAATGAGAGAAGCTTTTCAGGCTGATCAAAATAATCCCCAAGCAGGGGTGTAGTTCATATCTGCGGTTGGCAAATTTCTGGGTTCTTAGTATTCAACCGTCTCGTACCGCGAATGTCTGAAGGCTCCGGGCTCTTCACCCAATCGGGTCCAAGTCGTTTGAATAGGGGCAGCTGTTGCACCCTAAAATTTGCTCAACCTTATTCACTTGGTTTATGTTTCAATATCATTAGCATTTGCATATAGAGTCATGTACATAGCCTAATCATCTGCATAGCATGAGCATAGCAAGTCATCCAACAGGGGACCAATCATTATTCTCATCTCTATGAGCCTATCAAGAGGTTATTATTCAAATTCAACCTTACTCAAGTCATCAGAAAGAATGGGGAAGCTAAAGAAGTCAATAGATCAATCAGTGCATCTATCTCCTATCTGAGGGTATCTGAGGATCATCAAAAAAGATGTGAGCTGTGGAGTAAGCATGGAGAGTATGTGGGCATCATGGAGGACTTAGAAAGTCATTTGGAGAAGGAGACCAGTCATTGATATGATCACAAGAATTGCAGTTGAAGACAGTCAACTAGGGTTTTATCTGGGATCAACTCTGGGTCAACTCTAGGTCAATTGATTGATTGCAAGGCTTTAAGGGCTATTGGAGAGATGTGGGGTTCATCATTTTACATGTAAAGAAGGATAGGGGGATGTGTTAAGAAGAATTCAAGAGAAATCAAGGAGAAGGGGAGTTTCTAAACTAGGGTTTCTGTGTAAAATCCCCTAATTTAGGTCAAATCTCCAAGCAAGATAAGTCAAAATGCAAGCTTCAAATGGATCCTTGGCCAACATGAAACTTGTAGAGGATCTCAAGAAATTTGATTTGAGTGGTGGAAGACATTGAGGAGATTTATAGAACTCAAGTTAGGGTCCTTGCAAGTTACAGGTCATCTGAGGTATCTGAAATTTTGTCTGTGAAAGTGACTTGACTTCCAAGCTATTTTTACCCCTCAAGGAGATTTCAAATGAATTTCTGGTCAACATAAGAGTTGTTCCTAATTGTCTTAGATTTCTAGAATGGTATAGTATGCCTTCAGATGATTTGTGGAACTCTACTTATGGTCTTGGCAAGCAAAGGGTATTTTGGTCCTCTGAGGATTACAGGTCATTCTTAGCCTATGCCTAAAACTCATACAAGGAAGCTTCAAATGAAAAACTTCACAACATCAAAGTTGCTCAAAATGACATTTTAAGTCTAGAAAAGAAGTCATGGAAGTTTGGAAATGCATGGAAGGAGACTTGACCAAAGTTGGTGAAAAATGACCTAAAAAAGACATATAAGTTGAAAAAGTTGAAATAAAAAATTGGTTTGAGAGATCTATAAATCCAATGTGGGTCTTCCAATATACCAAATTGATTCCAAACATCATTTTAGAGACATTGGTTCAGCCACTTTTTTGAGTTAAGGGTTAATTTTTGGACTTGCTTTGTTATTTTGTTACTTGCATAATAAGATACACATGAAAAGTTCAACATAAAGCAAAATTAAAGGCATGTAAGCTCTCTTATCATTCCAATTTGTCATGAAAGGAGATATTCACTCATGGTTAAGGGGTTGTTAAGAGATAAAGGAGAGGTATCATGAGAATTCAAAGTATCATGGCATGAGAAGTTCATGAAATTTCCACAAGTTTCTAGAATCCTCCAAGAGCCATCTAGAAACTTCTCAAGCTGTTAGTCATCATCTATATAATGAATTGAGGCCAGTTGTGCAAAAGGTTGGTGCATTGAAGGATAGAAAAGAGATAACTTCATAGTTGCTTCCATTATAAGAAAGTACAAGAATCACCATAATCTTCCATTTCTGATCACTTCTTTTCTTCATTCATCATCCATTGGAGTTTGTGAGTGGGAATGAGCATGGAGCAAGGTCCAACAATGGAGGATTGAGGAGTTAGGGTTCACATTGCAAGAAGGCATATCAGAACTGCAGCCAAGAATCCAAGTTTCTTCATCCATTTCTTTTGCATACAGTAGGACCAACATCTCCCAAGGATCATTAGTGAAGCTTGCCAGGCCTTGAAGTGCACGATTCCACCACTGTTTCATCAATATTGCAAGGTATGCATTTCAATCTATATCTCTTCATCTAGGTAGTATTAGATGGAATGGTTAGGATCAAAGTGCTTAGAGACCATAGGTGTTTGATTCCTGAGAAGTGGAGAGATTTCTGTGAGGTTCCATGGCAGAGTGTTGAAACTTTGATGATCGAGGATAGGTTGTATATTGAGTATTAATGAGCGTGCATTGGCTTGATGAGGTCAGGATAACATGGTGAACAAGATAGGACAGTTGAATTGGAGAATTGTGAGGCTCCATTGGTGAGTGCAGTTGGTATGCTATGAAGTTCCATCTATCGGGTTTAATCATAGAAGGGGTTTTAGAGAAAACTAAGAGCATGGTCGTGTAGAGGGGAAGAAATGGAGTGATTTTGGTTTTTGAGGTGTGTGATTTCATGGCCTGTGGAGGGAGAATGATGAGCTCGAACATGGCTGCATGGAGAGTGATTTTCTGAATTCTAGGGTTTAGTTTGGGGACGATGACCAGGGGCCGTCCGATTGTCCTGATTTGTTGACCTTTTCATCGCATCGTGTGGTCCACATTCAATTTCAAAAAACGGAGGGAAAGACTGCAGTGAAACGCCGCGTTTCATTTAAAGTGAAACGTTGGGCTTTGGATCCAATTCACTATCCCCACCCCCCCATTTGATAGGCCCATTGATTTACACGCGAATTGGCTGCTATCTACACCGTGAATTTATTCTTTTTCTGGCAATTTTCATTTGTTTTTTCTGAGCGCGTTGGGCTTACTGGAATTGTTATTCACACCCCTGGTTCTTGGCCCAATGGAGAATACAACTGGGCGAGTTTACTTCTGACACCCCTCCCCTTTTATTTCTTATTTTGTTATTTTAATTCCTTTAATATTTTTGATATCTTTAAAAAATCATAAAAAATAGGAAAATTGAGATTTTTAATTCCTTCTTTTGGCTATAGGTCCATTATTCGGTCTAGGAAAATACCAAAAAATAAAATTGACATTTTATTGTGTTTTAATATTTTTCATGCATTTTTCTTGTAAATAGCATTTTGTTAAGTTTAGTTTGATGCTTAAATTTGATGATTTTTGTTCTAATAGATGCTTTAGCATTTTTTAATCCCTTCTTTTTAGGTTGATTAGGTTAGACATGTATCTTGTATATAGGATTTAATTCACAATTTTAGAAGTTAATTTTAGGTGATTTGATTAGATGTGAATAGCATGAACAAAATTAGGGTTTAAGTGATAACATAGGAGAATTGAATCATTTCCCTTAGTACTTAGAGATTGAATATTTTAGATATGGGACTATAGGGACTATGGGTAGTTATTAGATCCCTTAGATATCATTAGGATTCCCCTACTGCTATTATTACTGTTTGTATTTGTTTGACTGGTGTGGTGTGCCCCTCTGGGGATTATGATTTGTCTGTGTGGGTATTGGGATTGCTTGGGGATTGGGGGAGATGAAGGCCTGTGAAGATGAAACCCATTGAAAGATCAGAGGATGAAGACCAACTTCCAGAGTTGATGAGGAGATTCTGTGCTGGCAGCTGTTGAAGTTGGTAGGATCTAGGAGTTAGGCAGAGCCCTAGAATAGTCAACCTGATTCTCAAACATGGAAGGTCTTGACTGCCTCCATCCTTCTCTGTGATGCAGAGTCTCTCTGAGACACTCACCCCCTTCCTTTGGAAGGCTTGGTGCTACTGTCTAAGGGATAGAACTCTTGAGAGAAAATATCTTATGTGTTAGTAGCAGTTTGTTTGCCACCCTTGGTAGTCAACTAATTGCTTAACACCCAATTCGCTCTTGTGATTGATCCCTCATCCTGGAGGTTTTGAGACTTGAAGAAAAGCCATTGCAGACTGAAGATTGATGACAAAGACCTTGCCTAAAGGCTGTCGAGATGGAGATTGATGCTTGCCTGAAGCTTGTAGCTGATTGATGATGACTTGAAGTCAGATGTTGATGATGAGCTGCTGTGGCTGTTTATTTTTAGCTGTTTAATTTCTGATGTATTGATTGGTTTTCCCTGACTGTATTGCTTGTTGTTTAACCTGTTAGGTTGAAAGTGAATTCTGTTCACTTTTGCCTATTGCTTTCTAGGTTCGAGGTTGAGTGGGACTCCCTTGCCTCGCTTGTATTGCTGCATCCATGCATTTTACTGTTTTACTGTATATATCTAATCTTGTTTCTGTTTCCGTCTATTCCCTTAGGATCTCTGTTTCTCTCTGTGCAGGAGAGGAGCATGATAGACACTAGGTCTTAACCCATGCATGACAACATTAGGTTAGTTGGATTCCCTTTTCAACCGTAGGTTAGAGTTCTGTTCTTCTTCCTCAAAACAAACAGAAAAATACAATAAGATTTCAAGCACAATAAAAGACACTTCTTCCGTAAAAGAATGTGAACTCATCAAAACGTCATTTTTGTCCGCTTGGACTGTTAATCAGAAAAAACATTTTTCAGAAGGGATAAAAGCAATCAAAACAGACTTGTGTCTTACGTGGCCCGAACTACGTTTGCTCTGATCTTTCATGCTGTATGAAAGTACGTAGGCATAGGACGCGATATCCTAGCAAGCAACCTTCCCCTCCTTTCCCGTAGGTAGGCGAACTACGTTGACTCTGATTTCTCGTTCCAGACGGGAATACGTAGGCATAAAGTGCGATACTTTGCCGAGTTACTTTCTTTTCTTTTTAACCCTTAACTTTTAGTGTAGATAGAATAACAATCTATACCCGAAAACAAGCGTGGATCCCGTCCAGTACGACGGACGTGAGGGGTGCTAATACCTTCCCCTTGCGTAACCGACTCCCGAATCCAGGTTTTGGTTGCGACGACCATACCTTTCCCGTGTTGTGCGAGGTTTACTCTGAGCGTTTCCTTTCCCTCCCGTGGGATAAATAACGCACGGTGGCGACTCTTCTGTCAGCCGGCGCCGATTTTCGCAGTAGCGACACTTATATGATTTATGCAAGGAGATTGCTTCCTTTCTTTGACAGGGTGGAATTTCATCATGTACCGAGGGCCAAGAATCAGATGGCAGCCGCTTTGGTAACTTTATCATTGATGTATAAAGTGAATTACTGGAATGAAGCTCCAATGATCACTATCATGCGCCTCGATAGGCCAAGGTTCATATTTGTAGTAGAAGAAGCATCAGATGGGAAGCCCTGGTATTTTGATATTAGGAATTTCCTCAAGAATCAAGAGTATCTGTCTGGGGCATCGAACCGAGATAAGAAGACTCTGAGGAGGTCGTCAGGAAATTTTTACTTGAACAAAGATGATGTGTTGTACAAGAGAAATTTCGACCTGGTATTGTTGCGGTGTGTGGACAAAAGTGAAGCAAGTTTGCTAATGGAAGAAGTCCACAAAGGTTCGTTTGGCACGCACGCTGGAGGGCATGCAATGAACATAAAATTGTTGAGAGCAGGGTATTACTGGATGACTATGGAATCTGACTATTTTAAGTATGCCAGGAAGTGCCATAAATGTCAAATTTATGCTGACAAGATGCATGTGTCGCCAAGCCCTTTGAATGTTTTGACATATCCTTTGCCCTTTGCAATGTGGGGCATTGACATGATTCGTATGATTGAACCAACCACATCCAATGGGCATCGCTTTATCTTGGTCTCAATCGACTATTTTGCCAAGTGGGTAGAAGAAGCTTCTTTTGCCAATGTGACCAGAGAGGTAGTTGCTCACTCCATCAAGAAGGACATTATATGCCGATATGGAGTGCTAGAACGAATCATTACTAACAATGGTTCAAATTTGAACAATAAGGTGATGAAAGAATTGTGCCAGAGTTTTAAGATTAAACACCACAACTCTTCTCTGTACCGTCCGAAGATGAATGGTGGTGTTGAGGCAGCCAATAAGAATATTAAGAAGACTGTACAGAAAATGGTGGGGGACTTACAGAGACTGGCACGAGATGTTGGCCTTTGCTTTACATGGCTATCATACTTCGGTACGTACATCAACCGAGGCAACTCCTTTCTCGTTAGTGTATGATATGGAAGTTGTCATACCACTAGAATTCGAGATTCCTTCCTTAAGAGTATTGGTTGATGTGAAACTTGATGAGGCGGAATGGGTAAAGGATAGGTTGAATCAACTTAGTCTTATTTATGAAAAGAGATTGGCAGCTATCGCCCACGACCGGCTATATCAGAGCAGAATGAAGAAGGCATTTGATCAGAAGGTGCACCCTTGACATTTTTAGGCAGGTGACTTAGTGCTAAAGAGGATTCTCCCTCCACAAACAGATCATAGGGGCAAATGGAATCCCAACTATGAAGGTCCATACGTAGTAAGGAAGATTTTCTCCAGAGGAGCCTTATTACTATCAACTATGGACGGTAAAGATTTTATGTCCCCGGTGAACACATACGTAGTCAAAAAATACTTTGCTTAAAATAGACCTGATGGACAGAAAAAGAAAGTCCAGGCATAAATGGAGCATCCCGATGAACCATAAAAAGAATAGGTTCGGGGTAAAGATTAGGGATAAAAAGAAAAAGAATAAACCCGCAAAGTTGAAAACTTGAAAAGGCGACTTTGGCAAAAATGGGTATTCCGGTGAATTGAAAACCCGCAAGGGCGATTCAGGCAAAAGTTAGGGATTTAAAAGCAAACGACTATGGTCTGCATGTGACCCCTGAGCACAGTTGGATTCTTGGAGGACCCGAGGGTTAACAAGTCAATCTCTTCAGAAGGCGAAGCATTGGTGAAGCATCGAAGTCATGCAGTCATAGTCGAATCGACACATGGTGGTTGTATGTTTCCATATTGCCGACATTTGTATATCTTTTTCATCTGTACTTTTGCGCAACTTTCTCTTTTCAGGAGTTGCCTCTGTTGTAATTCGCCTATTTACAAGCCATTTCAATCAACGAAGTATTTTCCACATAAAGCTTTATATTCTTGTTTTTGCTTTTTACTGTTTTGTTTGCAAAAAGACGCATGGTGTTTTTGATAAAACTTTGCATACATAAACTTTTGTGGCTTTGCTAATTATAATTGAAATAATTATTTATCTGAATGATGTCCTAGACGATGACAAAAATATCATTTATTTCATACATGACACATTGTTTCTTTGTCATTTGCAGGGCTCTACCCGATAACAATTGTTTCAAGAATGTCTCACCAACAATGACATGTCTCTATCCCCACAGGGTAATGATGTCAGATCAGAAGTATCTCCCCAACATGTTGAGATTAAGGTTATCCCCAGCAAGTAAATTTGAGGATTATTTCCCCAGCAGTGGGACAAGTTAAGTGTTGTTCCCCACAGAGTCTATGTCATTGACTCATGTTCCCCAAGTAGAGGTTGATGTTGATTCCCTCAACGAGTATTTTGGAGGTGGTCGACATTCGCGGCAGAATCCAATGGTCATTGGTATTCTACGGAGTAATCTATGGGACAACTTCCCAATAAATTTTTCTCAATTCCCAGCAGAGTGGAATTTATTCCCAGCATAGTGGAACTATCCCCAGGAGAGTTCTACTTCCAGGAGGCCATTCAGGGCGTTTTCCTCAACAAAGTTTTGTTTACCGTTTATTTCAGCACCTTTTTATGGTGGTGGTCCTTTGCATTTGAATTTTGCATAACATCCTCCCAAACGCGTAGCATTTCCATTTCGTATGGAGCATTATGCCATATTTATACATATGCATACGAAGCATAAGCCAGGTTGTTACCTTTGGTTGCCAGACGTCTCTCCAGCAGATAACAGCGTATTTCATGAGCCTTTGTGGTACCAGACCCCGGTAAGAATCATTGATGGATGTTTCCATCTTATCTTTTGCTCCCCAACAGAGTTTGCTTGTTTAAGCTCCTCTTTCCCCAGCAAAATTCTCTTTGTCAATTTGTGAATCGGTTGATTTTGCTTCCAACCTTGTGTTGAGGCTGTCTAACTTGTGTTAGCAGTTGTTTTTTTTCCGACTGAGCATCGAGCCTTCTGTTTAGCAGTTGATTTTCTGACTGAGTGTCGAGCCTGTTGTTTAACAGTTGTTCCAACTTTGTGTTGAGGTTGTCTAACTTGTGTTAGCAGTTGTTATTCCGGCTGAGCATCGAGCCTGATGTTTAGCAGTTGTTTTTCCGATTGAGTATCAAGCCTGTTATTTAATAGTTGTTCCAACTTTGTGTTGAGGCTATCTAACTTGTGTTAACAATTTGTTTTTCCGACTGAGTGTCGAGCCTGTTATTTGACAGTTGTTATTCCGACTGTGTGTCGAGGCTTTCTAACATGTGGTTAGTAGTTGGTTTTCTATCACTTTCAGATACATTTCCCTGGTGATTCCACTTTGGTAGACAAATTACATAATGTACTATCCCGCGGGTTGTAAATTTTTGGGTTCTTTTATATTCAATCACCTATTACCTTGAATGTTTGAAAGCGGTCTCTTTTCATACCTTTAGGTCCAAGTAGTTTGAATAGGGGTAGCTGTTGCACCCCAAAATTTGCCCAACCTTTTCTTTTATCTTGGCTTATGTTTCATAGCATTTTGCATTTCCATTTGTACATAATATTGGTTCTAGACAAGGGATCAAGGTGTTGTATTTGCTACTCAAGGGAGAATCTGCAAGTTCAAAGTATACACAAGAGTACATTTTCAAATCACCAAGTCTTCGTGGTCATCAGAGTTTGGTCCCAAAGCTTCTTGAGAAGTGAAAGTATGTGTGTGGGTATCACCTCCTATCTTGAGAATGATTAGAGGCACATGAGGTCATCTCCCTGGATGATACATGATTCAAGAGCTCAATGTACACCCTATGGGTTCCTTATGAGGGTCCCATGATCACACCAATCATTTGTAAGAACCTCAGTCAATGGATGAGAGGTTAGGGTTTCATTTGGTCAACAAAAGTCAACTGTGGGTTTGAAAGGGTTTAAGGCTTGGGTTTTGATCTTGGAAGCCATGAGAAGTCATCCTAAATCATCTCAAATGTCATGTTGAAGCTAGGATAAGAAGATTCAAGAGTTCAAGAGGTTACTAAATTAGGGTTTCAGATGATTCAAAGTGTAAAATCCCCTCTTTTGGGACCTAACTTCAAGGATGAATTCCACTATGATACAAGTCTTGTCTCATTTTCCAAAAAACATGAGACTTGGTCCTTATTATTTTGGCTTTCATTTGAGTACAAGAACTCATCCATTGGATTCATGCATCTCAAGTTATGATGTCTACAAGTTGGTGTCACAAAATGAAGAGAATTTAGAGGCACTTAAAGATAGCTCACTTTCAAGGGATTTTTCACATGGAACCAAGCTCTTCCTCATTTTTCAACAAACATGAAAGTTGTCCCTCATTATCTTAGCTTTCCAAAAAGTTCTAGAACTCATCATTCGCATGTGTGAAGCTCTAGTTATGGTCATCTTAATTCTAGGGCAATTTTGAGAACCTAGTTTTAGGTCATTCACTTCAAGGACCAATTTCATCCACTTCAAGACCTCAAATCCAATTTCTTGCCACATAGGAGTTGTGCCATATGATCTTATCCTCATCATGACCTCAAAATCCATGAACATTGATGATTTATGAGGATATTAAGTCACGGTGAGCATGAAAACTTGACTTTTTTGGACCTAGTATGATTTTCTTCCATTTCAAGTCACCAAATGCATTTGTTTTTGATCTTTTGGTACCATTCCGACATCATAACATGATCACATAAGATCTTTACCTAATTTGAGCAAGCATGAGCCACTATTTCAAGTCATTTTTCAAGTTTTATACCATAAAAAGCAATTGTTCAAACTTTGTGTAAAATGGTTTCCAACTTCTCAAACCTTCCATCATTCTTTTCTCACACCTCATTTGTTCTAAAATGCTGACCAAAAGATTTGAACATGAGGCCATAACCCATGTGCACCTCACTTTGTTATTTTTGGAAAAACTTTCAATCAAACAAATTAATCATCATGGGCCTTCATGAATCTCTCTAGGCCCTCATATATAAGTCAAAGAAGCAAACCCTAATGATCAGAGGTGGAGTAGCTGCATGAGAGAGTGGTTTTCATCAAAGGTTACACAAAATTTCTCTCTCTTTGAATTTGATTTCTGACTGAGTTTCCATTCAATCTCTTGCTCATTTCATCATCACTGAAGCATAAGGAGGAGACTAGAAGCTTCAGAGTGAAGCTTGCACTGCATTTGAAGGGCCAACGGAGCTGCTCCATTAGGTGATTTTCCATCAACTGAATCTCCCATTTTAGGCACATATTTAAGAGCATGTTGGTTGCATCTGAAGACCAACCTCGTGTAGGCAATGTCTGGATACTTTTCATGGCTGTTTGATCTCATTTTAGTTTATGTATTGGATTTTCGTGGCTCGTTTTCATGTTGATTTAAGGACCTTTTTGAAAAACCATTACCATATTTGGAACCTAAGTGAAAAAACCCTTCAAAATGGTACCAAGAGTTTGCATTTTTATCATGATTTTCAGACTCCACTGGTGAAGCTCACCGGGGAAGATGAACGGAGCTAGGGCTCTGGCATTTGAGGTTGATGCTCATGTGTGAGGTGAAGTGGCACGTTGACTTGCACGCGTGGAGGTTTGAAAGCTGAGTTGTTTGCCACGTTTTTAAGGGAAACGATGCGTTTCACTTAACTTGAGTTCTGATTTGGTTTGGGCCTTGGACTATTTGATATTCACACCTCCTCATTTAGGCCCATCTGCGTGTTTTCACTTGGGTTCAGTTTCAACCAGATTTGCTACCACACCCCTCTTTCATGTTATTTCCATTTTATTTTATTTTTGTTACATTTTCATTTTAATTCATTTAAAAATAGTTTTGTTCATTACAAAAATCTCAAAAAATATATTTCTGACTTTTTAATGTCTTGAGTTACTTTCCATGATTTTAATTTTATTTTTCAATTATTTTTATTATTTTTAATCAATTTAATTTGTGAGGTGGTTTTATGGTTTGTGCATTGGTTTTAGGTGTGATCTTTGACCTTAATTGAACACCCCTTTAAACAATTTTCCTCTCACACTTAGGTGCTTGATTGAGGTATATTTGAGGGTTGGTTTGGGGTCTTGTTGATCATTCCTTATTTGTATTTTATTGGATTTTGTTTATCCTCGATAGATGCTCGATAAGTTGAACACTTTGTCTTATTGGACACAATTGGTGATGCCTTGATGCAATTCTTGCCATGATCTTATGCACACTGATTTTGGATAGACTTAACTTGAGCTTTGTATTTTATTTGGATTTTATTTGGGCTCATTTCTATTTTTGGTTGATACCTCAAAACTCAAGTGTTTTACTATGTATGTATGTGCTTTGCCTTGACCTAGTTTTGGGATATGATCTTGTGTGATCCCTTGGGGACTTTTTGAGTCTTGTTAGCTTTTGTTAACATGGTTAAGGTGCTGACTTGTATGATTTGAGGTCCATTGTATGTGTTTCTTGCCTCACAAGTCTTGTATGATCACGTGTTTCCACTTGTGTTAGAAGTGTGAGACTTTGGTTTGGAATTTGGCTCTTCAGTTTGAGTTTGATCATTCTTGTTTTAGTTTGATAACTTGAAATTGGATTTGATGCACATCACTTGAGTTTGCTTCTGACCTTGATGGTTATGTAATTGTTCTTGATGCTTTGGTGATGTGTGAGGATGTTGAGAACATTTGAACTTCTTTTGAGAAGTATTTGGTTATTTTCTTTTTATTGATCATGAGTGAGTGTTTGATTTATATGTTCATGATGTGGTTGCTGCCCCACTCTCTTTCTCTCCTCATTTCTTTGATTTTTGGTTCATCATTTATCATCTTTCTTCTTGAGGTGTTTAAAGCATGTGATCTTGTGTGATTGTTCTGTTTGCATATTTGTCTGCTTTACTCATCTCCTCTCATCTTTCATGACTTGTTTAAGTCCTCCTTTTGTTTTTCATCTGTGATTGATTATGCATTGTGTTTACTTGTGCTTGTTTACATGATCCCTTAGGATTCCTAGTCCCTCTGTTTAAGATGGGAGTAGGAGAGACATTAGGCTGTCAATCCTTTGTATGATAACATTATGTAGTCTCCCTTTCATCCCAACTTTAGGACCACTTTGCATGACAACATTAGGGTTCTCAGTTCCCTTTAGAGTCCTTGTGTCTTCTCTTCTCATCTCAAACTCTTTTAAGACACTTAATAAAGAATGACGAGTGTCGTACGCTACGAGCCTTAAGTACATGAGAAATGATAAGTGGGGAGGTCTCTTTTCACATTGTCTAGAGTGTTTAGCATATGCCTTTTGGGCGATATGTGATGCATTCGGTCTTATGTCATTGTCTTTAGTGCAATATGATGTCGCATCGCTGCGAAGAGGGGTCGACAAAGATAGAAGAGTCGCCACCGTTTGTTATTTATCCCAAAAGAGGGAAAGGAAACGATCAGAGAAAACCTAACGAAAAGGGAAAATACAAGTTATCGCAACCAAATCTTGGGTTCGGGAGTCGGTTACGCAAGGGGAAGGTATTAGCACCCCTCACGTCCGTCATACTCGACGGGATCCACGCTTGTTGTATATCTAAAAGGGTGTTTATCTATCTAAGCTACAGGCCACAGGGACAAAAGAAAAGAAAAGAGACTCAATAGAACATCGCCGCTCTATGCCTACGTATTCCCTCGTGCAATGG
Source organism: Lathyrus sativus (assembly GCA_963859935.3). Taxonomy (NCBI): domain Eukaryota; kingdom Viridiplantae; phylum Streptophyta; class Magnoliopsida; order Fabales; family Fabaceae; genus Lathyrus; species Lathyrus sativus. The sequence continues at coordinate 407,401,377 of OZ012740.1, read as the reverse complement.
AAAAGTCAGAGTCAACGTAGTTCGGAAAACTACGGGTGAAGGTGGGGAAGGTTTCTCGCCAAGACATTGCCATATTGTGCATACATATCCTCATCTAGTATGAGAAATCAGAGAAAACATAGTTCGGGCTGACACGACCACAGGTTGGTTCAAGTGTTTTAACCGAGTAGGGTTAAACCTTCGTTCTAGCAATTAGGTGTATTACTGCTAGACCATTGGAATCTTAGGCGTTACCTATTTGCGGTAGAACCAAGAGTTAACAACACTCTCTCTAAAAATGGTTTTCAATTAATCCCGAAGGATGAAAAAGTTTGATGTTTGTTTTTGAATATTTTATGAAGAAGTGAATTGAATTGTGTTTTTAATTCATGTTGCACTAAAGACTATGACTTAGGAGCGAATGCGTCGCATATCACCCAAAGGGCATACGCTAAACACTCTAGAAAATTGAGAGGAGGCCCCCCAATCACAACTTCCCAAATACTTAAGGCTCGTAGTGTACAACACTCATTATCCTTTATTACATGCTTTAAAGAAGTTTTAAGATGAGAAGAGAGAAGACACAACTAAGGGAAACTAACCCAACCCTAATGTTATCATGCAATGTTGTGACAGTGAGAATCGTGATACCAAGCTATTGAATTAACTTGAATCTTTAATTCTTAAATTCACAACTGGACTTTAATTTATCCAAAGGAAAGGTCTAAAGAAAGAAAAACCCTTTTCGCGATGTAACAACAATGTTAAGAGATTCGGGGATCGGGGGTTGGTTATGCATAGGGTAGGTATTTCACATCCTAAACATCTGTAGTACTCTACAGGAACCTTTTGTTTGTTTGTATGCTAAGTTTGCTAAATGCTTATTAAAGATTGCGTAAAAGGTGTAGGTTAAAACCTAAAGATATATACACTAAGTTTGCTCGCAAAGACATCGCATCCTCTGCCTACGTATCCTAACTAGGATATAATCAGAGCAATCGTAGTTCACCTCACTAGGTTTGAAGAACACTTGATTATGATTAAGGTTCAAAGGGGAACAAACATGACAATGCTTGTGTAGAGTTTAAGGAAACTCTCTAGCTCTAAGTTGAACACTCAAGAAGGGGAAGTAAGTAATCATGACGATGATTCTTACATAGAGTTAACAAACTCTATCCTAAGTTCTAGTTGAAAGAGCACTCCTAACAAGGGTGGGCTTTTTAGACTTAAGCAAAGTCTAAAGGACAGGTTCCACTTAACTAAGTGTATGAATGATTTAACGAAGTCGAGGGAGAGATGAGTTGTCTATGACTCAAGGGTCAACAAAAAGATTTTCCTTTGGAAGAATGGAAGAGGAGACAACTTGGATGAGAACTAAAGAGTTCCATCTCCTGGGGAAACTAAACATAACAAAGCATTAAATATCAAACAGGAGAAATACAAGAAACATGGTTACGACCAAGCATATACAAGCATGTTACAACAAGCAAGTACGTCAAAATAGGAGGAAAATAGATAAATCATGGTGACAACCAAAAGAGGACAAAGCCTTAACATGTTAACAAACACAAGGGAATCACTCATGAACAAATCTTACAAGATAAAATCAAGCATGGTTCAAAAGAAGTTCAACAAGACGCAAGGTAACGACCCTAACAAGTAAACAACTTTCAAGTAGGCAAGAAGCATCATAAACATGAACAACTTGATATATTTTTCATTAAATGAAACTAGGCAATATTATGAACATTTTTCAAAAAGAATGGATTGAAAATAATAAAAAATGAGCAAGTTATGAATTTTTGAATTTTCATGAAGAAATAAAGAAATAATCAAGCAAATAATAAAAGAAAAGAAAATGGCCATGGGAGGAGTTGAACTTACACCCTCATGTTTACAAACACAAGGCCTAACCACTCAGTCACTTACAAGCGCGTGCTAAAGAATTGGCTAAGGAGAAGAAAATGATGAAAACATGGTAAAAATAAAATAGAACAAAAAAAAAAGTCCCATATATGGATCGAACTCAGGACACAAGGAAAGAAAGGCATAAGGGGCGCATGTGACAACCACTGGGTGGCGATACATCCAGTATGTAAAGCCACCCCATTAAAACCTATACTTAACAAAGTAAGTTTTCCTGGGCAAAGTTACAAGGTAAAACAAATGAAGTTCACAAAATGCGTTTTGATTCCAATCTCTTCAATTTTCCACCAAACTGGATGAAATTTTAGTCAAAAATGAATGTTTTTAAAAGAGGAACAAGATGGTATCATTGGATTTTCAAAATCAAGCATACACAAGGAGATTCGATTGAAAGTGTAAAATGGTAGTTTGGAGTGCAAAAAGAACAACATAGCATGAACTGAATAGATTTAGATTAAATAATCATTACACACAAACTAATAACATGTCAACAGATTATTTCACACTCAGGGATCAGTCACAAATCAAGCAGAGATGAAAATGGTTCATTGGATGTAATTATAGCATGAATGTGAGCAAGCTGTCAGAGTTCAAGTGAGTAGGTTCAGTTCACATATAAATTACATACAAGCTTTGACAGATGATCTCAAGTTCATGAATCAATCAAAACTGCTTCAAACAGAAAAAGGCATGTTGTGTGTAGCTGTGAAAAAAACTGTTGAATTGATGATGCATCAAGAAAATCATGGCATGAATTGAGTGGATTTAGATCAAAAAATCATTACACACAAGCTATAAATATGTTGACAGATGATTCTACACTTAAAACTCAAACACAAATCAAGCAGAACAGAAAATGGTTCATGGCTGCAATTATGGCATGAAATGATGCAGGCTGTAGAAGGAAGGTTCAGTTCATACAGTTATCACATACATGCTTCAAATCATGTTATCTAGATGGCTCTAGGATTCATGGATCATTCAATCATTGTTCAAACAAAAACTGGTGTGGTGTGTGCAGCTGTGGTATGCAAAAGCTGTTTTGAAAGCAAGTTGATGATGCAAGCTGGTACAGTTCAGAATGAGGAGATTCATGTCATGTAATCAACACACACACATCACATATATGCTAACTGATGATTTTATGCTCAAATTCAGTCACACTTCTTTCAAAACAGAATCTAGTATGTTGATGGCAATGTTGCACCCTAAAATTTGACCAACCGGTTCTCCTATCTGACTCGTGGTTTAATTTCATATTCGCAAATCAGACGTGTGATATTTGTGCACAAGCAGGGGATATCAGAGTTTACAGCTTGATTTTCGTCTATCAGATATGGCAGATCCAGTCCAGATCACCAGGGTTTTATTTTCGGGAAATTGTGCGCTCCTCGGTGATTTTTAGCTTGCACAGTGATTTTGGGGATATTCTGATGCCCGGGGCTCTCTGTTCGATTCGATCTGGTCTCGTGCGCTCTTTTATGGCGGTCATTTGCATTCATCTGCATTTTTAGGATTTTTATAGACTTTTGTGAATTTTTAATAGGCTTTATAGATTTTTCTGGAATTTAAATAGGGTTTTTGTATATTTTAATAGTTTAATTCTTTTTTAGAATTTTATAGGTTTTCAGAATATAGTTTTAATTGTTTTAGATAACATAAGAAATATTATAGATTTTTTCTTATCAGTTTCAAATAGATGTTAAATCATTTTTTAGGGTTAATAGGATTTTTTAATAGTTCTAATTCTTTTAAATAGATTTTTAATCATTTTTATTTTTAAGTAGCATTTTCTCTTTTTAGAATTTAAATAGAGTTTATCTTTTTAAATAGAATATTATAGATTTTCTTTTAAATAATATAGAGTAATATAGTTTTTAGATTTTTTAGATAGAATTTAATAAAATTTTTAGAATATAATATAGATTTTTCTTTTATAGATTTTAAATCATTTGTAAATAATATAGATTTAATTCAGAATTAGTTCAATTAAGTTTAGTTTAGGTTAATCAGAATTTTATTTGGTTTAATGTTTTTTTATCCAATTCAGTTTTTTAAAGTTTTTTGCCATTTTTCAAGGCCCAACTCGCAGCCCAAACTGTCCAGAAATTGTCCAAATGTCCATTTTTTTTCCAGATTTGTCCAGGAGCTTCTAGAAGGTGCCAGAGTTTTTCAGTGGCATAAATAGAGCTCGCCACGTGTAGCTTCAGGAGCTAGCCCACGTTACACTCAGAAACTCCCCAGAATCACGCCACGTCTCGCCCACACGTGCCCCTCTTTCCTCTCTCTCCCAGGCCACGCGTCCAGCCACCAGCCTCCCTCACTGCATGCAGGTAACAGCTGGACTCCACTAGCTGGTCTTCACCGCCGGCCATGCAGCCGCCATCGGAGACACCGTCCTCCACCGCAACGGCCACCGGAGACCGTTGAAGACGCCGGAAACTGCGTTTTTGCCAGAAACTCACCCAAACGCTCCAATCTTCATCTTGCTCTTCCGTCACCCGCATCGTCGCCTCGCCGGAAACATCATCTTCGCCGGAAACTTCATACGCTGTTTTCCAGAACGCGTTCAACGATCTTCATCGTTCTTCAAGGTTTCCAGAACGCCATCATCCTCGTCCAAAGATCTTTCCAGAACGCTTGAATATTCATCATCTTCATAAGGAAATTCCAGAAGTCACTCAAACCTTCATGCAACTTTTCCAGAAATCACTCAGAGCTTCATCATAACGTCTTCGTTCATCATCATCATCAAGAATCTCGTGGATCCATCAACAACCTTCAGCAACGAGCACCTAATACATCCCCAGATCTGTACAAGATTCATCAGCTCCAAGACTTGTAAAGAACTTCATCAAGGTCTCAGCGTTGTTCGTCACTACGAGGTGTTCTTCGCGCCATCAAAGCTTCAGCAAATACCCAGAAATCTTCAAAGATCCCTTGTTCCCCTCACATAAACCCAGGTTTGTCTTCTCTCTGTTATATCTCCATTGCAATTGATGAGCGTAGCCTCGATTAGGGTAAATTGATTGATTAGGGTTTGGGTTTGATTTGTGTTGAATATGAGAGAGCGGTGAGATTGTTGTGTCTGCTTGGTTGATTTGTTTGAGGGTTGAGAACTTTGATTAGTTGTTTGAGAGATTCAGAGTGGGTTGGGGGAGACGGACGAAACGGCTAGGGTTAGAGGTGAGTGAACAGTAACCTGAGTTGGGGAGAAGGGATTAGGTTTTGTTTAGGGTTTCGTTGGGTTAGGGTTAGGATTGGGCTTAGGCCCAAATGTATTTTTCTGCACACCACCCTCATTTCACTCGTACACCCCTCCCTGCGTGAGAGCTGAGAAGGATTTGATTTGGGCCTTATGCCCAATTGCTGTCCACACCCCCCTGGGCGTAGGCCCAATGAAAATTGACTGGGAAACTTGCTAACAGCACCCCCCAGGCGTTTTTCTTCTTTCTGAGTTTATTATTTGTTTTTGATAAGACTGGGCCCTGCGCCCTAGTGCTTTTCGCACCCCCCCGTTGCTTGAGCCCAGCTAGAATGAACTCATAAACCTTGCTGTTTGAACCCCCCATTTTATTTCTTTTATTTTGTTTTTCTTTTATATTCTCATGTTTGTAAATAAATCATGATAAAATGTAAATAAGTGATTTTTTAATTCTTCTTTTTTTCTACCATTTCATCATAATGTCTAGAAAATTGTATAAAAATAAAAATGCCATTTTATTTTTGTTTGTTATTTTTTTGGTATATTTTCCATTTAATTGATTTCTTTTAATATTCTTTAGTGCATACATGTCATTAGAAAATTAATAAAAAATAGTAGATTTAGTCAAATAATTCCGTTCTTTTTTCTGTAGACTCGTAATTCAGTGTAGAATTTTATAGTATAAAAACATTAGATTAATCATGCATTTTCAGTTTAATTGCATTTTTTTGTATTGTCAGTAATATTGAATAATTGGTTTGTGGATATGTCTGTGTTGCTGATTTTAGTTCTTTCATCTGGTATTGAATTTTGTTCTGATTTTTTCAGTTTGTTGTCCTAGAGCCATGTAGGTCTCCCATTAGGTTTTTGATAGATTTTTGTAGGATGTTCTGATATGATTTGTCTGAGCCTGAAGATAGGAGAAGTCTTGACGACTTCTGACTTTGAAGTTCAACTGTGGTTGAACTTCAGAGATAGTCTCTTGTGGTTTGTTGGCCTGTGGGTTCTTCTCAAGGATAGGAGCTGGTTGCAGTCCCGTTGGAGCTTGCAAGGATGCAGTGGATTGAGGCTTAGTCTAGGAGCTTGTTGTCTGTTTGTGAGGTTCGAGATCCTGAAGTTTGAAGGGAGTTTATGGTACTTTCCTGAGGAAGGCACTATGAATGACTTTCATCCTTTCTTCTCACCTCTTTCGTAAATATCCAATGATGTTGGAGCCAACCTGTGAGTTTAATTTCTCCTGAGGAGGAATGTAAACTGATCACAGTTGTTGAGCCACGTAGGATACGATTCCTAAGTGTCAGCCTCCTAGTACTTTCCTGAGGAAGGTCCTATGGGTCTATTCACTTAGTTCCATTAGTTTATATAGGTTTTTCTCAAGTATCCAGTGATGTTGGAGCCAACTTGTGAGTTTAATTTCTCCTGAGGAGGAATGTAAACTGATCACAGTTGTTGAGCCACGTAGGATACAATTCCTAAGTGTCAGCCCCCTAGTACTTTCCTGAGGAAGGTCCTATGGGTCTGCTCACTTAGTTCCCTTAGTGCATGTAGGTTTTCTCAAAGTATCCAGTGATGCTGGAGCCTTCATGTGAGTTTAATTTCTCCTGAGGAGGAATGTAAACTGATCACAGTTGTCGAGCCGCATAGGATATGACTCCTGAGTAGTAACCTCCTGGTACTTTCCTGAGGAAGGCACTATGAGCTCGCCTGCTTAGCTCCCTTTCTCTGGTAAGCTTGTTCTGAAGCTTGGAGGCTGGGATTGATTCCTCTTGCTTAGGGTTTTGATTAGAATTTTGGCTTAGATCTTTGCTTAGGGTATCGTGTAGAGTTTTGTTTAGAGATAGATTAGGAGCCTGTTCCAGGTTTGTTAAGGGCCTTGCCCAAGAATGGTTTCTTGTTAAGGAGTTTGTCAGGTTAGCTAGCTTTCTCTTTGTGTTGTTTGACTTGTATGATGTTATGTTGCATTAGACTTAGGTATTCATCTAGATAGTTCTGAGTTAGGTGCATCTTAGAAGTAGACTTTGTGTGCATGAGAAGTTGAGGTGGTCCTCCTTCTGCTTGTTTGTTATTGAGTGGCTTTGCTTGTTGGTATTTGGTAGAGCTGAGCTCCCTTGCCTCTGTGGTTTGCGGCCTTTGCGCCTTGTTTGTCTGATTGTTGCATTCATGCATAATCTCAGTGTTTCTTTACTTTGCAGTTTCTTGTTTGTAGTTTAGTCCTGTTGCCATGATCCCTTAGGAGCTCTGACTTCTCCGCTGCGGAGTTGTTATGATAGACATTAGGATGGTCAACCAGGTGTGATAGCAGTAGGTAGATTCCCCTGTTTCTCAGCTATAGTTCTAGGGTTTCCCTTTTCTTTCTGTAGGAGCTTTTTGAGTAGCTTGACCCGTAGTTAGCTGAACTACAGCTGCTCTGATTCTTTGTACCAGACAAGGATATGTAGGCATAGGATGCGATATCCTAGCGAGCACACTAACAACTAACCTTTGTTCTCTCGCGGCTGTGCGATCGAGACTTTCCCGCTAATGACTAATTGTTATCCCTTTCTCCTGCTCGAGTGCATTTGAGACCAGATCATAGTTGTAGGTTCCCGAGCCTTAGAGACCAGTTTGTTTTCTCACTGCTGTGTGAGAGCGCCAGTTTACCCGTAGTTAGTCGAACTACGTTTGCTCTGATCTTTCATACCAGATGGAAGTACGTAGGCACAGGACGCGATGTCCTGGCGAGCAACCTTTTCCCCGTTTAGACGTAGGCAGTCGAACTACGTTGACTCTGACTTTCCCATTGCACGAGGGAATACGTAGGCCCAGAACACCGTATGTTCTGTCGAGTCCTGTCCTTTTATTTTCTTTTCAGACCAGCCAGTAGCGTAGATAGATAATACACCCTTTTACCTATAAACATCAAGCGTGGATCCCATCGAGTACGATGGACGTGAGGGGTGCTAATACCTTCCCCTTGCGTAACCGACTCCCGAATCCAGGTTTTGGTTGCGATGACCATACCTTTTCCCGTCTTTGCGAGGTTTACTTCGAGCGTTTCCTTTCCCGCTCTGAGGGATAAATAACGCACGGTGGCGACTCTCCTGTCAAGCCGGCGCCGATTTTCGCAGTAGCGACAGCTGGCGACTCTGCTGGGGATTTCTAGCATCTAGGGACTTTTCCCATCCCTTATGCTGGGACCGTGTCCCATCCCCTACGCGAGTCAATCCTAGCGCTTGGATGTTTATTTGTTGGGTGTTGTGCATATTTGTTGCACCCCAAAATTTGCCCTCACAATACAAGACTTTGTGTTCCAAGAAGGTTCACAAGGTTCACAAAATTCACAATTGGTCAGAAGAGTTGACAATTCCCTCAGACAATGCACCTCCTAAGCAGTGCATCCAAAACTAGGGTTTTGACTTTAATCAGGCTAAATGGACTTCCAAGACCTCAAGTGAGCTTCATAACATCTTATATGTGTATAAGAACCCCCATGTCAAGTTTCAAGACTTTTCTCAAAAGTTTGCTCAGTCAGATGATCAGATAAGTCAAAAGCAGTCAATGCAGTTAAAAGGGCAAACTGAGGTCAACTGTGGTCAAACCAAAGTCAAACTTCATGATTTTTTTTGCCAACATCAAAGAGAGGTAAATATCATATGGCATGCATTTTTTTCTAAAAAGTAAAAATGGCACAATTGGCAGGAGGACATGTGTAAGGAGTTATGAGTGTGAGAGGTTGAGAGTTCGAATCTCACCTTTGTCACTTTTTTTTGTTTTTTATTATTTTTACTCTAAATTTTTCTATCTTTCATTAAAAAAATAACAAAAATAGTTTTTATTATTATTTAATTATTATTTTCGTATTTTAATTAAATCATTTTTTAAAATATTATTTTTTTCACTTTTTTCTAAATTATTCATAAAAATATCCAAAAAATCATAAAATAAAAAATATTGAAAAAATTTTGTTCTTTTTATAATATTTTTTATTTTAGGAATCAATAGGATTATTAGTTTTTATTTTAAGTTTATTTTAATTATTTTAAATTATTTAAATTTTATTTTTTCTTAACTAATTATTTAGTTTGGGCTTTAAAATGGGCTTTAGGGACATTATTGACAATTTGGTGTTAACCCTAATTTGTTCCCTATATATACATGTGTTGCCTTGTTGGAAAAGGGGAGAGAATGAAAAAAAACCTAAGAGGAGTGAGTGTCGTTGGCCGTTATTTAGTTTTCTTCTTCATCCATTACTATTGTTTCTTTTTCTTCATCGTTTACCGTTATTTCTTTTCCTTCATCTATTACTGTTGTTTCTTTTTCTTCATCTTTTACCGTTATTTCTTTTTCTTCATCTATTACCGTTATTTCTTTTTCTTTATCTATTACTGTTACGTTTATATATATATAATTTTTAAATTGTTAGAGTTTATGTATATAAGATTTTTGATCGAATTATGTCGATACGATGTTTGCACATTTGTGTGCATGACGCGTGACATTTGTGTTAGTTCGATCTGGTTGCGATGATCGCATTTTTGTGTGAGCAATAATACTATTTTTTGCTTAATTTCTTTTTCTTTGCGATAAATTTTGTTTCGTCCGATTTAGATCTGGTTGCGATGATCGCATTTTTGTGTGAGCAATAATACTATTTTTTGCTTAATTTCTTTTTCTTTGCGATAAATTTTGTTTCGTCCGATTTAGATCTGGTTGCGATGAGCGCATTTCTGCGTTAGCAACATTGTTGGGTTATTTGGCACATTTAAAATTCATTATTGCTTTATTATTATTATTATTATTATTATCATTATTTATTATTATTATCATTATTATCATTATTATTATTATTGTTATCATTAATTTATTAAAATTTGTTGTAATATAAAAATCTGTTTTTTTAAAATAAATAACATTAACATCTTTTTTCCAAATTAATATGAAAACCTAATTTTAATTTTCTATATGATTCTATGTATATATTTATTATAATTCTTGTAAATTTTTGTAAATAAAATTAAACCTTATAAATACTTAATGTAAAATTTTGGTGAATGTGATTATTGATTAGTTAAAATTTGTTTTCATCATAATGTGTAAATATTTTTCTTAATAATTGTTAATATATAATTAGAGATAATTAAATTTTTGTAAATGATTAAGAAATTTATAATTATGTTATATTTAGAACTTTATATTATAGTAATTATTTAATCATTTATGTTTCTAAATAAAAATCAAATCTTATGATATTTAGAACTTTATATTATAGTAATTATTTAATCATTTATGTTTCTAAATAAAAATCAAATCTTATGATATTTAGAACTTTATATTATAGTAATTATTTAATCATTTATGTTTCTAAATAAAAATCAAATCTTATGTTTAATCACGTTATTAATTAATTATTATTGCTAATCATATTTTGTTGCTTATTATTATTTTGAAATTTCTATCTTATTATTTTTTCTAACTTTGTCTATTTTTCTCATTATTATTGTTTCAACTAATTATTTTCACTAACTTTATATTTATACTAACCTTATTTAATTTTTCTTATTATTTACTAACCCCAATATTTTATTTACTTATTTGTTATTTTTTTTATTATATTTATTTTGATCATATTTTACTATTTATTTTATTTATTATAATTTTGTAATTGCCTCTTAGATGTAAATTGTAATCATTTAATTATTATTATCATTATGGTTAGTAATTAGGGAGTGCCAATATGTATGATATTTAAAAAATTAAATTAGATCATTTTAATATAAGATAATTAAATTAAACATTTCACACACATAAGTCGATTTTAATCGCCGTCTCACTTCTTAAGGATATCCCTCAAGTTGCCTATGAATATTGGTTAAGTGGGGTGTATAAAGCAAGTCCCTCAAAAAGAAAATCATCAAAGTCCCTTATGGTTGCCTTTACGAATCGAGTCCCTTTCGAAAAATGATGATAGTCCCTCCAGTTTGCTTATTACACCCCACAATGGCCTTCAAAAATCCAATTGTCCCTCACATGTCCCTTAACATCCAAAGTAAGGACTACCTACTCCATTATAGTAGGGATAGTCTTACTAAGGAAAGGATAAAGAATAAGAAAGACCTTAAAACATTAGGGCAGGCTACTCCTAGATACTTGCTCACTTCAAAACTTTTTCACACTTAAACAAATTTCCAACAAAATTTTCAAACAAGTTCTTAACACATCCTTACATGGATTATTTATTAACTATTCTGAAAATTTTCTATTCACACACTACACTTTCAAAACAATTCAAAAGTGAGCTTAAGTACCTAAGAGCCCATGGATAACCATGGATGAAAAGGGTGCTAACACCTTCCCTTTTCATAACCTACCCCCCGGACCCAAAATATTCTCTAAGGTCTTTCCTGTTCTTTTATAACCTTTCCTTATGGATAAAATAAAAGTCGGTGGCGACTCTTGCTATCTGCAACATTGTTTAAAGTCAGTTCTCCCACCGTGTTACAGAACTGGCGACTCTGCTGGGGACTTATTTAAGAGGGGTACCCTTAGGAATTAAGATCACTTTAAATTGTTTGCCTTGTTTGCTTTATTATTATATTGTTGGGGTGCTCTTATGTGTGAAAGGTCCTAACCCGGATCTAGTGTACCTTAGGTAAATGGCAATAGACCAAGGAAACTGTACGACGTATATCGATACGGTTGATCTGGTGGCCATAGTTAGTGCGACTTCTTGGTTGGTGCTTATATTCCTTAAGTCAAGTTGAGGATAATATTGAGGCTGCCATATGTTGTCAATGCACTAACTGACTTTTAGAACCCTAGTTAACTCATCTTGGCCTTTAGAAAGTAGTGAGGTAACCGGCTTTGGTGCAGACCGAAGTTGGTTGACACTCGATACTACGCTCATTGAGATCTTAAACTTGGAGGGTTTTGGTTGGCAAGTAAGTTGCCTTCTGAACAACCACCCTTGTGAAGGATCAATGATATTGAGATCCCTTAGAACCTGGTTACTTTTGTAGGACAGGATGAACCATCTAACTTCAGGGGAGGGTACTTGCCTTTGAACCTCATGCAAGCCTTTAAACCTAGGGCTATGGTGTGACTTGTTTGTGTGTGTCACATGTTTGTGATTGAGCATGACATCATGACATCATCATGCATCATAAGCATATCATTTTCCCTAACCATTTCAAGGACCAAGGGATTTATTTTTGTTCTTTGTTGCAGGTCATGGCTTCTGCTCGTAGAAACACCATCAGGATCAACTTTGTAGGGATACCTCCCAAGCTCAAAGAGTTGGTTTCCCAAGTGTCTGATCATTCCCAGTTCGTCCAGAGACATGGTCACTTATTGGATCTAGTTACTTCAGGGTTCAGTGAAGACATGATGAGTGTGCTGTTTCAGTTCTTTGACCCTAAGCACTATTGCTTTACATTTCCTGATTATCAGCTGGTTCCAACCATGGAGGAGTTCTATAAACTTCTGGGTATACCTGTTCTTGATCAGAAGCCATTCACAGGCTTGGAGAAGGAGCTTAAACCAGAAGTTATTGCTGCAGCTCTACATCTGAAGAAGTCTGACATTGTTCTGGAGACGAGAAGTGGAGTTAAAGGTATTCTTGCCAAGGTATTAGTGGATAAAGCTCAAATGTTCTTGAAGGCTATGAGCTACGATGCTTTTGAGGAGATCTTAGCCTTATTGATTTATGGCTTAGTGTTGTTCCCCAATCCTGATCAGTTCATAGACGTTCATGCCATCAACATATTCCTGAGTCACAATCCAGTGCCCACCTTACTTGGAGACATCCTACATTCTCTTCACACCCGTACTACAAGGGCAAGAGGAACTTTGATGTGCTGCATACCTTTACTTTCTAGGTGGTTTATTTCTCACCTTCCTCGCTCAGTAATGAAGAATGAGCAAGGGTTCAGATGGTCCAAGAGGATCATGTCACTTTCTCACTCAGACATCCATTGGTGCTCCAGATCTATGGAGAATGTCACCATCATTGACCGTTGTGGGGAGTTTCCTAATGTGCCACTTCTAGGCATAAGAGGAGGCATCACCTACAACCCATCTCTAGCTTTACGACAGTTTGGTTACACCCGGAGCGATGGTCCACATGACATGTTGATTCAGGGCATTGTGTTTGATTACGACAACGATCTTTAGGGTTACCGTCAGAGATTCATCCGAGCTTGGGGAAAGGTAAACAGGATTGACAGCAAGACACTGGAGCCTAAGTACACTATTCCTATGGAGGCTTATCTCAGATGGGTACGATCTCGTGCTCAGACACTCATGATGCCATATCCTGCCGTCCTACCAGTTACCATGGAACCTGTTGCTGAAGGAGACACAGCTTATACCATCCTTCACCCAGACATGCCTACTGATATGGAAGACTTGCAGAGATCATGGATCCAACTGAAAGAGCAAAGGGATACTTTCGAGGCTCATTACAAAGCAAGCCAAGCAAGGATCCTAGAGCTAACAAAGCTACTTCATGAGGAACGAAACCTCAACTCATACCTCAACACCAAGAGGAAACGTCCATGGGAGACTTAAAACCCCATCTTTTGTACTTATTTCGTTTTCATTTTTTGTAAGCCTAAAAGGCAAAACAAGTTATTACTAATAAAAAGTTACTTTCTTGTTTGTTTAAGCAAATTTAAATCCTGCGGTCCTTGAAAACATTGCATATGCATTCCCATATCATTGCATCACAGGTTTATAATTGTGCACAGGTTTCTCATCTTCTCGCTGTTTATGGAGTTGAGCACACCATTGTCTGTTATCAAAAAGAGGTTAGTACAAGCTGGGATCTTTCCAGGTTGTCATGAAGATTGTCTATATTGTACCTATAAGCCGGATAGTTGCTTCATTTTGAGAGATAGGATTCAACGTCTCATGGATAAATATACTATAGTGTTTGAAAGAAGACCAGCATCTGTAGAAAGTATGGGGGATCATCTGACTCAGGGTAAGAAGGTTGAAGAGGTTGACATGGTTGACAAAGTACCACTAAGAATCACTTCAAAGGGTCCCATTAAAATCACTCATCAGGGCCCAATCAAGATTACTGCTGAAGGTCCTGTGAAAGTTGTTGCTGAAGCCAGAGTAGCTCCTCTGATCATTACCACTCCCGGTCCTATTCCTTATACATCTGACAAAGCTGTGCCTTGGCACTATGGGTCTGATGTTTACATCCATGGTGTCAAGCAGGAGCCTTTACCTGATATGCCTGTTGACATTGATAATATTGCTGGATCTAGCAAGATCACTCGTAGTGGAAGAGTCTTCTCTCCCCCAGTTGCTTCTAAGAGTGCAGTTACTCCTGCTGTTACTTCCACCACTGATGCTCGGGGCAAGGGTCCTGTTATTGAGCCTGTATCTACTGATGTGCCAGCTGCTGATGACCTCTCTAAGCAGATGGAAGAAGTATTGAAAATCATTCGCAAGAGTGATTATGATATTGTTGATCAACTGGGGCATACTCCCTCAAAGATTTCTATGCTCTCCCTGTTATTATGTTCTGAGGCTCATGCCAAGTCATTGATCAAGTTTCTAAAGATGGCTCATGTACCCAGTGCAATTTCTGTGGACCAGTTTGAGAATTGTGTTGCTCACCTGACCTATGACAACGGGTTAGGATTTTCTGATGCTGACTTGACCCCTGCCAAGAGGGATCATAACAGGGCCTTGCATATTTCAATTGAATGCAGGGGCACTACCCTGTCTCATGTGCTGATAGACAATGGTTCCTCTCTGAATGTGTTGCCTAAGAAAGTCCTGAACAAGCTGAGTCCTGAAGATACGGTATTGAAGCCCAGTAATATTGTGGTAAAGGCTTTTGATGGTTCTAGAAGAGTAGTGCATGGGGAAATTGATCTTCCAATCAAGGTTGGCTCTCAGGTGTTTACTGCTACATTCTCTGTGATGGATATTCGTCCTTCGTACTCAGGTCTGCTTGGTCGTCCCTGGATCCATGGGGCAGGTGCTGTGACCTCCACATTACATCAAAAGTTGAGATATCCGGTGAATGGAAAAGTTGTTACTGTCTTTGGAGAGGAAGAATACTTTGTCAGCCATGTAAACACTTTCAAGTATCTGGAAGTAGAAGGTGAATACATTGAAACTCCATGTCAGTCATTTGAAGTAGTTCCCTGGGCTGTTAAGGATTGTGTGACTCCTCCTGCTGTGAAGAAGGTTCCTGTGGTCATCAGAAACCCTCCAACAATGGCAATGGCCTCCCTCAATGATGCAAAAGCTGTGGTGGAAGAAGAGTCCCAGAAGGCTGTTCGTCGTGCTCGTGCTGTTCGTATCACCAATCAAGGGGTTATCAATGCTGTGGGAGATCAAGATGAAGACCACAACTTGGAGGCATGGATTCTTCCTACTGTGGGTGCTGGACTCAATAATTGGACAGCTGAAGATGTTATCCCTATCTCCTTTAGTCAGGAGTAAATACTATTACTGTGTTATGTTTTTAAATTTATAATTTCTGGAACAATTAAAACTTTCAAGCCATGTGTCTTACCCGGGGCACAATGGTGTGCTTGTTACGGGTTGTCATCTCATTTGCATACTTCATTCGATAAAATCAGTGGACGTTTCGTTTTCGTAAATATTGTGTTCCTTGTCTTTCTTTTTCTTTTATTTTTGCTTTATCAGCTATGTGTTCTTACACACACCCACGTCACTAAAATGCCGATCCTCATCCACTCTAGATCCAATTGATAACAGTTCTACTATTGCCAATTACAATTTCGAGAATCCGATCTATCAAACTGAAGACGGAAACGAGGACGATTGTGAAATATCTGTAGGGCTTGCTAGGTTGTTACAACAAGAAGAGAAAGCTATACAGCCACATGAAGAGCCAGTCGAAGTTGTGAATCTGGGAACTGAAGAAAACAGAAAAGAGGTCCAGATAGGGGCTGATTTAGACAACACTGCTCAGCATAAGAATGCAGGGGCAACATATCAGCGTGCTATGGTGGCTTTGTTTCATGATATGATTCATCATGAGATAGAGGTATATGTGGATGATATGATAGCCAGGTCTCAGAATGAAGAACAACATCTTGATCATCTGCACAAGTTGTTTGAGAGGTTGAAGAAATACAGGTTGAGATTAAATCCAAACAAGTGTACTTTTGGAGTTAGATCTGGAAAGCTCCTGGGTTTCATTGTCAGTGGAAAAGGTATTGAAGTGGATCCTGCAAAAGTGAAAGCTATACGAGAGATGCCAGCTCCCCGTACTGAGAAGGAGGTTAGAGGTTTCTTGGGACTACATTGCAAGATTTATTTCCCAATTAACTACCATCTGTGAGCCAATCTTCAAGTTGTTGAAGAAAGATCAGGTGATGGAATGGAATGATGAGTGCCAGACTGCCTTTGATGAAATCAAGAGATATTTGCTAGAATCTCCAATTTTAATACCACCAGTTGATGGAAGACCCTTGATTATGTATTTAACAGTATTAGACAACTCAATGGGGTGTGTATTGGGGCAACATGACGAGTCTGGTCGAAAAGAGCAGGCAATATACTACCTTAGCAAAAAGTTTACCGACTGTGAAACAAGATACTCACTGCTCGAGAAAACTTGCTGCGCTTTGGCATGGGCTGCTCGCCGACTAAGACAGTATATGTTGACCCATACTACCTTGTTGATTTCAAAGATGAATGGGGCAGTTGAAGCTGCTAATAAGAACGTTAAGAAGATTGTACAGAAGATGACTATTACTTACAAGGATTGGCACGAGATGTTACCATTTGCTCTGCATGGTTATCGTACTACAATACGTACTTCAACAGGGGCAACCCCATTCTCCTTAGTCTATGGTATGGAAGCAGTTCTGCCTATTGAAGTTCAGATCCCCTCCTTGAGAATTATGAAGGATGCAGGCTTGGATGAAGATGAGTGGATTCAGACTCGACTTGACCAGATAAATTTGATTGATGAGAAAAGGTTAGCAGCAGTTTGTCATGGCCAGATGTACCAGAAACGGATGATCAAAGCTTTTAACAAGAAGGTTAAGCCAAAGGTATATCAGGCTGGTGACTTGGTAATCAAGCGTATCATATTACCACAGGGTGATCCTAGGGGCAAGTGGACTCCAACATATGAGGGACCATTTGTAGTCAAGACAGTATTCTCAGGAGGTGCCATGATACTGACTACAATGGATGGTGAAGACTTCCCACAACCTGTAAACGCAGACATAGTTAAAAAATACTACGCATAAAAAGAGACCCGCTAGGTTGACAGGCCTAGGCAAAAATAAGGGCATCCCGGCAAACCAAAAGGGTTTGAGCAAAAATTAGGGGTATATATATAAAAAGATGTACACCCGGCAAGTCGAAAACCTGAAAAGGCGGCTTGGGCAAAAAAGGGTATCCCGGTGGATTGAAAACCTGAAAGGGCAATCCAGGCAAAAGTTAGGGATTAAAGCGTATGACTATGTCTCGTTTGGATCACTCATGAAACTGCAACCAGTTGTACTACTTACTCAAGCTCAAACAGATAAAGCTCAATCCAATCGTTTCCGTCTCAACAGCAAGAAGATGAGATACTTGAGTGGCAATAGTAGAATTGAAACTCAATAGGATTATTTCCCACATAGCTGATTCTTTTTGTAAAACTTCATGACAAAATTCTCTTACTAGGGTTTATGTCTCCTTGTACAAACTTACCCGTGTATAGGTCACTTTTGATATAAATAAATTCCATCTTTTGAATCCAGATTTACTTTTACCCTATTTACATAAGCGAAACGTCCATTGGTTGTGTTTGAATGTATGTATGCCTTTGAATATGATTGATGTTTACCAGAAATGCATGTATGCTTTTAATATGATTGATGTTTACCAGAAATGCATGAAAATGCAGTAATAGTATTTACTAAGGACGAACGAGGGAAGGATTTCAACGAAGCTTCGCCGGTTCATCTTTACAAGGCAGTTACAAACCATCAGTAGGACTAATCCATTTTCACAAAGTCTAATCTCCCCTGGAATTTATATCCATCTCTTTTATCCTCATACGGATATACGGGAAATTACTTTCCAATAAGGGCACGATGAACGAAGACGGGATGTTATACTTATCCTACTATCAAACGAAAACGAAGGTTATCTATACCCTACTGTCCCCAACAACGGGAGGTTATCTATACCTTGTTATCCCCAACAATGGGAGGTTATCTATACCTTGTTATCCCCAGCAGACGGAGGGTTATGTATTCTTCAACAACGAATCGGGATTTATTTTCCTTGGCCAGCAGTTGTTATACAAGGATATCCAGACACTTCCAGCAGTGTCATATCATACATGCATCATTTACATCATACCATAACATATATGTCTATAGTACATTACCTAAGTGCATCATGTCATACATGCATACATAAAGCATAAACTAATGTTGTTATACATAATGCTACCTTGTTTTCAGGTTAATTATCCAACAAACAAGCTTATGATCTTTGGGACTGCTTTATTGTAACCTCAGGGTTACTTTATCCTCCTGATGAGCTTCTTATTACTTTGGGACTGCTTTATTGTAACCTCAGGGTTATTTTATCCTCCTGATAGCCTCTCATGACTTCAAGACTGCTTTAGAGCTACTGATTGCTCTATCCTCCTGAAATCATCCTATTACTTCAAGACTGCTTTAGAGCTATTCATTGCTCTATCCTCATGAGGTCATATTACTACTTCAAGACTGCTTTAGAGCTATTCATTGCTCTATCCTCCTGAAGCCATCTAATTATTTCAAGAATGCTTTAGAGTTGCTGATTGCTCTATCCTCCTGAAATCATTACTTCAAGACTGCTTTAGAGCTATTGATTGCTCTATCCTCCTGAAGACATATCACGTTATTATTTCAAGACTGCTTTAGAGCTATTCATTGCTCTATCCTCCTGAAATCATTACGTCAAGACTGCTTTAGAGCTATCCATTGCTCTATCCTCCTGAAATCATTACTTCAAGACTGCTTTAGAGCTATTGATGGCTCTATCCTCCTGAAGACATATCACATTATTATTTCAAGACTGCTTTAGAGTATTCATTGCTCTATCCTCCTGAAATTACATTATTATTTCAAGACTGCTTTAGAGTTATCCATTGCTCTATCCTCCTGAAATTACATTATTATTTCAAGACTGCTTTAGAGTTATCCATTGCTCTATCCTCCTGAAATTACATTATTATTTCAAGACTGCTTTAGAGCTATCCATTGCTCTATCCTCCTGAAATCATTACTTCAAGACTGCTTTAGAGCTATTGATTGCTCTATCCTCCTGAAGACATATCACATTATTATTTCAAGACTGCTTTAGAGCTATTCATTGCTCTATCCTCCTGAAGCCATCTAATTATTTCAAGACTGCTTTAGAGTTATCCATTGCTCTATCCTCCTGAAATTACATTATTATTTCAAGACTGCTTTAGAGCTATCCATTGCTCTATCCTCCTGAAATCATTACTTCAAGACTGCTTTAGAGCTATTGATTGCTCTATCCTCCTGAAGACATATCACATTATTACTTCAAGACTGCTTTAGAGCTATTGATTGCTCTATCCTCCTGAAGCCATTATTACTTCAAGACTGCTTTAGAGCTATTGATTGCTCTATCCTCCTGAGGTCAGATTTATCACTTCAAGACTGCTTTAGGGTTATCATTAATGATTGCTCTATCCTCATGAAGACATGTTATTACATCAGTATTACTCCAGACTCCTGACAATTCTCATTATACTACTGAAGAACTTTCCCCTAGTGGCATCTTTAAGCCCACTCAATCATGTTCAACCAACCATCAATATCACTCCATGCACTGGTGAGTGCAAATTTTTGGGCTTTTGTGTTCAATCCCCTTCAACCTTCCAGGTTACGACTGGCAAATATACCAATCTAACCCCTCAGGTTTCAGAAAATTGAACAGGGGCAGCTGTTGCACCCCAAAATTTGCCCTCACAATACAAGACTTTGTGTTCCAAGAAGGTTCACAAGGTTCACAAAATTCACAATTGGTCAGAAGAGTTGACAATTCCCTCAGACAATGCACCTCCTAAGCAGTGCATCCAAAACTAGGGTTTTGACTTTAATCAGGCTAAATGGACTTCCAAGACCTCAAGTGAGCTTCATAACATCTTATATGTGTATAAGAACCCCCATGTCAAGTTTCAAGACTTTTCTCAAAAGTTTGCTCAGTCAGATGATCAGATAAGTCAAAAGCAGTCAATGCAGTTAAAAGGGCAAACTGAGGTCAACTGTGGTCAAACCAAAGTCAAACTTCATGATTTTTTTTGCCAACATCAAAGAGAGGTAAATATCATATGGCATGCATTTTTTTCTAAAAAGTAAAAATGGCACAATTGGCAGGAGGACATGTGTAAGGAGTTATGAGTGTGAGAGGTTGAGAGTTCGAATCTCACCTTTGTCACTTTTTTTTGTTTTTTATTATTTTTACTCTAAATTTTTCTATCTTTCATTAAAAAAATAACAAAAATAGTTTTTATTATTATTTAATTATTATTTTCGTATTTTAATTAAATCATTTTTTAAAATATTATTTTTTTCACTTTTTTCTAAATTATTCATAAAAATATCCAAAAAATCATAAAATAAAAAATATTGAAAAAATTTTGTTCTTTTTATAATATTTTTTATTTTAGGAATCAATAGGATTATTAGTTTTTATTTTAAGTTTATTTTAATTATTTTAAATTATTTAAATTTTATTTTTTCTTAACTAATTATTTAGTTTGGGCTTTAAAATGGGCTTTAGGGACATTATTGACAATTTGGTGTTAACCCTAATTTGTTCCCTATATATACATGTGTTGCCTTGTTGGAAAAGGGGAGAGAATGAAAAAAAACCTAAGAGGAGTGAGTGCCGTTGGCCGTTATTTAGTTTTCTTCTTCATCCATTACTATTGTTTCTTTTTCTTCATCGTTTACCGTTATTTCTTTTCCTTCATCTATTACTGTTGTTTCTTTTTCTTCATCTTTTACCGTTATTTCTTTTTCTTCATCTATTACCGTTATTTCTTTTTCTTTATCTATTACTGTTACGTTTATATATATATAATTTTTAAATTGTTAGAGTTTATGTATATAAGATTTTTGATCGAATTATGTCGATACGATGTTTGCACATTTGTGTGCATGACGCGTGACATTTGTGTTAGTTCGATCTGGTTGCGATGATCGCATTTTTGTGTGAGCAATAATACTATTTTTTGCTTAATTTCTTTTTCTTTGCGATAAATTTTGTTTCGTCCGATTTAGATCTGGTTGCGATGATCGCATTTTTGTGTGAGCAATAATACTATTTTTTGCTTAATTTCTTTTTCTTTGCGATAAATTTTGTTTCGTCCGATTTAGATCTGGTTGCGATGAGCGCATTTCTGCGTTAGCAACATTGTTGGGTTATTTGGCACATTTAAAATTCATTATTGCTTTATTATTATTATTATTATTATTATCATTATTTATTATTATTATCATTATTATCATTATTATTATTATTGTTATCATTAATTTATTAAAATTTGTTGTAATATAAAAATCTGTTTTTTTAAAATAAATAACATTAACATCTTTTTTCCAAATTAATATGAAAACCTAATTTTAATTTTCTATATGATTCTATGTATATATTTATTATAATTCTTGTAAATTTTTGTAAATAAAATTAAACCTTATAAATACTTAATGTAAAATTTTGGTGAATGTGATTATTGATTAGTTAAAATTTGTTTTCATCATAATGTGTAAATATTTTTCTTAATAATTGTTAATATATAATTAGAGATAATTAAATTTTTGTAAATGATTAAGAAATTTATAATTATGTTATATTTAGAACTTTATATTATAGTAATTATTTAATCATTTATGTTTCTAAATAAAAATCAAATCTTATGATATTTAGAACTTTATATTATAGTAATTATTTAATCATTTATGTTTCTAAATAAAAATCAAATCTTATGATATTTAGAACTTTATATTATAGTAATTATTTAATCATTTATGTTTCTAAATAAAAATCAAATCTTATGTTTAATCACGTTATTAATTAATTATTATTGCTAATCATATTTTGTTGCTTATTATTATTTTGAAATTTCTATCTTATTATTTTTTCTAACTTTGTCTATTTTTCTCATTATTATTGTTTCAACTAATTATTTTCACTAACTTTATATTTATACTAACCTTATTTAATTTTTCTTATTATTTACTAACCCCAATATTTTATTTACTTATTTGTTATTTTTTTTATTATATTTATTTTGATCATATTTTACTATTTATTTTATTTATTATAATTTTGTAATTGCCTCTTAGATGTAAATTGTAATCATTTAATTATTATTATCATTATGGTTAGTAATTAGGGAGTGCCAATATGTATGATATTTAAAAAATTAAATTAGATCATTTTAATATAAGATAATTAAATTAAACATTTCACACACATAAGTCGATTTTAATCGCCGTCTCACTTCTTAAGGATATCCCTCAAGTTGCCTATGAATATTGGTTAAGTGGGGTGTATAAAGCAAGTCCCTCAAAAAGAAAATCATCAAAGTCCCTTATGGTTGCCTTTACGAATCGAGTCCCTTTCGAAAAATGATGATAGTCCCTCCAGTTTGCTTATTACACCCCACAATGGCCTTCAAAAATCCAATTGTCCCTCACATGTCCCTTAACATCCAAAGTAAGGACTACCTACTCCATTATAGTAGGGATAGTCTTACTAAGGAAAGGATAAAGAATAAGAAAGACCTTAAAACATTAGGGCAGGCTACTCCTAGATACTTGCTCACTTCAAAACTTTTTCACACTTAAACAAATTTCCAACAAAATTTTCAAACAAGTTCTTAACACATCCTTACATGGATTATTTATTAACTATTCTGAAAATTTTCTATTCACACACTACACTTTCAAAACAATTCAAAAGTGAGCTTAAGTACCTAAGAGCCCATGGATAACCATGGATGAAAAGGGTGCTAACACCTTCCCTTTTCATAACCTACCCCCCGGACCCAAAATATTCTCTAAGGTCTTTCCTGTTCTTTTATAACCTTTCCTTATGGATAAAATAAAAGTCGGTGGCGACTCTTGCTATCTGCAACATTGTTTAAAGTCAGTTCTCCCACCGTGTTACAATATTGTGTTTTACTTTTTCGCACTTTACTTTTTCTGTACCTTTACCTTTCCGCATTTATTTTCCAGCATTATATTATTGTGATTATTGCTGTGGGCAAGGGAGGTTACCGTGAGTGAGAAAGCCGGACCTGGGCTTGAGTACACACCTAGATATAGTTGCGGAGAAGTAGTAGACGAACCTGTCTGCTGAGCAGGCACAGTTCCCTACGAAAATCTGCGCTCAGACGAGATTCTTGCAGAGGTGCTCCTTTCCGGTCCTGAGGATCTGAGGGGAGTCCAGACGTGAGGATTGTCGACTCTGGGGACCAATCATTTGGAAGTCAGCTAAGTGAGGCCTCTTCATGACTTGATGATGCCACTCCTTCTGGGAATTGTATCGTCATTCATGAAAGTCTGTGACGCTGATGACCGCATAGGATGCCGTACCTTTGTCCGTGGATTAGGTCTATCCTACCTGTGAGAGGGACTGGGTTATTGCAGGAAAACTGGCCTTCAGAAACCATGATTCAGTACCTTTATCAGATGGTGTTCTTGATTCATCTCCAGGTGTGTTGTCTGGGTCAGATGGGTTTCTTATCTGAGGTTGAGGCTATTATCAGATGGTATTCTCGTCAGATACAGAGGTTCAGATGGTTTTCTTACCAGGGGATTGATATTTTGAGTATCAGATGATAGTTAGTGGCATGAGATTTTGGTGACCGTGTTGGTTTTCTGTTCTCGATCACAGAGATGTTCCTCTTCAGGCTACAGCATAGCCCCTGTGTTCGCAAATTGCATTATTTATCATATTGCATCATTACCATCTGCATTCAACTAACGTGTGTGTATTGCAGGTACATATTTTCCCTTCCAGTTCTGGTGTTCGTTCCTAGCAAGACATGGAAAACCTGAAGAGAGTATTGCCCTATAAGTTTCCGTCGCCGAATATCAGTCTATTGTTAGAGTTGATTGCTATTGCTAAGAAGAGGGGAATGAGTGACTTCAGAAAGAGATATGGGAGGATTCTGACCTACGTTTATCAGCCATCTGCCTACGAGACCAGCGGCATCTATACTCTGTTACAGTTCTACGACGCGGAGCTCAGGTGTTTTGTATTTCCCGACTTCGTTTTGGCTCCTACCCTGGAGGAGTACTCTGCACTTCTGGATATACCGATCCGTGAGCAGATGCCTTTCTATCGTACGGACGCTGAGCCTAAGCTGGTTGAGCTTTCTGCCATCCTGTGCTTGAAAGAGTCTGAGCTGTCTGGGAAGATGATCAGAAGAGGAGACGTATGGGGATTTCCGTTGGATGTCTTGGTGGAGAAGGCTCGGGAATACGCCCAGAAGGGTAGCTGGGGTGTTTTTGACGTCATCCTTGCTGTATGTGTTTATGGCATCGTGTTGTTCCCGAACATTCCTGATTTTGTTGATTCTGATGCCTTCTATATTTTGGCTGCGAAGAACCCAGTTCCTACTTTGCTGGGAGATATCCACCATTCAACTCATTATCAGAATGAAAAGCGACGAGGAAGGAATGTGTCTTGCTGTGTACCTCTCCTATGCAGGTGGTTCACCAGTCATATGCCTAAGTCAGGCCCTTTTGTCACCTCTATCAATTCTCTAGGATGGCCCGAGCGCTTAATGGGATTGACTGCTGAGAACGTGGTATGGGTCAATAAAGAGGTATTTGGAGCTGAAGTCATACTCAAAGGCGAAGGATTCCCGAATGTTCCGTTAATAGGAAGGAAAGGTTGTGTCAACTATAACCCTTCTTTATTGATCAAGCAATTTGGGTATGTACCTCAAGGAGCGCCAAAGCCCGAGGAGATACAGGAATCTCTGTATCTCACCGGGGCAATAGGGAAGGAAATGCTGACCAAGCTCGAGAAGGCATGGAAGAACTTGCACAAGAGAGGGAAGCTTTCAGGTAGCAGAGGGGATACTCGAGTTCCTGGCCCGTATATAGAATGGATTCGTGAGCGAGCTGTGAAGTTCCTTATGCCGTATCCAGCGGTTCAGCCACTGCATCCTTCTCCGGTGGAGGAGCCTACCACAGTGGACATGCAGGTCTACAAGCAGCTGATGGCGGAGAAAGAAGAGCTAGCAAGGGCTAAAGAGGCTTTAGAGCAGGAGAATGCCCAGCTTCGGCATGAAAAGATTGAAACAGGATATGTTTCTAAGCAACAGACTGAAACTCTGAAACATCTGAAGACTACGCTATTGGAATTGACTGAAACCAAGAAGCGTCTAGAGTTAGATGTAGACTCAGTTAGTAGTGTGTTGGCCACCAAGAAGCAAGAGCTGGAAAGGGCCTACACAAAGCTAGGCAAGTTCAGAGAACACTGGGATCTCACTATGACCAAGCGCAAGGAGCGGGAAGAAGAGCTGAAGACACAGATTGCTCAGTTAGAAGAACAGGTCAAAGTGAAGAATGAAGAGCTTGAAGAAGAAGCCTGTCGCCGATACGAGGCCGAGCGCAAGCTGACAGATGCCATGAAGAATTTGGAAGATTTCCAGCATAGAGCAGATGCCAAGAGACCCAAACCTGGGGGCGGTGCCAATGATAAGGCTTGGGAAGACTTTGTCAGAGACATCCAGGGGACGGTCAGGAAGAGGGATCGGCTGATAGAAGGTTTGATTTATCAACCGGATCATGCAGAGACAAAGAAGATGGTCGAAGACTTCCGCAACCGTACCCGCATTTGATTTCTCTCTTGTATTCTGTTGTGTTGAGATCACCACCAGGCATGTTGGCTGGGATCCTCTTTGTCATATCAGTTGTATGGAGCATAGTTATGTAACTTCTTGACAAGACAGTTATTCTAATAAATATATGAGGGTTTTTTCCAAATATTGTCTTTATGGTTTATCTCGTCTTGCTACCACTGACACTGGAATTGGAGGGAAAATATCTCCAATGCACACATGCACGTTAGCATTTTTGTATTTCTGTTTGCATAAATCATACTGCATAGCATTTCTCTAGCAGGTCAGAGCACTTATCCAGCCTTTGTTTTCACCAGAAAGTGATTCTCGGGGAATTGTTTGAGGCAAGAGTAGAGTGCTGAAGACGACCAAGGGGCTGAAGCAGATTTGAGCAGAATCAAGCAGCATAGTCCATTACAGGTAATTGGTAGCTATGTCTGAAGGCAATTTCCAGGCTCCTAGCACCTTGGCAGGGTTTACTATGGCGTCCAACCATCGGTATGACTCTATGGAAGGCTTCCCGCAAGCGAACAGTCTTACTGCAGACCCAGTTGTACAGCCAACTGTTGAGAACCGAGATCGACATGAGCAGCTCGTTGCCCGAAATGAACGTCCTCCGCCTGCCAACAATCAATGTGTTGCTTTCCCTGTGATGAATTACCGAAGAGATGTTCCAGTGACCGGGTTAGTAGATCCAAGAGCTCTTGACGATGGTAGAAGACTCCGAGTGTTGGAAGAGCAAATGAAAGCCTTGGAAGCGAAAGATGCCGTTAACCTGGATGTTGTAGCCATGTGTTTGGTTCCTGACCTGGTGTTGCCGTACAAGTTCAAAATGCCGGAATTTGAAAAATACACGGGAGATAGCTGTCCAAAGTTGCATTTGGTGATGTTATGTCGAAGGATGACTTCGTTTGTGCGAAATGACCAACTAATGATCCATTGCTTCCAGTATAGCCTGACTGGGGCATCGTTGAGATGGTACGTGCAGTTAGAAAGTAATCAGATTCGATCATGGGTGGATGTAGCCAGAGCTTTCATGAAGCAGTACGATTACAACCTGGATTTGACTCCTAGTCTCGTAGATCTGCAAGAATTGTCTCAGGCGGAGAATGAATCGTTCAGAGCGTATTTGCGAAGATGGAAAGAATTGGCTGCTAGTGTTCAACCACCGCTTCCGGAAAGAGAACTGGTTGACATCTTCTTGGGTACTCTGAAAGGCCATTATTTTGACAAATTGTTCAGTTGCACAAACTTTGTGGGCCTGATGAGACTGGGAGAGATTGTTGAGAGAGGACTCAGGAGTGGAAAGTTTCGAGATGTTCCTTACGTCCCAGTTGATAAGATTGAGTCAGTTGTCAGTTCTCAAGAAGAGTGGGAAGTAGGAACTGACGTCGTCTCAGAATCTCTAGCATCTCAGGATCAGTTTTCAGACACTTCAAGTCAACGATCATCCTATCGCCGATCGCGTCAGCATGCTCCACGAAGACCAAGGAAGCCTGAAAGGCAGTTTACTCAGCTACCGGTGTCGTACAGTCAGTTGTTGCCAAATCTGGTCAAAAGCGGATTGATAGTACCAAAAGAGACTAAGCCGGTGATTCCACCGTATCCTCCAGGTTTTGATGCCAGCGCCCGCTGTGAGTACCATGTTGGGGCACAGGGTCATTCAACAAATGATTGTAAAGTGCTTAGAAGCCAGATTCAGGATCTGTTAGACTCTAACCGTATTTGCATCACGCCTCAGGGTTTTGTTCAGATTAATGATTTTCCATCCTCCAGTTGTGTGGGTTCGTCAGTTAATGTCATGGAAGACTCCACAGGAAGTGTGTGCTCTGAAGATTGTCAATCGGAGAGTTCAGTTGTGTGGGAGAAATTTCTAGAGGTTTTTGCGCCGGATGTCGCATCTGTTTTCTCTGCTTAATCCGTTTAGCTTTTGTGCACTAGTGTCTGCCGACCACCACCAGGATTGTTGGCTGGGGTCGTTATATTCATACTCATTTGTGCTTACCTGCTGATTTTGTTGGTTGTACATGTGTGGGAGATGTTCGTCTGTGTGCTTATAGCTTGAGTTTCTCTTTGTCTCGTTATGAATATGTGTTTGCTTTCTACGCTGCGTTATCATTTAACAGGTATATCAGAACCGTGGGTCTCATTTCCTCATCATCCAGTTTATTGCAGGAACTCCTTCAGAGATATGGAACAGAATCAGTTTGAATTGATTGAAGTCCAAAGCCAGCTGGGGCAGATGATGAGAGACATGCAAGAGATGCGTCTGGAGCAGAAGATTCTCAAAGAGGAGAACAGTCAGCTGAAGACCCAAATGAGCTTGATCATGGAGGTAGTCAAGAATGTGCTTAGAAAAGAAGACGATCAGCTATTTGAAGCCGCAATGAAGAAGCTCGCGCCACCTGTGCATGTGGAACCTGAGCAGCAGCAACAGAAAATACATCCGGCTCAGCGGAGGATCCAGGAAGGGAAGCCAAAGAGAATGTTTGAGGCACCACCTATGACATATGCTGAGCTCTTGCAGACTTTATTGAGGTTTAAACTGGTTGAGAAGAGAACGTTGGAACCACCAACGAGAGTGTTTCCTCATGGATACGATGCCAGTAAGCAATGTGAGTTTCATTCTGGGGCATCCGGACACGACATCGAGGGTTGTCATGCTTTTAAGCACAATGTTCAAGACCTGATTGACTCGCACGAAATTGAATTCACGCCAAGCGGCGTAGCTGTGCATATTGCTCCTGTCTCGATCAATGCTAAGATGACAGATGTTTCTAAAGCTGCAGTGGGTCAGAAGCGTATCCTGGACTCCATGGCGTCAGAGTCTCCAGGCCCACAATTGTTGCCTATTCCCGGGGCAGACCTGAGAAAGAAAATGGCTAAGCATAAGGAGGGCGTTAATCAATACATTGAAGATCAAGAAACCGATGTTGCATTTGATACAAAGGGTGTTCAAGGGTCAACCCGATACCAGCAGCAGCAGCCCCAGCAACAGAATAATCAGGGATATAAGAGATATCAGAATCGGGGTCCCCTGGCAAACCGTCATCTTGAAACTCCTCCTATGCCGTATGCGTAGCTTCTGCAAACGTTGATTCAGCTCCAATTGGTTCACAAAAGGACAATGACTCCCTTAACGGGACCACCACCACCCGGGTATGATGCCAACGCTACTTGTGAGTTCCATACTGGGGCACCAGGCCATACGGTTGAGAATTGTAAAGCTTTTAAGCACAAAGTGCAGGATCTGCTTGATAGTGCAGCAATCAACTTCGGGCCGGGAGGTCCCCAAATCATCTGAATGAAGGAGGAAGGGCTCTATAATTTGGTTGAGTCGTTGAAAGCAGATCAAGACAGCATCAAAGTGTCTCTGGTAAAGATAGCTGGTTCGGCGGCAAGACAGATGTGAAAGCCCGGCTCTCGGAAGCTAGCATTTTTCTTTGTTTTATCTTGTCATTTCTTTACATTTGTAGTTGCTTTCCTGTTTGAATTTGTAATCTTGTTTGTAAAACTTGTTGTTTTCATTCAATTGATGATAATGAAATAAATATGCATGGTTTTGGTTGAATCCATTCGTGTTCACTAACTGTTTTTACAAATGTCCAACGCTTGGTTAAGAAGAATTTGGGGAGGATGACGAAAATGACCGACATGCAACTACCGATATTGTATGCTTTTGAAATAAAACCTGTTGATGATGTACAGGCATTGTTTCAAATCCCTAAACACCGGAGATATAAGGAAGATAATCCCTTGTCAACCCCTTTGAGCCTCGTAGTAGGAGTTCCTTTCTGTGAATGAAAAACCCTCAATCTTAACCTGGGGCAGGGTAGGTGTTAGCTAATTTGACCGAGCGTCCAAATTGCAAAAGGAGTGTTCGTTCGAGGATCAATCGCGCCCCTAGAGGTCGTGCCTAAAAGACCACAATGGTTCAATCAAGAGTGTGACGGCCACATCGTTTCCCAAAGAGTCAGGCAACCAGTGTCATACGACTTGTTCGAAAGGAAAAAATGAAAAGAGAATCAAAAGCCCGCTAAGTCAAGAAAACTTCAAAACAAATGACTTAGGCAAAAATGAGGGCATCCCGCTGGACTTAAAAAATCAAAAGAAACTCAAAAGGAGTCAGTCCAGGCAAAAGTTAGGGATATGAAAAGAAAAAGATGAAAAGGATCAAAAGAAAAATCCTCGATGGAAATACGAGTCGTGTGACCTCAAGTGTCAAAGACGAAAAATAAGTGGCTGTCACTCCCAACGATCATAATTCCTCGAACGATCACTCCTATCTTTCAGAGAGGTGAGCGCTAAGGTTGAATTAGCTGAACGTAGGATGGGAGAACATCAAGGAGAATGGGGGGATTAAAGTAAACTTTGAGCCTTTATCCTTTCTTTCGAAACCATGAACCTGACCACGTTACAACCTTCGAAAGTCCTAATTGAAGCAGGTTGTTTTGAAAGCATACTCCGGTAAAGGTCGCGTCGATTCTGACTCTTAAAAGGGTTCCTCTTACCATGTTGATACTAATGTTGATAAATGTTTTGTGCATTATATGCCATAAACTGCTTTTTTCCTTTTCCCAGTGAACAGATTGGATGTCAAAGCTGTCATATGTGTTGCATTAATATGTCTTTTATGCAGAACAACTTGTTTTACTTGCGAGTAAGCGCTGGACAGCAGAAAAGTTTCCTACGGTGGAAAGTATGGTCAAGATAGAATGCAGAACGCCCGAATGTCCCGAGAGCAGGGGCAAGCTTTTATTGTGATCCCCAGTCAGGTCAGCTTTTCGAGGTCAGCTATCCTGGGGCAATCAGGTTGAGATTCAGGCAAATGTCTAGTAGTCAGGGGCACTACTCTGAATCAGATAATCGGGACAAGGTCATTGCAGTCAGGGGCAGGCTGTCTTAAGAGCGCAGAGTTTGTTCTTTATTCGAGGAGCATTTGACGTGAAGTATCTTTCCGAAGCTCAGAATGCTGGGGCATGCTATATCAGACCATCAAGGCTCAGATTTGCACATTTCCTTTCAAGGACTATCCCCACAAGGGTCCCGTAGGCTGGGGCATATCAGAAGAGAAAGGATTGGTCTTCTCCGTACCAGCAAGGCCATTCAGAGTTATTCGAGCAGATGCAGTCGATTTTCGAGAGCGAGATGAATGCGGGAAGTCGTGTCACTATCCCTTGACTCTTCACTAAAAGGCTGTGTATTCAGGAAGAATATTTTCCAGCGTCAGTTGTACCTGACCCAATAAGATAAGCTTAAGAGCTCAAATCCATGTTTGCGATTACTGTGAAGCCCATCCGTGTTGGCGCATCAATTTCCAGATCCAAGCTTCATCAGCACGTGGAAGACTCCCTCCATTTTGCCAGCAAAGTCCAATTTGTCGGTACGGGTAAGCTATCCCTAGAGGAGTCTAATCATATTCAGCACGTCTGCTATTTCACAGCGGAGTTATATACCCCAGTAGGGTATTACTTCGTCGAGGTGTTCGGTTAAGTTCCCAATATCCCCAGCAGAATTGATTTCACTCTCCCAGCATTTATTTTGCTAGGACGATTCAGTGATATCCGGGTTATCCCCAGCAGAGTTGGCCTCGTCTTCAGCATTTAGGTTGCGGAAGTGATTTTCTGTACCCAGCTTTCTCCGACAGCTCGAGCCTGCACTAGCATATTGCATGCATCATCATACTTGCATCATACTTGCATATCATGGTCAAAATGCGTAGCATTTCCATCCAGAAGGGAGCATTACGCCATAGAAAGATTAAAGCATATGCATGTGCATACGAAGCATAAGTCAGGTTTTATATCAGCCTCATATGGCGCGTGAATTACTCTGTGATTAGTTCAGAGACATTTATCCAGCAACAGTATTCAGACGATTCAGCGGATTATTTGTATCTCAAATCAGACAACGAGTATGCTTTGATCAAGCAGTCATCTGATATCGACAGACTTTTCTTCCCGTCAATTCATATTGACGATGTGTTCCTTCGATAAGTGGATTTCTCCGTCTACCATTAGACGTCTTGAGTACGAATGTGGTTTTCTTTCCGTCTATCCTTAGACGATGTGAAGTTGCGGGTGATCACAGTAAGGTTTCAAGAAGGAGTTTCTCCAGCAAGTGGCTTTTCTTTCCGTCTGTCAGCAGACGATGTGAAGTTTCGAGTTACTGTTCAGCGGGTTTCTTATTGCCAGATCGTACGTATGATGAGGTGTTTCCCCAGCGAGTCTTCTCCGGCTATCCTTGGTTGTTGAGGGGTTTCAAAACGATTTTGGATATTGGTTTTCTTTCTGGTTATTGGATATGATGACGTTTAAGAGGGACTTTTCTGACCGTCAATCCTTATTGATGTCGAGGCTCTTCGAAGAATGTTCAGTTTTCGTGATTGTCGATTCTTATTGACGACATGGTTCCTTAAAAGGTGGTTTTCTTCCCGTCAGTCCACACTGACGATGTGGCCCCTTCAAGGATGTTGATCTTTCCATCAATTCCCGTAGACAGAAGAATTCTGAAATTCAAAGGATGGTGTTGAATTGCGTTATGGTGTCTTCCCGTTTACCCTTAGACGACGTGAGTATGAAGATTAATGGTGTCTTTCCGTCTATCCTTAGACGACGTGAGTATGGAGATTAATGGTGTCTTCCCGTTTACCCTTAGACGACGTGAGTATGGAGATTAATGGTGTCTTTCCGTCTATCCTTAGACGACGTGAGTATGGAGATTAATGGTGTCTTCCCGTTTACCCTTAGACGACGTGAGTATGGAGATTAATGGTGTCTTTCCGTCTATCATTAGACGAGGTGAGTATTCAATCAGGGTGTCTTCCCGTCCATCTTTGGGCGATGTGAGTATATTTTTCTTCCTGCCTATCAGTAGGCAATGTGAAAGGATCAGGTGCTTTGTCGCAGCCCTCGGGCTCTGTTACATGGGGCATCACCAGTAATGGGTATTCAAATCAGGAGTTCTTCATCAGATGATCGATCAGCTTGGTGCCGTAATAACTGGACTCGGTTTTCAGGACTTTATTCCCCAAGCAGTTTACAGTATATGCTCGCGGTTGGCAAATTTTCGGGTTTTATTTTGTATTCAACCGTCTCGTACCTCCGAATGTTTGAAGGCTGAGCGCTCTTCAAACCCTTCAGGTCCAAGTCGCTTGAATAGGGGCAGCTGTTGCACCCTAAAATTTGACCAACCGGTTCTCCTATCTGACTCGTGGTTTAATTTCATATTCGCAAATCAGACGTGTGATATTTGTGCACAAGCAGGGGATATCAGAGTTTACAGCTTGATTTTCGTCTATCAGATATGGCAGATCCAGTCCAGATCACCAGGGTTTTATTTTCGGGAAATTGTGCGCTCCTCGGTGATTTTTAGCTTGCACAGTGATTTTGGGGATATTCTGATGCCCGGGGCTCTCTGTTCGATTCGATCTGGTCTCGTGCGCTCTTTTATGGCGGTCATTTACATTCATCTGCATTTTTAGGATTTTTATAGACTTTTGTGAATTTTTAATAGGCTTTATAGATTTTTCTGGAATTTAAATAGGGTTTTTGTATATTTTAATAGTTTAATTCTTTTTTAGAATTTTATAGGTTTTCAGAATATAGTTTTAATTGTTTTAGATAACATAAGAAATATTATAGATTTTTTCTTATCAGTTTCAAATAGATGTTAAATCATTTTTTAGGGTTAATAGGATTTTTTAATAGTTCTAATTCTTTTAAATAGATTTTTAATCATTTTTATTTTTAAGTAGCATTTTCTCTTTTTAGAATTTAAATAGAGTTTATCTTTTTAAATAGAATATTATAGATTTTCTTTTAAATAATATAGAGTAATATAGTTTTTAGATTTTTTAGATAGAATTTAATAAAATTTTTAGAATATAATATAGATTTTTCTTTTATAGATTTTAAATCATTTGTAAATAATATAGATTTAATTCAGAATTAGTTCAATTAAGTTTAGTTTAGGTTAATCAGAATTTTATTTGGTTTAATGTTTTTTTATCCAATTCAGTTTTTTAAAGTTTTTTGCCATTTTTCAAGGCCCAACTCGCAGCCCAAACTGTCCAGAAATTGTCCAAATGTCCATTTTTTTTCCAGATTTGTCCAGGAGCTTCTAGAAGGTGCCAGAGTTTTTCAGTGGCATAAATAGAGCTCGCCACGTGTAGCTTCAGGAGCTAGCCCACGTTACACTCAGAAACTCCCCAGAATCACGCCACGTCTCGCCCACACGTGCCCCTCTTTCCTCTCTCTCCCAGGCCACGCGTCCAGCCACCAGCCTCCCTCACTGCATGCAGGTAACAGCTGGACTCCACTAGCTGGTCTTCACCGCCGGCCATGCAGCCGCCATCGGAGACACCGTCCTCCACCGCAACGGCCACCGGAGACCGTTGAAGACGCCGGAAACTGCGTTTTTGCCAGAAACTCACCCAAACGCTCCAATCTTCATCTTGCTCTTCCGTCACCCGCATCGTCGCCTCGCCGGAAACATCATCTTCGCCGGAAACTTCATACGCTGTTTTCCAGAACGCGTTCAACGATCTTCATCGTTCTTCAAGGTTTCCAGAACGCCATCATCCTCGTCCAAAGATCTTTCCAGAACGCTTGAATATTCATCATCTTCATAAGGAAATTCCAGAAGTCACTCAAACCTTCATGCAACTTTTCCAGAAATCACTCAGAGCTTCATCATAACGTCTTCGTTCATCATCATCATCAAGAATCTCGTGGATCCATCAACAACCTTCAGCAACGAGCACCTAATACATCCCCAGATCTGTACAAGATTCATCAGCTCCAAGACTTGTAAAGAACTTCATCAAGGTCTCAGCGTTGTTCGTCACTACGAGGTGTTCTTCGCGCCATCAAAGCTTCAGCAAATACCCAGAAATCTTCAAAGATCCCTTGTTCCCCTCACATAAACCCAGGTTTGTCTTCTCTCTGTTATATCTCCATTGCAATTGATGAGCGTAGCCTCGATTAGGGTAAATTGATTGATTAGGGTTTGGGTTTGATTTGTGTTGAATATGAGAGAGCGGTGAGATTGTTGTGTCTGCTTGGTTGATTCGTTTGAGGGTTGAGAACTTTGATTAGTTGTTTGAGAGATTCAGAGTGGGTTGGGGGAGACGGACGAAACGGCTAGGGTTAGAGGTGAGTGAACAGTAACCTGAGTTGGGGAGAAGGGATTAGGTTTTGTTTAGGGTTTCGTTGGGTTAGGGTTAGGATTGGGCTTAGGCCCAAATGTATTTTTCTGCACACCACCCTCATTTCACTCGTACACCCCTCCCTGCGTGAGAGCTGAGAAGGATTTGATTTGGGCCTTATGCCCAATTGCTGTCCACACCCCCCTGGGCGTAGGCCCAATGAAAATTGACTGGGAAACTTGATAACAGCACCCCCCAGGCGTTTTTCTTCTTTCTGAGTTTATTATTTGTTTTTGATAAGACTGGGCCCTGCGCCCTAGTGCTTTTCGCACCCCCCCGTTGCTTGAGCCCAGCTAGAATGAACTCATAAACCTTGCTGTTTGAACCCCCCATTTTATTTCTTTTATTTTGTTTTTCTTTTATATTCTCATGTTTGTAAATAAATCATGATAAAATGTAAATAAGTGATTTTTTAATTCTTCTTTTTTTCTACCATTTCATCATAATGTCTAGAAAATTGTATAAAAATAAAAATGCCATTTTATTTTTGTTTGTTATTTTTTTGGTATATTTTCCATTTAATTGATTTCTTTTAATATTCTTTAGTGCATACATGTCATTAGAAAATTAATAAAAAATAGTAGATTTAGTCAAATAATTCCGTTCTTTTTTCTGTAGACTCGTAATTCAGTGTAGAATTTTATAGTATAAAAACATTAGATTAATCATGCATTTTCAGTTTAATTGCATTTTTTTGTATTGTCAGTAATATTGAATAATTGGTTTGTGGATATGTCTGTGTTGCTGATTTTAGTTCTTTCATCTGGTATTGAATTTTGTTCTGATTTTTTCAGTTTGTTGTCCTAGAGCCATGTAGGTCTCCCATTAGGTTTTTGATAGATTTTTGTAGGATGTTCTGATATGATTTGTCTGAGCCTGAAGATAGGAGAAGTCTTGACGACTTCTGACTTTGAAGTTCAACTGTGGTTGAACTTCAGAGATAGTCTCTTGTGGTTTGTTGGCCTGTGGGTTCTTCTCAAGGATAGGAGCTGGTTGCAGTCCCGTTGGAGCTTGCAAGGATGCAGTGGATTGAGGCTTAGTCTAGGAGCTTGTTGTCTGTTTGTGAGGTTCGAGATCCTGAAGTTTGAAGGGAGTTTATGGTACTTTCCTGAGGAAGGCACTATGAATGACTTTCATCCTTTCTTCTCACCTCTTTCGTAAATATCCAATGATGTTGGAGCCAACCTGTGAGTTTAATTTCTCCTGAGGAGGAATGTAAACTGATCACAGTTGTTGAGCCACGTAGGATACGATTCCTAAGTGTCAGCCTCCTAGTACTTTCCTGAGGAAGGTCCTATGGGTCTATTCACTTAGTTCCATTAGTTTATATAGGTTTTTCTCAAGTATCCAGTGATGTTGGAGCCAACTTGTGAGTTTAATTTCTCCTGAGGAGGAATGTAAACTGATCACAGTTGTTGAGCCACGTAGGATACAATTCCTAAGTGTCAGCCCCCTAGTACTTTCCTGAGGAAGGTCCTATGGGTCTGCTCACTTAGTTCCCTTAGTGCATGTAGGTTTTCTCAAAGTATCCAGTGATGCCGGAGCCTTCATGTGAGTTTAATTTCTCCTGAGGAGGAATGTAAACTGATCACAGTTGTCGAGCCGCATAGGATATGACTCCTGAGTAGTAACCTCCTGGTACTTTCCTGAGGAAGGCACTATGAGCTCGCCTGCTTAGCTCCCTTTCTCTGGTAAGCTTGTTCTGAAGCTTGGAGGCTGGGATTGATTCCTCTTGCTTAGGGTTTTGATTAGAATTTTGGCTTAGATCTTTGCTTAGGGTATCGTGTAGAGTTTTGTTTAGAGATAGATTAGGAGCCTGTTCCAGGTTTGTTAAGGGCCTTGCCCAAGAATGGTTTCTTGTTAAGGAGTTTGTCAGGTTAGCTAGCTTTCTCTTTGTGTTGTTTGACTTGTATGATGTTATGTTGCATTAGACTTAGGTATTCATCTAGATAGTTCTGAGTTAGGTGCATCTTAGAAGTAGACTTTGTGTGCATGAGAAGTTGAGGTGGTCCTCCTTCTGCTTGTTTGTTATTGAGTGGCTTTGCTTGTTGGTATTTGGTAGAGCTGAGCTCCCTTGCCTCTGTGGTTTGCGGCCTTTGCGCCTTGTTTGTCTGATTGTTGCATTCATGCATAATCTCAGTGTTTCTTTACTTTGCAGTTTCTTGTTTGTAGTTTAGTCCTGTTGCCATGATCCCTTAGGAGCTCTGACTTCTCCGCTGCGGAGTTGTTATGATAGACATTAGTGTCGCTACTGCGAAAATCGGCGCCGGCTTGACAGGAGAGTCGCCACCGTGCGTTATTTATCCCTCAGAGCGGGAAAGGAAACGCTCGAAGTAAACCTCGCAAAGACGGGAAAAAGGTATGGTCATCGCAACCAAAACCTGGATTCGGGAGTCGGTTACGCAAGGGGAAGGTATTAGCACCCCTCACGTCCATCGTACTCGATGGGATCCACGCTTGGTGTTTATAGGTAAAAGGGTGTGTTATCTATCTACGCTAATGGCTGGTCTGAAAATAAAATAAAAGGACAGGACTCGACAGAACATACGGTGTTCTGGGCCTACGTATTCCCTCGTGCAATGGGAAAGTCAGAGTCAACGTAGTTCGACTTCCTACGTCTAAACAGGGAAAGGTTGCTCGCCAGGACATCGCGTCCTGTGCCTACGTACTTTCATCTGAAATGAAAGATCAGAGCAAACGTAGTTCGGCTAACTACGGGTAAACAGGAGCTCTCACACAGCAGTGAGAAAACAAACTGGTCCTAAAGGCTCGGGAACCTACAACTACGATCCGGTCTCAAATGCACTCGGGCAAGAGAAAGGGAAACAATTAGTCGTTAGCGGGGAAGTCTCGATCGCACAGCCGCGAGAGAACAAAGGTTAGTCGTTAGTGTGCTCGCTAGGATATCGCATCCTATGCCTACATATCTTCGTCTGGAACGAAGAATCAGAGCAGCTGTAGTTCGGCTACTACGGGACCACAGCTCAAATCTCGTTTTATTCATCTCTGAAAAATGATTACAATGGGTATACTGAAATAAATCTCCTAGGAAACGTTATCATATTCTATCTTGAAAAATCGACTGAAAATAGCCCCCTAACAAATGGGCCTCTAAACTATCCTAAAAGTCGAGAAATAAAATCTATGAAAATATCCCTAAAAGAAATGCTTGAAAAATATTAAATCGGCACTTTAATATTTTTTCTCTTTTCCTCCTTTTCTCATATTTTTTCTTATTTCTCCACATATTTTTTCTCTATTTTTTCACAATATTTTTCACAATATTTCTCTATTTATTTCTTTTCTTTTTCTATTTTTCTCAAATATTTCTTTTCTTTTTCTATTTTGTTTCACTATATTCTTCACTATTTTTCTCAACCTTTTCTATTATATTTCTTTTTCTCTTTTTTCTATTATATGTTTTTTTTTTATTTCTTTTTCATTTTTTCTATTATTCTTTAAAAAAAAATAACAAAATACAAGACAATGGGGCTGGGGGGTGCGCTGTTTACAAGAGTATGCAGAAAAATAAAATAAAAACAACAAATTAAAGGGCCCAGCCCAAGTCTCTCAAAACGCAGCAGGGAGTGTGCTTGTAATCTGGGAGGTGTAAGCCAGAAAGTGGTGTTGGGCTTAGGCCCAACGTTTGGCCAAAAACATGAGGAGGCGCTGATCAAAAAAAAGCACTTGGGCCTGGCCCAAGACTCACCCATCTTCGTCTACCTCTCTCCACTCTGAAGAAAACAAACCCTAGATTCGTCTCCACATCCTCCGCCGCCGTCCACCCTGCTTGAACTCCTCTTCTCCGTTTCAAACATACCTGAATCCACAATCAAACAACCCTTCTTCCATTTTCTTCGCTTGACCATTTTTTGCAAACAAGCTATGGTGGTGACAGTTGAAGTCTTGTGTGGATCTTGTTCATTGTTGATAAACTTCCCGGAAATTGGTAAAGAACGCAATGTGTTCTTGAATGTTGTTGATGATCTGAAGAACAACAAGCAAACTCTGGAAAACGCTGAGGATTTGTTCTTCGTGAAGATCCTGTTTGAAGGCGCGATGAACAAATCTGGAGATTTCTTGAATACTTCTTGAAGGTCATTGAAGTAACGAAGCTGGACCAGAGATTTCTTCTGGAGATCGTTGATGAACAACCTGAAGTTCTTCCATATGGTTCGATGATGCTTGGAGTTCTTCTGAGGATGAAGGTTGAAGACGTTTCTGGATCTGATTCTTGAAGGTTGTTCGTGGACGCTGAGGGTTTGTGTTGGACGTTTCATGAAATCGTGCTTGAAGATGAAGAACTGACGTGAACAGGTTACAAACACCATGAATGTGCATGTGGTTTCTAGAAAACGATGAGCGTTGATGACTTCTGGAAATTTGTTGAAGTCCTTGTGATGTTGATGAACTCTTCGTTCTGATGAGTTTTTGGGAGAGATTGATGAAGTTTCTGGTGTTTTTCTGGAGATCGTGAATGGTGATGATGAAGATCTGGGGAGTTCTTGAAGACGAACAGATTGTTGCTGGTGATGATGAACGTGGACTGGGGATCTGGATTTTCTGGGGTTGATGATGGAAGTTAGGGAGGATGGTGAACGGAATCTGGAGAGTTGGAGTTCGCCGGCGACGGTTGGTGGTGGCCGGAATACATGCACGGCGGCCGGTGGGAATCTTCTGATGATGGTTACGGTGTGGACAC
This sequence comes from Lathyrus sativus, assembly GCA_963859935.3. Lineage (NCBI taxonomy): Eukaryota > Viridiplantae > Streptophyta > Magnoliopsida > Fabales > Fabaceae > Lathyrus > Lathyrus sativus. The sequence continues at coordinate 407,361,494 of OZ012740.1, read as the reverse complement.
GTGGTGGAGAAAGTGGAGGGGCTCTCTGCATGCCCTCCACGTGGCCTGAAAGGTGGCTGAGAGAGAGGGAGCGTGGCGATACGTGGCGTATGGGAAATGAAAAAAGTGGGGCCTCCCATCTTGCAACACGTGGCTGCGCTTGGCTTTATACTGAGAATGCGCTGGCACATTCTGGAGAGTTCTAGAAGTTGCTGGAAAACGCTGGATCAATTGGACTCATTCTGGACCCTTTTTTTTGCTGAATTTGGACAAAAAAACTTGAACAAAAAACTGCTGGGCCTTGGCTGGATCACTGGGCCTGCGAAAAATCTGAAGAAGACTCACAAAAAACTGAAAAAAACAATATTAAAAATATGTTAATTAACTAAACTAATAACCCACTAATCTGAAAATTAACTCTAAAATTCCAATTAACTCCTAATTAATCTATTAATTTCCTATAATATCTATAAAAGAAAATAAAACCTATTTATTTTTATAAAAGAAACTCTTATTCATTTATTATTTTTTATAAAAGAAATTCTAGAAAAAACAATTAAATTCTAAAAAACTATTAAAGCTATTTAAAACTATTTAAAAATCATATTAATATTCTAGAAAATCCTATATTATTCTAAAATGAAAAATGCTTTAAAATATTAAAATTTCTAAAAACTATATTATCTAAAAATATTAAAAATCTATTAAAACCTATTAAATCCTAAAATGAATTTAAATTCTATAAAATGCTAAAAATTGATTTAAAGAGAATTAAAAATATCAAAAATTCTATTAAATCCTAAAAAATGATTTGAAAGCTAATTAAACCCTAAAAAATCCTATAAAATCCAGAAAAATCACCATAATTCCCAGAGGGACAAAATGAGCACCGAACGACACAAAAATAATCGGTAAAAATAAACGGGCACCGAAATATCCCAAAAATCGATTCTACTGATCAAAAACACCTGAAACACGAGACGGGAGCTGTGATCCCTGATAAAATCAAAACAAATGAACAATGCAGTGTATGCGATATGCAGATGCGAATGCGATTATGCGTCGAAACATCGAGCCAAATGCGAGACCCGGTTGGTCAAATTTTGGGGTGCAACAGCTGCCCCTATTCAAGCGGCTTCGACCTGAATGGGTGAAGAGCGCTTAGCCTTCAGACATTCAAGGTAGATGACGATTGAATACAAATGGAACCCTGAAATTTGCCAACCGCAAGAATATACTGCAAAGCTGCTTGAGGAATAGCTTCCGATAAACTGAAGTTTGGTTGTAACGGCAACATCTGGTCAATTTTCTGATAAAATTTTCTTCTCTTTTCCAACACCTGTGTGACGCCACAAGTATTGAAATAATGCTTCATAAAGCAAACACTTTGATTCCCATATCTCTCATGGGATCAAATCTGGTCAACTCACAGTTCATTGCGAACTTGAGGACAATTCTCCTGAGGAAATTCTGAATGGAACTGCCTGGCACCTGTTATGACAAAGGGGGCAGCTTCAGAAGTCTGATATATGTCAATCTTTGTTGTTGTTGTTGTTGTTTTTTTTTTCCGATGCTGATGTAACACCCAAATATGAAGAATCACTCCGCTGGGGAAGACAAGAAGCTGAACCACACAACTCTGCAGGTGAACAAATTCGAAATCCAATAGGCAACCATCTTGGTCTATGTTTCGACATGCGTATGCTTGATAATGATGCAATGCCCTATATGACATGGATATGCTATGCGTTTTGTTTGAAAATGCGAGGCTTAGACGGCATGGATATGCTATATGCTTGTATAAATGCTATGACTATATATGCAAATGCTAATGCAGGCTCTAGCTGCCAGAGAACACCAGGTCTGAAAACCACTTGGCAAAATAAATGCCGAAGGAAACGCCAACTCTACTGGGGATGACCTGAAGTCACAGAACCATCTCAGCAAAATAAATGCTGGAGACGAGAAATCAAATTCGCTGAGGGTAACTGCCCGGCTGGAGAAATGAAAAGGCAACCCTGTTTGACGACTTCACTGGGGAAAGAAAGAGAACTCTGCTCGGGGATGCTTTCTTCAAACCATTGGCAACTGATTATGCTCTGCGGGGGATTGGCCCAAACTGAGGTTGATTATGCGCAACACACTGCTGGAAATGCTCATACTATCGAGGATATCAATCTTAATCTGCTGAAGATACTCCTGATCCTACTCTGATACGGGGTAAAAGACAATCTCGACTCTTCCAGGGATAATAAGCAACTTTCATCTACTGAAGAGTGGCAATTCTGATTGGACAAGATCCTCAAGGAATTCAAACATTACTCAGGGCACTAGCATCCGTCGAGCTTCGTATCGGGGAACATGACGACATGCGAGTCATTGGGAAATACTGTGTCAGATACCTTTAGGTCTTTTGTTTTTTTGGTTTAGAATAAACATGGACTATGTACAAAGTGGAAGATATGGAAAATACTAGACGAGAACTAGCATTCAAAGGTAGACTACCAGGCGAGAACTGATAGGGAAATAGGTTAGGAAAATTGATTTTTGTTTTTGAACATCAGACGAGCTGACTGGATAACAGACTAAGGTATAGACAACCAGGCGAGAACTGGCTAGAAGCTGACGTACACCAGGCGAGAACTGGTATAACACTTGAAGAAACGGTGACCAAACGAGAATTGGTTACCAATAAACTGCACCAGGACGGGAACTGCTGCTTACAATAAACTGCACCAGGACGGGAACTGATGCTTACGGAAGGTGGGCCAGACGAGAACTGGTTACCGATTTGCCAGGCGAGAACTGGACTTTGGAAACTACTGGTTACTGACACGCAACAGGTTTAAACTGCGGGATAATGATCCAATGACAACAAGATCTTCTTATTTGAAAGGTTCTTGATAAGGGTATTGACATGATTCCCCGATACTCAACTCTGGCTGGGGATAAACAGAATGACTTGCCCCTGGTACACTCAGCTGGGGGATAGAATATTGGCTTGCACAACTTGCCCCAGTACAATTCAACTCGTCCCAATCTAACTCTTGGGAATACCTGCTCCGAACAACTTGCTACGAGAAGACTTCGAGAACACTTGCCCCGGTATCTGCATGACAAAAGAATTCAATCTCCAATTAAACACCTAACAACCTAGTTGACTTCAACATTCTTTGCGATGACTTGCCCCTGAATGAGCGTTCTAGCGACTTAACCCGATCTGATTATCCACTGGAAGTATCTGCTTTTAAATCTCAGCATTCTGCATAATTGCCCCTGAATGGCTCTTTGAGAAGACTCCTTCTGATCAACTGCTTTTCAAACAAACTGCCCCTGCTCAACTGAAGCTTCGGGACTTGCCCTCAGAATGACTGATACTGAACTTACTGGAAGATAATGCCCCTGATTCACAAGGCTCCACAACATACCATTCTGGTTCAGACTGCTGGATTACTCAGCCCTATTTGATTATTCCTGCTGGAATTTCTTTCATGTCAACTACTAACCTGCAATTAGAATCGTCTGTCTACGAATGGTAATCTTAATGCAGTGGTTATGCAGATTTCGAAAAAATTTGAGCTGTCACTCATTTACATGCATATGATTGAAAGTGACGAGTGAACCAAAGTTCAAACGCAGTGCTTACGTGGTCAGTGAAAAATACAACAAGGATGTGACTAGCAAGTCAAGAAGGAGTCAGGTTACTCGACCTTATCGTAATGCGCTTCAGATTTACCCTACCTCAATTAGGTCTTTTGAGGGTTGTATCGTGGTCGGGTTCACGGTTCGTGAAATAAAGGATATTTGGCTCAAATTTTGATTTATACCCACCCCGTCTACGTGATGATCTCCGATCCTAAGGTTCAGTTAACCTGGCACAAGCGTTCGCCTCTTCGAGAAGTATGTTGAATGGTAAGAACCACAGTCAAGGAATTCACAAGCTTTTCTTCTAGGGTGATAGTTACTCCTTCTTCGCTTTCGGTGTCTGTGTACACGACTTTGTGATTTGCTGGGGAAAATTTCTTTTTAATCCCTTCTTTTCATTCTTTCAATTCCCTAATTTTTGCCTGGACTGACTCCTTTTGAGTCCTTTTTGATTTTTCCGATTTCTTTTGAAGTCCAGCGGGATGCCCTGATTTTTGCCTAAGTATTTAGCTTTCCAGCTTTTCTTTCTTTTTACTTAGCGGGCTTTCTTTCTTTCTTTCTTTTGGAACAAAGTCGTGCGACACTGGTTGTCTTGATTGCTCCGAAAGGATTGTAACTGTCTCACTCCTGATAGGTGAGGTATGACCTCTTGAAGGGTATAAACTGATTGGTCCTTGAAAGACAACACTCCTCTGCAAGACTTGAACGCTTGGTCAAGCTAACTGACAACTACCCTGCCCCGGGTTAAGATGTGAGGGTTTATAAGTCCGAAAAAACTTCTACTTCCTGGCTCGAAGTGGTTAACAAGGGACTAACTCCTTATATCTCCAGTGTTTGGGGAATTTGAAACAATGCCTTGTACGTCATCGGTACGGTCTTATCTGAAAGCATACAATCATCGGTTATGAGTTTCAGTTTCATCATCCTCCCTCCTAACTTTGCTAGTCACAGCGAAAAAGTGGAGTGAATAAAATGCAAGTGTCAGTGCAATGCCATAAATGAGCGACAGCGACATGATTAATTCAAAAAAATGCATAGTCACTTTATTATTATCACCATTCGAAACATACAAATGCTAAAAAGCAGGTAGTAACTAACAGAAAAAGAAACTACAAATGCAAATGATATAAAAGCTTGAGAACTGCCAATGCTGAGGCGCCTGCCTGTCTGAACCACTGGCTTTTGCTGGGGAATACCCTTCTGAATCTATGAGCTTAGACAGCTGAGCGGTTGGGGATGAACAAACAGAAATCCTTCTCGAAAGGAAATGCGATCCTGATCAATCAACTGCTGTACCTTCGCCTGAAATGCTTTACAATCTTCGGTTGAATGCCCCGGAGAGCCACCATGATAACCACACTGAACGTGGGGATTGTACCCTGGAGGGTAAGGTTCTGGAACTGGCTTAAGAGCTTTAGGTTCCACCAAAGAACTCTGGATCAAAGATGGTAGCAACTGGCTATACGGCATTGGCACTGGGTGAAAAGGAGCTTTCCTTCGTTCCAAGTTGTTGTGAGGTCTGTTCTGATTCTGACGCTGACTCTGATAACCTCGGCCACGAGTTTGCTGATTTGCAATGGAAGCGACATAAGATTCCTGATAGAGTGCCCCAGGCACGGCTGTCTGTTCAGTATAACAAGCCACGGGAGGTACTGATCTCTGATAAGATGATGAACCAACAAAATTCACTGCTTCGCTTGGAGGATATTCAACCTTTGGCATGACTGAGTTGATCACAACTTCTTCTTCACTCTGATAGTCACAAGGGTATTCAGTTTCACCAGCTTGATCATATGGAGTAATCTGAATTTTCCCCATTCTTATGGAGTACTCAAGGCGTTCTCCTAATGCTACCACGTCAGAGAAACTTGCCGGAACTCCGAGCAATCTTTTGAAGTACGGATATTGTAGGGAATCCACAAACATGCTTGCCAGCTCTTGGTCTAACAGCGGGGGACGCACTCTAGCAGCAAATTCTCTCCATCTCTGAGCATACTTCCTGATCGGTTCATTGATCTCTTGAGACAATTCTTGCAAATGCATGCGATAAGGAGCAATGTCTAGGTTGTAATCGTACTGCTTCAGAAAAGCTCTGGCTAAATCCATCCATGACTGAATCTGATTCCTCTCTAACTGCATATACCACCTCAAAGATGCCCCAGTCAGACTATCTTGAAAGCAATGGATCATCAACTTGTCGTTTCGCACAAACGCAGTCATTCTTCGACAGAACATCATCAAATGCAGCTTTGGACAGCTATCTCCCGTGTACTTCTCAAATTTCGGCACTTTGAACTTGTAAGGCAACACCAGGTCAGGAACCAAACACATGCCTACAGCATCCAGGTTGACAGCATCTTTGGCTTTCAAAGCTTTCATTTGCTCTTCCAACACTCGGACTCTTCTACCTTCGTCAAGGGCTCTTGGATCTACCATACCAGCTGCTGGAATATCTCTTCGGTAATTCATCACAGGGAAAGCAACACCTTGATTGTTGGCAGGAGGAGGACGCTCATTCTGGGCAACAAACTGCTCATGCCGATCTCGGTTCTCAACAGAAGGTTGTACAACTTGGTCTGCAGCAACGTTGTTCACTTGCGGGAAGTCTTCCATGGAATCAAACAGAGGGTTGGACGCCATAGTGAACCCTGTCAAGGTGTTAGGAGACTGGAAATTGCCCTCAGACATAGCTACCAATAATCTTCAGCTGACTTCGACACTTGATTCTGCTCAAATATACTCAACCCCTAGGTAGGTCTTCTGACAATCAACAGCTGCTCAATCCAAACTCCGGGTAATCACCTTCAGGAAACAAAGGCTGGATCAGAACTCTGGCTAGCTGGAGGATGATATGCAATGCAACACTGATATGCATATGATATGCAAAATGCAGCAAACAATGGGACCACAGCCCCCACACAAAATCTGAATACTGCTGCGCTGCTGACGGAGACGTTCTCTGAAAAGAAGACCAATATAACGGGTAGGTTGAAAGTCAAGTTTCCTGCATAAAAACCCCCCCACTCACAGGTGTGGACCTATATCTGACAAGGTACGGCATCCTATGCGGTCGTCAGCGTCACAGACTTTCATGAGGAATGATACGATTCCCAGAAGGAGTGGCATCGTCATCTCATGAAGAGGCCTCACTTAGCTAACTTCCAATTGATCGGTTCCCAGAGTCGACAATCCTCACGTCTGGACTCCCCTCAGATCCTCAGGACCGGAAAGGAGCACCTCTGTGAGAACCTCGTCCGAGTGCGAATTTTCGTAGGGAACTGCGCCTGCTCAGCAGACAGGTTCGTCTACTACTTCTCCGCAACTATATCTAGGTGTATACTCATACTCGAGCCCAGGTCCGGCTTATCTCAATCATAGAATACCCGTAACAGCCCAACAGCAACAGATAATATCGATAAATAAACACCTAATAGACAAGCAAACAAGCGCTAGGATTGACTCTCTCTTAGGGGACGTTGGATCCCACATGCATGGGGAACTATCGCATTCCCCAGCAGAGTCGCCAGCTGTCGCTACTGCGAAAATCGGCGCCGGCTTGACAGGAGAGTCGCCACCGTGCGTTATTTATCCCTCAGAGCGGGAAAGGAAACGCTCGAAGTAAACCTCGCAAAGACGGGAAAAAGGTATGGTCATCGCAACCAAAACCTGGATTCGGGAGTCGGTTACGCAAGGGGAAGGTATTAGCACCCCTCACGTCCATCGTACTCGATGGGATCCACGCTTGGTGTTTATAGGTAAAAGGGTGTGTTATCTATCTACGCTAATGGCTGGTCTGAAAAGAAAATAAAAGGACAGGACTCGACAGAACATACGGTGTTCTGGGCCTACGTATTCCCTCGTGCAATGGGAAAGTCAGAGTCAACGTAGTTCGACTTCCTACGTCTAAACAGGGAAAGGTTGCTCGCCAGGACATCGCGTCCTGTGCCTACGTACTTTCATATGAAATGAAAGATCAGAGCAAACGTAGTTCGGCTAACTACGGGTAAACAGGAGCTCTCACACAGCAGTGAGAAAACAAACTGGTCCTAAAGGCTCGGGAACCTACAACTACGATCCGGTCTCAAATGCACTCGGGCAAGAGAAAGGGAAACAATTAGTCGTTAGCGGGGAAGTCTCGATCGCACAGCCGCGAGAGAACAAAGGTTAGTCGTTAGTGTGCTCGCTAGGATATCGCATCCTATGCCTACATATCTTCGTCTGGAACGAAGAATCAGAGCAGCTGTAGTTCGGCTACTACGGGACCACAGCTCAAATCTCGTTTTATTCATCTCTGAAAAATGATTACAATGGGTATACTGAAATAAATCTCCTAGGAAACGTTATCCTATTCTATCTTGAAAAATCGACTGAAAATAGCCCCCTAACAAATGGGCCTCTAAACTATCCTAAAAGTCGAGAAATAAAATCTATGAAAATATCCCTAAAAGAAATGCTTGAAAAATATTAAATCGGCACTTTAATATTTTTTCTCTTTTCCTCCTTTTCTCATATTTTTTCTTATTTCTCCACATATTTTTTCTCTATTTTTTCACAATATTTTTCACAATATTTCTCTATTTATTTCTTTTCTTTTTCTATTTTTCTCAAATATTTCTTTTCTTTTTCTATTTTGTTTCACTATATTCTTCACTATTTTTCTCAACCTTTTCTATTATATTTCTTTTTCTCTTTTTTCTATTATATGTTTTTTTTTATTTCTTTTTCATTTTTTCTATTATTCTTTAAAAAAAAATAACAAAATACAAGACAATGGGGCTGGGGGGTGCGCTGTTTACAAGAGTATGCAGAAAAATAAAATAAAAACAACAAATTAAAGGGCCCAGCCCAAGTCTCTCAAAACGCAGCAGGGAGTGTGCTTGTAATCTGGGAGGTGTAAGCCAGAAAGTGGTGTTGGGCTTAGGCCCAACGTTTGGCCAAAAACATGAGGAGGCGCTGATCAAAAAAAAGCACTTGGGCCTGGCCCAAGACTCACCCATCTTCGTCTACCTCTCTCCACTCTGAAGAAAACAAACCCTAGATTCGTCTCCACATCCTCCGCCGCCGTCCACCCTGCTTGAACTCCTCTTCTCCGTTTCAAACATACCTGAATCCACAATCAAACAACCCTTCTTCCATTTTCTTCGCTTGACCATTTTTTGCAAACAAGCTATGGTGGTGACAGTTGAAGTCTTGTGTGGATCTTGTTCATTGTTGATAAACTTCCTGGAAATTGGTAAAGAACGCAATGTGTTCTTGAATGTTGTTGATGATCTGAAGAACAACAAGCAAACTCTGGAAAACGCTGAGGATTTGTTCTTCGTGAAGATCCTGTTTGAAGGCGCGATGAACAAATCTGGAGATTTCTTGAATACTTCTTGAAGGTCATTGAAGTAACGAAGCTGGACCAGAGATTTCTTCTGGAGATCGTTGATGAACAACCTGAAGTTCTTCCATATGGTTCGATGATGCTTGGAGTTCTTCTGAGGATGAAGGTTGAAGACGTTTCTGGATCTGATTCTTGAAGGTTGTTCGTGGACGCTGAGGGTTTGTGTTGGACGTTTCTTGAAATCGTGCTTGAAGATGAAGAACTGACGTGAACAGGTTACAAACACCATGAATGTGCATGTGGTTTCTAGAAAACGATGAGCGTTGATGACTTCTGGAAATTTGTTGAAGTCCTTGTGATGTTGATGAACTCTTCGTTCTGATGAGTTTTTGGGAGAGATTGATGAAGTTTCTGGTGTTTTTCTGGAGATCGTGAATGGTGATGATGAAGATCTGGGGAGTTCTTGAAGACGAACAGATTGTTGCTGGTGATGATGAACGTGGACTGGGGATCTGGATTTTCTGGGGTTGATGATGGAAGTTAGGGAGGATGGTGAACGGAATCTGGAGAGTTGGAGTTCGCCGGCGACGGTTGGTGGTGGCCGGAATACATGCACGGCGGCCGGTGGGAATCTTCTGATGATGGTTACGGTGTGGACACGTGGTGGAGAAAGTGGAGGGGCTCTCTGCATGCCCTCCACGTGGCCTGAAAGGTGGCTGAGAGAGAGGGAGCGTGGCGATACGTGGCGTATGGGAAATGAAAAAAGTGGGGCCTCCCATCTTGCAACACGTGGCTGCGCTTGGCTTTATACTGAGAATGCGCTGGCACATTCTGGAGAGTTCTAGAAGTTGCTGGAAAACGCTGGATCAATTGGACTCATTCTGGACCCTTTTTTTTGCTGAATTTGGACAAAAAAACTTGAACAAAAAACTGCTGGGCCTTGGCTGGATCACTGGGCCTGCGAAAAATCTGAAGAAGACTCACAAAAAACTGAAAAAAACAATATTAAAAATATGCTAATTAACTAAACTAATAACCCACTAATCTGAAAATTAACTCTAAAATTCCAATTAACTCCTAATTAATCTATTAATTTCCTATAATATCTATAAAAGAAAATAAAACCTATTTATTTTTATAAAAGAAACTCTTATTCATTTATTATTTTTTATAAAAGAAATTCTAGAAAAAACAATTAAATTCTAAAAAACTATTAAAGCTATTTAAAACTATTTAAAAATCATATTAATATTCTAGAAAATCCTATATTATTCTAAAATGAAAAATGCTTTAAAATATTAAAATTTCTAAAAACTATATTATCTAAAAATATTAAAAATCTATTAAAACCTATTAAATCCTAAAATGAATTTAAATTCTATAAAATGCTAAAAATTGATTTAAAGAGAATTAAAAATATCAAAAATTCTATTAAATCCTAAAAAATGATTTGAAAGCTAATTAAACCCTAAAAAATCCTATAAAATCCAGAAAAATCACCATAATTCCCAGAGGGACAAAATGAGCACCGAACGACACAAAAATAATCGGTAAAAATAAACGGGCACCGAAATATCCCAAAAATCGATTCTACTGATCAAAAACACCTGAAACACGAGACGGGAGCTGTGATCCCTGATAAAATCAAAACAAATGAACAATGCAGTGTATGCGATATGCAGATGCGAATGCGATTATGCGTCGAAACATCGAGCCAAATGCGAGACCCGGTTGGTCAAATTTTGGGGTGCAACAGCTAGGATGGTCAACCAGGTGTGATAGCAGTAGGTAGATTCTCCTGTTTCTCAGCTATAGTTCTAGGGTTTCCCTTTTCTTTCTGTAGGAGCTTTTTGAGTAGCTTGACCCGTAGTTAGCTGAACTACAGCTGCTCTGATTCTTTGTACCAGACAAGGATATGTAGGCATAGGATGCGATATCCTAGCGAGCACACTAACAACTAACCTTTGTTCTCTCGCGGCTGTGCGATCGAGACTTTCCCGCTAATGACTAATTGTTATCCCTTTCTCCTGCTCGAGTGCATTTGAGACCAGATCATAGTTGTAGGTTCCCGAGCCTTAGAGACCAGTTTGTTTTCTCACTGCTGTGTGAGAGCGCCAGTTTACCCGTAGTTAGTCGAACTACGTTTGCTCTGATCTTTCATACCAGATGGAAGTACGTAGGCACAGGACGCGATGTCCTGGCGAGCAACCTTTTCCCCGTTTAGACGTAGGCAGTCGAACTACGTTGACTCTGACTTTCCCATTGCACGAGGGAATACGTAGGCCCAGAACACCGTATGTTCTGTCGAGTCCTGTCCTTTTATTTTCTTTTCAGACCAGCCAGTAGCGTAGATAGATAATACACCCTTTTACCTATAAACATCAAGCGTGGATCCCATCGAGTACGATGGACGTGAGGGGTGCTAATACCTTCCCCTTGCGTAACCGACTCCCGAATCCAGGTTTTGGTTGCGATGACCATACCTTTTCCCGTCTTTGCGAGGTTTACTTCGAGCGTTTCCTTTCCCGCTCTGAGGGATAAATAACGCACGGTGGCGACTCTCCTGTCAAGCCGGCGCCGATTTTCGCAGTAGCGACAGGCAAGCATAAAGGAAGATGTAAAACTGTATTGAAAAATGGAAGATGATTTCAAATGAAACATGGTACATGGTATGAACAAGTCAAATTAGCATCACACACAAGTTCTAAACATGTTAACTAATAGTCTCATGCCCAAGGATCCAACTTAAATAATCCAAAACAGAAAATGACATGCTGGCAGCTAAGGCAAAGTTGATTATGCAGCAAGAGAGATCATGTTATGAACAAAACATTTTCAGGTTATGCAAACATCATATACAAGTTCTAATCATGCTTACTACTAGTTCTAGGCACATAGATCAGATTGAAACATCTTAAAACAAAATTTGGCATGCTGATGGCAAGTACAGTTGAAAAGGGCAAAGCTGCTTGGAAAATGGAGAATAAGGTTAAGATGCAACATGACATGATTCTAAATGATTCACAAACAACCAAAACATGTATTTCAAGGCAAAGCTGCATTAAGCAAAACAAAATCACCATATCAAGAACTTAGTGCAAAAACTGGATTAATCACTTATGGATTTTAACACAAAAAGCTGTCAGCCAGAAAAATGCAGTTGAGGAGCTCTTAAGCTATAGCAGTTGGCCTGCTGTGGTGTGTGAATAGATGAAACCAGTGTTCTATGATGCTAGCAAGAAAATCCTTGGCAGAATATCATACATAACTTACAAGTCAAGGCAAAGCACATGGACATATTCAAAACAAATGATGATAGCTAAGTTGAAATGAGCAGACCTAATATCATGCTTCTAACATCAAACTGTCGCTTTCGCGAAAATAAGGTGCCGGCAAAACAGGAGAGTCGCCACCTTTCGTTATTCATCCCTCAGAGCGGGAAAGGAAACGATTGGAAAAACCTGACGAAAAAGGTATAAGACAAGGTCATCGCGACCATTGTCTGGGTTCGGGAGTCGGTTACGCAAGGGGAAGGTATTAGCACCCCTCACGTCCGTCGTACTCGACGGGATCCATGCTTGTTGTGTTTACTGGACGAGTTGGTTTTATTTATCTACCTATCAAGGCTGGTCGGAAAAGAAAAAGAAAATGACTCGGCAAAGCGTCGCGCTTTATGCCTAGGTATTCCCATCAGAGAATGAGAAATCAGAGTCAACGTAGTTCGACCTATGACGGGTTACGGGGAAGGTGGCTCGCCAATACGTCAGTATTGTGCCTACGTACTCTCAACAGGCATGAGAGATCAGAGCTTACGTAGTTCGGGATAATATGGATTACGGGAATTCAGATTCATCTGTTTTATCGAGTAGGGTTAAACAACAGTTCCAGCAGTTAGGGACAAAGCCTGTTTGCGGTAGAACTGGAGTTTAACGACACTCTTTAAAACAGATGAATCTAAATTCCCGTAATCTGTATTATCCCGAACTACGTAAGCTCTGATCTCTCATGCCTGTTGAGAGTACGTAGGCACAATACTGACGTATTGGCGAGCCACTTTCCCCGTAACCCGTCGTAGGTCGAACTACGTTGACTCTAATTTCTCATTCTCTGATGGGAATACGTAGGCATAAAGCGTGACGCTTTGCCGAGTCATTTTCTTTTTCTTTTCCGACCAGCCTTGATAGGTAGATAGATAAAACCAACTCGTCCAGTAAACACAACAAGCGTGGATCCCGTCGAGTATGACGGACGTGAGGGGTTCTAATACCTTCCCCTTGCGTAACCGACTCCCGAACCCAGACAATGGTCGCGATGACCTTGTCTTATACCTTTTTCGTCAGGTTTTTCCGATCGTTTCCTTTCCCGCTCCGAGGGATGAATAACGAAAGGTGGCGACTCTCCTATTTTGCCGGCACCTTATTTTCGCGAAAGCGACAGCTTGCGACTCTGCTGGGGAAGAAGGAATCATCCTGCTTGCTAGGGGGAGTACGACTCTGTGGGGAATCTCAATTCCGCTGGAGACTTCAGTCTGGAACTATCAATTGCTGCACACTTCAGTGAATAGTCTCCTACAAGACTTGCACTTGTGACCCGGTGCTGGGGGATGAACACACGCTTCGGCGCCTGACTCAGTTGGGGAGACGTTGTTCCTTCAGGATGCATCTGATAGGGGAGAGAATCTTCTCTTCCTGGGGAGACGTATCAACGCTTGACGATCTCACGTTCAGCCTCTGCGGGGAGAGGCTGTCGAACTTTGCTGGAGACGGAGGAATCATCCTGCTTGGGGACGCATACGGCGTACTACCTGGTATATGCTACACCTGCAACAACACAAACAAACAGACAAGATACCCTTCTCAAAGGGACCTATCAAGGTTATCATCTTGTGACAATGTTCAAGTAATTCATTGTTTCAACAATTAGTGGCCTAGGCCAGCAAGTTTATGTATGCGCATTTTAACAAAAACATCGGCGTTCTTTTTCGCAAACAAAACAGATAAATGCTAAACAGACAAACAGAATTGCTGAATAGTATACATTTTATTGATAACGAACCCCTGAATGGGTAAAACTGTTTTACAACAGATGCAAGCTCCTGGAATGTGGAAGTCGCGCAAATATAAAGCATAAATATACATCAGTATATACACAAATGTCGGCAACGAGGCGTAGACGAACACCATGAGTTAATCCCTCTATGACGCACTCGACTTTGATACTTCTCCGACGCTTCAGCTTTAGAAGAGATTGATTCAGATAAACGGACCTCAGGTCTTCCAAACCACTAAACAATGAAAGTCCACACGCGGAACGCAGTCATTTGCTTTTTCAAATCCCTAACTTTTTCCTGAATCGCCCTCCCGGATTTTCGATTCACCGGGATACCCTTTTTTGCCAAAGTCGCCCATTCGGGTTTTCGACTTTGCGGGTGTACGTTTTTTCAATTTATATCCCTAATTTTTGCCCGAACCTTTTTCCGTTTTTATGGTTCGCCGGGATGCCCCATTTTTGCCTGGATATTCTTTTTCTTTCTAGCGGGTCATTTTTAAGCAAAGTATTTTTTAACTGCGTCCGTGTTCACCGGGGATGCAAAATCTTCACCATCCATCGTGGATAACAACAAGGCTCCTCCCGAAAAGACCTTGCTGACGACGTACGGACCTTCGTAATTGGGAGTCCACTTGCCCCGGTGATCGGAGTGTGGAGGAAGAATCTTCTTCAGGACGAGATCACCCGTCTGAAAGCTTCTAGGACGCACCTTCTTATCATATGCTTTCTTCATTAGGCTTTGGTACAGACGACCATACGCAATCGATGCTAACGTCTTCTCGTCCATTAGGCTGAGTTGGTTTAGTCGGTTCTTAATCCATTCTGCCTCGTCGAGTTTCACGTCAACCAAAACTCGCAAAGAAGGGATCTCCACTTCTAACGGTAGGACAACTTCCATACCGTACACCAAGGAGAAAGGAGTTGCCCCGGTTGACATACGTACCGTTGTACGATAACCATGCAGTGCAAATGGCAGCATCTCGTGCCAATCTTTATAGGTCACAACCATCTTCTGAACAATCTTCTTTATGTTCTTATTGGCTGCTTCAATGACGCCATTCATCTTCGGCCGGTAAGGAGATGAGTTGTGGTGTTCAATCTTGAAACTCTGGCACAGCTCCTTCATCATCTTGTTATTCAGATTTGAACCATTATCTGTAATGATCCGCTCGGGAATTTCGTAACGACAGATGATGTCCTTCTTTATGAATTTAGTCACCACCTGCTTGGTCACATTAGCATATGAGGCTGCCTCCACCCACTTGGTGAAGTAGTCGATAGCTACTAGAATGAAGCGATGACCGTTAGATGCAGTGGGCTCGATCTTGCCTATCATGTCGATGCCCCACATGGAGAACGGCCACGGGGAGGACATGACATTTAACGGGCACGGCGGCACATGAACTTTATCAGCATAAATCTGGCATTTATGACATCTCTTCGCGAATTTAAAGCAATCTGATTCCATCGTCAGCCAGTAATACCCTGCTATCAGGATCTTTCTTGTCATAGCATGCCCGCCGGCGTGAGTACCAAATGTGCCTTCATGGACTTCTTCCATGAGCATACTCGCTTCTTTCTCATCTACACATCTGAGTAGCACGAGATCGTGGTTTCTTTTATACAAAACTCCACCAGGGTTGAGATAAAAATTTCCAGATAGCCTCCTTAGAGTCTTCTTATCCTAGGTTGACGCTCCCGCAGGATACTCCTTAGTCATAAGGAAAGTCTGGATGTCATGGAACCATGGCTTGCCGTCGGAGGCTTCCTCAATCGCAAAGACGAATGCAGGTCTATCAAGACGAGAAAGGACAATTCTTGGAGCTTCATTCCAAAAATTGACTTTATACATCGAAGCCAACGTGGCTAAGGCATCCGCCATCTGGTTTTCAGCCCTGGGCACATGATGGAGTTCCACTTGATCAAAGAACGGAAGCAGCCTTCTGGCATAGTTCATGTACGGCACCAAATTCGATTGACGAGTCTCCCACTCCCCTTTTATCTGGTTGATTACAAGTGTCGAGTCACCATATACGTCTAGGTTCTTGATTCTCAAATCAATTGCTTCTTCTAGACCTATGATGCATGCTTCGTACGTCGCTTCATTATTGGTGACCGGAAACGTCAGTCTCGCAGTAAACGGGATGTGGGATCCATGGGGAGTCGTGATGATTGCCCCTATGCCACTTCTATAAGAGTTAACCGCCCCGTCAAATATCAACTTCCATTGGGATTTCCTATCTGGACCCTCGTCGGGCAACGGTTCATCGCAATCCTTCGCTTTAAGAAACATGATATCCTCATCAGGGAATTCAAATTTCATCGGCTGGTAATCCTCGATTGGCTGTTCGGCAAGATAATCAGACAATACGCTTCCCTTGATGGCCTTTTGGGAAACGTACTGAATATCATATTCCGTCAACACCATTTGCCATTTGGCAATCCTGCCCGAAAGCGCTTGCTTCTCGAAGACGTACTTGATCGGATCCATCTTCGAAATTAGCATAGTGGTGTGATTGAGCATGTACTGTCGTAAACGTTTGGCCGCCCAGGCTAGTGCACAACACGTATTCTCCAGCATCGAGTAACGAGATTCACAGTCCGTGAACTTTTTACTCAAGTAGTAAATGGCATGCTCCTTTCTGCCCGTCTCGTCGTGCTGACCGAGAACACACCCCATACTATTCTCAAGAACCGTCAAGTACATGATTAATGGTCGTCCGGCCACTGGGGGTATCAAGATTGGAGGTTCCTGCAGATACTGTTTTATCTTATCAAATGCCTTCTGGCAATCCTCGTTCCAGATAATCGCCTAATCTTTCTTTAGCAGTTTGAACATCGGTTCACACATGGCCGTGAGCTGAGAGATAAACCTTGCAATGTAGTTTATTCTGCCCAAGAAACCACGAACTTCTTTTTCTGTTTTTGGCACTGGCATTTCTTGTATGGCTTTAATCTTCGCAGGATCAACCTCGATGCCTCTTTCGCTCACGATAAACCCCAGTAGCTTTCCGG
Organism: Lathyrus sativus; assembly: GCA_963859935.3. Taxonomy (NCBI): domain Eukaryota; kingdom Viridiplantae; phylum Streptophyta; class Magnoliopsida; order Fabales; family Fabaceae; genus Lathyrus; species Lathyrus sativus. The sequence goes on along the minus strand of OZ012740.1, from coordinate 407,344,480 downwards.
ACCGTACTCCGAAAGTACACTTGTTAGGATTCAGCCTCAACCTGAACTTTCTAAGCCTCTCAAAAAGCTTCAGCAAATTGACCAGATGCCCCTCCTCCGTTTGGGACTTCGCAATCATGTCATCAACATAGACTTCAATCTCATGATGAATCATATCATGAAACAAAGTGACCATTGCTCGTTGGTAAGTGGCCCCTGCGTTCTTCAGACCGAAAGGCATTACCTTGTAGCAAAATGTTCCCCAGGGAGTGATAAACGTAGTTTTCTCCATGTCCTCCGGCGCCATCTTGATCTGATTGTAACCGGAGAAGCCATCCATGAACGAAAATACGGAGAACTAGGTTGTATTGTCGACCAACACATCAATATGAGGCAGCAGGAAATCATCTTTAGGGCTCGCCCTATTCAAATCCCGATAATCGACGCACATTCGCACCTTACCGTCCTTCTTCGGTACAGGCACTATGTTGGCGACCCACGGAGGGTAAGTAGTGACCGCTAAGAAGCCAGCATCAAGCTGCTTTTTCACTTCTTCTTTGATCTTAACGGCCATATCTGGTCGCGTCCTCCTAAGCTTCTACTTAACGGGAGGACAATCTTCTCGCAACGGCAAGTGGTGGACCACGATGTCAGTATCAAGTCCGGGCATATCTTAGTATGACCAAGCAAAGACGTCACTATACTCTCTTAGCATCTCGACCAATCTCTGCTTGACATCACTCTGCAATGCAGCCCCTATCCTGACATTCCTGACAAGTTCTTCAGAACCCAAATTCACAATCTCGATCTCCTCTTCATGAGGCAGAATAACTTTCTCTTCTTGTTTCAACAAGCGGGCCAACTCTTCAGGAAGGTCTTCGTCTTTATCAATCTCTTCTTCGGATTGATAGATCGGGCAATCGAAGTCGAAGTGAGTCGTAGAAGGTCCAGAGTTGATGTCATCTGCTATGTAGATCCTACTATAACAAGGGTTAAGCTTAAAACAAGGATATGCAAGCTAGCACAAACCTCATTGCCATTTTATTGTTTTTCAAAACAAATATAAAACAGGAATAACAGAGATCACAATATTTGAATACGAAGAAAAACGCCTTTTGATTTATTGATAAAATGCATGTACATAATCAAACGAGCCCCTGACAATAAAACCACTATGCCCCGGGTAGGACATAGGGTTGTACAATGATTGGAAAAAAGTAAATCATTACTCTTTGCTTGTCATCTGGATGATATCCTTGACAGACCAATTATTGAGGCTCTCGCCTGACTTGCTTGGCTGGATCCAAGAGTCAAGGTTACAGTCGCTATCTCCGCTGTCTTCAGACACCACGTTGATGCTTTCAAATATCACCCCGCCACTGGTAAACTGGATCGGCCCTTTACCTCACGACGCACTGCTAGAAGAGGAGGCTTCAGCCGCGGGAGAATATCCCAACCCAAACTTGTCTTGCTTGTTAGGTATCTCCAAAATTCGCCCCCAGCCTGGGGTAGATCCGGCTTGGACAACAGCCCGGGCTTCCTTGAAGGAAGAGAGAGTCATCTCTGGCTTTTCAGTGACTACAGGCGCTACGTCCTTGACTTTAACAGCTTCGAACGCTTGGCATAGGGTTTCGTGGATTTCTCCATCCATCTCAACATACTTGAAGGACGACAAATGGCTCACCATTATATCTTCCTCGCCGCAAACGGTCACGATGCTTCCTCCGATAGCATACTTGAGTTTTCTGGTGCAACGTGGAGGTCACGGCACCCGCAGCATGGATCCATGGCCGGCCCAAGAGACAACTGTAGGCAGGCATGATGTCCATAATGTAAAAGATCGCGTCGAATGTTTCCAGCCCGACTTGGATTGGCAACGTCACCTCCCCGAAAACATGGCGTTTGGTTCCATCGAACGCTTTCACAACCTGATCACTGGGTGTGCAAATCACTCCACGAGTATCCAACTTCATCAATGCCTTCTTCGGAAGAACATTGAGCGACGACCCAGTGTCTACCAGCACATGCGACATAATCGTTCCCCTACACTCTATCGAGATGTGCAGAGCGCTATTGTGATTCCTTCCCTTCGGCGTCAGCTCTAGGTCAGTGAACCTTAACCCATTTCCAACATTTACGTGGGCTACGACCTCTTCCAGCTGGTTTACTGATATTTCCTGCGGTACATATGCGGCGTTCAACACCTTCAGCAATGCGTTGCGGTGTGCTTCAGAACACAGCAACAGATTCGGGATGGAAATCTTCGAGGGTGTCTGATGGAGATGATCCACGATCTTGTAGTCACTCTTTTTAATCAACCTCATAAATTCCTCGGCGTCTTTAATGAGTAAGTCTTTTTCTACCCCACGTGGGATCTCTTCGACGACTTTACTCTTCCCTTTATCAGTTGCATCAGCTTCGTCCGCTTTGTCCGCCACGACCTCAGGTGGTGCAAACACTCTTCCGCTGCGAGTAATTCCGCTGATTCCCGCAATGTTCTCCACAGACGACCCAAACAGTTCTAGTTCCAACTTCTGTCCGTTGCAGTAGACTTCAGCCCCGTAATGCCATGGGACAACATTAGTGCTTTCGAACGGTATTGGCCCAACTTTGGTGATAGTAATCGTGGGCGGTCTGGGTGCAGAAATAGTTATCGTCTGGCGAGGGATGGTGATGGTGGCAACCTCATCATCTTGCTTCAGCATTACCTCTCCCGATCCACATTCGGCCCTCCGGCTAAACTGTAAAATCCCTTCAGTCATTAAACTTTGAATTCCTTCTATCAACTGTTCACATCCATTAGGAGTTGTCGCACAGCCCATACATAGCTCTCCGCAACCTGGAAAGAAACCTCTTTTCATCAACTTAGCTTTAACGAAGCTAAGCGGCGTCTTCAGATCTCTGACGTCAGTCAACACATCCAAGTTCTCGTCTTCGATAATGGCGTTTACTCCACCTCCCCTATGATTCGGCATAGGGTTCTTCGTGACGTTCGGCACATTATCTGATAAGTTGATGATCTTAGCGTCCACCATGTCCTGCACCTTGTGCTTGAAGGCTTTGCAATTCTCTACTGTGTGGCCTGGTGCCCCTGAGTGAAACTCACAAGTTGCATTCACGTCATAACCTGGCGGAGGCGCCCCTGTCAAGGGAACCAGGGTTCTTTTCTGGATCAACTGTAGCTGAAGCAAAGTCTGTAATAGTTGCGCGTACGACATGGGCGGTGTCTCGAGGTGACGGCTCGACAAAGGTGCCCTATTCTGATACTTTCTGTACCCCTGTTGATTCGGTTGCTGCTGTTGTGTCTGTGGGACTGCCGGGATAGTTATGTTGGCTACCTGTTGGTGAGGGCCTTTACCCTTCCTTCGAGCGTTGGTCACGGCGCTCGTTTCTCCTTCCCGTCTTTTTCCACCATAAGGTTTCTTTCCTCCTCCTCCGGCTGAGGATGAATCACCTTGAATTTTCCCCAGTTTGATCCCATTTTCAATGTGTTCACCCGTGATAATGAGATTTGAGAAGGTTCCGGACATACCGCTGACCAATTTCTCATAATAAACCCCTGGGAGGGTGGCTACAAACATTTGCACAAGCTCGCGTTCAACCATCGGCGGCTGAACCCTGGCTGCCAACTCACGCCACCGCTGGGCGTATTCCTTGAACCCTTTGTTGTTCCTTTGCAACAGATTCTGCAATTGCACTCAGTTCGGGGCCAAGTCACTGTTGTATTGGTAGTTGTGCACAAATGCTTCAGCAAGGTCCTTCCACGTGCGCACACTGGTAGGTTCCAGACTCATGTACCATTCGAGGGAGGGTCCGGACAGACTGTCTTGAAAGAAGTGCATCAGCAACTTCTCGTCCTCAGAATGAGCGGACATTTTCCTGTAGTATGATCTCAGATGGACGTGAGGGCAAGCGGTGCCCTTGTACTTTTCAAAGTCAGGTACCTTGAACTTGGGAGGCACCTTGAAATCAGCAATCAGTCCCAACTTGGACATATCAACACCCAGGGTGTTCTGATTCTCGATACTTCTCATCTTATCCTCGAGTGCTTTGAACCTAAGTCGTGCTTCAGCAGTCAGTTCCCCTTCAGCACCTCTCTGAGAGAACACATCGTCTTGACGGTCTTCTAACCACGGCTGAGGCCCGAACAAATTCTCGACACCTGCATTGCCGTTGCCCAGCCCAACATTGACGTTAGCTTCAAAATTTCCATTACCGACGCCCGTCGTATTACCATTGAGTCCCATGTTAGCTATCAAATTGCCGTTGGCACTGCCATTCCCCCCGGTCACGGGGACGCCATTGTGAGGAGTTTCAACTGGTGGAGGAGTAGCCACGGTCCCACCGTGGAGTACGCCATTGCTATCGACTCTTGAAATCAGAGGCTGAACCAAGGTTCTGAGCTGGTCCTGGCCGTTGGCGACCGCTTGCATGAGCTCCATGAAGCGATCCATCCATTCGCGGAGTTCCTGAACATCAATTTGCACTTGCTCCATGATTCTGGTTTGATTTGCTCTGGTCGGATAGCGGTGGATGGGTCTCTGATCAATCCTGGAACAACCTGAAACAACCTGAAAACACAAAAAGGTTAGGAAAAAACAACAAAGTGCTCGTTATGCAAATGCTTCATGCAAATGCAAACGTGTGTCTGTGCGTTAGGGAGATTTCCCTCGATCCTAGTGCCTGAGTGCCAGTGCTGATAATAAGAAGTCTGAGTCCAGTCATGGAAATAACATCTCATATATAAGGAAAGCCCATCAAGGCAGTACATAACGTCACTGAGTACAAGCAGAATCGATAGCATGACCTCGACCAACAAGCCTGGTGATGGTCAGCATACAACAACGATCAAAACAAAAGGAATACAAATAGTCAAGCACGGCCACGAGCGTGAAACTCTTCTAGCAACCCCTTCGTTTCTGGATGATCAGGCCGAGTGAGCAACCCTTCGACGAGTAACTCTCTCTGCATAATGGTGTATTGAAGACCTTCGACCGAATCTTCCCATGCTCCTTCGCCGAAGCAATCTTCTAACTTCCGCTTCTTGGATGCAAACGTCAGCTTGCGCTCCTTCAGGTTAGCAAGGGCCTTGTAGAGTTAGCCTTCAGCGGCATATCTGCGAGCGGTTTCTTCATCAAACCTTTTCTCACTAGCCTTCACCTGGGCTTTCAGCTTGGAGATCTGTTGCTTCAGCTTATCCTCCCGTTCTTTGTCGTTGGCTAGGGTGGCCTTCCAATGCTTATTAAACTTGGATATCCTCCGATACGCCTCATCCAAGTGCTGCTTCTTAGTAGCCAGTACATCATTGACAACTTTGAAGTCTCGACCCATGCGCTCACGCTCAGCTATCTGCTTAGTCAGATCTGTCCCCAGCTGGTTCACCAGCTCTGTTTGCCTCTTGAAGGAATGAACAGCTTCGTTTCTCTCGCTTCTGAGTTGAGCCAATTCTTTCTCCAGTTCTTCATTCGCCTTCTTCAATTCGTCTCGCTCAGCTAACACCTGATTATGCGGCTGAATGGGCACGGTAGTAGGCTCTTCAATCACTGGAGGGCTTTCTGGCTTGGCAGGAAGAAACGGCATCCCTATAGCATCTGCTCTGGCTCTGATCCATGCCACATACGGAGGGTAGGCTTGACTATTGCTTCTCCCTAGCAATGGTCTTCCCCTCTTACTGATACCATTCCAAGCGCGCTGAAGCTTAGATAACATATCCCCCTCTAGAAGACCAGTGAGGTACAGAGATTCCTGTACCTCTTCATCCTTCGGCGGAGCTCTCAAAGCATAAGCAAACTGTCAGACCAGCAAAGACGGATTATAGTTTATACAGCCCTTCCTGCCTATCAAAGGCACGTTCGGAAACCCGCTGCAGCTGAAGATAATCTCGGTACCCAACCTATCTCTGTCAAACCAGTCAATATCCTCTGCAGATAGACCCATCAAACGCTCGGACCACTCAGCTGTGGCTGCAGACGAAGCAAAGGGATCCTTCTTGGGTAGATGACTATCAAGCCATTTATAAAGCAGGGGTACGCAGCATGAGACATTCTTGCCCCTTCTGTTCTCGTTTTTATAGTGGATGGAATGGTAGACATCTCCTATCAAGGTAGGGACTGGATTCCCTGAAGCAAAGATGCGAAAGGCGTCGAAGTCTACAAAATCGGGCATACTGGGGAACAGAATGATGCCATATATGCACAGAGCGAGAATGGCGTTGAATACGACCCAACATCCGTCTTTGGCGCATTGCTGAGCCTTTCCCACTAAAAACTGCAAGGAGAAACCGGGAACCTTGTTCCAACTAGACAACACCAACTCGGAGGCATCCAGATGAAGTGAAGGGAATCTGCCTCTTGAAAGGCACACCTAACAAATCAGCATATTCCTCTAGTGTGGGAGCGAGAACAAAATCCTGGAAAGTAAAGCATCTCAACGGAGGATCGTAGAACTGCAGCAGAGCGTGCAACCCATTCAACTCGAACGCAGAAGGTTTACGAACCAAACTGAGCAATTTGCCATAAGACTTTCTGAACTCATCTCTCACAGAATCATCTGCTAAAGCAATCAAACCAGTCAGCTGAACCACATCAGGGGCAGGGAGCTTGTAAGCCACGGTCTTCCTCAAAGAACCCATAACAATACAAAAGAAGGCCAGAAATCCTGAATCGGGGAAAATGGTACCTGCAACACAGACACACGTTAATGAAATGCAAATGAATATGCAAAGCAATGTAAAATGCAATCATGCAGCAGGAGATCAAGGCAACTGTGCTGTGGAGATTTTGTATCAACAAAACCATAATCCTGCTCTATCAAGAACAACCACTATCTCTGATAAGAAGAAAACCCTGGTATCGGACCACAAATCTGCTCTGTCAAGAACACATACACATAGGACCATAAATCTGCTCTGTCAAGAACAAACATCTGATAATAAAGACCTCTGATATAGGAACAAAACTCTGCTCTGTCAAGAACAAACATCTGATAATAAGGACCTCTGATACAGGACCAAAACTCTGCTCTGTCAAGAACAAGCATACATCTGCAGATGAGATCCACAGATCCCAATCACAAACCTGTTCTATCAAGAACAAATACACATCTTTGAAGATAAGGTCCTCTGATACAGGACCATAACTCGGCTCTGTCAAGAACAATCATATATCTGATGATGAGAACCTCTGATACCAACAAAACTGATTCACTATCAAGAAAACCAAGAAGTCTGAAGGTTAAGGTTTCCTGCAACAAACCCAACCCTGCTCACAGGTATGGACCTAAACTGACTCAAGTTCGGCATCCTATGCGGTCATCAGCGTCACAGACATTCAAGAGGGGTGATACGATACCCAGAAGGTGTGGCATCACCAGCTCATAAAGAGGCCTCACTCGGCTGAATCCCAAATGATCGGTCCCCAGAGTCGACAATCCTCCAAACCAACAACCCCCTCAACCCAAAGGGTTGAAAAAGAAGTCAACCGGGAGAACCTCGTCTGAGCGTGGATTTCATGAGACACTAGTGCTTGCCAAGCAAGCACGCGCCCACTAATTTCCACAACTAATGCTAAGTACACTCAAGCCTGGGTCTGGCTTCTCACTCATCAAAATGCCCCTCCCACAACAGCACAGATAATCATATCATACTGAAAGTAAAGTGCGGGAAATAAAATGCGATAAATAAACACAACCCAACAAGTAATCATACAAGCGTTAGGATTGACTCGCATAGGGAACCGGAGAACCAGAGACTCTGGGTTCGATCCCCAGCAGAGTCGCCAGCTGTCGCTTTCGCGAAAATAAGGTACCAGCAAAACAGGAGAGTCGCCACCTTTCGTTATTCATCCCTCGGAGCGGGAAAGGAAACGATCGGAAAAACCTGACAAAAAAGGTATAAGACAAGGTCATCGCAACCATTGTCTGGGTTCGGGAGTCGGTTACACAAGGGGAAGGTATTAGCACCCCTCACGTCCGTCGTACTCGACGCGATCCACGCTTGTTGTGTTTACTGGACGAGTTGGTTTTATCTATCTACCTATCAAGGCTTGTCGGAAAAGAAAAAGAAAATGATACGGCAAAGCGTCACGCTTTATGCCTACGTATTCCCATCAGAGAATGAGAAATCAGAGTCAATGTAGTTCGACTTACGACGGGTTACGGGGAAGGTGGCTCGCCAATACGTCAGTATTGTGCCTACGTACTCTCAACAGGCATGAGATCAGAGCTTACGTAGTTCGGGATGATACAGATTACGGGAATTCAGATTCATCTGTTTTATCGAGTAGGGTTAAACAGCAGTTCCAGTAGTTAGGGACAAAGCTTGTTTGCGGTAGAACTGGAGTTTAATGACACTCTTTTCTTCAGAAAAGCTTCCTTTGAATTATGGGCCCACGGGGCAAAAAGGTTTGAAGTTTGTTTTCTGTCTTTTACAAAAGAACTGCTTTTTATTGTGTTTGCAATTTCAATCACACTAAAGACTATGACCTGAGAGTGAATGCGCCACATGTCACCCAAAGGGTGCCATACTAAACATCCAGACTGTTGAAAAGAAGCTCTCCAACAATCCTTTCTCAGATAGCTTAAGGCTTGTAAAGTACGAAAGAAATCATTCATGATTACTGTATCTTAAGCTGTTTTGAGATGAGAAGAGAGGGGCTCAACTAAGGGGAGACTATCAAGTCCTAATGTTGTCATGCCAAGGATTTATCCTATGGTTGAGGTTTGAAACAGGGAACTCCTAGAAGTTATCATGCATAGGTTTCAACCTAAAGTTCTATCATCACTTCCTTATCAAAGGAACTGAGAGTCCTAAAGGATCATGTCAATGATAAACAGAAACAGATAAAGCATCAGCTTAAACAGTAAATAGTAAACGACTGTAAAATGCATGCAATGCAAGTGAGGGAGGAAATGTGTGTGGGGCATCAGCCTCCACAAGCTCATCTCAACCTCAAGCCAGATATGAATGACAGTAATCATACAGAAGAAATAACAAGCTATCAAGCAAAATAGAAGTGACTGCAATCATACAGAAGAAATAACATGCTATCAAGCAAGACAAACCACATGGGCAAGGGTGTTGGGCTCTACCGAATACCCGCAAGCAAAGCCATACAGTAACAATACAAGCAGAGGGAGCAACTCAACCTCTAGTGCAATCATGCTCCTAGATTAAAGTCAGTCTAGATATGAACCTATTCTAATGCATCAAGCAAGTCAAACAAGGCATATGAATACAACAAAGAAAATAGATAGGAAAGCAGATCAACCCCTCTCTCCATTCCAAGCTTCAGCTCTTCTGACAGCAACCCCAGTCTTCAGACTTCAACCACCCTTCAAGGCTATCAGCTTCATTGGCAAGTATCAACTTGCTTCTCCAGGTTTCAACCCATCCAACATAAGTATCCACTTATTCTCTATTCTTCAAGCTTCAGCTCTTCAGTCACTTCCACCTTCAGGCTTCACTCTTAACTACAAGTATCAACTTGATTCCATCAGGCTCTCCAAGCATCAGTGTAAGTGTCAACTTATCCTTTATTCCTCAAGCCTCAGCTCCACACTCAATCTCAACTGAATCCTCTTCATAAGTATCAACTTAGTCTTCAAGCTTCAACTCTCTTTGCTTCACCAGTATCAACTTGGTCTTCCTCATCTACAAGCTTCATCTTCTCAGAGTAATATTCAATCACCTGGAAGTGTCAACTTCATCCTTCAATTCTTCAAGCCTCAGCTCTTCACTCAATCTCCCCTGAATCTTCAAGCATCAACTTGTTCTTCTTGCCCTTCAAGCTTCAGCTGCAATGGCAATGCTCAAGGAATCATCCTCTTCCACACTCTTCAATGAAGTCCTCATCTTCAAACTCAAGTCTAACATCTTTCAAGATACTCAAACCAGAATACAATTGATTTAACAGAATGAGTGGAAATGATAAACAACTTATTGACAACCAAAGGAAGCCTGTAAGGGTTCATCATTATGAGAGACTGGTTCCCTCAAAGTTCTACTTCCCAGATAAAGCCATTCATCCCTCCAAAGGAGGGATGTGAATATCTAAGAAGGACTTTTAGTCATTGGGAGGAATGGAAGCACAAGATGCTTTCCATATTTGTGAAAGAAATCATTCTAACTCTAAGGCTCTCCCTATGTCTCCTAACTCCTAAATCTTCATCAGACACCTTTAGGCACCAACAACTCCAAGCTCCAAGCAACTTCAAGCAACTTCACCTTGTCTTCAATCTCAACCAAAGGCAAACCAAGCAAAAACCCTAATCTAAGGGAACTAAAGAAGGTCAAACTAGTTGAGTTAGTAAGTTAGGATCACCTAAAACCTAGTACTAAAGTTAGTCCTAACTAAAATACTAAAACCAATTATAAAATCCTACAAAAATGACTATGGGAACCTAGGTCAATCATGACTCTACCACATTAATTTCAGAGATCAAATCATCGAATTAGACCTAGAAATAAATTCTACATTATGAGGTACTAAACCTAAACCCTAAAAGGAAGCCCCTAAATCTCAATCTAGAAAGCACACCTATTTTCATCACAAAAATGTGAGAAAAAATCTATGGGATCATACATGTATAACCTAATCACACACAAAAAATTAGGATCAAAGTCATCACCACATGATCAAACAAAATTCCACAAAATTATGCATCAAACATAACCATTTTAATATCAATTAAAATGTAAAATTCCCATAAAATCATAAAATGCATGAAATGAAAATATTTTTTTCTCTAAAAAAAACTAGACTCAATCATGAGTAAAATGCAAAAAGAATGGGATTAATTGGATTAATTTTCAATTTTATATGATTTTTCCAAGAACCATGAATAAAATGGAAAAATAAAAGAAAATCAAACAAAATAATCACACGCGCGGTGCAGATAGCAATGATACACAGTTCAAACTATGGGTTGGGCCATCAGGGGGTATGGATAGTGGTTATTTCATTAAACCCTGACTCAGCACTCAAATGAAACGATGTGTTTCATTAATTCAGATCCTTCACAAACTGAGATTAAAACGTGGCCGTTGGATGAGAGTCATAGTCCAAGTCAAACCAAGATCTAATGGTCCCAGAGTCATCTCCTACCTTTTGAACCTATGAACTTCGCGCCCAGCTCCGGCCACCACCGGTGGTGCTCCGGTCATCTTCCTCAACCCCAATTCTCTCTAGGACCCTCCATTGCAAATGGTCAATACATGAAACTTATCCCAAATTCCCTCACAAACTCATTCATGCCCTTAATTCAACCTAAATCCTCAAGATTCAGCATATACAATTCTCAACCGAAAATGGTAATACCCTAAATTGGTCACTAATTCTCAAATTAATGGTCTGAAAACCTTCCTACACCATTCTACAATGCAACTAACACCTTAATTCGTCTTGATTCTACCTAATTCATGCTAGAGGAAGAAAGTTACTAACCTGAAAATCTTGGATGAACAGATGCACTAAACCTTCAAACCAAGCTCTCTAATCTTTCAGACACGATCAATGAACCCTCTCCTTGCTTCTGTATGCAAAAGAACCGGTTGAAAGCTCCTGAATCTTGAAACCCGATGGTGAGTTGCAGGTGGAAAAATTCAACTGCTCATGCACGATTCAGCCATGAATTCTCTTGGATTATGATCTGGATTCAATCTCTAGCATTCATGGAAGAAGTTTCAATCAAGAAAATGGATGGAAAGTGAAGAATTTGGTGAAACCGAATTCAATTGCAAGCTATGGAACTTCAATCTCAATCTATGCTCTCTCCTTCAATCATCACCAGCCCTTGCATTGGATCACCTCTACTCAATATATAGATGATGTATTAGTGATCTAGAACCCTCTAGATCCTTCTAATGAGACTTTCCACTTCTCATGTCATGAGATTTTCAATCACATATCATGATATGCATAGCTCTGTTTGCAGCTTGAAACCAACCTCATTCACTTCCAATTTCTCCCCTAGTGACATTTTGAAAGTGTTTAGCTTGCAAAGGGTCTTGATCATGCCTTGATTCTATGTTTTGCACATGTTACTTAATATGCAAGTAATCACTTTTCAAAGCAAGTCCATCAATTGAATTTCAATTCAAAAATGTGGCTAAACCAATGTTATTAAAATGTTTTCTAGAGGCAAAATGATATATTACATGCCATGGTTTGGATGTGTAGGTTGAAAATATCAATTTCCAACTTTGATTCATTTAACTTATACCCTTATTTTAGGTCATTTTTGCAACTTTGAGCTACAAGAACTTCCAACATCTCATGACCTCCTTACTAGCCTTAAAACATCATTTTGAACAAGTTTGATGTTGAAGATTTTCCCATTTGAAGCTTGGAAATAGGAGTTATGGCCTTATGGTTGAAATGACCTGTAATCTCCAAATGACCAAAATGCCCTTGACTTGTCAAAGCCATAACTTGAGTTCTACAAATCCTATCAAGGACTTCTAGTACTCTCTAGAAATCTACGAGGATAAGGAACAACATTCATATTGACCAAAAGTTCATAGGAATCATCCTTCTTGGGAAAACGTTTGATGCAAGTTGGGTAACTTTCAAGCCCCCAGATTCACATACCTCAGATGACCTGTAACTTGTCAAAGTCATAACTTGAGTTCTACAAATACTATCAAGGACTTCTAGTACTCAAATTAAAGCTAAGATCAAGCTCTACAAAATTCATGTTGGGGGTAAGATGAGATAACAATAACATCTTGAGCTAAACTGCCTTGAAGATAGGGGTCAAACTAGGGGATTTTACACTGTCAAGCCTTAGAAACCCTAGCTTGAAACTTCTCAAACTCTTCAATCATGAAGAGTAGATCTTGAAATAATCCTTATAGAATCTCAATGCATCAATCCATGATCACATGGCTCTTGGATTAGGTCTCAACCTTCCTCAAATCATCAGTTGACCTAGGGTTGACCCAGTCAAACCCTAACTGCACCACTCATGGCTGAGTCTTCTTAACCTTACACAATGACCTATCTAGGCTCCATGATGGCTTTCAAGAAATCTCATAAGCTCTCTCAAGGCTTCAAGTCCACATTCTTGGCTTCAGAATCATCTGATGGCTTCCCACAACTCTCAAGTTAGGAGACACACCCTCTTGGTTTCAACCACTCTCTCTAGGGATCCTCTGACTTCTCTGACAAGGATATCAACCCTTGGACACTTGAATAGGCTTCTTAGCTAGCTTCAAACTCTTGTATAGATCTTGATTGGTACTCATACCTCTTGATCTCCTGCATACATGTCAATGAAATGCAAATGATAATGCTAATGTGAATGCAATGAAACATAAGCTAGGTAAAGAAATGTTGGGCAAATTTTGGGGTGCAACACAAACCAACAAAAATCTCATTTGACAAACTCAGGGCAGGAATTGGTAGCAGGCACAGGCAACATCATGATCTCCAAAAGTTTCAGCAGCAATACAAATGCATACATCACATATTTACAACAAACATCATATAATCAAACCAGCTAGACACATTGAACTCAGGCTGAAGATATAGGCAAGCTTGATATTCTAACCAAAACAAGCACAATAGTTATAGAAAAACAAATCCCTAAAATTCAGACATAGTTTAGGTGCAGATATGTAACATGAAATGATTAGCAAACTTATCCAGACATAATAATGACCAAAACCAATAACAAGAGCTGGTAGATTAGTGTACAAGCTACATTTTTTACATCTTAAGCACCAAACATGTCAAGAAATGCTTATGAAAGAAAAAGAAAAGGATAGTGACCACTAACCTTTTGTAGACCTTCACACAAACTTGTTGTAGTATGCAATACCTTGAAAATGCTTCTGCTGCTGTCCAACCAGAATTTTGATGAAAACAGCTTCCTTGTGCTTGAATAAACTTGTGACAAGACTCAAAATAAATGAGGATTGTGTTGTTCTATGTCATGGATGTTGCACCCTAAAATTTGCTCAACCTACTTCACTTGGTTTATGTTTCAATTGCATTAGCATTTGCATATAGAGTCATGTACATAGTCTAATCATTTGCATAGCATAGCATAGCAAGTCATTCAACAAGGGACCAAGTACTATTCTCATCTCTATGAGCCTATCAAGAGGTTATTGTTCAAATTCAGGCCATCCAAGTCATCAGAAAGAAATTGAAGTCTAAAGAAGTCATTGGACCAAGCAGTGGATCTATCTCCTATCTTGAGGGTATTTGAAGACCATCAAAGAAGTTGTGAGCTGTGAATTGAGGTCATGGAGGGTATATAGACATCATGGGGGACATGGAGAGTCATTTTGAAAGTGAGACAAGTCATTGATGTGATTACAAGAGTTGCAGTTGAAGACAGTCAACTAGGGTTTCATCTGGGTCAACCCTAGGTCAACCCTAGGTCAAATGATTGATTGAAGGGCACCAAGGCCTGTTTGAGAGATGTGGGATTCCTCATTTTACATGTAGATATGGATGTGGTGTTATGCCAAGGAGAAATCAAGAGAAATCAAGAAGAAGAGAGGTTTCTAAATTAAGGTTTCTGTGTAAAATCCCCTGGTTTAGGTCAAACTTCCAAGCAAGATGCAAGCTTCAAATGGATCCTTGGCCAACATGAAACTTGTAGAGGATCTCAAGACATTTAATTTGAGTGGTGTAAGACATCAAGGAGATTTATAGAACTCAAGTTATGGTTCTTGCAAGTTACAAGTCATCTGAAGTATCTGAAATTTTGTCTGTGAAAGTTACTTGTCTTCTAAGCAATTTTTACCCCTCAATGAGCTTTCAAATGGATTTCTGGTCAACATGAGAGTTGTTCATAATTGTCTTAGCTTTATAGAAAGGTATGGTGTGCCTTCATCTGATTTGAGGAACTCTACTTATGACCTTGGCAAGCAAAGGGTATTTTGGTCATTTGAGAATTACAGGTCATTTCAAGCCTATGCCCAAAACTCATACAAGGAAGCTTCAAATGGAAAACTTCACAACATCAAACTTGCTCCAAATGACATTTGGAGTCTAGAAAAGTGATCATGAAAGTTTGGAAATGCTCATAGCTCAAGGTTCCAAATTTGGTCAATTAAAAGGTGAATTTAATGAATAAAAGTGACCTAAAAATGAGATTTTTCATACCATGTCCAAATGGGATGAAATTATAAGTCATTTTGATTGGAAAGAATGTTTTGAGATGATTGGAAATATTAGATTTTTGAGTTTAGTTCAAAGTTTGGAATTTATCATTGGTTGCTTATGTATGAAGTTACACATGCCAAAATTCAAGGGATTGGAGTGCAAGAAAGTTCTAACAAGTTCTAGAGTGTTCCATGAGCATCTATATATTGAATTGAGTGGATCCAATCAGGGGTTGGTGATTCATTTTGGTTGAAACTCATAGTTGCATCTCATTCTTCAATTTTGCAAATTCATTCCAAACTCTATCAAATCTTCATCATTTTCCAAAATTCTTGATCCTATCATCATCTATATTCATCATAGAGCAAGTTTCCATCAAGATCTGGCTGAATTGAAGTAGAATTCGTGTGCTACCAAGTGTATCATCCAAATTGCAAAAGGAAGTGGTTATGGCAATCCAAGGTGTTTAAGCAAGTGTTGTTGCATACAGAACCAAGAACCAAGTCTATTGATCAAGTCCAAAGCATTGCAAGCTGTGGATCCAAGGATTTCTGCATATGTTTTCAATTTTGCACCAGGTTAGTGTTTTCTTCGAATTAGCATAGATTAGTTAGCATGATGTAGAATTCTTAGGTTAGAACTGTTAGGAATAGTTAGATGAATGATTCTGATGAATTTGAGGGCATTTCATGGAGTTCACCATTGGAGCACTAATTCTGTTGAGCCTTAGAACACTTAGGTTAGGGCATGTTAATCTTAGCTAGATAGATTAGAATGATCAACATAGCATGTAGAACGCATTAGTGTAAGAGTTAGCAAGAATCATCAAGGTTGATCTCAGTGTAAAGTGATGGAACCAAGGTCTTCTACCTATCGGGTTTGGCTCTAGATTGAGTTTTGGAGAAAACTGAAACCATGGTTGTGTGGAGGAGAAGATGTAGAGCAATTTTGTTTTTTATGGATCTGAATTTCATGGAGAAACGAAGCTGTATGAGAGGGTGGAAGTCTGGTTCATGAAACTTCATGCAGGGTTCATTAATGGTGAAACCCTAGCTCGTTGGAGAAGAAACATGAGGATCGTTGGATCATTCCCAAGACTTTGACTCAGAAGCGCATCCAATGGCCAGAATTTAAAGATGAAACGCGAGGGAATTCTGAAACGCCAAAACACGTCGTTTCATTAAACGACTCAGACTGGGCTTAGTGCACTCATGCTATCCACACCACCATTTCCAAGGCCCAAACCAATTGAACTGAATTCATTGCTTTTCGCACCGTTTTTGCGTTATTTTTCTTTAGTTTTTTTCTGACTTAACTGGGCCCAGACGCGCCTTGCTATGCGCACCCCCAATCTGGGCCCATCCTTCATTTTTCAATGCAAATCATGACTAACTGCACCCCTAACTCTTTTATTTTCATTTTAATTTCTTTTATTTTTGTTAATTCTTTGAAAAATCATAACAAATAGAAAATTCCATATTTTTAAGTGGTTGTTTTTGCATCTGTTTTATATTTCTGTTAAAAAAATTGTCATATAATAAAATTAGCATTTTATTTTGTTTTTGCATTTTTAGTATATTTTTCTTTTAAATAGGTTTTAAATGATGTTTAGTTTAATACTTGATCTTGTTGATTTTAGTTTAGCTAGATCTTTTTATATTTTGGACCCATTCTTTTTAGAGTACTTCACTTAGGACTTTAATTTTCATATGAGATTTAATTAATGATTTTAGGACTAAATTTTAGATGGTTTGTTTAGGTGTGATTAGGAGAATCAAAATTAGGGTTTAGATATAACATAGGTGTAATAAATCATTTCTTTTAGGAGTTGTAGTTTGAATTTTGGGGTATGGGACTATAGGGGTATTATGGGTAAAGAATAGATCCCTTAGAAAATATTAGGCTTCCCCTATTCTACTATTACTATTAGTATATTGCTTGTATTTGATTGATTGCGTGGTGTGCCCTCTCTAGGGTTATTATTTGACTGTGTGGGGTATTGGGCCTGCTTGGGGTTTGGGGTTTGAGCTGAAGACTGTGCTGATGAAGCCCATTGAAGATTAAAGAATGAAGACCAATTTCCAGAGTTGATGAAGAGTATCTCTTGCTGGAAGCTATTGAAGGTTATAGGACTTAGGAGTTAGGCAGAGCTCTAGAGTAGAAAACTTGATTCACAAACATGGAAGGTCTTGGTTGCCTCCATCCCTCTCTATGATGCAGAGTCTCTCTAAGACATTCACCCCCTTCCTTTGGAAGGCTTGGTGATAGTGTCTAAGAGATAGAACTCTTGAGAGAAACATTCTATGTGTGGTTAGCAGTCTGTTTGCCACCTTTGGTGGCCAACTAATTGCTTAACACCCCAGTTCATCCTCTTGATTGGTTCCTCAGCCTGGAGATTGGGACTTGAAGAAAAGCCATTGGGAGATTGAAGATAGAGGCTTTGCTTGAAGGCTTGAAGATGAAGATTGATGCTTGCTTGGGGTGTGTAGATGTTTGGAGATGACTTGAAGACGGATGTTGGTGAAGATTTTTGCTGTTTATAATTCTTGATGTATTGATTGAATTTCCCTGACTGTATTGCTTGCTGTTTAACCTGTTAGGTTGAAAGTGAATTCTGTTCACTTTTGCCTATTGTTTTCTAGGTTCGAGGTTGAGTGGGACTCCCTTGCCTCGCTTGTATTGTTGCATCCATGCATTTTACTGCTTTATTGTATATATTCTTTTGTTTCTGTTTCCGTTTATCCCTTAGGATCTCTGTTTCTCTCTAGGCAAGAGAGGAGCATGATAGGTATTAGGTCTTAACCCATGCATGATAGCATTAGGTTAGTTTGGTTCCCTTTTAAACCATAGGTTAGAGTTCTGTCTCTTCTTTCTCAAAACAAACAGAAAAACACAATAAATCTTTCAAACACAATAAAAGACACTTCTTCCGTAAAAGAATGTGAACTCATCAAGACGTCATTTTTGTCCGCTGGGACTGTTAATCAGAAAAACCCTTTTTCAGAAGGAATAAAACAATCAAGACAGACTTGTGTCGTACGTGGCCCGAACTACGTTTGCTCTGATCTTTCATGCTGTGTGAAAGTACGTAGGCATAGGATGCGATATCCTAGCGAGCAACCTTCCCCTCCTTTCCCGTAGGTAGGCGAACTACATTGACTCTGATATCTCGTTCCAGACGGGAATACGTAGGCATAAAGTGCGATACTTTGCCGAGTCATTTTCTTTTCTTTTAACCCTTGACCTGTAGAGTAGATAGAATAACAATCCATACCAGAAAACAAGCGTGGATCCCGTCGAGTACGACGGACGTGAGGGGTGCTAATACCTTCCCCTTGCATAACCGACTCCCGAATCCAGGTTTTGGTTGCGATGACCATACCTTTCCCCGTTTTGTGGTAGGTTTACCTCGAGCGTTTCCTTTCCCTCCGTTGGGATAAATAACGCACGATGGCGACTCTTCTATTCAGCCGGCGCCAATTTTCGCAGTAGCGACAATGGACAGTTGATATATCATATATCAAGGGTTTGTGGATGGTTAGAATGAGGAAAACAATTATGGTCAATGGTTTGGCAAATTTTGAGCATATGGCAAACTTGTTTGGTTTGAGAGTTGACTTTTGGGAGAATGGTATTTTTGGGTGGTTTAAGAGTATGAACACCTTCTACACAACATTTATGGATTGTGCAGATGGTTTTTGGTGGTTTGGAATGTGTGTAAATGAGTTTGGACAGCCAACTGCCCAAGACAGATTTTGGTGAAACTTGAGATTTTGAAAAATGAGGTGAGTGAGAAATGAGTGAGAGCTGTGATTTCCTCTTGGTTCTAAGAGTGCTCTGGTGTGTAAATGACATAAGGGGAGCCTCTATTTCTAGGAAAATGAGGGATGAGGACAGATTTGTAATCTTGGCATTTTGGAGGGATATTGAAAAGGAAACCCTTGGCTTGAGGTTTGGTACAGCTGCAAGATTCAAATCCTTGCCTCAACTGATGAATTGTTCAAGTGGAAATGAATGACATAATGGTGATTAGAGTGGCTAGGCATATAGAGGGTTGTTTGCTGCAAGTGGCAAAAGTTTCTCTTCCTTCCTTCTTTAATTGGTTATTATATTGTCAACTTGCTTACAAGTTGCAAAATCCATCAATCCCTTCTTTCTTCTAGTTTTCCATTCATCTAAGCCTTATATTATCAGAATGAAACATAATCCAATGGCTGAGGATGGTCCTAGTTGTTGAAAATTTGATTTGGGAAAAAGATGAAATGGTGACTCAAGTGTTAAAACACCATCTTGTTAAATTCATAACTCTCATCTAATAAGGGCTATGGAGGAGTTCTACCATATTTTAGAAAGCCCTCATGTAGCTCTACAACTTTCATGTTTTCATGAGTTTTTATATTCCCAAAGGAACTTGGCCAAATGACCTCTCAAAGTTGTTGAAAAACAAGCCTAAAAGTGAAAATTTTCTAAGTTATTTTCCCTTCTTGTAATGGATTTGATCATAACTCCAAATCTATGCATTTTCTGATGATGGACCACTTTGGGGCTTTTGCAAGACTTGTCAAGAGCTTTCCAATGAGCTTTGAACCAACTCAGTTGGATGTGTGGTTAAGGAGTTATGGTCTTGCCCCTTTCAAAACCCTAATTCCCGACTTTTGCGATTACTCCTCAACCCTTGATCCAATGGTCATGAAATTTTATGGGTAGATGAAATATGTCATTAGGAACATTTTTGATTCACATCTTGAGGTCAGATTCCTTATGAGTGAAGAGTTGACTTTTCGGTCAACCGAACAATCGATCGGTGACTACCGAACCGACTGTTGATGCTCCGGGCCTTTTGAAGCTTTGAAACTTCTTGAATGGACTTTAACAAGCCATATGAACCTTATGGACCATGATCCCACCATTGTAACACCTTTTAGATCAAAAGTCAAACCACAGTTGACTTTTCCTACTCGAAAACCCTAACCGAGTATCCTGAACTTCACTGTTTTTGATTCCTGGGTGACAACCTCAAATTGGATTCATACTTGATCCAATGGAATACATTTGATGATGTGGAGTCTCAATTCAAGGAGAAACAATCCAAAATGTTGACTGATTAACTCTTGAAACCTCGATTTCGACTGTGCGGAACCCTGATTCCTGTATCTTAACAAAGACAAGCTTGAAACAGGTTAAGGTTAGATAATCAAATGAGTATGATCCTAAAATGATGATGAAGATCTAAGGGGTCAAAATTTGGGGTATGACAGTTTCCCCTATTTAAATATCTTTACTAGATGACAATGAGAGATGACAATCCTCATAGAATCATAGTGAAAGGTATTTAAATATAGCAAATCAAAAATTGTGTCCCTTAGATCCGATGGTATGCAAAAGGAAAAAATGCGAGTATGCCATGAATCTACATGATGCTTTATCATGCTTGACAGATGCAGACACGCGGGCAAAGATAAAAGAATGGCAATACAACGAGTAACTACTCATGGGGGACCCACACACTAGGGAAAGATCCAAGGCAAAACAAACAAACTAGTTCAAACGTGACTAAAGATGCTGCTCAGGGGAATCTTTCACACAAGGGACACAAACTCCAACAGGAAAGACAAATCTTCATTGGGGGAAAAGGAGACAACACTCTGCTGGGGAAGAGGGCAATCCTCCACCGGGGAAACGAAGGAAAAGAGACACAAACCTCACTGGAGATAATCAGACGAAGTGTTTCCTATAACGAAGAGTTCGAACGGGATCTTCAGGAAAAGAACAGAAACAAGACCAGACGCACCGGGGATGCTAGTATCCACTAGATCTCTGAGACTCGAATGGGAAAGCAACGCTTTGCGGGGAATACTGGTGATGACCAGAACAACAAATTTCAAAGGGTGCTAGTTTCTACTAGACTTACAGGGGGTGATGGTGACGACCAAACCAAATAATCGGGAACTCCGAATTGCATTGATATAAGACAGGACTTCGGCTGGGGGGAATTGGTAACAACAAACCTCGGTGCTAATAACGATAAGCTTTTAAGCAGAGCCAGTAATCACTGGGCTTTTAAAAGATATGGTGACGACCAAAGCAACGATACCAATAACGATTGGATTTCAACAGTGCCAGTTACCATTGGACTTTCAAAATATACGGTGACAACTGGAATAACAATACTAATAACGATTGGATTTTTAAACAGTGCCAGTTACTACTGGACTTTCAAAAGATACGGTGACGACCAGAATAACAATACCAATAACGATTGGATTTTTAAAAAGTGCCAGTTACTACTGGACTTTTGAAAGAACTGCCAATTACCATTGGACTTTCAACAATGGGGACTGCTAGTAACGACTAGACTTCAAGGAGAGAAACTGGTGACGACTAGAACAACAATATCAGTAACAACAAGACATCCAAAGATACTAGTTACAACTAGGAACAAGCGGGGTACAGGTGACGACCTATAACCACACACAAACTTAGTAACAACTGAAGTAGAGAAATTGGTGATAATCAGCACCTTAAAAGGACAGAGGATGCCCAAACAAGCAAGACCACTGATAACAACCAGGAAGCAATCAAGACAAAATGTAACACCCAAAGACAACAAAGTCAAAGTAGATGCACATGATATGCCATGATGCTAATGATTATTGATATGCAGGAGCTGACTCTGACGAGAGACAGAAAAATATGGAGACTCAAGGGGAAAGATAGGTAAACACATCTATCTAACTGGGGACGCAATGAATCACACTGAATTCACAAAACAAAGGTGTTTGTAGATTCTTGGGAAATAAACCCAATTTGCTTGGGGAATAAGGCTTCAGGGAAGCTGGCCAGAATTGACAACGTAACTCTGAATAGATGCCCTAAATGTTTCCACTGAGGATGAGTCTACCATCACTAGAACGTATCTCATAAAGAAACCTGGGGAGAGGGTCTTCAATCTTGGTAACTACACACGACCGAATGAGCAACCTATCAAATCAATTCAACTGACATTCAATGGGAGATGTATTGAGACCGCACATCAAAGATTCTGCCACGTTAAGACTTTCGAGAGGTATTATTTCCACCAAATCTTTCCGTGAGCCAAAGTATTTTATGTTTTGTTAATCTCCAAAAGTTATTTTTAAATTCGAACCTAGCGCTTTCAAAATTATCATTGATCAATAAACGATGTTTTGCATAACAAAAGAAATAAAAACAATAGTAATTTGCAAAAGAATGGTCCAAAAACTGATTTCATTTAAGAATGGAATTTTGTCAATGACAGAACCCCATGGAATTTTTACAACATGAAAAGAAGGTTACATTGAATCCACTGACAATTCTACCCTTAATGACTAAAACTTTCCAAAACCTTGCTTCTAACAAGATCAGTTGAAATGGACTTCCTGTAAAATCTTCTGCAGAGGTGACAACCCATCTGATGCAGTGAAATGCATTTGTCCCTATCTTTTGCCTGGATTGCCCTTTCAGGTTTTCAATCCACCGGGCCGCTCTTTTTTGCCTAAGCCGCCCTTTCAGGTTTTCATTTTTTCTCATCCCTAACTTTTGCCTGGACCTCCTTTATAGGTTATGATCCAGCGGGATACGCATTATTGCATAAGCCGCCCTTGCGGGTTTTCGACTTATCGGGTTCTTTTTAGGCGTAATATTTTCATACTGCATCAGAATTCACCGGGTGTGTAAGCTATTCCCCATCCATTATTGTGAGAATTAACGAGACTCCTGAGAAGACTGTTTTTACAACAAACGGACCGTCATAATTGGGCATCCATTTTCCCCGTGCATCTTTGTGAACTGGCAAAATCTTTTTGAGCACAAGCTCTCCTTCTCGGAATTCTCGAATACCGACCTTCTTGTCAAAAGCTCTCTTGATCCTTTTCTGATATAACTGCCTGTGACATACTGTAGTCGTGCGCTTTTCATCAATAAGGTTCAACTGATCAAATCTTTCCCTCACCCATTCAGCTTCTTCAAGTTCGGTTTCCATTATAACTCTTAAGGAAGGTATCTCAACCTCAATGGGAAGTATTGAATCCATCCCATATACCAAGGAAAAAGGGGTTGCCCCTGTTGAAGTGCGAACGGACGTTCTATATCCATGCAAGGCAAATGGCAGCATCTCATGCCAATCCTTATACGTTTTCACCATCTTTTGCAAAATCTTCTTGATGTTCTTATTCGCAGCTTCGACCGCTCCATTCATCTTGGGACGATAAGGAGAAGAATTGTGATGTTCAATTTTGAAATCACCACACAACTCTTTCATGATTTTGTTGTTCAGATTAGTACCGTTATCTGTTATGATTCGGCCTGGGATTCCGTATCGACAAATAATCTCTTTTTTGATAAAATGGGCCACCACTTGCCGAGTAACATTGGCGTAGGATGTAGCTTCAACCCACTTTGTGAAGTAATCGATAGCGACCAGAATGAATCGATGTCCGTTAGAAGCCTTTGGCTCGATTGCCCCAATCATATTAATGCCCCACATAGAGAATGGCCAAGGTGACGTCAACACATTTAACAACGTTGGAGGCACATGCATCTTATCCGCATAAATCAGGCATTTGTGACATTTCCTGGCATATTGAATACAGTCAGTTTCCAAAGTCAACCAGTAATACCCAACCCTCAAAATTTCTCTTGGACATGGCATATCCATTGGCGTGAGTGCCAAATGTTCCTTCATGAATATCTTGCATTAACAAATCTTCTTCTTGTCTGTCGACACATCTAAGCAGGACCATATCATGATTTCTCTTATAGAGCACACCATTACTGAGAAAGAACTTAGAGGCCAATATTCTCAAGGCTTTCTTGTCAAGTGATGTAGCATCAACCGGATACTCTTGTTTTAACAAATAATTCTTTATGTCGTGGAACCATGGCTTGTTATCAACTTCTTCTTCAACCATCTGACAGTAGGCAGGCTCAGTCTTTCGTTCAATTCGAATGAGAGTAGCATCATTGAGATACCTGACTTTCCACATTGAGGCTAACATGGCTAGAGCATCGGCAATATGATATTCAGATCTCGAAACATGCTTGAAGGTGATCTCATCAAAATATTCAATCATTTAAACGATGTAGGCTCTGTAAGGGATCAAATTTTCATGTCTGGTCTCCCATTCACCTGTAACTTGATAAATAACCAAAGTTGAATCTTCACTTACTTCGAGAAGTTTGATTCTTAGGTCAATAGCTGCTTCGAGGCCAAGAATGCATGCTTCATATTCGGAAATATTGTTTGTACATTCAAAGTCTAACCTTGCTGTAAATGGAGCATAACCACCTTCTGGATTCATCAGAACGACACCTACACCATGCCCACTGTAATTTGAGGAACCATCAAGCATCATTTTCCACCAAAGACCCAGATCGAGACCTTCATCAGGACCTGGCTCTTCATAATCTTTTACCAACATAATATCTTCGTCCGGAAAATCAAACTTGAGAGGCTCGTAATCTTCAACTGGATGATCTGCAAGATAATCTGATAAAACACAACCCTTGATTGACTTCTGGGCCACATACTGGATGTCATATTCTAATAACAACATATGCCGACGGGCGAGCCTTCCTGTCTGAGCGGGCTTCTCAAAGATATACTTTATCGGGTCCATTTTTGAAATCAACAAAGTAGTATGACAAATCATGTACTGCCTCAAACGTCTGGCAGCCCATGCCAAAGCACAACAAGTTTTTTCTAAAAGTGAATATCGGCTCTCACAGTCGGTGAATTTCTTGCTCAAATAATAGATGGCATGTTCCTTTTGTCCGGACTCATCCTGCTGACCTAACACTCAACCCATTGAATTCTCGAGTACTGTTAAATACATGAAAAGAGGTCTTCCCGGAACAGGAGGTATTAAGATTGGAGGCTCTTGAAGATAGCCCTTAATCTTATCAAACGCTTGTTGGCAATCTGAATTCCAAACAACTATCTGATCCTTTCGTAACAATTTGAAAATGGGTTCACAAGTAGGAGTCATATTGGAAATAAATCTGGATATGTAGTTCAATCTTCCAAGGAAAACTCTGACTTGTTTCTCAGTTTACGGAGCCGGCATATCTTGAATGGATCGAACTTTATCTGGATCTACCTCAATCCCTCGGTGGCTAACAATGAAACCAAGTAATTTCCCAGATCTCACTCCAAAAGTACACTTGGCTGGGTTTAGTCTCAACTGATACTTTCTGAGTCTCTCAAACAATTTCAATAAATGGTTTAAATGGTCCTCTTCACTCTGAGATTTGGCGATCATATCATCAACGTACACTTCTATCTCCTTATGCATCATGTCATGAAACAATGTCACCATGGCTCTTTGATAAGTGGCACCAGCATTCCTCAACCCGAAAGGCATGACTTTGTAACAGTAAGTTCCCCAAGGAGTAATGAAAGTGGTTTTTTCCATATCATCTGGATCCATCTTGATTTGGTTGTATCCGGAGAAACCGTCCATAAACGAGAAAACTTCAAAGCGAGTCGTATTATCCACCAATGTATCAATATGCGGCAAAGGCAAATCGTCCTTTGGACTGGCCTTGTTCAAATCCTTATAATCCACACACATTCTGACCTTCCCATCTTTCTTCGGTACAAGTACAATATTAGCTACCCATTTGGGGTACTTGGATACTGCCAAGAAACCTGCATTAATCTGTTTTTTCACTTCATCTCGAATCTTAAGAGCCATGTCAGGTCTAGTTCTTCGGAGCTTTTGTTTGACTGGCGTGCATTCTGGTCGGAGCGGTAGCTTGTGGACCACTATGTCTGTGTCCAAGCCTGGCATATTCTGATATGACCAAGCAAATACATCCACATACTCTTTTAAAAGCTTTACCAATGACTTCTTGACTACTGCCCCAAGTGTTGCCCCAATCTTGACCTCTTTCTTGTCTTCTTCGGTGCCAAGATTAATAACATCTACCTGCTCCTTGTGAGGTTGAAACTCTGGGTGCTCATAACATGCCATTTTTTCCAGTTCATCAGGGATCTCAAAATCTTCGTCCTCATCTTCGGCTTGGTATATTGGCGAGTCAAAGTCAGGAGGGAAAGCAAAGTCAATGGATTCAACGGGTTTTGGGGTATCACTGCATGTTGGGATGTCTTAATTTATTAAAACACACAAGGATAAATGCAGCAATCAAGAAAACTGTTTTGATGATTATTTTAGAAAATTGCCATCTTCTTTTTAAACATGGAAACAAAAACAATTAAGGAAACAACAATAAAGGATTTAACAAAATAGTTCATTAATCATAATATTCTTGAAAGTACGGGGCCCTTACAAAATTCATCCTATAGCCTCGAGCATGTCAATGGAGGTTTAAAGATAAGATAACAACAAGTAAAGAAAAACAAACAAATTACTTCGGCACAGGAAAGATCACGGGAATCCCAACAGCCTCCCAATTTGCTAAAGCAGCTTCACAATGATACACCAAATGTTCAATGTCCTCTTCTTCAGAATCTTCTCCCACGACATTGACTTGGAATCCTCCACTGATGAACACCTCTTGGATAGTCTTCGGACCTCCTTCGGCGTGTGTTGACGCTTCGACATGAGTTGGTTTGTAACCCAACCCTTGGCGTCTCAATCTTGCTTTCACTTCAATAACCTCTCCCCAACCTGCATGAGTACCCTCTTCTAATGTAGACTTGATGCTCTGAACGGATGCAAAAGATGGACCGCTCTTTGCCACTGTGTTTTCTATCATCACTGCGTTAGCTATTTCAAGCGCTTGGAATGAAGTTTCCAACGCATCCTCATATGCCTCAATATACCTGAATGACGATAAATTACTTACCATCAAGTCTTCTTCACCATGCACAATTACCAGTTTGTCATTCATAACAAATTTCATCCTTTGATGCAAAGTGGAAGTCACTGCCCCTGCAGCGTGAATCCAAGGTTGTCCCAACAAACAGCTGTAAGCCGGGTTAATGTCCATTACATGAAATGTGATATCGAACACGTGAGGGCCTATCATAATTGGCAATTCCACTTCCCCAACAACCGTTCTTCTGGAACCATTAAAAGCCTTTACAATTAACGACGTCAGCTTCATCTCTGCCCCTGCATATGCTAACTTTGCGAGCGACCTTTTAGGCAACACATTCAACGAAGATCCGGTATCAACCAAGACTCGCACTAACCTGTCCTCTTGACATCTGATAGATACGTGCAAAGAACGGTTATGATTACGTCTTCCTCGTGGCAACTCTTCATCACTGAAACGCAGAGTATTGCAAGCTATAATATTGGCTATTACCGAATCAAATTGGCCAGGGGTTATATCCTTCGTCACATGTGCTTGCATTAACACCTTCTGTAGAGCCTCTCTGTGGGCCGAGGAATTCATCAGGAGAGATAAAATTGATATTTTTAAGGGGGTTTGATGGAGCTGATCAACAACCTTGTAATCACTTTTTCGGATAATCCTTAAGAACTCTTCAGCATTTCCCTCTGTGATGGGCATTTCTTTGTCTTTGGCTGTCACAACAGGGGTAACCTCTTTTGGAGCAACCACCATTATCTTGGGTTGATATATTCGACCACTACGAGTTATCTTGCTTGTTCCTGCAATAGTTGTCACATCAACCTGGTCATCCTTTACCTTCTCATTCTGAATAACCTTCCCAGATCTCTGGTCTAACACAACCATATCATACTTCCACGGGACTGCCTTTGTATTCTCAAAAGGAAACGATCTCAGCTTTTGAATAACAACTGGTCGAGGCTGATCAACAACAGATTTTTCAAAAACAGGCTTCACATTTTTGCTGATCATATTGAACACAGGGACTTTCTCGCTTTTCTTTGGTAGATTGAAAACAGGCTCAACCATCGAAACTTCCTCCTTCTTTACCTTGATACCTACTTGCAATACTCCATCATCATTCAGACTTTGCACATCTTTCTGTACCACACCACACCCCTTAAGATTAACAGAACACTCTTCACAGTCATTATGGGTACCTTTAATCAGCTCTGCTTTCAACAGTTTCTCATGAAGTGACCTCAACGGAGTCTTGATCTCTGACACATCATAAACTAACCTTTCATCTGAAACTTCTTCGATAGCATTAACTCCTCCATGATTTGGCAATGAGTTACTTTTAACATTAGGTGGTACATCATCAAAAGACAAAATCTTCTTCTCTATGAGCTCCCTAACAATATGTTTCAAGGCAAGACACCCCTCTAAGTCATGGCCGGCAGTACCTTCATGAAAGGCACAATGAGCATTTTGATTGTAATGAGGTGATGAAGTGTCTGAAGGTGTATTCAATGGTTGTGTTGTTACTAACCCTTGTTGCACCAAAGTTGGGTACAACTCTGTATAAGTCATTGGTATCTGAGGGAATGGAGGCCTCGTTGCTGGTCTTCGGTTTTGGTAATTCTGCCTTGGTACCTGAGCCCTAGGCTGCTGATACTGCTGATAGGGTGGAGCGTTGGGCGCTCGTTGATACCCTTGTTGTTGAACTGGTTGATACATGGGTGCTGGTTGCACTGTTTGATAACTCGGAACATGGTGGTTGAAAGCAGGCGTTATAGCTGCCACATATGGTTGTTGAGCATACTGTGCTGGATACATCGGTTGTTGTGTCAAATTTTGCTGAGGTTGCTGAACATAGCCTTGTAGAGGCTGCTGAATATAACTTTGTGGAGGTCGTTGATATCGTTGGTAAGGCTGCTTCCAAGTCTGATTCCTTTTCCCCACTGTTATGGCGTTTGTTTCTCCCTCCTTCTTTTTATGAAAATTACCACTGAACTTCTTAACATTGTTGTTGTTGGAACCACTGGAACTACTAGTCATGTTTCCATTCTTCAATCCCAATTCTATTCTCACCCCCACGACCACTATATCGGAGAAACTCGATGTTACACTGCTAATCATCTTCTCATAAAATTTCGGCCTTACTATATCCATAAACCAATCTGTCAATTCTTTCTCATTCAAAGGAGGTTCCACCTGAGAGGCAGTCTCCCTCCATTATTGTGTATACTCTTTGAACGATTCAGAACTCTTTTGTGTCATACTCAACAATTGTCTTCTGTCAGGGGCCAAGTCCATCTTGTATTTGTAATGCTTCATGAAAGCATCGGCCAAGTCTTGGAAAATGTGAATGCGAGACTGATCTAAACTCAAATACCACTTAGCAGGGGCTCCTTTCAAGCTATCCTGGAAACAATGGATCATCATATTATCATCTTCTACATGTGCAGCCATTCTTAGGTAATACATGATCAAATGCGTCCGAGGACAAGTAGCACCAGTGTACTGATCAAAGTTGGGGATTTTGAATTTTGGCGGAATTACCAATCCAGACACTAAACACATATCTCTGCCATCAGTACCAAAGATATCCTTTCCTTCCATGGCTCTAACCTTCCTCCCTATAGTTTCTACACTCTCCTTCAATTTAGCATGTCGTCCACTTCCTTCTTCAGACCCATCAGGAATTTCAAACACTGGTGGATGGCTGTGAAAAACAGGGCGTACTTGATTTTGTACAGAGGCTAGAGTATAAGTCGAAACCACTCGAGGAATCTCTTCCCCTAGAGGAACTGATTGTTGACTGACTGGTGGCAGAGGTACAAAACCTGGTATGAACCCATATGGTGGAATACTTGCAATAGTGACTGCCGTTGGGATCGGCTCCACAAATACATTAGTGATCTCAGAAACTACAGTGGCCTGAGTGTCCATTTTTGCATTGATGACTTGTAAGACTTCCATGATTCGTCCTACACTTCCTTGTAAATCTTCAAGTTCGTTGTCAACTCTATTTAGAGCCGAATTGTGTTCTTCCATTATTTGACGAGCTTGGGCTCGTGTGTTGTATTGATGGCGAGGATTCAGTATGATTCTGGAGATAAGACAGCGAGATGAGACACAACACAGGAAATGCACATGAAATGCTATGAGTGCAGATGCAAAATGCAAAATTAATCATTCAAGGAATCCAAAGAAATATTTGCAAACATTATAACAATGGGGAAATAAAGCAAATGCAAAGTCTTCATAGATTAATAACTGAGAGTTTTTACAACAACAATTCGAAACTGAAACACAAGCCTTCAGTACAGATACATGATAAAATACAGAAAACAAAAGGATCCTAGATCTTCTGGTTGGAGGGCCCTTCGTCTTCTGGTTGACTCTTCTTCCCACCTTGATGGACCAACTCTTGAAGCTCTTCCTTTTCTTGCATAACCTTGAAATACTTTTCTCTCCAAGTTTTCCCTTCTTTTTCAGCCTTTGCCAAAGCAACTTTCAATTCTTCCACGAGAGTAAGATTTGTTGAGTCAAACTCAAAACGGGTATAGAACATCTTCAATGCTGCTTCTTTCACCCATGATAAGTAAGATTCTGAAACAGTAGTGTTAGGGTAATCTAAGGCAGTTACTCCCCTTGTGTGGATGTGATGCCAAGCATACACAATCCGAGCCTTGTAAGTTGGATCCTTCCCTTCTTCAATGTAGAAACTTCTCAAAAGGGCTGGGTCTGGTTCATTCTCCATCGGGTGTCCCAACTGGCGATGAGCTAAAATAGGATTATAGCTAATGCAACCATCAATGCTGATAAGCGGTACATTCGGGACATCACCACAACTCTGAATCATGGCAATCCCTCCATACATAGGGTCATACCACTTAATATTTGAATGTTTGAGTAACAACAACTTCTCTATCCATGAGAGTCTATTCTGCATATCCTAGAGTGCTGGAAGCCTTGGCAAGTGCGAAATAAACCACTTGTATAGGAGAACGGTGCAACACTCAATTTGTCCAACTCCATGACGGTTCCTGCGGTGGATGGAAAAATACACATCAGCCAACAAAGTGGGTACGAGATTCTTGATTAAGAAGAGGTTGATTGCATTCGCGTCCACAAAATCATCAGCAGTCGGAAACAGGAAAAGTCCGTAAATTAGCAAAACCAGAATGGCCTCAAATGCTTCAGAATTCCTCGACTCGGCATAACTTTGAGCTTTTTCATACAGGAACATAGCCGGAAATCCATATAGCCCTCCCTTAGCAGTCATATGAGATCGTACTTCATTCACCTCCAAATGTGTGGCCTCTGCAATTACTCTTTTGCTAGGAGTCCCTTCTCTTCTAGAAAATGGTCTAGGAGTGACGCCTAATCCCATCAGAGCAGAATATTCTTCCAAGGTTGGCAGCAACTGATAATTTGGAAATGTGAAATAATGATAAGTCGAATCATAAAACTGCACGAGGGCTGCCAACATCTCTTCACCCACTTGAATTTCTAGCAAAGACAACATATTCCCATACTTCTCTATGAACGCCTCAGAGTTTTCTACCAAACTTCCCAGTTTCTTCAGGTTCTCCAAATTTGGGCTTCGGAACACAATCTTTGCCTTCTTTCCAAAATCCATCCTATAATATCTGCAAAACAATCTTTAGTTCCTTGAATGATTAATAAATGTGAATGCAAATGCGCAAAGTATCATGGAACTCAGATTCGGTAAACATCAAAAACATCATTGATTTAATTTCATTGGATTACAAAATTTTAGTACATCTTACAAAAGTGTTAAACAAAAAGCTAAATAAAAGCTAACAAAAGTCCTAAGAAGGTTCTCCTAGCAGTCTCAAGTTGAGCTTCTCAATCTCCCTCTCCATCTGTGCCTTCTCAAGAATGAGCTTATCCACGACTAACTTCCATGGAGTCGACTGAGGGCTAGAAGAAAATAAATCTTCTTGCGCCTTTCTCTTCTTGCAGGAGAGTACTTCTTCATTCTTCAACTCTAATTGATTCTGGAGCTCTGCGTTCTCTTCAACAACCACTTGGTTCTTGTGCTTCCAAGCGTCTTCGATTTGTCATGCCTTGCTCAAAGCAATCCTTAACTTCTCCTCTTCATACATGAAGATCAAAGTATGCTCCTCCTTTAAAGCCATGGGTTCTTGTCGAGAATAGGGCATCTTCAACTGAATGGCTCTCTTTCGGACCCATTGGAGATAAGGTTCCAAAGAGATACAATTAGGTTTTCCCAAGTCTTTCTTTCCTTTCTTGTGCAAATGACCCCAGGCTTTTAGAATCCTCTCTTTCTGCTCTTGATTATTACCCTCTTCTTTAAAGAAAATATTTTCCACAAAAACACTGTTGGGCCTATCTCTTAAAGGGTATCCCAACTGTCGACGGGCAAGGACGGGGCTGTAACTGATTCCTCCATTGGCACCAAGAAGAGGTACATTACCAAAATTTCCACAACTGTCAATGATCATTATCCCATCATATTCACGATTATACCAACCAATATCAGAGTGCGTGAGAGCCATAATCTTCTGTGACCACCACCCCTTCTTTCTGTCCCAATAGGCGTGAACTTTGGGCAAGTGTGAAATAAACCACTTGTACAATAAAGGAGCACAACAAGTGATCATCCCTCCCTTGTGGAAATTCCTGAGATGAACAGAATGATACGCGTCTACTAACAGAGTAGGTACAAGGTTTTTCTTCAAGAAAATCTTAATGGCGTTGAGGTCTACAAAGTTCTCAAAGCTGGGGAACAGAAAGATGCCCTAAATGAGCAAGGAAAGGATAGCCTCGAATGCATCCATGCTCAAATGATATGCATAGTACTGACCTTTTTCAACCAAGAATTCTGCACTCAACCCAAAAACTCCTCCTTTTGTGGTCATGTTCTTTTGAATGTCAACCAATCCCAAATGTGTAGCTTTGGAAATATCTTGCTCCTTAGGGTCCTTCTCCATGATCGGAAAAGGAGAATCTTCAAGAACAGGCAAACCAACCAACTATGAGAATTCTTCTAGTGTGGGCACTAGCTGATAATCGGGGAAAGTGAAACAGTGATAGAGCGGATACTAAAACAGGAGAAGCATAGAAAGAAGTCCACTGTCCATTTTTATCTTCAATAGCAACAACAAATTCCCATACTTAATTTGGAAACCCTCTGGATCTGTCACCAAGGTACTCAACCTCCTTAGGTCATCTAGTTTAAAACCTGTGTAAGTGTACTTCAATGTTTTCTTTCTTTCACCATCCATAGCGATCTCTGATGTTTACAAACAAAAAGAATCTGAGTTCCATGAAACTTCTATGGTATGATGTTCATGAATGCAAGAATGCACAAACACAGTTAAATGCAAAGATCACACATATGCACAAAAACACAAGCCTAGGTTTAAAGGACGAGCATGGATCCAAGGTCTACCCATCCCCAAAAGGTGTGTACTAGGGATTTCCAAACCGGTAGAGCAGGGTGCTAAATGGTTCCCAGAGTCATCAACCCATCTTTCGGATATTATCAACTTCCCAAATTACTTGGTAATCGATAATATTCTCAAGAGAGTCTCGTCTAAGTGTAGTATCGTGCATCAACTATTTCGGAAATACTTCGTTATAGCCATCGCACTACGTCCTAGTAAGGCCAAAGTGGGGTAGAATGTAATCTAAAAGTCCACAGTGTCATGGGCTCCTTCGTCGAAAGTAGCATTGTTTTCACGAATACTCGATCAACAATACTAAACTCTCAAGAGGGCCTACACTGAGCGGTGGTTTCTCAAGTTAGCTTGGTCGGGAATCAACTCCCTATAAGCCTCCTTGAATATACCACCATCCTATCATAATTGCACTCAAGTCCGGTTATAGGACCTTCTCACCACTCAAAAAGGTCCCAATATCCAACAATCAAACACATATACACAGATATACATGTAAAGCAAATATAGCACATAGACAAACAAAATAGGCTAAACCCTCAAGTTTAAGTCTTCCCTAGTGAAGTTTCCATTTCTGTTGTGGTGAGAATTGTGATACCAAGCTATTGAGTTAACTTGAATCTTTAATTCTTAAATTCACAACCGGACTTTAATTTATCCAAAGGAAAGGTCTAAAGAAAGAAAAACCCTTTTCGCGATGTAACAACAACGCTAAGAGATTCGGGGATCGGGGGTTGGTTATGCATAGGGTAGATATTTCACATCCTAAACATTTGTAGTACTCTAAAGGAACCTTTTGTTTATTTGTATGCTAAGTTTTCTAAATGCTTATTAGGGATTGGGTAAAAGGTGTAGGTTAAAACCTAAAGATATATACACTAGGTTTGCTCGCAAAGACATCGCATCCTTTGCCTACGTATCCTAACTAGGATAGAATTAGAGCAATCATAGTTCACTTCACTAGGTTTGAAGAATACTTGATTATGATCAAGGTTCCAAGGGGAACAAACATGACAATGCTTGTGTAGTGTTTAAGGAAACTCTCTAGCTCTAAGTTGAACACTCAAGAAGGGGAAGTAAGTAATCATGACGATGATTTTTACATAGAGTTAACAAACTCTATCCTAAGTTCTAGTTGAAAGAGCACTCCTAACAAGGGTGGGCTTTTTAGACTTAAGCAAAGTCTAAAGGACAGGTTCCACTTAACTAAGTGTATGAATGATTTAACAAAGTCGAGGGAGAGATGAGTTGTTTATGACTCAAGGGTCAACAGAAAGATTTTCCTTTGGAAGAATGGAAGAGGAGACAACTTGGATGAGAACTAAAGAGTTCCATCACCTGGGGAAACTAAACTTAACAAAGCATTAAATATCAAACAGGAGAAATACAAGAAACATGGTTACGACCAAGCATATACAAGCATGTTACCACAAGCCAGTACGTCAAAATAGGAGGAAAATAGATAAATCATGGTGACAACCAAAAGAGGACAAAGCCTTAACATGTTAACAAACACAAGGGAATCACTCATGAACAAATCTTACAAGATAAAATCAAGCATGGTTCAAAAGAAGTTCAACAAGACGCAAGGTAACGACCCTAACAAGTAAACAATTTTCAAGTAGGCAAGAAGCATCATAAACATGAACAACTTGAAATATTTTTCATTAAATGAAACTAGGCAATATTATGAACATTTTGCAAAAAGAATGGATTGAAAATAATAAAAAATGAGCAAGTTATGAATTTTTGAATTTTCATGAAGAAATAAAGAAATAATCAAGCAAATAATAAAAGGAAAGAAAATGGCCATGGGAGGAATTGAACTCACACCCTCATGTTTACAAACACAAGGCCTAACCACTCAGCCACTTACAAGCGCGTGCTAAACAATTGGCTAAGGAGAAGGAAATGATGAAAACGTGGTAAAAATAAAATAGAACAAAAAAATGTCCCATATAGGGATCGAACTCAAGACAGAAGGAAAAAAGGGCATAAGGGGCGCATGTGACAACCATTGGGGTGGCGATACATCCAGTATGTAAAGCCACCCCATTAAAACCTATACTTAACAAAGTAAGTTTTCCTGGGCAAAGTTACAAGGCAAAACAAGTGAAGTTCACAAAATGCGTTTTGATTCCAATCTCTTCAATTTTCCACCAAACTGGATGAAATTTTAGTCAAAACTGATTGTTTTTAAAAGAGGAACAAGATGGTATCATTGGATTTTCAAAATCAAGCATACACAAGGAGATTCGATTGAAAGTGCAAAATGGTAGTTTGGAGTGCAAAAAGAACAACATAGCATGAACTGAATAGATTCAGATTAAACAATCATTACACACAAACTAATAACATGTCAACAGATGATTTCACACTCAGGGATCAGTCACAAATCAAGCAGAGATGAAAATGGTTCATTGGATGTAATTATAGCATGAATGTGAGCAAGCTGTCAAAGTTCAAGTGAGTAGGTTCAATTCACATATACATTACATACAAGCTTTGACAGATGATCTCAAGTTCATGAATCAATCAAAACTGCTTCAAACAAAAAAAGGCATGTTGTGTGCAGCTGTGAAAAAAAAACTGTTGAATTGATGATGCATCAAGAAAATCATGGCATGAATTGAGTGTATTTGGATCAAACAATCATTACACATAAGCTATAAATATGTTGACAGATGATTCTACACTTAAAACTCAAACACAAATCAAGCAGAACAGAAAATGGTTCATGGCTGAAATTATGGCATGAAATGATGCAGGCTGCAGATGGAAGGTTCAGTTCATACAGTTATCACATACAGGCTTCAAATCATGTTAGCTAGCTGGCTCTAGGATTCATGGATCATTCAATCATTGTTCAAACAGAAACTGGTGTGGTGTGTGCAGCTGTGGTATGCAAAAGTTGTTTTTGAAAGCAAGTTGATGATGCAAGTTGGTACAGTTCAGAATGAGTAGATTCATGTCATGTAATCAACACACACACACATCACATATATGTTAACTGATGATTTTATGCTTAAAATTCAGTCACACTTCTTTCAAAACAGAATCTAGTATGTTGATGGCAAGCATAAAGGAAGATGTAAAACTGTCTTGAAAAATGGAAGATGATTTCAAATGTAACATGGTACACGGTATGAACAAGTCAAATTAGCGTCACACACAAGTCCTAAGCATGTTAACTAATAGTCTCATGCCCAAGGATCCAACTTAAATCATCCAAAACAGAAAATGACATGCTGGCAGCTAAGGCAAAGTTGATTATGCAGCAAGAGAGATCATGTTATGAACAAATCATTTTCAGGTTATGCAAACATCATACACAAGTTCTAATCATGCTCACTAATGGTTCTAGGCACATAGATCAGATTGAAACATCTTAAAACAAGATTTGGCATGCTGATGGCAAGTACAGTTGAAAAGGGCAAAGCTGCTTGGAAAATGGAGAATAAGGTTAAGATGCAACATGACATGATTCTAAATGATTCACAAACAACCAAAACATGTATTTCAAGGCAAAGCTGCATTAAGCAAAACAAAATCATCATATCAAGAACTTAGTGCAAAACATGTATTTACCTAACCTTTTTCTTACTTTGTTTATGTTTCATTGCATTAGCATATCATTGGTCTAGCATTTGCATAGCATGGCATTATTCATTTAGCAGGGGATCAGGTGTGGTTTATATAAGGAGGAGCCTATCTAGAGGTCTTATTCAGGCTTGAGAGGTCACGAAAGTCATCAGGAAATGGTTTGTGTTCTTGAGAAGTTTGGATGCTGGGGTGTGGTTCATCTCCTAACTTGGGGGCCAATTAAAGACCATCAGTGGATTGTGAAGCCTTGATCATGGATAAGATCTGTGGATATAGCTCATGGAGTGCCTTGAGGGTCATGGTGGAGTTCATTCAAGTGTTTATGCCAAGTGTGGAAAGTCACAGTCGAAGGTGTTGCAATTATGGTTTTCATCTGTTCAACCCTGAGTCAACTGTGCAATTGAAGGAGATTAAGACTCAATTCTAAGTATTTTTGATCATGTAAAGTTGTGTTGAGATACATGAGGTGATATTCCAAGATCAATCTAAGAAGAATTCAAAGTGTGAGGAGTTGCTAAACTAGGGTTCTCAGGGTAAAATCCCCTATTTAGTGCTTGACTTCAAGACCACTCCTATCAGGATACAAGTTTCATATCAACTTTTGGCCAACATGGAACTTGTAGAG
The DNA here is from genome assembly GCA_963859935.3 of Lathyrus sativus. Classification (NCBI taxonomy): domain Eukaryota; kingdom Viridiplantae; phylum Streptophyta; class Magnoliopsida; order Fabales; family Fabaceae; genus Lathyrus; species Lathyrus sativus. Next base: position 407,306,918 of record OZ012740.1, on the reverse strand, counting down.
CATGTTCTTAGCTTTAATTTGAGTACTAGAAGTCCTTGATTGGATTTATAGAACTCAAGTTATGATCCAGACAAGTTACAAGTCATCAGATGAATGTGAAATTTGTCTACAAAAGTCAACCAACTTCCGAGGAAATTTTGACCTAGATGGATCTTTCTCCTCAACTTTTGATCAAAATGAAAGTTGTAGGTCTTGGTCTTAGCTTTCCAAATTGTACTAGAAGTCTTCCATCGGATTTGTAGAACTCAAGTTATGAGGTTTACAAGTCAGGGGTATTTTGGGAAAGTGAGATTATAGGTCATTTTGCAATATGGGTCAATTTCACTATCTTGCACACTCCAAATGAAGTTTTGTCCAACACAAAACTTGCTCAAAATGGGATTTTAAGGTCAACAGTGTATCCATGAGGCATTTATGTGGCTTATAATAAGACTTGGTTCATGGAAGCTTGACAAAGGGGAAATTAAAAGGCATTTAAGTTGAAAAATTCAAATTTAATCATAAGAGGTCAAGAAAATGCATATGAGTACTCATTTTGACTAGAAAAACCATTTGGAGCACTTTGGCATTAATGTAATTTCAATTTGAGGCTTGCGTCATGGACTTTCAACTTGTTACTTCATAGATAAGTAACACATTCAATCTTGGCCATAAGATGATAACAAGGGTGCAATTTGATCCCTTCATTCTCAACAGGCCATAAATAATACATGTGAAGCTTCTAGGAGAAGAAACTGAGCCAGAACCTTGTATGCCATGATTGAGTTTTGAAGAGAAATTGGAAAGTTGGATATCCTGAATTGGGCCTCCAAATCATTCAATCAGCTTCTATTTAAGTTCACAATGAGATTCAGATCAATTTTTTGGGTGATTATTCAGTGCAAGAATCAGAGATTGCAAAGTCAGTTTTCAAGCTTCAACAGAAAATCGTGTTTTCAGATTTGGAGCTTTTCAAGGCAAATCAAGGTTTCTATTACCTTCAGCATAGTTCATTGAAGAGATCTGCCCAAGATTGAAGCAAGAGTCACACTGTAACTGCCTCAATTTCAAGATGCAAACCAGGTATGCACATTTCAAATTTGCCATAGTTTTAGATTTATCTAGGTAGATTTGAACTGAGGATAAGGTTTAGGAAGATGACTAGATCGTTTTAGGATAGGTTTTGTGAGGTTTGATGACAATTCGATATGATGCACCATTTCTGTTGAGACTTGTAACTGCTTGATCCTTGAGGGTTAGCAAGATTTGAATAGTGTTTGATGATCCTTGAGAGGTGAGGATTAGATCCATAGCAAGAAACTGAGTTTTGGTGATGTTTGATCAGATGACATATTTTAGGATCTTGATCGTGTTTTAAAATCCAGTGAGAATTAGGAGAAACTAATGTTGGATTTGGATTCAGGCAGAAAAATGGAGAAGAACAGTATAGGTTTGATGCATTTTAGTGTTGATTTGCTGACCTGTGAATCGTGCCTCGCCGGAGAAGACGACCGGAGGTCTTCTCCGGCCACCGCTGGTGATTCCCCCCTTTTCAGAATTCAAATGGAGACAATGAGTGAGGACCATTAGATTAGGTCTGAGACTTGAATTTGTAAGCTAATCCAATGATCCACGTTTAATCCCAAAACGGTGTAGCTTCATTAATGCGCTGGCAGCCTTAGAGCGCGTTGGATTGTTTGACTGGTAACATGATCCATTGGCCTGGGATTTTTCTGAGAGTTAATTCATTTTTCTTTTTCTTCTATTCATTTAACTTGCAAAATTCATATTAAATTCATTTTTGATCAGAAAATTGTGAAAAAAATATGAGTGTGATCCTCTGGTGATTTCTGATTTTTCTATGCTCTCATATTTCATTTTGGCTTGATTTTCCATTTATGTGGTATTTTTCTATTTTTCTTATTTCTTTAATTTTGGCATAATTCTTCTTCCTTCTTGCTGATTTTTTTTCCTAAGGCCTAGAATAGAATTAAGGTGAGATTGTTGGCTGGCTGTTAGTGGACATGTTGATGACCCCTTAGGATTTATTTCATGATTTTTAGAGAACTTTAGGATTAGTTTTGAATGAAGTTCCCATGACCTTCCATTTTAGGGTTCCCCTTTGGACACTTTGTGATTTAGGATTTCTTTAGTGATTCTCCCTTTAGATTCAGTCCCTGAATTTTCTACCACAGGTCCCTAACCCTCTTAGGATCCCTTAGAAAATTCCCTAGAATTTTAGGACTTGATTTCATATTTTTCTTAGAATTAACAATTGGACTAGTTTTATGATGCTTCTAACATGACCTTTCCTTTAGAATGACCTCAATGGTGACCCATAGCATGAAATAAATTTCCCATTCCTTTTGGATAGTGCTTTAGAATTATTAGAGCTTCTGTAAGCTTAATTGTAATGCTTGATTTGCTGTTTTGGTTTCCTTTTAGTAGCTTTCTTTAAGCTTGTAGGATTAGGGTTTTGTAGAGCCTTAGAAGTTTTTCTCTTCTTTCACAAACATGGATTGCCTTGATTGATTTCCATTCTCATCCAATGATTCAAGGTCACTATGTGGAAGCCTCATCCCTCCATTGGAAGGATGTGTGGCATACCACAAAAGGTAGAACCTTTGAGGGTGCCTATCTTAGATGTATGGTTGAGTGCCATGATGGATTCCCTTGGTTTCTATCATGCTTCCCATCATCATGCAATCATCTTAAGGTTGATTATCATCTCTCTTGGTGGATCGTTTGAAGCTTGAAGATGAAGTCTTATCTTGAAGATAGCTTGGGCATGGAGATCAAACTACAGACTGTTGGATTGTTTGGCTGCTAGAAGACTGCTTTATTGTTGGGCTGCTGGCTTGCTCTCTTGTTTGCTGAATTTCTGATTGCTTTGACTGTATTGGTGACTGTTTGTATGGTGTATTACATTAGAATAGGCTTTCATGTAGTTGATTTAGGCCTAAGTGCATTGAAAGGTTGAGCTTGGCTCCCTTTGCTTGTATGCATTAGAGGTTGAGTCTGTCTCCCTCTGCTTGACTGTTACTGTTTGGCTTTGCTTATTGGCTGAAGGTTGAGTTTGTCTCCCTTGCCTGTGCCTTGTGTTATTTTTGCTTGCTTGCTCTAGAAGTTGAGCTTGTCTCTTTCTGCTTGTTTTGCTGCATTGCATGCATTTTACTTACAGTTTATTCTTACAGTTATTTCTTTTGCTGTTGCTTTCCTTTGCCATGTTCCCCTAGGAACTCTGACTTCTCTTGTTCAAGAGAAGTTATGACAAACATTAGGGTTCTAACCATGCATGATAACATTAGTTAGTTCCCTCCTAACCTCAATCATAGGATCTACTTTGCATGACAACTTTAGGATTGGATTAGTTCCCCTTTAGTGCGTCCTTTCTCTTCTCATCTTCAAACATCTTTAAAACACTTAATAAAGATTAATGTGTGTTGTACGCTACGAGCCTTAAGCACTTGAGAAAGGGTTGTTGGAGAGTTTCTTTCCAATAGCTTGGGTGTTTAGTATGGTACCCTTTGGGTGACATGTGACGCATTCACTCTTAAGTCCAAGTCTTTAGTGCGACATGAGTTACAAACAAAACTCAAAACACTTCTTATGTAAAAGACTTCAAAAACAAAGATCAAACTTCTTTTTTTTGTCCTCTGGGACCTTTAATCCTTGGAAACCATTTCATAAGGAGAGTTCTGTTAACTCCCGGTTCTACCGCAAACGGTAAACGCCTAAGCCTCCGACGAGCGAGCTGCATACACCAACTGTTGGAACCGTTTGTTAACCCTACTCGGGTAAAACTTTTGAACCAAACCTGTGGTCTTGTTATCCCGAACTACGTTTGCTCTGATCTTTCACGCCGTGTGAAAGTATGTAGGCACGAGATGCGATATCTCGGTGAGCAACCTTCCCCCCTTCTTACCCGTAGTTAGGCGAACTACGTTGACTCTGATTTCTCGTTCTAGACGGGAATACGTAGTCATAGAACTGTTTTGTTCTGCCGAGTCATTTTCTTTTCTTTTCAGACCATACTTTTAGTATAGATAGATAAAATCAACCCGTCAGATAAAGAATTAAGCGTGGATCCCGTCGAGTACGACGGACGTGAGGGGTGATAATACCTTCCCCTTGCGTAACCGACTCCCGAACCCATACATGGTTGCGATGACCTTGTCTTATACCTTTTCGTCAGGTTTTTTCCGATCGTTTCCTTTCCCGTTCTGTGGGATAAATAACAAAAGGTAGCAACTCTTCTGTTTTGCCGGCACCTTATTTTCGCAGTAGCGACAGCATGCTGATGGCAAGTACAGCTGAAAAGGGAAAAGCTGTTTGGAAAATTGAGAATAAGGTTAAGATGCAACATGACATGATTCTAAATGATTCACAAACAACCAAAACAGGTATTTCAAGGCAAAGATGCATTAAGCAAAACAAAATCATCATATCAAGAACTTAGTGTAAAAACTGGATTAATCACTTATGGATTTTAACACAAAAAGCTGTCAGCCAGAAAAATGCAGTTGAGGGGCTGTTAAGCTATAGCAGTTGGCCTGTTGTGGTGTGTGAATAGATGAAACCAGTGTTCTATGATGCTAGTAAGAAAATCCTTGGCAGAATATCATACATAACTTACAAGTCAAGACAGAGCACATGGACATATTCAAAACAAATGATGACAGCTAAACTGAAATGAGCAGACCTAATATCATGCTTCTAACATCCAACCAACAGAAATCTCATTTGACAAACTCAGGGCAGGAATTGGTAGCAGGCATAGGCAACATCATGATCTCCAAAAGTTTCAGGAACAATACAAATGCATACATCACATATTTACAACAAACAGTATATAATCAAACCAGCTAGACACATTGAACTCAGGCTGAAGATATAGGAAAGCTTGATATTCTAACCAAAACAAGCACAATAGTTATAGCAAAACACATCCCTAAAGTTCAGACATAGTTTAGGTGCAGAGATGTAACATGAAATGATTAGCAAACTTATCCAGACATAATAATGACCAAAACCAATAACAAGAGCCGGCAGATTAGTGTACAAGCTACATTTTTTACATCTTAAGCACCAAACATGTCAAGAAATGCTTATGACAGAAAATGAAAAGGATAGTGACCACTAACCTTTTGTAGACCTTCACACAAACTTGTTGTAGTATAGAATACCTTGAAAATGCTTCAGCTGCTGTCCAACCAGAATTTTGATGAAAACAGCTTCCTTGTGCTTGAAGAAACTTGTGACAAGACTAAAAAAAATGAGGATTATGTTGTTCTATGTCATGGAGAGTTGATATATCATATATCAAGGGTGTGTGGATGGTTAGAATGAGTAAAACAGCTATGGTCAGTGGTTTAGCATATTTTAAGCATATGGTCAAACTTGTTTGGTTTGAGAGTTGACTTTTGGGAGAATGGTGTTTTTGGGTGGTTTAAGAGTATGAACATCTTCTACACAACATTTATGGATTGTGCAGATGGTTTTTGGTGGTTTGGAATGTGTGGAAATGAGTTTGGACAACCAACTGCCCAAGACAGATTTTGGTGAAACTTGAGATTTTGAAAAATGAGGTGAGTGAGAAATGAGTGAGAGTTGTGATTTCCTCTTGGTTCTAAGAGTACTCTGGTGTGTAAATGACATAAGGGGAGCCTCTATTTATAGGAAAATGAGGGATGAGGACAAATTTGTAATCTTGGCATTTTGGAGGGATTTTGAAAAGGAAACCCTTGGCTTGAGGTTCGGTACAGCTGCAAGATTCAAATCCTTGCCTCAACTGATGAATTGTTCAAGTAGAAATGAATGAAATAATGGTGATTAGAGTTGCTAGGCAGATAGGGGTTGTTTGCTGCAAGTGGCAAAAGTTTCTCTCCTTCCTTCTTTAATTGATTATTATATTGTCAACTTGCTTACAAGTTGCAAAATCCATCAATCCCTTCTTTATTCTGGTTTTCCATTCATATAAGCCTTATATTATCAGAATGAAACATAATCCAATGGCTGAGGATGGTCCTAGTTGTTGAAAATTTTATTTGGAAAAATGTTGAAATGGTGACTCAAGTGTTAAACACCATCTTGTTAAATTCATAACTCTCAGCTCATAAGGGCTATGGAGGAGTTCTACCATATTTTAGAAATCCCTCATGTAGCTCTACAACTTTCATGCTTTCATGAGTTTCAGATTCCCAAAGAAACCTGGCCAAATGACCTCTCAAAGTTGTTGAAAAACAAGCCTAAAAGTGAAATTTTTCTAAGTTATTTTCCCTTCTTGTAATGGATTTGATCATAACTCCAAATCTATGCATTTTCTGATCATGGAAAACTTTGGGACTTTTGTAGGACTTTTCAAGAGCTTTCTAATAAGCTTTGAACCAACTCAATTGGATGTGTGGTTAAGGAGTTATGGTCTTGCCCCTTTCAAAACCCTAATTCCCGACTTTTGCGATTACTCCTCAACCCTTGATCCAATGGTCATGAAATTTTATGGGTAGATGCAATATGTCATTAGGAACATTTTTTATTCACATCTTTAGGTAAAATTCCTTATGAGTGAAGAGTTGACTTTTTGGTCAACCGAACGATCGATCGGTGACTACCGAACCGACTCTTGATGCTCCGGGCCTTTTGAAGCTTTGAAACTTCTTGAATGGACTTTACCAAGCCATATGAACCTTATGTACCATGATCCCACCATTGTAACACCTTTTAGATCAAAATTCAAACCACAGTTGACTTTTCCTACTCGAAAACCCTAATCGGGTATCCTGAACTTCACTGTTTTTGATTCCTGGGTGACAACCTCAAATTGGATTCATACTTGATCCAATGGAATACATTTGATGATCTGGAGTATCAATTCAAGAAGAACAAATCCAAAACATTGACTGATTAACTCTTGAAACCTTGATTTCGGCTGTGCAGAACCCTGATTCCTGTATCTTAACAAAGACAAGCTTGAAACAGGTTAAGGTTAGATAACCAAATGAGTATGATCCTAAAATGATGATGAAGATCTAAAGGGTCAAATTTTAGGGTATGACAAATGTGCTCATATGATTGAGATTGAAAGGGGGAAAATTATCCTAATGTTATCATGATTGGATTGAACACTTAATGTCTCTCCTACTCCCATCTTAAACAAATGGGTCTAGGAATCCTAAGGGATCATGGCAAAGAAAACCAAATGAACACAAGATAAATCAATCACAAGTGAAAAGAAAGGAAGGGATGGAAACATGAATGCAACACAAAGAAAAGAGGGAGGAAAAAAGTGTGGGCCAACAACCACCACAAGCACATCTCAGTCTCTTAAAAGAAAACAAAGAGATGCAAAGCAAAATAGAAATGCAAGGAAAAAAACCTAAACAAGTTAAAGCAAAAGTGAGATGAAATGGGAGAAGTTGAAACTCCTACAACCATTCAAACATCAATCACTAAAACTCAAAAGGCAAGTAAATAAGAAAGAGAAGAAGGCATGATCAAGATGAAGATGGGAGAATATGCTTGGGCAGAAAGAAACATAAGAAGAATCTCAACCAAAAGCATCACATTGATCATGCAACAAGAAATCACAAACAAGTTCTCAAAGTGGCATTTCATTCAAGGCAAACTCAAAGTACAAACAAGGAGTACCAAATCAACTTGAATGAGTTCTTTTGCACCCCAAATTTTAACCCCTTAGATTCTCATTATCATTATAGGAGCATGCTCATGGATTATCTAACCTTAACCCAGTGCAAGTTTGGCTTTGTCAAATTACAGATGAATCAGGGTTGTGTACAATCAAATCGAAGCTTCAGGATTTGTGCTCAATCCAAGTTTTAGACTAATTCAATCATGAAACAAGATCAAGAGTATCATATGATGACAATTGAGAATCCAATTTGAGGTTGTTACCCCAGAATCAAGAACAGTACCTTTCAGGGCACCCGATTAGGGTTTTTGACCAATAAAAGTCAACTGTAGTTTAACTTTGGTGTTAGAAGTTGTTTTAATGGTGGGATTATGATCCATGAAGTTCATATAGCTTAATAAAGTACATTCAAGAAGTTTCAAAGTCTCAGGAGGTCCAGAGTATCAACAGAGGACTCGGTAGTCACCGATCGATCGTACGGTTGACCGAAAAGTCAACTCTTCAAATTTAAGGAATGGGACATCAAAGTGTGAATAAAAAATGATCCTTATGTCATATTGCACTTGCCTATATATTTTCATGACCATTGGATCAAGGATGAAGGAGTAATCGAAAAATCGGGAAATTAGGCTTTTGAAAGGGGCTAAACCATAACTCCTTAACCACACATCAAATTGAGTTGGTTCAAAGCTCATTTGAAAGCTCTTGACAAATAATACAAAATTCCCTAAGTGGTCCATGGTAAGAAAATGCATAGATTTGGAGTTATGATCAAATTCATTTCAAGAAGGGAAAAGACTTGGAGAAATTTCCCTTTTAGGCTCATTTTATAGCAATTTTGAGAGGCTTTTTGGCCAAGTTCCTTTGAGAATTTGAAGCTCATGAAAACATGAATATTTTAGAGCTATTTGAGGGATTTCTAAAAAGTACTAGAACATATCAATAGCATTTGTGAGCTGAGAGTTATGAATTTGGCAAGATGGTGTTTTCATACTTGAGTCCCACATTGGTGATTTTTCATAAGTTCATCCTTTGGTCACTTGGATCATTTCTCAGCCTTTGAATCTTATTATTTCTGATATTTGGATGTTTTGAAGCATTGAAATGAGGAGAATTATGCAGAGAATTGAAATTGGAAGCCTTGACAAGTTGACTTGCAAGTTGCAAATGCAACTTGCATTAAAATAATGTGAAAAGCAAGACGTGGAAAGTAAGTTCTGCAAACAGCCATCAACCTATACACTCTAGCCTGCATTTAGCCACTCTAAATTCATCATGATACTTGACTTCAAGCTTACCTCAAAGCCAAGAAAGCCTCCTTTGGGAGGTTGGATCCAAAAAGCAACGTTTCCCTCCTAGGAAGGAAATCTTCAAATCTGTCCATACTCTCTCATTTGCCTATAAATAGAGGCACTACCCACCTCATTCCACACACAATATCCACTCTAAAAACCAGAGAAAGCTCAGTCCTTTGCTCTTGTACACTTTGCTTCAAAATCACATTTTCCACCAAAAACCACCAAAATCTGTCTTGGTACATTTGCTGCCAAAATCATTTCTCTACACTCAAACTCCCCAACAATCATCCACACAATCTCTAAATATGATATAGAAGGTGTCCAAGACCTTAGACCACCTAAAAACCTCACCATTCAAAAAGTCAACTTCCATACCAAGTTACTTTGACCAAAAGCCACAAAATATGTCAAAACTTGTTCTAGGTATTTGCTTGATGTTTTAATCACTCAAACACCTCACATATATCATTTCTCAACTGTCTAAAGTGTTAAGGATCATTTGTGGAGTTTATTTCTCCAACTGGCTTGAAGTTTGCATCCTTGCTTCAAAAAGAAGAAATCTCGAAAGCTAGGTGCATTTGAAGTTTTCTCTGGGTTTCTTATTGATCGAACCTGCTCAACACAGTCTACTAGAGGTATGTAGACACTCCATTTTACTTTACACCATAATTTCATGTTTTAGCATTTTTGATTCATTATGTTGGAAGTATGTTATGTCTTGTACCAAAATTATGCCATGAATATACCAGTTGTGATCTCAGGCCTAGAGGTGGTTAAATTTGTGCTCAAATTCATCCAACATCATGTATTCAATATGTGTGTGAAGTTAACTTGATCAATAGTGCTTAAAATGTTGAACTGCACTTTTTCATATTTGCATCAAAAATGACCAATTTGCAACTCAAACCCTCATTTTTCATGACAGTCCTCTTTTAGCCCCAAATTGTGTTTGAACTCATTCAATATCATGTATGTGTGGTGTGTATATGGTTGGTTCAATCTAAAAATGTCTGGAATTGAATTTGAACATCTTCATGCACCTCGCAAACACAAATGGACAGCTTGAACACATTTTTCCACACCAGTCTGTTTTAAGCCTCATCTTGTGATCAAATCCATTCAATATCATGTAGGTGTTGTGTATGTATGATTAGTTTGATCTGAACATGTATGGAATTGAAATTGCACATTTTCATGCACTTCACTAGCATAAAATTGCATTTTGAATATCATGTTTCACCACAGTTTGGTTGGAGCCTCAGCTTATGACCAACTTCATCCTATATCATGTATTTGATGTGTGTATGTGTTTAGTTTGATCAATATATGCCTAGAAACAGAATTGCATATTAGCTTGCATATCATTCATGAAAAAATGGCAACTTGACAATCCATTTTCATCACAGCATGATTTGAACGCTAACTCTTGCATGAATTCATTCATTATCATTTATGTGGTATGTGTGCATGATTACTTTGAACTGAAACTGGCTGGTGTGTGAGATTCATATCAAATTGCATTTCAAAACATCATAATACAAGCACTATCGGGTTTTAAAATAGAGGAAGAATTTCAAAAAAACTAAAAATGCCATCTTGTTCCTTGTTTAAAAATACTCAAGTTACACTAAAATTTTGTCAAAAACCATTGAGATGTGAGGGAGTTACACTTGAAAATGCAATCCTGAGTTTTGGCCTTGTTTTATGCCCAGCCTGGTTTTGAAACATCCCTTATATATTTATGGGGTGGCTTTCATCAATGGATGTATATCCACCCCAGTGGTAATTGCCTTGTCATTTGCGCGCCTTGTATCATGTGAACCTAGGTTCGACCCCTGAGGAGGGCAACCTGTAACACGGTGGGAGAACTGACTTTAAACAATGTTGCGGATAGCAAGAGTCACCACCGACTTTTATTTTATCCATAAGGAAAGGTTATAAAAGAACAGGAAAGACCTTAGAGAATATTTTGGGTCCGGGGGGTAGGTTATGAAAAGGGAAGGTGTTAGCACCCTTTTCATCCATGGTTATCCATGGGCTCTTAGGTACTTAAGCTCACTTTTGAATTGTTTTGAAAGTGTAGTGTGTGAATAGCAAAAAATTTCAGAATAGTTTAATAATAATCCGTGTATGGATGTGAAAAAAAACTTGTTTGAAAATTTTATTGGAGATTTGTTTAAGTGTGAAAAAGTTTTGAAGTGAGCAAGTATCTAGGAGTAGCCTACCCTAATGTTTTAAGGTCTTTCTTATTCTTTATCCTTTCCTTAGTAAGACTATCCCTACTATAATGGAGTAGGTAGTCCTTACTTTGGATGTTAAGGGATATGTGAGTGACAATTGGATTTTTGAAGGTCATTGCGGGGTGTAATAAGCACATATAAGGGACCATCATCATTTTTCGAAAGGGACTCAATTCGTAAAGGCAACCATAAGGGACTTTGATGATTTTTCTATTTGAGGGACTTGCTTTATACACCCCACTTAACCATTATTCGTAGGCAACTTGAGGGATATCCTTAGGAAGTGAGACGGCGATTAAAATCGACTTACGTGTGTGACGTGTTTATTTTAATTATCTTTATTTAAAAGTGATCTAAATTTATTTTAATATTACATACATGTTGTTACACTCCCTAATTACTAACCATAATAATAATTAAATAATTAAACAACTTTACATCCAAGAAACAATTACAAAATAATAAGCAAAATAATTAAATAGCAAAGATAAATAAAATATAAATAAGCAATAATGAATAATAAAGGGGGTTAATTCTAAGTTTACTCGGCAAGACATCGCATCTTGTGCCTACGTATCCTTACGGGAGTGGAATCAGAGTAATCGTAGTTCCCCTCAATAGGGAGGTTAGAAACTTCTTGACTGTGGTCAAGGTCTCAAGGGGAATAAACGCATCTTAAGGACACGCTTACGTGGAGTGTAGAAACTCCAAATCTCTACGTTGAAATGTTAAGTTGTAATTAGGGTTAAATTAGGGATTCCACGGCGGGAAACCCTAAAATGAGCGCGGCGGCCCTTTGACCTAATGCTAAGGGTAAAATTGTAATTTTGCCTGCGGCGAGGCATTTGTGAAAATTAGGGTTTGTAAGGTGAAAGGGTTTGAAGTTGAGGACTATTGGCGCGGCGGCCAAACGGTTAGACCTAACTTTCGGATGTGACAGATGTGACAAAAATATTGGTGGAAGTGTGATAGAATTTAAATCATGCATCAGCGGAAATAAAATGCGGAAAGTAAATGCGATTATTGGTTCGCGAGGTTACAACCAAGAAACAGTTACAATTATAAATAAATAACGGTAAACATAATAAGCTGCAAAACGAACAAACAACGTTAGTGGGTAGAGTTAGGCGGCAATCAAATGCCTTATGAGACAATGAAGGAAAAGATGCAAATTTTGAGATTTTTGTTTTTTGATTTTATTATAAAAAAAGGTTTTTAAAGTTTTTATTTATTTTTATTATTATTTTTTTAAAAGGTTATTTTGAATATGTAAAAGAAAGGATATAATTTATTAATTTAGAAAAAAGGGTTCACTAGTTGTCAAGTAATTTAAATAAAAGATTAAGGTTGATTTATTTTTTTTTTAAAAAAGATTAAGGTGATTAAGCGATTATGTGTGTGTTTAGTGGTGATTAAGTGGTAAATTACACAAATAACCAAAACAAACATAAACAGAAGTGGAAACGCAAAACCCTAATAGATCGTCTTCCTCATTCTCTCATATCCTCTCTCCTCTTTACCGCTCTCTCGACCTTGTCAAGCACCGTTCTTTCACTTTTTCGTTCCTGAAGCACAAATTGAGAACATTAAACAAATCAAATGAACTCAATAATATCAGAGGTTTACCGAAGATTGTTGGTGGCGGCGGGATCGAACGGAAACGGAGTGGCTTCGCGGTAACAGTAGATGACGAAGCCGGGTATTTCGTCGATGAGGCTCCGTCGATTGATACTTACGGCGGTCAGAAGTGGTTTCGCTTGCTCACTGAGATAAGTTACCTCGCTCAATTTTTCGGTAGCTGCGATTTCCGTATGAGGGTTTTTTCATCTGAGGTGATATGGTTCCCTTTTATATTCTTTTTGAATGGATTTTGTGGGCTTTGGATCTATGTTTGCGTTACTTTTTCTCTGAGATTCTCAAAGATCTGATTTGATTTTGTTTCCTTATTCGCTTTGATCTGTCGGTGACGTGTTGACCTTGATTTGGGAAGTTTTAATCTTTTCTTATCTGGACTTTGCGATACCTAGATTCATTGACTTGTTGTTAACGATTTTCTTCTCTTCTCGCATGGAACTTCGTATGAGTTCAAATACTGGCTTGCCCTTATGCTGTGGTTGAGGTGGCGCTTAGTCGGCGATGACGACGTTGCGTCTGAGCTGAGAGCTATGGTGGTCGTTGTTGTTTTCGAAAGTCATTCGACTCTTGGGTTGGTAGGGAGTCGGCGACAAATTCTCTTTGTTGCCCTCCTGGCTACTCGAGCCTTGCCCAGTGATGAATTAAGTCTGAGGGTTAAGACCCTTCCATCTTTGCTCATGAATTCTGAATTATGACTTATGGTCAATGTGTTGCTGTTGTTGTAGGTGGCAAATCGAAGCTATTGGTATTGTTCTGCTGTTGTTCGCTTCTGCCCGATGATGATTCGAACTGAGGGCTGAACCAATGATGTCGTTGTTGTCGCTAATGCTATCCTTATTTCTTGCTGCTTATGCTGTTCCTGTACTATAGTGGCATTATCTTCTGATATGCTTTTGAACTGCTATTGTGCTGTCTTGCTATCGTTAAAATGCACTGACCATTGTCGCCGTGTGCAGAAGCTTGCCATACTTGTTGATGCAGATGTTGATGTTGTGGTGTTAATGGTTGCTCTTGAAATTGTTTGGCAGATGCTAACTAGCTCGTCTTACTTGTAATCGATGTCTGCAGGTATTGGAATGATGTTGCTTGCTGTGTTGGAGTTGGTGCCATTTGCAATTGGTATCTGTTGTTGTTATTGCTTGTAGCTTGGAGATTTGCTTCTGAAACGGTGATGATGATTCGTGAATCTGAACCGACGTTGGCGGTCATTGTTGCAATGTTGGTATTTATGAATGATGCTTGTTGCCGAAGCTTGTGATGCTTATAGCTGATGCTAATTTGTTGTTTGCTGGTCGAAACTCGTGTTGCTTCTCTTTGCTTGTTGTGACTGATGTTGGTTCTGCCTGTTGGAGGTCGATTGTAGCCTTGAACTTGTTAGTTTGTTGCAGCTTGAAGTTGTTTGGGCTGATTCTCTTGTTTTCTGGATTGAATTGGTTTTTACTGCTACAACCTGACTTTTTCAGGTGACGGATTTGTTGGATATTCGTAGTTGATTGCAAATTTGGTTCGATATCCATGGATTTCTGTTTTGTCTAATATACTGACTTGGATTTTGGATATCCACTGGATAAATTCTGAGATATTTACTTGATAGTACAATCCATTGGCTTAAACAAGCATTTCGGCAAAACCTTTTATCGGCCCCAAACTTCATTTTACTCTTCATCTTTCTCGGCTGTCCCTCGAAATAAGAACAAACACTACCGGTCTGACGCCGATGGCGCGGATTGGGAACGGGAGTAGGATGCAGCTTCGGTTGTGCCACTCCCGGCACTTGATGATGACGATGTTCTGAGAGTGTCGAAAACAAACTTCTAACCCTTCTCTGCTTCTGTTTTGTTTCTCTTATTTTTTGCAGGTGATCGGGAACTTTGAGGAACACTCAAGGGAAGGATACCATGAAGAAGCCTTAGGAGTTTTTAGGATTTAGGATTTTTTAGAGTAGATGTAACATTTGTAAATGTAATCTCACAGCAATTCAAATGTGAAATGATTCACTTCCTTTTGTAAAATGATATTCTTATGAAATAAAAATTCCATGATCCTTCAACTTTGAATCTATTTATATTTATTTCTAATTATAAATTATAAACATTTGTGAATAAATCCACAAATATTTAAATTCATTATTCTAGTCATAAACCATAAATACTCACGAATGATATTCTTGCTCATGTACTTGTCTCGTTGGTAGTCCTAATCTCATCACCTGACTTCATTCATTTGGATTCTAGCCAACAATATTCTCCTCATTTTCTAACCAAACGCGAATGTGCGCCGTAATCACAACAGATTTAGTATCAATGATGATATTGCCCGTAATTGAATTCCACTGACCAAATGATATAAGCAACAATCCAATAATACCCAATTAAACTGCGCCTTATTAACAGCGACGGAAATGCTCTGGAAATAAACCATGAGCGATAAAATGGACCTTAAATCCAGTTATGCCCGACAAATTTCGATACCGAACACATCGAATTGGCACCTTGATATAATCAAAACAGGCGATAAATAAATGCCTCAGAAATAGTGTCTCAAGTGTCTCACAGCTCAGTAACAGCCCGTCTTCAAAGAATTAGCGGGATCCACGTAAAAATGACCAAAATACCCCTGGGACCAAATCTGAAGTCTTGGAAGTCCATTTAGCCTGATTAAAGTCAAAAACCCTAGTTTTGGATGCACTGCTTAGGAGGTGCATTGTCTGAGGGAATTGTCAACTCTTCTGACCAATTGTGAATTTTGTGAACCTTGTGAACCTTCTTGGAACACAAAGTTTTGTATTGTGAGGGCAAATTTTGGGGTGCAACAGCTGCCCCTGTTCAATTTTCTGAAACCTGAGGGGTTAGATTGGTATATTTGCCAGTCGTAACCTGGAAGGTTGAAGGGGATTGAACACAAAAGCCCAAAAATTTGCACTCACCAGTGCATGGAGTGATATTGATGGTTGGTTGAACATGATTGAGTGGGCTTAAAGATGCCACTAGGGGAAAGTTCTTCAGTAGTATAATGAGAGCTGTCAGGAGTCTGGAGTAATACTGATGTAACAGCATGTCTTCATGAGGATAGAGCGATCAATAATGATAACCCTAAAGCAGTCTTGAAGTGATAAATCGGACCTCAGGAGGATAGAGCAATCAATAGCTCTAAAGCAGTCTTGAAGTAATAATGGCTTCAGGAGGATAGAGCAATCAATAGCTCTAAAGCAGTCTTGAAGTAATAGAATGGCTTCAGGAGGATAGAGCAATCAACAGCTCTAAAGTAGTCTTGAAGTAATGATTTCAGGAGGATAGAGCAATGGATAGCTCTAAAGCAGTCTTGAAATAATAATGTAATTTCAGGAGGATAGAGCAATGGATAACTCTAAAGCAGTCTTGAAATAATTAGATGGCTTCAGGAGGATAGAGCAATGAATAGCTCTAAAGCAGTCTTGAAGTAGTGATTTCAGGAGGATAGAGCAATGGATAGCTCTAAAGCAGTCTTGAAATAATAATGTAATTTCAGGAGGATAGAGCAATGGATAACTCTAAAGCAGTCTTGAAATAATAATGTAATTTCAGGAGGATAGAGCAATGGATAACTCTAAAGCAGTCTTGAAATAATTAGATGGCTTCAGGAGGATAGAGCAATGAATAGCTCTAAAGCAGTCTTGAAGTAATGATTTCAGGAGGATAGAGCAATGGACAGCTCTAAAGCAGTCTTGAAATAATTAGATGGCTTCAGGAGGATAGAGCAATGAATAGCTCTAAAGCAGTCTTGAAGTAGTAATATGACCTCATGAGGATAGAGCAATGAATAGCTCTAAAGCAGTCTTGAAGTAATAGGATGATTTCAGGAGGATAGAGCAATCAGTAGCTCTAAAGCAGTCTTGAAGTCATGAGAGGCTATAAGGAGGATAAAATAACCCTGAGGTTACAATAAAGCAGTCCCAAAGTAATAAGAAGCTCATCAGGAGGATAAAGTAACCCTGAGGTTATAATAAAGCAGTCCCAAAGATCATAAGCTTGTTTGTTGGATAATTAACCTGAAAACAAGGTAGCATTCTGTATAACAACATTAGTTTATGCTTTATGTATGCATGTATGACATGATGCACTTAGGTAATGTACTATAGACATATATGTTATGGTATGATGTAAATGATGTATGTATGATATGACACTGCTGGAAGTGTCTGGATATCCTTGTATAACAACTGCTGGCCAAGGAAAATAAATCCCGATTCGTTGTTGAAGAATATATAACCCTCCGTCTGCTGGGAATAACAAGGTATAGATAACCTCCCGTTGTTGGGGATAACAAGGTATAGATAACCTCCCGTTGTTGGGGATAGTAGGGTATAGATAACCTTCGTTTTCGTTTGATAGTAGGATAAGTATAACATCCCGTCTTCGTTCATCGTGCCCTTATTGGAAAGTAATTTCCTGTATATCCGTATGAGGATAAAAGAGATGGATATAAATTCCAGGGGAGATTAGACTTTGTGAAAATGGATTAGTCCTACTGATGGTTTGTAACTGTCTTGTAAAGATGAACCGGCGAAGCTTCGTTGAAATCCTTCCCTCGTTCGTCCTTAGTAAATACTATTACTGCATTTTCATGCATTTCTGGTAAACATCAATCATATTAAAAGCATACATGCATTTCTGGTAAACATCAATCATATTCAAAGGCATACATACATTCAAACACAACCAATGGACGTTTCGCTTATGTAAATAGGGTAAAAGTGAATCTGGATTCAAAAGATGGAATTTATTTATATCAAAAGTGACCCATACACGGGTAAGTTTGTACAAGGAGACATAAACCCTAGTAAGAGAATTTTGTCATGAAGTTTTACAAAAAGAATCAGCTATGTGGGAAATAATCCTATTGAGTTTCAATTCTACTATTGCCACTCAAGTATCTCATCTTCTTGCTGTTGAGACGGAAACGATTGGATTGAGCTTTATCTGTTTGAGCTTGAGTAAGTAGTACAACTGGTTGCAGTTTCATGAGTGATCCAAACGAGACATAGTCATACGCTTTAATCCCTAACTTTTGCCTGGATTGCCCTTTCAGGTTTTCAATCCACCGGGATACCCTTTTTTGCCCAAGCCGCCTTTTCAGGTTTTCGACTTGCCGGGTGTACATCTTTTTATATATATATCCCTAATTTTTGCCCAAACCCTTTTGGTTTGCCGGGATGCCCTTATTTTTGCCTAGGCCTGTCAACCTAGCGGGTCTCTTTTTATGCGTAGTATTTTTTAACTATGTCTGCGTTTACAGGTTGTGGGAAGTCTTCACCATCCATTGTAGTCAGTATCATGGCACCTCCTGAGAACACTGTCTTGACTACAAATGGTCCCTCATATGTTGGAGTCCACTTGCCCCTAGGATCACCCTGTGGTAATATGATACGCTTGATTACCAAGTCACCAGCCTGATATACCCTTGGCTTAACCTTCTTGTTAAAAGCTTTGATCATCCGTTTTTGGTACATCTGGCCATGCCAAACTGCTGCTAACCTTTTCTCATCAATCAAATTTATCTGGTCAAGTCGAGTCTGAATCCACTCATCTTCATCCAAGCCTGCATCCTTCATAATTCTCAAGGAGGGGATCTGAACTTCAATAGGCAGAACTGCTTCCATACCATAGACTAAGGAGAATGGGGTTGCCCTGTTGAAGTACGTATTGTAGTACGATAACCATGCAGAGCAAATGGTAACATCTTGTGCCAATCCTTGTAAGTAACAGTCATCTTCTGTACAATCTTCTTAATGTTCTTATTAGCAGCTTCAACTGCCCCATTCATCTTTGGACGATACGGAGAAGAGTTGTGATGCTTAATCTTGAACTGCATCTTCGAAATCAACAAGGTAGTATGGGTCAACATATACTGTCTTAGTCGGCGAGCAGCCCATGCCAAAGCGCAGCAAGTTTTCTCGAGCAGTGAGTATCTTGTTTCACAGTCGGTAAACTTTTTGCTAAGGTAGTATATTGCCTGCTCTTTTCGACCAGACTCGTCATGTTGCCCCAATACACACCCCATTGAGTTGTCTAATACTGTTAAATACATAATCAAGGGTCTTCCCTCAACTGGTGGCATTAAAATTAGAGGTTCTAGCAAATATCTCTTGATTTCATCAAAGGCAGTCTGGCACTCATCATTCCATTCCATCACCTGATCTTTCTTCAACAACTTGAAGATTGGCCCACAGATGGTAGTTAATTGGGAAATAAATCTTGCAACGTAGTTCAATCGTCCCAAGAAACCTCTAACCTCCTTCTTAGTACGGGGAGCTGGCATCTCTCGTATAGCTTTCACTTTTGCAGGATCCACTTCAATACCTTTTCCACTGACAATGAAACCCAGGAGCTTTCCAGATCTAACTCCAAAAGTACACTTGTTTGGATTTAATCTCAACCTGTATTTCTTCAACCTCTCAAACAACTTGTGCAGATGATCAAGATGTTGTTCTTCATTCTGAGACCTGGCTATCATATCATCCACATATACCTCTATCTCATGATGAATCATATCATGAAACAAAGCCACCATAGCATGCTGATATGTTGCCCCTATCTTGACCTCTTTTCTGTTTTCTTCAGTTCCCAGATTCACAACTTCGACTGGCTCTTCATGTGGCTGTATAGCTTTCTCTTCTTGTTGTAACAACCTAGCAAGCTCTACAGGTATTTCACGATCGTCCTCGTCTCCGTCTTCAGTTTGATAGATCGGATTCTCGAAATTGTAATTGGCAATAGTAGAACTGTTATCAACTGGATCCAGAGTGGATGAGGATCGGCATTTTAGTGACGTGGGTGTGTGTAAGAACACATAGCTGATAAAGCAAAAATAAAAGAAAAAGAAAGACAAGGAACACAATATTTACGAAAAGAAAACGTCCATTGATTTTATGGAATGAAGTATGCAAATGAAATGACAACCCGTAACAAGCACACCATTGTGCCCCGGGTAAGGCACATGGCTTGAAAGTTTAAATTTAAAAACATAACACAGTAATAGTATTTACTCCTGACTAAAGGAGATAGGGACAACATCTTCAGCTTCCCAATTATTGAGTCCAGCACCCACAGTAGGAAAAATCCATGCCTCCAAGTTGTAGTCTTCATCTTGGTCTCCCACAGCATTGATAACCCCTTGATTGGTGATACGAACAGCACGAGCACGATGAACAGCCTTCTGGGACTCTGCAGTGAAACCCAAACCAAACTTGTCAGACTTGTATGGAATATCAGGAAGCTGACCCCAAATAGTACAACCATCTTCTTCCACCATAGCTTTTGCGTCATTGAGGGAGGCCATTGCCATTGTTGGAGGGTTTCTGATGACCACAGGAACCTTCTTCACAGCAGGAGGAGTCACACAATCCTTAACAGCCCAGGGAACCACTTCAAATGACTGACATGGAGTTTCAATGTATTCACCTTCTACTTCCAGATACTTGAAAGTGTTTACATAGCTGACAAAGTATTCTTCCTCTCCAAAGACAGTAACAACTTTTCCATTCACCGGATATCTCAACTTTTGATGTAATGTGGAGGTCACAGCACCTGCCCCATGGATCCAGGGACGACCAAGCAGACATGAGTACGAAGGACGAATATCCATCACATAGAATGTAGCAGTGAACACCTGAGAGCCAACCTTGATTGGAAGATCAATTTCCCCATGCACTACTCTTCTAGAACCATCAAAAGCCTTTACCACAATGTTACTGGGCTTCAATACCGTATCTTCAGGACTCAGCTTGTTCAGGACTTCCTTAGGCAACACATTCAGAGAGGAACCATTGTCTATCAGCACATGAGACAGGGTAGTGCCCCTGCATTCAATTGAAATATGCAAGGCCCTGTTATGATCCCTCTTGGCAGGGGTCAAGTCAGCATCAGAAAATCCTAACCCGTTGTCATAGGTCAGGTGAGCAACACAATTCTCAAACTGGTCCACATAAATTGCACTGGGTACATGAGCCATCTTTAGAAACTTGATCAATGACTTGGCATGAGCCTCAGAACATAATAACAGGGAGAGCATAGAAATCTTTGAGGGGGTATGCCCCAGCTGATCAACAATATCATAATCACTCTTGCGAATGATTTTCAATACTTCTTCCATCTGCTTAGAGAGGTCATCAGCTGCTGGCACATCAGTAGATACAGGCTCAATAACAGGACCCTTGCCCCGAGCATCAGTGGTGGAAGTAACAGCCGGAGTAACTGCACTCTTAGAAGCAACTGGAGGAGAGAAGACTCTTCCACTACGAGTGATCTTGCTAGATCCAACAATATTATCAATGTCAACAGGCATATCAGGTAAAGGCTCCTGCTTGACACCATGGATGTAAACATCAGACCCATAGTGCCAAGGCACAGCTTTGTCAGATGTATAAGGAATAGGACCAGGAGTGGTAATGATCAGAGGAGCTACTCTGGCTTCAGCAACAACTTTCACAGGACCTTCAGCAGTAATCTTGATTGGGCCCTGATGAGTGATTTTAATGGGACCCTTTGAAGTGATTCTTAGTGGTACTTTGTCAACCATGTCAACCTCTTCAATCTTCTTACCCTGAGTCAGATGATCCACCATACTTTCTACAGATGCTGGTCTTCTTTCAAACACTATAGTATATTTATCCATGAGACGTTGAATCCCATCTCTCAAAATGAAGCAACTATCCGGCTTATAGGTACAATATAGACAATCTTCATGACAACCTGGAAAGATCCCAGCTTGTACTAACCTCTTTTTGATAACAGGCAATGGTGTGCTCAACTCCATAAATGAATAGACATGCAGACCTTCATCAATATCTTCATCAATGGCGTTGACAGTCTTCTCGTGATTTGGCATTGGAGCTGTAATCACATTTGGAGTACCTGGTGGATCAAACTCAATTTCTTCAGCATCAATCATATCCTGAATTTTGTTCTTCAAGACCCAGCAGTTATTAGTATCATGTCCTGGACAGTTTGAATGATATGCACATCGTGCATTGGGATTGTACTTGGGAGAGGTAACATTGGGATTCTGAGGGGCCTCCCTCAGGGTAATAAGTTCAGCTTTCAACAAGTGTTGCAATGCCTGAGCCATTGACATGTTGATCTTCGTGAACTGTCTTCTAGCCCTCTGTTGGTTGCCTTGAGGCTGCTCTGTTGTTGCAGGAGTTGGATTTGAAATATGAACTGCACTAACAGACTGATGCCTTCTGTTACGATCAGGCTGACCATACACAGCATTAGATTCTCTCTTCCCAGTGGGAGGCTTCTTTGCAGCACCTGATGAAGAAGTGCCCACTTGGATCTTACCACTCTTGATACCATTCTCTACTCGCTCTCCTGTCATGATCAACTCAGTGAAGCCAGATGATGAGATTCCAATGAGATGACTGTAAAACGGACCATTCAGCGTACACATGAACATATCAACCAACTCCCTATCAGTCAAAGGGGGTTGAACTCTTCCAGCTAAGTCTCTCCACTTCTGAGCATACTCCTTAAAGCTTTCTTTGGCACCCATAGACATGCTCTGAAGCTGCATGCGAGTGGGGGTTAAGTCAGCATTGTATTGATACTGCTTGTAGAAAGCTTCAGCAAGGTCATTCCAATCTCTGATGTTGACACTCTCCAACTGATAATACCACTCTAGCTGAGCTCCAGATAAACTCTCTTGAAAGAAATGGATCCACAACTTTTTATCAGCAGTGTGGGGTTGAATTCTTCTGACATAAGACCTCAGATGCAATTTGGGACAAGAGACCCCATCATAGACAACAAATGTAGGAACTTTGAACCCAATGGGTATGACCACCCCAGATATCGAGCTCAAATCCTCAAAATCCAGCCCAGATGATTTCTGTAATTCCATAGCATCCATTCTATCCACCAGCATCTTGAATTTGTCTTCGTTAGGCTCATGGTAGTAGTTGGCCTCAGAATCAGAGTCCCCCATAGTGTTGTGGAGACTGCCTCTCTCCTGCTCAGATTCTTCAGATTCATAGTCTTCAACCTGTTCCTTGGTCTTGGCAGGACCTTTGAACCTTCTTCCCATGTTGAGCAACCCAGCAGACCTTCTAGCCTTCTTAGTCTTCTTGGCCAGCAGTGTCTTCAATTCATCCTGCCCCTTAGATAGGTTCAGGATCAGCTCTTGGAACTGTGCATTCTGTGCCTGGAGATCCTTAACTGATTGTTCAAGAGCCATTGCTGAAATAAACAGCGAGAAGATGAGAAACCTGTACACAATTATAAACCTGTGATGCAATGATATGGGAATGCATATGCAATGTTTTCAAGGACCGCAGGATTTAAATTTGCTTAAACAAACAAGAAAGTAACTTTTTATTAGTAATAACTTGTTTTGCCTTTTAGGCTTACAAAAAAATGAAAACGAAATAAGTACAAAAGATGGGGTTTTAAGTCTCCCATGGACGTTTCCTCTTTGTGTTGAGGTATGAGTTGAGGTTTCGTTCCTCATGAAGTAGCTTTGTTAGCTCTAGGATCCTTGCTTGGCTTGCTTTGTAATGAGCCTCGAAAGTATCCCTTTGCTCTTTCAGTTGGATCCATGATCTCTGCAAGTCTTCCATATCAGTAGGCATGTCTGGGTGAAGGATGGTATAAGCTGTGTCTCCTTCAGCAACAGGTTCCATGGTAACTGGTAGGACGGCAGGATATGGCATCATGAGTGTCTGAGCACGAGATCGTACCCATCTGAGATAAGCCTCCATAGGAATAGTGTACTTAGGCTCCAGTGTCTTGCTGTCAATCCTGTTTACCTTTCCCCAAGCTCGGATGAATCTCTGACGGTAACCCTGAAGATCGTTGTCGTAATCAAACACAATGCCCTGAATCAACATGTCATGTGGACCATCGCTCCGGGCGTAACCAAACTGTCGTAAAGCTAGAGATGGGTTGTAGGTGATGCCTCCTCTTATGCCTAGAAGTGGCACATTAGGAAACTCCCCACAACGGTCAATGATGGTGACATTCTCCATAGATCTGGAGCACCAATGGATGTCTGAGTGAGAAAGTGACATGATCCTCTTGGACCATCTGAACCCTTGCTCATTCTTCATTACTGAGCGAGGAAGGTGAGAAATAAACCACCTAGAAAGTAAAGGTATGCAGCACATCAAAGTTCCTCTTGCCCTTGTAGTACGGGTGTGAAGAGAATGTAGGATGTCTCCAAGTAAGGTAGGCACTGGATTGTGACCATGGTTATACCCAGAAGTTTAGAGAACTCCTCCATGGTTGGAACCAGCTGATAATCAGGAAATGTAAAGCAATGGTGCTTAGGGTCAAAGAACTGAAACAGCACACTCATCATGTCTTCACTGAACCCTGAAGTAACTAGATCCAATAAGTGACCATGTCTCTTGTTGAACTGGGAATGATCAGGCACTAGGGAAACCAACTCCTTGAGCTTAGCAGGTATCCCTACAAAGTTGATCCTGATGGTGTTTCTACGAGCAGAAGCCATGACCTGCAACAGAGAACAAAGATAAATCCTTTGGTCCTTGAAATGGTTAGGGAAAATGATATGCTTATGATGCATGATGATGTCATGATGTCATGCTCAATCACAAACATGTGGCACACACAAACAAGTCACACCATAGCCCTAGGTTTAAAGGCTTGCATGAGGTTCAAAGGCAAGTACCCTCCCCTGAATTTAGATGGTTCATCCTGTCCTACAAAAGTAACCAGGTTCTAAGGGATCTCAATATCATTGATCCTTCACAAGGGTGGTTGTTCAGAAGGCAACTTACTTGCCAACCAAAACCCTCCAAGTTTAAGATCTCAATGAGCGTAGTATCGAGTGTCAACCAACTTCAGTCTGCACCAAAGCCGGTTACCTCACTACTTTCTAAAGGCCAAGATGAGTTAACTAGGGTTCTAAAAGTCAGTTAGTGCATTGACAACATATGGCAGCCTCAATATTATCCTCAACTTGACTTAAGGAATATAAGCACCAACCAAGAAGTCGCACTAACTATGGCCACCAGATCAACCGTATCGATATACGTCGTACAGTTTCCTTGGTCTATTGCCATTTACCTAAGGTACACTAGATCCGGGTTAGGACCTTTCACACATAAGAGCACCCCAACAATATAATAATAAAGCAAACAAGGCAAACAATTTAAAGTGATCTTAATTCCTAAGGGTACCCCTCTTAAATAGATCCCCAGCAGAGTCGCCAGTTCTGTAACACGGTGGGAGAACTGACTTTAAACAATGTTGCGGATAGCAAGAGTCGCCACCGACTTTTATTTTATCCATAAGGAAAGGTTATAAAAGAACAGGAAAGACCTTAGAGAATATTTTGGGTCCGGGGGGTAGGTTATGAAAAGGGAAGGTGTTAGCACCCTTTTCATCCATGGTTATCCATGGGCTCTTAGGTACTTAAGCTCACTTTTGAATTGTTTTGAAAGTGTAGTGTGTGAATAGCAAAAAATTTCAGAATAGTTTAATAATAATCCGTGTATGGATGTGAAAAAAAACTTGTTTGAAAATTTTATTGGAGATTTGTTTAAGTGTGAAAAAGTTTTGAAGTGAGCAAGTATCTAGGAGTAGCCTACCCTAATGTTTTAAGGTCTTTCTTATTCTTTATCCTTTCCTTAGTAAGACTATCCATACTATAATGGAGTAGGTAGTCCTTACTTTGGATGTTAAGGGACATGTGAGGGACAATTGGATTTTTGAAGGTCATTGCGGGGTGTAATAAGCACATATAAGGGACCATCATCATTTTTCGAAAGGGACTCGATTCGTAAAGGCAACCATAAGGGACTTTGATGATTTTTCTATTTGAGGGACTTGCTTTATACACCCCACTTAACCATTATTCGTAGGCAACTTGAGGGATATCCTTAGGAAGTGAGACGGCGATTAAAATCGACTTACGTGTGTGACGTGTTTATTTTAATTATCTTTATTTAAAAGTGATCTAAATTTATTTTAATATTACATACATGTTGTTACACTCCCTAATTACTAACCATAATAATAATTAAATAATTAAACAACTTTACATCCAAGAAACAATTACAAAATAATAAGCAAAATAATTAAATAGCAAAGATAAATAAAATATAAATAAGCAATAATGAATAATAAAGGGGGTTAATTCTAAGTTTACTCGGCAAGACATCGCATCTTGTGCCTACGTATCCTTACGGGAGTGGAATCAGAGTAATCGTAGTTCCCCTCAATAGGGAGGTTAGAAACTTCTTGACTGTGGTCAAGGTCTCAAGGGGAATAAACGCATCTTAAGGACACGCTTACGTGGAGTGTAGAAACTCCAAATCTCTACGTTGAAATGTTAAGTTGTAATTAGGGTTAAATTAGGGATTCCACGGCGGGAAACCCTAAAATGAGCGCGGCGGCCCTTTGACCTAATGCTAAGGGTAAAATTGTAATTTTGCCTGCGGCGAGGCATTTGTGAAAATTAGGGTTTGTAAGGTGAAAGGGTTTGAAGTTGAGGACTATTGGCGCGGCGGCCAAACGGTTAGACCTAACTTTCGGATGTGACAGATGTGACAAAAATATTGGTGGAAGTGTGATAGAATTTAAATCATGCATCAGCGGAAATAAAATGCGGAAAGTAAATGCGATTATTGGTTCGCGAGGTTACAACCAAGAAACAGTTACAATTATAAATAAATAACGGTAAACATAATAAGCTGCAAAACGAACAAACAACGTTAGTGGGTAGAGTTAGGCGGCAATCAAATGCCTTATGAGACAATGAAGGAAAAGATGCAAATTTTGAGATTTTTGTTTTTTGATTTTATTATAAAAAAAGGTTTTTAAAGTTTTTATTTATTTTTATTATTATTTTTTTAAAAGGTTATTTTGAATATGTAAAAGAAAGGATATAATTTATTAATTTAGAAAAAAGGGTTCACTAGTTGTCAAGTAATTTAAATAAAAGATTAAGGTTGATTTATTTTTTTTTTAAAAAAGATTAAGGTGATTAAGCGATTATGTGTGTGTTTAGTGGTGATTAAGTGGTAAATTACACAAATAACCAAAACAAACATAAACAGAAGTGGAAACGCAAAACCCTAATAGATCGTCTTCCTCATTCTCTCATATCCTCTCTCCTCTTTACCGCTCTCTCGACCTTGTCAAGCACCGTTCTTTCACTTTTTCGTTCCTGAAGCACAAATTGAGAACATTAAACAAATCAAATGAACTCAATAATATCAGAGGTTTACCGAAGATTGTTGGTGGCGGCGGGATCGAACGGAAACGGAGTGGCTTCGCGGTAACAGTAGATGACGAAGCCGGGTATTTCGTCGATGAGGCTCCGTCGATTGATACTTACGGCGGTCAGAAGTGGTTTCGCTTGCTCACTGAGATAAGTTACCTCGCTCAATTTTTCGGTAGCTGCGATTTCCGTATGAGGGTTTTTTCATCTGAGGTGATATGGTTCCCTTTTATATTCTTTTTGAATGGATTTTGTGGGCTTTGGATCTATGTTTGCGTTACTTTTTCTCTGAGATTCTCAAAGATCTGATTTGATTTTGTTTCCTTATTCGCTTTGATCTGTCGGTGACGTGTTGACCTTGATTTGGGAAGTTTTAATCTTTTCTTATCTGGACTTTGCGATACCTAGATTCATTGACTTGTTGTTAACGATTTTCTTCTCTTCTCGCATGGAACTTCGTATGAGTTCAAATACTGGCTTGCCCTTATGCTGTGGTTGAGGTGGCGCTTAGTCGGCGATGACGACGTTGCGTCTGAGCTGAGAGCTATGGTGGTCGTTGTTGTTTTCGAAAGTCATTCGACTCTTGGGTTGGTAGGGAGTCGGCGACAAATTCTCTTTGTTGCCCTCCTGGCTACTCGAGCCTTGCCCAGTGATGAATTAAGTCTGAGGGTTAAGACCCTTCCATCTTTGCTCATGAATTCTGAATTATGACTTATGGTCAATGTGTTGCTGTTGTTGTAGGTGGCAAATCGAAGCTATTGGTATTGTTCTGCTGTTGTTCGCTTCTGCCCGATGATGATTCGAACTGAGGGCTGAACCAATGATGTCGTTGTTGTCGCTAATGCTATCCTTATTTCTTGCTGCTTATGCTGTTCCTGTACTATAGTGGCATTATCTTCTGATATGCTTTTGAACTGCTATTGTGCTGTCTTGCTATCGTTAAAATGCACTGACCATTGTCGCCGTGTGCAGAAGCTTGCCATACTTGTTGATGCAGATGTTGATGTTGTGGTGTTAATGGTTGCTCTTGAAATTGTTTGGCAGATGCTAACTAGCTCGTCTTACTTGTAATCGATGTCTGCAGGTATTGGAATGATGTTGCTTGCTGTGTTGGAGTTGGTGCCATTTGCAATTGGTATCTGTTGTTGTTATTGCTTGTAGCTTGGAGATTTGCTTCTGAAACGGTGATGATGATTCGTGAATCTGAACCGACGTTGGCGGTCATTGTTGCAATGTTGGTATTTATGAATGATGCTTGTTGCCGAAGCTTGTGATGCTTATAGCTGATGCTAATTTGTTGTTTGCTGGTCGAAACTCGTGTTGCTTCTCTTTGCTTGTTGTG
Source organism: Lathyrus sativus (assembly GCA_963859935.3). NCBI lineage: Eukaryota > Viridiplantae > Streptophyta > Magnoliopsida > Fabales > Fabaceae > Lathyrus > Lathyrus sativus. The sequence goes on along the minus strand of OZ012740.1, from coordinate 407,278,553 downwards.
ACTGATGTTGGTTCTGCCTGTTGGAGGTCGATTGTAGCCTTGAACTTGTTAGTTTGTTGCAGCTTGAAGTTGTTTGGGCTGATTCTCTTGTTTTCTGGATTGAATTGGTTTTTACTGCTACAACCTGACTTTTTCAGGTGACGGATTTGTTGGATATTCGTAGTTGATTGCAAATTTGGTTCGATATCCATGGATTTCTGTTTTGTCTAATATACTGACTTGGATTTTGGATATCCACTGGATAAATTCTGAGATATTTACTTGATAGTACAATCCATTGGCTTAAACAAGCATTTCGGCAAAACCTTTTATCGGCCCCAAACTTCATTTTACTCTTCATCTTTCTCGGTTGTCCCTCGAAATAAGAACAAACACTACCGGTCTGACGCCGATGGCGCGGATTGGGAACGGGAGTAGGATGCAGCTTCGGTTGTGCCACTCCCGGCACTTGATGATGACGATGTTCTGAGAGTGTCGAAAACAAACTTCTAACCCTTCTCTGCTTCTGTTTTGTTTCTCTTATTTTTTGCAGGTGATCGGGAACTTCGAGGAACACTCAAGGGAAGGATACCATGAAGAAGCCTTAGGAGTTTTTAGGATTTAGGATTTTTTAGAGTAGATGTAACATTTGTAAATGTAATCTCACAGCAATTCAAATGTGAAATGATTCACTTCCTTTTGTAAAATGATATTCTTATGAAATAAAAATTCCATGATCCTTCAACTTTGAATCTATTTATATCTATTTCTAATTATAAATTATAAACATTTGTGAATAAATCCACAAATATTTAAATTCATTATTCTAGTCATAAACCATAAATACTCACGAATGATATTCTTGCTCATGTACTTGTCTCGTTGGTAGTCCTAATCTCATCACCTGACTTCATTCATTTGGATTCTAGCCAACAATATTCTCCTCATTTTCTAACCAAACGCGAATGTGCGCCGTAATCACAACAGATTTAGTATCAATGATGATATTGCCCGTAATTGAATTCCACTGACCAAATGATATAAGCAACAATCCAATAATACCCAATTAAACTGCGCCTTATTAACAGCAACGGAAATGCTCTGGAAATAAACCATGAGCGATAAAATGGACCTTAAATCCAGTTATGCCCGACAAATTTCGATACCGAACACATCGAATTGGCACCTTGATATAATCAAAACAGGCGATAAATAAATGCCTCAGAAATAGTGTCTCAAGTGTCTCACAGCTCAGTAACAGCCCGTCTTCAAAGAATTAGCGGGATCCACGTAAAAATGACCAAAATACCCCTGGGACCAAATCTGAAGTCTTGGAAGTCCATTTAGCCTGATTAAAGTCAAAAACCCTAGTTTTGGATGCACTGCTTAGGAGGTGCATTGTCTGAAGGAATTGTCAACTCTTCTGACCAATTGTGAATTTTGTGAACCTTGTGAACCTTCTTGGAACACAAAGTTTTGTATTGTGAGGGCAAATTTTGGGGTGCAACACAACCCTTTTACCAATTTTTGTTATTTTTCATCCCATTTTCAAAATTCATATCTCTCTCAATTTTAATCATTTTTCACCCATTCTTTTTGCATTTTGTTCATTTTGATGTCTACTTTCATGCCATATTTTAAAATCCCATGTTTGTCTAATTTTTCATCCCTTTTGACTATTTGCAAGTTAGGTGTGTTTTACGATTGTTTTCATATGTGCAGATGAATTTCTCTCTTGTTGTAATTGTATATGCTTATGTTTTGCTTGCCCTCATATCCTTGGATTTTAGTTAACATGCTAGGATTTTTATTTGGTTGTTACCATGTTCATGTTACCTCATCTGTTGAATTTCCTTAAGCTCGATTTGTCGTCACACTTCCTGCTTAATCAACTGCTTTGATTGTCATCAATGCATCTTTATTTTTTCACATGCTCATTTAATGGTTGTACCCTTTATCATGTTGATGCTTTGCTTAATGTTTTCTTTCCCCAAGTGATTAAGCTTGTCAGCTTTCATCCCATTTGCCTCCCCTCTCTCTCCAAAGGAAAAGATCTTTCCATTAACTCTTATGTTATGGATAACTCATTCACCCATTCCCTTGACTTTGTTAAGTCACTTCAACATTAGTTTAGAAACCATTAGACTTTGCTTTAAGTCTAAGAAACCCACCTGTACTAGGAGTGTTCTTCAACTAGAACCCTAGGATAGAGTTTGTCAACTCTATGTAAGAATCATCGTCATGATTTCTTACTTCCCCTTTTGAGTGTTACAATTTAGATTAGGGAGTTTTGTTAAACTCCACACAAACATTGTCATGTTTGCTCCCCCCTTGAACCTTGATCATAATCAAGTGTTCTTCTTCCCTTGTGAGGTGAACTATGATTGCTCTGATTCTATCCTAGTTAGGATACGTAGGCAGAAGACGCGACGTCTTTGTGAGCAAACTTAGTGTATATAACCTTAGGTTTCAATTTATACCTTTTTCCCAATCCATAACACATTTTCACAAACTTAGCAAGCAATCAAACAAGAGGTTCTTGTAGAGTACTACAGATGGTTAGGGTGCTAACACCTTCCCTAGGTATAACCAACCCCTGATCCCGGAATCTCTTAAGCGTTGTCGTTACATCGCGAAAAGGGTTTTTCTTTCTTTAGACCTTTCCTTTGGATAAAATAAAGTTCGGTTGTAAAATAATTAAGATTCAAGTTAATTTAATAGCTTGATATCCAATTTTCACCGCAACAGAAAATGGCGACTTCACTGGGGATGGTTGCTTTGAGGGTTTAGCCTATTTTGTTTGATTACTTGCTTATTTGTGAATACTTGTAAATATGTGCATTTGTGCTCTGTTGGATCTTGGGAACATTAAGTGGAGAGACAACATTGTACCCGTGTTTGAGGGTACTTATGATAGGATGGAGGTATATTCAAGGAGACTTATAGGGAGTTGATTCCCGACCAAGTTGACTTGAGAAAACCACTGCTCAGTATAGGCCCTTCTGAGAGTTAGTATTGTTGATCGAGTATTCGTGAAAACAATGCTACTTTCTACATGGGAGCCCGTGATACTGAGGACCTTTAGATTACCTTTTCCCCACTATGGCTTTATTAGGATGTAGTGCAATGACTATAAGGAAGTAATTCCAAAATATTTGATACGCGATACTACACTTAGACGAGACTCTCTTGAGAATATTATCGACCACCAAGTATTTGGGAAATTGATAATATCCGAAAGATGGGTCGAGGACTCTGGGAACCTTTTTAGAACCTTGTTCTACAGTTTTTGAAAGCCTTAGTACATCCTTTTGGATGGGTAGACCTTGGCTCCATGCTCATGTTCTCCAAACCTAAAACCTTTACCCATGTGTATATGTGAATCTGTGCTTACCTGTGTTTGTGCATTCATGCATTCATGAACATCATATCATAAAAGTTTCATGGAACTCAGGTTTTTTGTTTGTAAACATTAGGATCATCATGAATAGTGGAAAAAATAAAACTATGAAGTACACTTACAAAAGTCCTAACTTAGATGACATAGAAAGGTTGAGCACTTTGATAACAGATCTAGAAGGATTCAAGAGCAGGTATGGGAACTTATTGTCATTATTGAAGGTGAAAAGGAAGATGGATCTAGGACTTCTCTCCACACTTCTCCAGTTTTATGATCCACTCTATCATTGTTTCACTTTTCCTGATTATCAACTGGTGCCTACACTTGAGGAATATTCTTGCTTGATTGGTTTGCCTATTCTTGAAGACTCTCCTTTTCCAATCATGGAGAAGGACCCTAAGGAGGAAGAAATTGCTAAAACTACACGCTTGGGATTTGTGGATATTCAGAAAAATATGGCTACTAAAGGAGGAGTATTTGGTTTGACTGCAGAGTTCTTGGTTGGGAAAGCCCAGTACTATGCTGATCACTTGATTTGTGGTCATCAAAATAATTCCTCAAATTCGGTCACATCTTCCTAGTACCTGCATGGATACTCCCTCTATCTCATTGTCCTTCTTCCAGCGTACTCTCATCAAATTTACACTATTCAGAACACAACCATCCCGGCATCTCATGTCACCATTTCCATAAATCTGAAAATCACCTCTTCGAACCCATCCATTACATTCAATCAATCTATTAACTCGAATTAGAATTCCGACCTCCTCGAATCTCATCGAGAATACCAATAGTCAGTCTCATCATATAAAGCTCAACTCCATGAGAAGTCTCTTCACAGACCACACTCGTATTCCGAATTTACTCAATCAGACCTAACTTCATTACCGTCATCATCGGTACATACAGAGATTTCCAATGCAATAACTCAGTTACCACTTGGTCTCACTCGAATGGTAACTCAACCAAAACCATACTCTTTCAGTAGTCCCAATTATTTCCTCTACATCATATTCAACTTCTCAAATCAAACAAATACCTTAAGATCTTAAGATCATTAACCATCTCAAATCTCAACTAAACAATTGAGGCTTCCAAACTCCGGTACAATACTCAACAACAACCAACTCTAAATCCCTTGTATGATACTTCCCTTATGTACTTTAAGTTACCTTAAAGCATAACCAAAACTCGCCGAAGTTGCACTTAACATATCTCCCAATCATATCAACAAAGCATTACCACACAACGAATAGTTTCGTCGGATTCGGCAAAACCAACACACGAGTTATTGACAACTTTCCAAAACTCTTTGAACTTCTTCACAGTGGCATATCACTACTTCTTCTCCAATACTGATAAATCTAATTCTCTATGTGCAACATGATCCTCTATACTCTTCGACGCATCCAAACACCATCGATTGCATAACCACCACTCACTTATTTAAGAATTGAGAACCCCTTGTCCATCGGACACTCAGTTGTGAACTTATGGCGAAAACAGAAACTGCACTCTTCGCGCTTACCACAATATCCAAATATAGTCCGCCAATAAATACTAAATCCCATGTTACTACTTCCCCATCCCATAGAGCACTGTAATATCTTCCAACGCTTTTAATCTTGCGTCATTCCAAATTACGGTTTTCCGTTACGACAAAAACACGAAAACGACCTCGTATTCCACATCATACTTTCCTTAATAATCACCGAAAGTTATTATCCATTCTCATACTCGACCTCACACTTTGTTGTCGTAGCATACACACCAACCACAAGCCTCAACACAACTTAATCAATCTTAATTCCTCGGCCACTCAACAAACATATAATATGAGGCTTCCAATATCTGATTAGTCCCCGCAACTAAGTCGATCACAACTCAACTTCATGTCTTGACTGTTTATCACTCATCTTGTCAGGATAACTCTCAGGCTACCACAATCAAACGGTAAACCGGCAACTTCTCCACTTTCATTAACACTCCGAATTCCCCTCAAAATCAAAAATCTCATCAAAACAATTCTCAAGCGTTCGACTTCACTCAAAACAATTCACTGCACCACGCCATCTAAGCTTGGAAGACACATCTATCTCATCCAACACAATCCCAACTACTATCAACAAGAGATTAAGGGTGATCAGTTCCTCAATTTGTCAATAGACAGCCAAAATCATATTGGGCATAGACCATTTTTACCAAACTATAATGGAGTCTAACCACACACGGAGCTACAACTCTAAACTTGCAGCACCCTGGAGGATCACAACTTTCTCCCCCACTTGGATCATTCCCTCCTCTGCCGACAAAGGTTAAACAACAAACATGTATCGACAGTGTTTTCACACACATGTCGCATACAAGGGAACAAATAACATTAGACAACTTGGCCGGACGGACCGACCTGCTCTGATACCACTAATGTAACACCCTTCTAAACCCCACAGAATATTACATAATTAATCAGAGTAAAAATAACATGCTTTCAACCAAGGGTGTCACACTTAAAACTTCAAACACCTGTCATGCTCATCAACACTTCAATAAATAATCATGTATTAAAATTTCAATTAACATGTAGTAGCGGATTCATTTATCCAATGATTTTTCATAAAAGAAATATTCGTTTTCCTCACATAAATCAACAAGGCTCGGGCACTAAGGCCAACTTCTTATTATTTCAATAAACAAGGAAACAGAGTATATATATCTAAAACATAAACCAAGCGATCCCAGTGTTACACGACCAGAGCATGACTCGACCCAACATAAATAAATCGCTAAATAACTACACCAATATCGGCCTCGAACCTACAAGCAGCTCTACTCTGAAAACCTGCACGATGTCATGTAGGACATCATTCCAGCAGAAGGGTGAGAAATATTACCATAATAATCGATGCATAAGATTATGTGCATAAACAATCATAAAATGCATATATGCCACATTTTCTCACCACAATTCATAATTCACTCATATACATCACAATATACATATATATAATCCAAGCATATCATCATGCATATTTTTGCTATTCTAAAAGTCCACATAAACATACACAATATGTTTAGTCACTACACTTTACATGAACATATATAATTATGTTTATCTCACCAATTCACGATTACACATTCACCTTTCTCAATTACGCAAGTAATGCACATACGCGTATTCCACAATCCTCACCATACTTCATCATAACTTATCATATACTTTACAAAGCATACTTATATAAACAAATATGGGCAATATGAATATTCACAAAGCATCCCCACATCATGCGTACACTCACATTTCCACAATCTTATCATTCACACATAAGCATCTCTTCATGCATATGTCATATATCAATGTGACTCAACGAATCAATGCAACTCATGCAATGCGGTACCGACTCTCGTTATCTTTTTTCGGTTTTTACATTAAACCGGGTCCACTCTTCTAGACCGATAACCCGTTATCTTTTTTCGGTTTTTACATTAAACCGGGTCCACTCTTCTAGACCGATAACAACAAAGGCCCGTCCTCTAAGCCTTCAAACCCACTCTTCTAGGTTTGGGACAAGCCACTAGTTTCCACGAAACTAACCGACATTGCCTCTTGACTAAATGATGCATATGCAATCGGCAATCAAATGCACTTAAGACCGACATCTTAATCTCATGCATTCAAATAATTCATCTCTTCAAGAATTATAACAATGATTGCACACACAACATATTCGCATGACATTAATCAATGTATTCATAATTCAACACTATCACCACATTATCACACAATGCACACATATCCATGATATGTTCTCATGCATTTTTCACAGTTATCAAACAATGCACACATATCCACGATATGTTCTCATGCATTATACACATTTAATCACATACATACAATATGCATTTACAACATTTATTAAGCAATGCACACATATCCACGATATGTTCTCATGCATTCTATTCATACAACCGCATACAAACAATATGCATTCACAACTCAATATCATCACTACATTATCAACGATGCACGCATATTCACAATATGCTCCCATGCATTCTACACATATAATCGCATACAATATGTATGCGTCCACAATATTATACCCAATGGCAACATACCTCATCACAAATCATCATGCATTCTTATTCAAATTAAACAATGCAACATAAATGCCAAAAGGCCACATAGTCAACAAAATCCAACGTCTAGGATTCATGCCAAACAGCTTCCCGCAGCACATATACATACAGCATATAACACTCCATTCCAATAAGAATCTAACTCGATCGAAACCACAAACAACATGGAATAAAAACACAAGAAAACACAAATGCTGACATGTTCGCTACTGCCTCGCCTAGCGAGCAGCTAGCGAACCTTCACTACATGTTCGCTTAGCGAACTACTAGCGAACCCAAACAGAGGCTCCAGACCTCACTCGCTACCTTGTTCGCCACAGCGAACTCCCAACGAACCATTCGCTACCCCATTCACTACCCAGCGAAGGGCCCTCTCCCATTCTGTTTTCATTCGCTGCAGGCTCGCTAGGCGAGGACCCAGCGAACGCTCGCGACCAGCTCGCCTAGCGAACAGCTAGCGAAGGTCTGCGATCAGAATTTCTCCACTGTTCCAGAATTCCCAACTCTCTCCAGAACCGACCGATTTTCCACAAATCAGTTCCAATAGCTTTAGTATCATAAACCTCGACTATTCTACATCGTTTACAACAGATTCTACCCGATAAAACACTCATTCTACCGATAAATCCAACTTCTGCCCTAAAATGGAAATTGTAGTAAAACATCCAAAAACCCAACCCAAGCATACATAATCGCATACATTGATCAAATAATAATGTTTCTCACCCTTACCTTGGTTTAATCGAAGCTTGAAGCGGATCCTTGAGCTTTCCAAGCTTTTCCTTCTTCTCTTCTCTTCTTTCTTTCTTTCTTTCTCTTCTGTTTCCTTTATCTTACTATCTTTTCTTTTCTCTTCCACTTTCCTTATATACTTTCCTTTATTTTCTTTCCATTCCATTTCTCTCCTCAATTATCTACCAAATAAATTCAATTAATCCAAATCATTAAGATTAATTCCAATAAACCAATTAATTAACATAATTAATTAATTAATGAAAATTTGGGTTGTTACAACCCTCCCCCACTTTAGGAATTTTCGTCCTCGAAAATGTTACCTGGTTCAAACAGTTCTGGATAAGACTCCCTCATTTGGCTCTCCAGTTCCCAAGTCACATTTCCACCAGCCGGTCCTCCCCAAGCGACCTTCACCAAAGAAATCTCTTTACCTCGAAGTTGCTTCTCGTTCATCAACCCAAACTGGCAATGTCTCAACAATCAAATCCTCTCTCACTCGTACACTATCCATCTGAATCAATGTACTTCTTCTGCTTAAACATATGAACACATCATGCAATCCTCACAAGCGACAACGGTAAAACAGACTAACATGCTATTTCCCCATGCTTTCGCCGCGCCACTCTGATACAGATCAACAAAACACAGAGGGTGCTTCCGAGACCTCAAAACTCGACCAACACTAGTTACTATCATGACTCTCAAAACACGTCCTTTCTCGGATCCTTTTGATCTTTTCAGTCGTCTCTTACACAGTTCTCAGGTCCGACTACAACACTCTCGCCGGACACACGTCAATCCAAAGGAGTCCTACACATCTTACCAAACAAAGTCTCATACGATGCTATTTCGATACTAGAATAAATATCAGTTATTGTCGGTAAACTCAATCAGCAACAATTAACTATCCCCTGATCCATCTTGATCCAATCACCAAGCTCTCAACAAATCCTCTATATACTGGATAATTCTCTTTGTCTGCCCATCCATCCACGAATGCTAGACAAAGTTCAATCCCATCATGACACCCAAAGCGTCTGCAACTCTCTCAAAATCCAATTGAAAAACTCTGATTCTCATCCGACACAATATCCATGAAATACTATTCCGTCCCACTCAGAAATATTCAAAAGTTGCATCCGACTCAATGATTTCTGATGTTTATTCTTCGACATTCTGATAAGTCTCATCCAACATATACAAACTCAATCGCTTCTCCCTTCATATGTGGTCATCAAAATAATTCCTCAAATTCGGTCACATCTTCCTAGTACCTGCATGGATACTCCCTCTATCTCATTGTCCTTCTTCCAGCGTACTCTCATCAAATTTACACTATTCAGAACACAACCATCCCGGCATCTCATGTCACCATTTCCATAAATCTGAAAATCACCTCTTCGAACCCATCCATTACATTCAATCAATCTATTAACTCGAATTAGAATTCCGACCTCCTCGAATCTCATCGAGAATACCAATAGTCAGTCTCATCATATAAAGCTCAACTCCATGAGAAGTCTCTTCACAGACCACACTCGTATTCCGAATTTACTCAATCAGACCTAACTTCATTACCGTCATCATCGGTACATACAGAGATTTCCAATGCAATAACTCAGTTACCACTTGGTCTCACTCGAATGGTAACTCAACCAAAACCATACTCTTTCAGTAGTCCCAATTATTTCCTCTACATCATATTCAACTTCTCAAATCAAACAAATACCTTAAGATCTTAAGATCATTAACCATCTCAAATCTCAACTAAACAATTGAGGCTTCCAAACTCCGGTACAATACTCAACAACAACCAACTCTAAATCCCTTGTATGATACTTCCCTTATGTACTTTAAGTTACCTTAAAGCATAACCAAAACTCACCGAAGTTGCACTTAACATATCTCCCAATCATATCAACAAAGCATTACCACACAACGAATAGTTTCGTCGGATTCGGCAAAACCAACACACGAGTTATTGACAACTTTCCAAAACTCTTTGAACTTCTTCACAGTGGCATATCACTACTTCTTCTCCAATACTGATAACTCTAATTCTCTATGTGCAACATGATCCTCTATACTCTTCGACGCATCCAAACACCATCGATTGCATAACCACCACTCACTTATTTAAGAATTGAGAACCCCTTGTCCATCGGACACTCAGTTGTGAACTTATGGCGAAAACAGAAACTGCACTCTTCGCGCTTACCACAATATCCAAATATAGTCCGCCAATAAATACTAAATCCCACGTTACTACTTCCCCATCCCATAGAGCACTGTAATATCTTCCAACGCTTTTAATCTTGCGTCATTCCAAATTACGGTTTTCCGTTACGACAAAAACACGAAAACGACCTCGTATTCCACACCATACTTTCCTTAATAATCACCGAAAGTTATTATCCATTCTCATACTCGACCTCACACTTTGTTGTCGTAGCATACACACCAACCACAAGCCTCAACACAACTTAATCAATCTTAATTCCTCGGCCACTCAACAAACATATAATATGAGGCTTCCAATATCTGATTAGTCCCCGCAACTAAGTCGATCACAACTCAACTTCATGTCTTGACTGTTTATCACTCATCTTGTCAGGATAACTCTCAGGCTACCACAATCAAACGGTAAACCGGCAACTTCTCCACTTTCATTAACACTCCGAATTCCCCTCAAAATAAAAAATCTCATCAAAACAATTCTCAAGCGTTCGACTTCACTCAAAACAATTCACTGCACCACGCCATCTAAGCTTGGAAGACACATCTATCTCATCCAACACAATCCCAACTACTATCAACAAGAGATTAAGGGTGATCAGTTCCTCAATTTGTCAATAGACAGCCAAAATCATACTGGGCATAGACCATTTTTACCAAACTATAATGGAGTCTAACCACACACGGAGCTACAACTCTAAACTTGCAGCACCCTGGAGGATCACAACTTTCTCCCCCACTTGGATCATTCCCTCCTCTGCCGACAAAGGTTAAACAACAAACATGTATCGACAGTGTTTTCACACACATGTCGCATACAAGGGAACAAATAACATTAGACAACTTGGCCGAACGGACCGACCTGCTCTGATACCACTAATGTAACACCCTTCTAAACCCCACGGAATATTACATAATTAATCAGAGTAAAAATAACATGCTTTCAACCAAGGGTGTCACACTTAAAACTTCAAACACCTGTCATGCTCATCAACACTTCAATAAATAATCATGTATTAAAATTTCAATTAACATGTAGCAGCGGATTCATTTATCCAATGATTTTTCATAAAAGAAATATTTGTTTTCCTCACATAAATCAACAAGGCTCGGGCACTAAGGCCAACTTCTTATTATTTCAATAAACAAGGAAACAGAGTATATATATCTAAAACATAAACCAAGCGATCCCAGTGTTACACGACCAGAGCATGACTCGACCCAACATAAATAAATCGCTAAATAACTACACCAATAGCGGCCTCGAACCTACAAGCAGCTCTACTCTGAAAACCTGCACGATGTCATGTAGGACATCATTCCAGCAGAAGGGTGAGAAATATTACCATAATAATCGATGCATAAGATTATGTGCATAAACAATCATAAAATGCATATATGCCACATTTTCTCACCACAATTCATAATTCACTCATATACATCACAATATACATATATATAATCCAAGCATATCATCATGCATATTTTTGCTATTATAAAAGTCCACATAAACATACACAATATGTTTAGTCACTACACTTTACATGAACATATATAATTATGTTTATCTCACCAATTCACGATTACACATTCACCTTTCTCAATTACGCAAGTAATGCACATACGCGTATTCCACAATCCTCACCATACTTCATCATAACTTATCATATACTTTACAAAGCATACTTATATAAACAAATATGGGCAATATAAATATTCACAAAGCATCCCCACATCATGCGTACACTCACATTTCCACAATCTTATCATTCACACATAAGCATCTCTTCATGCATATGTCATATATCAATGTGACTCAACGACTCAATGCAACTCATGCAATGCGGTACCGACTCTCGTTATCTTTTTTCGGTTTTTACATTAAACCGGGTCCACTCTTCTAGACCGATAACCCGTTATCTTTTTTCGGTTTTTACATTAAACCGGGTCCACTCTTCTAGACCGATAACAACAAAGGCCCGTCCTCTAAGCCTTCAAACCCACTCTTCTAGGTTTGGGACAAGCCACTAGTTTCCACGAAACTAACCGACATTGCCTCTTGACTAAATGATGCATATGCAATCGACAATCAAATGCACTTAAGACCGACATCTTAATCTCATGCATTCAAATAATTCATCTCTTCAAGAATTATAACAATGATTGCACACACAACATATTCGCATGACATTAATCAATGTATTCATAATTCAACACTATCACCACATTATCACACAATGCACACATATCCACGATATGTTCTCATGCATTTTTCACAGTTATCAAACAATGCACACATATCCACGATATGTTCTCATGCATTATACACATTTAATCACATACATACAATATTCATTTACAACATTTATTAAGCAATGCACACATATCCACGATATGTTCTCATGCATTCTATTCATACAACCGCATACAAACAATATGCATTCACAACTCAATATCATCACTACATTATCAACGATGCACGCATATTCACAATATGCTCCCATGCATTCTACATATATAATCGCATACAATATGTATGCGTCCACAATATTATACCCAATGGCAACATACCTCATCACAAATCATCATGCATTCTTATTTAAATTAAACAATGCACACATAAATGCCAAAAGGCCACATAGTCAACAAAATCCAACGTCTAGGATTCATGCCAAACAGCTTCCCACAGCACATATACATACAGCATATAACACTCCATTCCAATAAGAATCTAACCCGATCGAAACCACAAACAACATGGAATGAAAACACAAGAAAACACAAATGCTGACATGTTCGCTACTGCCTCGCCTAGCGAGCAGCTAGCGAACCTTCACTACATGTTCGCTTAGCGAACTACTAGCGAACCCAAACAAAGGCTCCAGACCTCACTCGCTACCTTGTTCGCCACAGCGAACTCCCAGCGAACCATTCGCTACCCCATTCACTACCCAGCGAAGGGCCCTCTCCCATTATGTTTTCGTTCGCTGCAGGCTCGCTAGGCGAGGTCCCAGCGAACGCTCGCGACCAGCTCGCCTAGCGAACAGCTAGCGAAGGTCTGCGATCAGAATTTCTCCACTGTTCCAGAATTCCCAACTCTCTCTAGAACCGACCGATTTTCCACAAATCAGTTCCAATAGATTTAGTATCATAAACCTCGACTATTCTACATCGTTTACAACAGATTCTACCCGATAAAAGACTCATTCTACCCATAAATCCAACTTCTGCCCTAAAATGGAAATTTTAGTAAAACATCCAAAAACCCAACCCAAGCATACATAATCACATACATTGATCAAATAATAATGTTTCTCACCCTTACCTTGGTTTAATCGAAGCTTGAAGCGGATCCTTGAGCTTTCCAAGCTTTTCCTTCTTCTCTTCTCTTCTCTTCTTTCTTTCTTTCTCTTCTATTTCCTTTATCTTACTATCTTTTCTTTTCTCTTCCACTTTCCTTATATACTTTCCTTTATTTTCTTTCCATTCCATTTCTCTCCTCAATTATCTACCAAATAAATCCAATTAATCCAAATCATTAAGATTAATTCCAATAAACCAATTAATTAACATAATTAATTAATTAATGAAAATTTGGGCTGTTACAACCCTCCCCCACTTTAGGAATTTTCGTCCTCGAAAATGTTACCTGGTTCAAACAGTTCTGGATAAGGCTCCCTCATTTGGCTCTCCAGTTCCCAAGTCACATTTCCACCAGCCGGTCCTCCCCAAGCGACCTTCACCAAAGAAATCTCTTTACCTCGAAGTTGCTTCTCGTTCATCAACCCGAACTGGCAATGTCTCAACAATCAAATCCTCTCTCACTCGTACACTATCCATATGAATCAATGTACTTCTTCTGCTTAAACATATGAACACATCATGCAATTCTCACAAGCGACAGCGGTAAAACAGACTAACATGCTATTTCCCCATGCTTTCGCCGCGCCACTCTGATACAGATCAACAAAACACAGAGGGTGCTTCCGAGACCTCAAAACTCGACCAACACTAGTTACCATCATGACTCTCAAAACACGTCCTTTCTCGGATCCTTTTGATCTTTTCAGTCGTCTCTTACACAGTTCTCAGGTCCGACTACAACACTCTCGCCGGACACACGTCAATCCAAAGGAGTCCTACACATCTTACCAAACAAAGTCTCATACGATGCTATTTCGATACTAGAATAATATCAGTTATTGTCGGTAAACTTAATCAGCAACAATTAACTATCCCCTGATCCATCTTGATCCAATCACCAAGCTCTCAACAAATCCTCTATATACTGGATAGTTCTCTTTGTCTGCCCATCCATCCACGAATGCTAGACAAAGTTCAATCCCATCATGACACCCAAAGCGTCTGCAACTCTCTCAAAATCCAATTGAAAAACTCTGATTCTCATCCGACACAATATCCATGAAATACTATTCCGTCCCACTCAGAAATATTCAAAAGTTGCATCCGACTCAATGATTTCTGATGTTTATTCTTCGACATTCTGATAAGTCTCATCCAACATATACAAACTCAATCGCTTCTCCCTTCATATGTGGTCATCAAAATAATTCCTCAAATTCGGTCACATCTTCCTAGTACCTGCATGGATACTCCCTCTATCTCATTGTCCTTCTTCCAGCGTACTCTCATCAAATTTACACTATTCAGAACACAACCATCCCGGCATCTCATGTCACCATTTCCATAAATCTGAAAATCACCTCTTCGAACCCATCCATTACATTCAATCAATCTATTAACTCGAATTAGAATTCCGACCTCCTCGAATCTCATCGAGAATACCAATAGTCAGTCTCATCATATAAAGCTCAACTCCATGAGAAGTCTCTTCACAGACCACACTCGTATTCCGAATTTACTCAATCAGACCTAACTTCATTACCGTCATCATCGGTACATACAGAGATTTCCAATGCAATAACTCAGTTACCACTTGGTCTCACTCGAATGGTAACTCAACCAAAACCATACTCTTTCAGTAGTCCCAATTATTTCCTCTACATCATATTCAACTTCTCAAATCAAACAAATACCTTAAGATCTTAAGATCATTAACCATCTCAAATCTCAACTAAACAATTGAGGCTTCCAAACTCCGGTACAATACTCAACAACAACCAACTCTAAATCCCTTGTATGATACTTCCCTTATGTACTTTAAGTTACCTTAAAGCATAACCAAAACTCGCCGAAGTTGCACTTAACATATCTCCCAATCATATCAACAAAGCATTACCACACAACGAATAGTTTCGTCGGATTCGGCAAAACCAACACACGAGTTATTGACAACTTTCCAAAACTCTTTGAACTTCTTCACAGTGGCATATCACTACTTCTTCTCCAATACTGATAACTCTAATTCTCTATGTGCAACATGATCCTCTATACTCTTCGACGCATCCAAACACCATCGATTGCATAACCACCACTCACTTAATTAAGAATTGAGAACCCCTTGTCCATCGGACACTCAGTTGTGAACTTATGGCGAAAACAGAAACTGCACTCTTCGCGCTTACCACAATATCCAAATATAGTCCGCCAATAAATACTAAATCCCATGTTACTACTTCCCCATCCCATAGAGCATTGTAATATCTTCCAACGCTTTTAATCTTGCGTCATTCCAAATTACGGTTTTCCGTTACGACAAAAACACGAAAACGACCTCGTATTCCACATCATACTTTCCTTAATAATCACCGAAAGTTATTATCCATTCTCATACTCAACCTCACACTTTGTTGTCGTAGCATACACACCAACCACAAGCCTCAACACAACTTAATCAATCTTAATTCCTCGGCCACTCAACAAACATATAATATGAGGCTTCCAATATCTGATTAGTCCCCGCAACTAAGTCGATCACAACTCAACTTCATGTCTTGACTGTTTATCACTCATCTTGTTAGGATAACTCTCAGGCTACCACAATCAAACGGTAAACCGGCAACTTCTCCACTTTCATTAACACTCTAAATTCCCCTCAAAATCAAAAATCTCATCAAAACAATTCTCAAGCGTTCGACTTCACTCAAAACAATTCATTGCACCACGCCATCTAAGCTTGGAAGACACATCTATCTCATCCAACACAATCCCAACTACTATCAACAAGAGATTAAGGGTGATCAGTTCCTCAATTTGTCAATAGACAGCCAAAATCATACTGGGCATAGACCATCTTTACCAAACTATAATGGAGTCTAACCACACACGGAGCTACAACTCTAAACTTGCAGCACCCTGGAGGATCACAACTTTCTCCCCCACTTGGATCATTCCCTCCTCTGCCGACAAAGGTTAAACAACAAACATGTATCGACAGTGTTTTCACACACATGTCGCATACAAGGGAACAAATAACATTAGACAACTTGGCCAGACGGACCGACCTGCTCTGATACCACTAATGTAACACCCTTCTAAACCCCACAGAATATTACATAATTAATCAGAGTAAAAATAACATGCTTTCAACCAAGGGTGTCACACTTAAAACTTCAAACACCTGTCATGCTCATCAACACTTCAATAAATAATCATGTATTAAAATTTCAATTAACATGTAGCAGCGGATTCATTTATCCAATGATTTTTCATAAAAGAAATATTCGTTTTCCTCACATAAATCAACAAGGCTCGGGCACTAAGGCCAACTTCTTATTATTTCAATAAACAAGGAAACAGAGTATATATATCTAAAACATAAACCAAGCGATCCCAGTGTTACACGACCAGAGCATGACTCGACCCAACATAAATAAATCGCTAAATAACTACACCAATAGCGGCCTCGAACCTACAAGCAGCTCTACTCTGAAAACCTGCACGATGTCATGTAGGACATCATTCCAGCAGAAGGGTGAGAAATATTACCATAATAATCGATGCATAAGATTATGTGCATAAACAATCATAAAATGCATATATGCCACATTTTCTCACCACAATTCATAATTCACTCATATACATCACAATATACATATATATAATCCAAGCATATCATCATGCATATTTTTGCTATTCTAAAAGTCCACATAAACATACACAATATGTTTAGTCACTACACTTTACATGAACATATATAATTATGTTTATCTCACCAATTCACGATTACACATTCACCTTTCTCAATTACGCAAGTAATGCACATACGCGTATTCCACAATCCTCACCATACTTCATCATAACTTATCATATACTTTACAAAGCATACTTATATAAACAAATATGGGCAATATGAATATTCACAAAGCATCCCCACATCATGCGTACACTCACATTTCCACAATCTTATCATTCACACATAAGCATCTCTTCATGCATATGTCATATATCAATGTGACTCAACGACTCAATGCAACTCATGCAATGCGGTACCGACTCTCATTATCTTTTTTCGGTTTTTACATTAAACCGGGTCCACTCTTCTAGACC
This sequence comes from Lathyrus sativus, assembly GCA_963859935.3. Classification (NCBI taxonomy): domain Eukaryota; kingdom Viridiplantae; phylum Streptophyta; class Magnoliopsida; order Fabales; family Fabaceae; genus Lathyrus; species Lathyrus sativus. The sequence continues at coordinate 407,260,597 of OZ012740.1, read as the reverse complement.
GATAACCCATTATCTTTTTTCGGTTTTTACATTAAACCGGGTCCACTCTTCTAGACCGATAACAACAAAGGCCCGTCCTCTAAGCCTTCAAACCCACTCTTCTAGGTTTGGGACAAGCCACTAGTTTCCACGAAACTAACCGACATTGCCTCTTGACTAAATGATGCATATGCAATCGGCAATCAAATGCACTTAAGACCGACATCTTAATCTCATGCATTCAAATAATTCATCTCTTCAAGAATTATAACAATGATTGCACACACAACATATTCGCATGACATTAATCAATGTATTCATAATTCAACACTATCACCACATTATCACACAATGCACACATATCCATGATATGTTCTCATGCATTTTTCATAGTTATCAAACAATGCACACATATCCATGATATGTTCTCATGCATTATACACATTTAATCACATACATACAATATGCATTTACAACATTTATTAAGCAATGCACACATATCCACGATATGTTCTCATGCATTCTATTCATACAACCGCATACAAACAATATGCATTCACAACACAATATCATCACTACATTATCAACGATGCACGCATATTCACAATATGCTCCCATGCATTCTACACATATAATCGCATACAATATGTATGCGTCCACAATATTATACCCAATGGCAACATACCTCATCACAAATCATCATGCATTCTTATTCAAATTAAACAATGCACACATAAATGCCAAAAGGCCACATAGTCAACAAAATCCAACGTCTAGGATTCATGCCAAACAGCTTCCCACAGCACATATACATACAGCATATAACACTCCATTCCAATAAGAATCTAACCCGATCGAAACCACAAACAACATGGAATGAAAACACAAGAAAACACAAATGCTGACATGTTCGCTACTGCCTCGCCTAGCGAGCAGCTAGCGAACCTTCACTACATGTTCGCTTAGAGAACTACTAGCAAACCCAAACAAAGGCTCCAGACCTCACTCGCTACCTTGTTCGCCACAGCGAACTCCCAGCGAATCGCTACCCCATTCGCTACCCAGCGAAGGGCCCTCTCCCATTATGTTTTCGTTCACTGCAGGCTCGCTAGGCGAGGTCCCAGCAAACGCTCGCGACCAGCTCGCCTAGCGAACAACTAGCGAAGGTCTGCGATCAGAATTTCTCCACTGTTCCAGAATTCCCAACTCTCTCCAGAACCGACCGATTTTCCACAAATCAGTTCCAATAGCTTTAGTATCATAAACCTCGACTATTCTACATCGTTTACAATAGATTCTACCCGATAAAACACTCATTCTACCGATAAATCCAACTTCTGCCCTAAAATGGAAATTTTAGTAAAACATCCAAAAACCCAACCCAAGCATACATAATCACATACATTGATCAAATAATAATGTTTCTCACCCTTACCTTGGTTTAATCGAAGCTTGAAGCGGATCCTTGAGCTTTCCAAGCTTTTCCTTCTTCTCTTTTCTTCTTTCTTTCTTTCTTTCTCTTCTATTTCCTTTATCTTACTATCTTTTCTTTTCTCTTCCACTTTCCTTATATACTTTCCTTTATTTTCTTTCCATTCCATTTCTCTCCTCAATTATCTACCAAATAAATCCAATTAATCCAAATCATTAAGATTAATTCCAATAAACTTATTAATTAACATAATTAATTAATTAATGAAAATTTGGACTGTTACATTCGAGGCCATCTTTGCCTTGCTCATTTATGGGATCTTCTTGTTTCCAAGTTTTGATAAATTTGTGGATCTCAACGCCATTAAGATTTTCTTAATGAAAAACTCTGTGCCCACTTTACTAGCTGATGCATATCATTCTGTTCATCTGAGAAATTTGCATAAAGGAGGAATGGTCACCTGTTGTGTCCCTTTGTTATACAAGTGGTTTATTTCTCACTTACCTAAAGCTCATGCTTTTTGGAAGGAAGGTTGGTGGTCTCAGAAGGTTATGGCTCTTACTCACTCTGATATTGATTGGTACAGCCGTAATTACAATGGGATAAAGATCATTGACAGTTGTGGAAGTTTTTGTAACGTACCTATTCTTGGTACAAATGGAGGAGTCATTTATAACCCTGTTCTCGCTCGCCGACAACTTGGATATCCTTTGAAGGACAAACCTAATAGTGCTCATGTGGAGAATATTTTCTTTAAAGGAGAATCAGAATTAAGAAAATAGATCCTAAAAGCTTGGGGTCATGTGCATAAGAAAGGAAAGGAAGACTTAGGGAAACCTAATTGCATCTCTCTCGAGCTTTATCTCCAATGGGTCCGAAAGAGAGCTATTTAGCTGAAGATGCCTTATCCTCAGCAAGCACCCATGGTGTTGAAGGAGGAACCCCCAATGATCTTTATGTATGAAGAGGAGAAGTTGAAGATTGCTTTGAGGAAATCACAACACACTGAAGTAGCATGGAGATACAAGTACCAAGTGGTCGTGGAAGAAAACAATGAGCTCCGTAGACAACTTCAGATAAGGGATGAAGAAATGATTGCTTGTAAGAAGAGGAAGGCGCAAGAAGATTTATTATATTCCAGCCATCAATTAACTCCATGGAAGTTAATATTGGACAAGCTCATTCTTGAGAAGACGCAGATAGAAGAAGAACTCAAGAAGACCAAAGCAAGAAAGGACTTTTGTTAGAATATCTTTAGCTCTATGTTTAGGACTTTTGTAAGATGTACCATTTTGTAATTCAAAACTTGAAAATCAATGAAATGATGTTTTGATCTGAGTTCCATGAAACCTTTGCATTTGCATTTGCATTAATTAATCATTTAAGGAACTAAAAATTGTTTTGCAGATATTATAGGATGGATTCTGGAAAGAAAGCAGAGGTTGTGTTCCAAAGACCAAAATTGGAGAACTTGAAGAAATTGGGAAGTTTAGTAGAAGACCCCGAGGCATTCAAAGAGAAGTGTGGGAATATGCTGTCTTTGCTAGAAGTTCAAGTATATGAAGAGATGTTATCCGCACTCGTGCAGTTTTATGATTCAACCTATCATTGTTTCACATTTCCAGACTATCAGTTGCTACCAACCTTGGAATAATATTCCGCCCTGATGGGAGTAGGCGTCACTCCTAGACCATTTTCTGGAAGAGAAGGGACTCCTAATGAAAGAGCAGTTGCAGAGGCCGCGTATTTGGAGGTGGACAAGGTACGATCTCATATGATTGCTAAGGGAGGGTTGTATGGATTTCCAGCTATGTTCTTGTATGAAAAAGCTCAAGGTTATGCCGTGTCGAAGAATATTGAAGCATTTGAGGCCATCCAGGCTTTACTAATTTACGGACTGTTCTTGTTCCCGACTGCTAATGATTTTATAGACGCAAATGCAATCAACCTTTTCTTAATCAAAAATCATGTACCTACCTTGTTGGTTGATATGTACTTTTCCATCCACCGTAGGAACCGTTATGGAGTTGGACAGATTGAGTGTTGCACTGTTCTCCTGCACAAGTGGTTTATTTCACACTTGCCAGAAAGTCCAACCCTCTGGGATAAGCAAAATGGGCTCTCATGGATACAAAATCAGTTGTTACTCAAACACTCAGATATCAAGTGGTATGACCCTATGTATGGGGGGATTGCCATGATCCAAAGTTGTGGGGATTTCCCGAATGTACCGCTCATCAACGTTAATGGTTGCATCAGCTATAATCATATCCTAGCTCGTCGACAGTTGGGGCACCCAATGGAAAATGAACCAGACCCAGACTTTTTGAGAAGCTTTTACATTGAAGAGGGGAAGAATCCCGCTTACAGGGCTCGAATTGTGCATGCTTGGCGTCATGTCCACACGAGGGGAGTAACTGCCCTAGGTTACCACGACACTACTGTTTCAGAATCTTACTTATCATGGGTAAAAGAAGCAGCGTTGAAGATGTTCTACACTCGCTTTGAGCCTGACTCACCCAAGCCTACTCTCGTAGAAGAATTGAAAATCGCTCTGGAAAAAGCTGAAAAAGAAGGAAAGGCTTGGAGGGATAAGTATTTCAAAGCTATGCAAGAGAAAGAAGAGCTTCAAGAGTTGATCCTTCAAGGTGGAAAGATGAGTCAGCCAGAAGACGAAGGGCCATCCAACCAGAAGATCTAAAATCCTTTTATTTTCCGTTTTATTTCATCATGTATTTGTATTGAAAACTTGTATTTCAGTTTCAGAATCATTGTTGTAAAACTCTCAGTTATTAATCTATGAAGACTTTGAATTTGCTTATTTCCCCATTGTTATAATTTTTGCAAATATTTCTTTGGATTCCTTGAATGATTAATTTTGCATTGTTGCATTTTGCATTCATAAACATTGCATGTGCATGTTCTTGTGTTGTGTCTCATCTCGTTGTCTTGTCTCCAGAAAGAATCAACTGAATCCTCAACACCGATACAACACCCGAGCCCAAGCTCGCCTAAGAATGGAAGGACAGAATTTGGATATGGACAGGATTGATAATGAACTTGGAGAGCTACGAGGAGGCATGAGGCAGATCATGGAAGCCCTACAAATCATTCGTGCAAAGTTGGACACTCAAGCCACTGTTGTTTCTGAAATCACCGGTATAGCTGTGGATCCAATCCCGACGGCAGTCACTGATGCTAATGTGCCAACCTATGGATTATCACCTGGATTTGTACCTTCACCAATAGTCAACCAGCAAGCAGTTACCCTAGGGGCAGAGCTTCCTCAATCTATTTCTACTTACACTCAACCTTCTGTTCAGACTCAAGCGCGCCCTGTTTTTCATAATCCTCCACCAGTGTATGAAGGTCTTGAGGGGTATGAAGAAGAGAGTGGACGACATGATAAGTTGAAAGAAAGTGTAGAGACTATCGGCATGAAAGTTAGAGCAATGGAAGGAAATGACATCTTTGGTACTGATGCCAGAGATATGTGCTTAGTGTCTAGATTGGTAATTCCGCCGAAATTCAAAGTTCCCAATTTTGATCAGTATTCTGGGGCTACTTGTCCTCAGACGCATCTGATTATTTATTACCGGAGAATGGCCGCTCATGTAGAAGACGATAAGTTAATAATTCATTGTTTCCAAGATAGTTTGAAAGGAGCTCCTGCTAAATGGTATTTGGGTTTGGATCAGTCTCGTATTCACAGTTTCCAAGATTTGGTTGATGCTTTTATGAAACATTACAAGTACAACATGGATTTAGCCCCTGATAGAAGACAGTTACTGAGTATGTCGCAGAAGAGTTCAGAATCTTTTAAAGAATTTGCACAATGGTGGAGGGAGACCGCTTCTCAGGTGGAACCTCCTTTGAGTGAAAAAGAGTTGACAGATTGGTTCGTCGATACAGTGAGACCGGAGTTTTATGAGAAGATGATCAGTAGTGTAACCGCAAGTTTTTCTGATATAGTAGCAGTGGGGGTGAGAGTGGAGTTAGGAATGAAGAATGGAAAGGTGGCTAGTGGTTCCAGCAGTTCTGATAACAATAATGTCAAGAAGTTCAGCAGTAATTTTCATAAAAAGAAGGAAGGGGAGACCAATGCAGTGACCATGGGAAGAAAGAATCGCACTTGGAAACAGCCTTACCAATAGTATCTGCAGAGTTATGTTCAGCAACCACAGCAAGGCTTTGTTCAATAGCCTCAAGCAAGTTATGTTCAGAAAGCCCAGCAACAACGACCAATGTATTCGTTGTAGTATGCCCAACAACCATATGTGGCAGCTGTAACTCCGGCTTTTAATCACCCTGTTCCCGGTTATCAGACAGTGCAGCCAGCACCTATATATCAGCCAATTCAACAAGGGTATCAGCGAGCACCCAACGCTCCACCCTATCAGCAACATCATCAGCATAGAGCTCAGGCACCCAGACAGAGCCACCAGAATCAGAGACCAACGACAAAACCTCCACTTCCTCAGATACCGATGACTTACACAGAGTTGTACCCTTCCTTGGTGCAGCAAGGATTAATAACAACGCGACCTCTAAATCCAGACACTACATCTCCTCACTATAATCCAAATTCCCATTGTGCCTTTCACGAAGGCGCTGCCGGTCATGATTTAGAAGGTTGTCTTGCCTTAAAGCATCTTGTCAGGGAATTGATAGAAAAGAAGATCTTACCTTTTGATGATATACCCCCAAACATTAAAAGTAATCCATTGCCGAACCATGGAGGGGTTAATGTTGTAGAAGAAGTTTCGAATGAAAAGATAGTCTGAGGTGTGTTAGAGATCAAGACTCCGTTAAGGTTACTTCACGAAAAACTACTGAAAGCAGGATTGATAGAGGATACCCATAATGATTGTAAAGAATGTTCTAGTGATTCTAGAGGGTGTGATGAGGTACGAAAAGATATACAAAGATTGATTGATAAGGGAATATTACAAGTGTGTAGTAAGGAGAGGAAAGAAGAAGTTTCGGTAATTGAGCCTGTTTTTAATTTACCAAAGAAAGGTGAGAAAGTTCCGGTGTTCAAAATGACCAACAAAATTATGAAGCCTGTTTTCAACAAGTCGGCTATCGATCAACCTCGACCGGTTATTATTCAGAAACCAAGACCATTTCCTTTTGAAAGCACAAAGGCCGTTCCATGGAAGTATGACATGACTGTGGTAGACCGAGGATCTGGGAAGGTTAGTCTGAAAGAGACAGTGAAAGACGACCAAGTGGACGTGACAAACATTGCAGGTACAAGCAAAATGACCCGTAGTGGTCGAATCTATCAACCAAAGATGACAGTAGCCGCTCCAAAAGAAGTTATCCCTGATGCGACAAAAGAGGTACCAAGTACTGAAGGAGACGATGAAGAATTATTAAGAATTATTTGGAAAAGTGATTACAGGGTTATTGATCAGCTTCACCAAACTCCATCGAAGATATCGATCATGTCTCTCTTAATGAACTCTCCAGCCCACAGAGAAGCTCTGCAAAAAGTGTTGAGGCAAGCACATGTGACAAAAGACATAACTCTCGGCCAATATGATTCAGTAATAGCCAACATCACTGCATGTAACACCCTGAGTTTTAGTGATGCAGAGTTGCCAAAAGAAGGACGCAATCACAACCGTGCATTGCACATATCTGTCAGGTGCCAGGAAGACACAATGGCAGGAGTTTTAGTCGACACTGGATCCTCATTGAATGTATTGCCCGCAAGGTCACTCACAAAGTTAGCATATGCAGGGGCAGAAATGAAACCGACGTCATTAATTGTAAAAGCTTTTGACAGTTCAAGAAGAACGGTTTTGGGAGAGGTAGAATTGCCAATCATGATAGGACTTCATGTGTTCGATATTACATTCCAAGTCATGGACATCAACCCAGCTTATAGTTGTTTGTTTGGACGACCGTGGATTCACGCGGCTAGAGCAGTGACTTCCACCTTACATCAAAGAATGAAATTTGTGGTGAATGACAAGTTGGTGATTGTACACGGTGAAGAAGACCTAATGGTGAGCAATCTGTCATCCTTCAAGTCTATTGAAGCAGATGACGGCGCGTTAGAAACTTCCTTTCAGGCATTCGAGATAGCTAATGCAGTGATGTTAGAGGAAACAGTGGCTAAGAGTGGTCTGTCTTTTGCATCCGCTCGGAGCATCAAGTCTACACTGGAAGAAGGTACTCCCGCAGGTTGGGGAGAGGTTATCAAAGTGAAGCCAAAGATGGACCTCCAAGGGTTGGGTTACAAACCAACTCATGATGAAGCACCGACACATGACAAAGGACGCCCAAAGACTATACAAGAAGTATTCATCAGTGGAGGATTCCAAGTCAGTGCTGTAGACGAAGATTTTGAGGATGAAGACCTTGAACAGTTAGTGTATCATTGCAACTCTGCCTTGAGCAACTGGGAAGCTATTGAGATTCCTATGGTCTTTCCTGAGTTAAAGTAATTTGTTGGTTTTTCTTTTCTTGTTGTTGTTTTGAATCTCCATAGCCATGCTTAAGGCTATAGGAATGTTTTGTAAGGGCCCCGTGCTTTCAAGAAAAATCAATGAAAAATAAACTATTTTGTTAATTTCCTTGTGTTATTTCCTTTACTTCTTTTGCTTTCGTTTTAAAAAGAAAAATGGCAACCTTAAAAAACCCAAAACAATTTTCTCTTTTGTGTGCTGCATTTGTCTTTGTGTGTTTTAATAAATTAAGTCATTCCAACATGCAGTGATGTCCTAAAACCCATTGAATCCTGTGACTTTGCATTCCCTCCAGACTTTGATTCTCCAATATACCAAGCTGAAGATGAGGATGAAGATTTTGAAATCCCTGATGAACTGGTAAAATGGGCACATCATGAGTACACAGAACTGCAGCCCTACAAAGAATAGGTAGAAGTCATTAATCTTGGCACCGAAGAAGACAAGAAAGAAGTCAAGATAGGGGCAGCCCTAGGGGCAGAAGTCAAGCAGCAACTAGAAAAGCTTCTGAAAGAGTATGTGGATGTATCTGCTTGGTCATACCAAGATATGACGGGTTTAGATACTGACATAGTGGTCCACAAATTACCGCTTCGACCAGAATGCTCACCGGTTAAACAAAAGCTCCGAAGAACAAGACCTGACATGGCTCTCAAGATTCGAGATGAGGTGAAGAAACAGATTGATGTCGGTTTTCTAGCAGTGTCCAAGTACCCCAAATGGGTAGCTAATATTGTACCTGTACCGAAAAAGGATGGGAAAGTCAGAATGTGTGTAGATTACAGGGATCTAAACAAAGCCAGTCCGAAAGATGATTTCCCTTTGCCGCATATCGATACGTTGGTGGATAATATGGCTCGTTTTGCAGTTTTCTCATTTATGGATGGTTTCTCCGGTTACAATCAGATTAAGATGGATCCCGATGACATGGAAAAAACTACTTTCATTACTCCGTGGGGGACTTTCTGTTACAAAGTCGTGCCTTTCGGTCTGAAGAATGCATGTGCTACTTATCGAAGGCCATGGTAACTTTATTTCATGATATGATGCATAAGGAGATAGAGGTATATGTTGATGACATGATAGCCAAATCTCAAAGCGAGGAGGACCATTTGGAACATCTTTTGAAATTATTTAAGAGACTCAGAAAATATCAGTTGAGACTGAATCCAGCCAAGTGTACCTTTAGAGTAAGATCTGGAAAGTTACTCGGTTTCATTGTCAGTCACCGAGGGATTGAGCAGATAAAGTCCGAGCCATTCAAGACATGCCAGCTCCGTAGACTGAGAAGCAAGTCAGAGGTTTTCTTGGAAGACTGAACTACATATCCAGATTTATTTCCAATATGACTCCTACTTGCGAGCCCATCTTCAAATTATTACGCAAGGACCAGAAGGTTATTTGGAATTCAGATTGTCAGCAAGCATTTGATAAGATTAAGGGCTATCTTCAAGAGCCTCCGATCTTAATACCTCATATTCCAGGAAGGCCTCTCTTCATGTATTTGACAGTGCTTGAGAATTCAATGGGTTGTGTGTTAGGTCAGCAGGACGAGTTCGGACGAAAAGAACATGTTATCTATTATTTGAGTAAGAAGTTTACCGATTGTGAAAGTCGATATTCTCTTCTGGAGAAAACTTGTTGTGCTTTGGCATGGGCTGCTAGACGTTTGAGGCAGTACATGATTTATCATACCACTTTGTTGATTTCAAAAATGGACCCGATAAAGTATATTTTTGAGAAGCCTGCTCAGACTGGAAGACTCGCCCGTTGGCATATGTTATTATCAAAATACGACATCCAGTATGTAGCCCAGAAGTCTATCAAGGGTAGTGTTTTGTCAGAATATCTTTCAGATCAGCCAGTGGAAGATTATGAGTCTCTCAAATTTGACTTCCCTGATGAAGACATTATGTTGGTAAAAGATTGTGAAGAGCCAGGTTCCGATGAAATTCCGCAGACAAGTCTTTGGTGGAAAATGATGTTTGACGGTTCCTCCAACTACAGTGGGCATGGTGTAGGCGTCGTTTTAATGAGTCCAGAAGGTGGTTATACTCCATTCACAGCCAGGTTGGATTTTGACTGCAGAAACAATATCGCTGAATATGAAGCATGCATTCTCGGCCTCGAGGCAGCTATCAACCTCAAAATCAAACTTCTTGAAGTCAGTGGGGATTCAGCTTTGGTTATTTGTCAAGTTACTGGAGAATGGGAAACTAGACATGAGAATTTGATCCCTTATAGAGCCTACATCGTCAAGATGATGGAGTATTTCGATGAAATCACTTTCAAGCATGTTCTGAGATCTGAGAATCACATTGTCGATGCCCTAGCCATGTTAGCATCGATGTGAAAAATCAGGGATGTCAATGATCCCACTCTCATTCGAATTGAACGCAAGACCGAGCCCGCCTACTGTCAGATGGTTGAAGAAGAAACTGATGACAAACCATGGTTCCATGACATAAAGAATTATCTGTCCAAACAAGAGTATCCAGCAGATGCCACGTCACTTGACAAGAAAACCCTGACACGATTAGCATCCAAGTTCTTTCTTAGCAATGATGTGCTTTACAAAAGAAATCATGATATGGTCCTGCTTAGATGTGTCGACAGACGAGAAGCAGAGATGTTAATGCAAGATATTCATGAAGGAACTTTCGGCACTCACGCCAATGGATATGCCATGTCCAAAAAGATTTTGAGGGCTTGTTATTACTGGTTGACCTTAGAAACTGACTGTATTCAATATGCCAGGAAATGTCACAAATGTCAGATTTATGCGGACAAGATGCATGTACCTCCGACGTTGCTAAATGTGATGTCATCATCGTAGCCTTTCTCTATGTGGGACATTGACATGATTGGGGAAATTGAACCAAAAGCTTCTAACGGACACCGATTTATTCTGGTTGCTATTGATTATTTCACAAAATGGGTTGAAGTCGCATCCTACACCAACGTTACTCGACAAGTGGTTGCTCGTTTTATCAAGAAGGAGATTATTTGCCGTTACGGAATTCCGAGCCGAATCATAACGGACAATGGTACCAATTTGAATAACAAAATCATGAAGGAGTTGTGTGATGACTTCAAAATTGAACATCACAATTCTTCTCCTTATCGTCCCAAGATGAATGGAGTTGTAGAGGCTGCAAATAAGAACATCAAAAAAGATTTTACAAAAGATGGTGAAAACTTACAAAGATTGGCATGAGATGCTACCATTCGCCTTGCATGGGTACAAAACGTCCGTCCGCACTTCAACAGGGGCAACTCCTTTTTCTTTGGTATATGGAATGGATGCGGTACTTCCTATTGAGGTCGAGATACCTTCTTTGAGAGTCATAATGGAAACCAAGCTTGAAGAAGTAGAATGGGTGAGAGAAAGGTTTGATCAGTTGAATCTTATCGACGAAAAGCGCATGTCTGCGATGTGTCATGGTCAGTTATATCAGAAAAGGATCAAGAGAGCTTTTGACAAGAAGGTCCGTATCCGAGAATTCCGAGAAGGAGAGCTTGTGCTCAAAAAGATTTTGCCAGTTCACAAAGATGCACAGGGAAAATGGATGCCCAATTATGATGGTCCGTTTGTTGTAAAAACAGTCTTCTCAGGAGTCTCGTTAATTCTCACAACAATGGATGGGGAACAGCTTACACACCCGGTGAATTCTGATGCAGTACGAAAATATTACGCCTTAAAAGAACCCGATAAGTCGAAAACCCGCAAGGGCGGCTTATGCAATAATGGGTATCCCGCTGGATCATAACCTATAAAGGAGGTCCAGGCAAAAGTTAGGGATGAGAAAAAATGAATGATGAGCTCGCTAAGTTGAAAACCCGAAAGGGCGGCTTAGGCAAAAAAGAGTGGCCCGGTGGATTGAAAACCTGAAAGGGCAATCCAGGCAAAAGATAGAGACAAAGGCATTTCACTGCATCAGATGGGTTGTCACCTCTGCAGAAGATTTTACAAGAAGTCCATTTCAACTGCTCTTGTCAGAAGCAAGGTTTTGGAAAGTTTTAGTCATTAGGGGTAGAATTGTCAGTGGATTCAATGTAACCTTCTTTTCATGTTGCCATTTTCAATTGTGAAAATTCCATGGGGTTCTGTCATTGACAAAATTCCATTCTTAAATGAAATCAGTTTTTGGACCATTCTTTTGCAAATTACTATTGTTTTTATTTATTTTATTATGCAAAACATCGTTTATTGATCAATGATAATTTTGAAAGCGCTAGGTTTGAATTTAAAAATAACTTTTGAAGATTAACAAAACATAAAATACTTTGGCTCAAAGAAAGATTTGGTGGAAATAATACCTCTCGAATGTCTTCACGTGGCAGAATCTTTGATGTGCATACTCAATACATCTCCCATTGAATTTCAGTTGAATTGATTTGATAAGTTGCTCATTCAGTCGTGTGTAGTTACCAAGATTGAAGACCCTCTCCCCAGGTTTCTTTATGAGATACGTTCTAGTGATGGTAGACTCATCCTCAGTGGAAACATTCAGGGCATCTATTCAGAGTTACGTTGTCAATTTTGGCCAGCTTCCCTGAAGCCTTATTCCCCAAGCAAATTGGGTTTATTTCCCAAGAATCTACAGACACCTTTGTTTTGTGAATTCAGTGTGATTCATTGCGTCCCCAGTGAGATAGATGTGCTTACCTATCTTTCCCCTTGAGTCTCCATATTTTTTTTCTCTCGTCAGAGTCAGCTCCTGCATATCATTAATCATTAGCATCATGGCATATCATGTGCATCTGCTTTGACTCTGTTGTCTTTGGGTGTTACCTTTTGTCTTGATTGCTTCCTGGTTGTTATCAGTGGTCTTGCTTGTTTGGGCATCCTCTGTCCTTTTAAGGTGTTGATTGTCACCAATTTCTCTACTTCAGTTGTTACTAAGTTTGTGTATGGTTATAGGTCGTCACTTGTACCCCGCTTGTTCCTAGTTGTAACTAGTACCTTTGGATGTCTTGTTGTTACTGATATTGTTGTTCTAGTCGTCACCAGTTTCTCTCCTTGAAGTCTAGTCGTTACTAGCAGTCCCCATTGTTGAAATTCCAATGGTAATTGGCAGTTCTTTCAAAAGTCTAGTAGCAACTGGTACTTTTTAAAAATCCAATCGTTATTGGTATTGTTATTCCGGTCGTCACCGTATCTTTTGAAAGTCCAGTAGTAACTGGCACTGTTTAAAAATCCAATCGTTATTGGTATTGTTATTCCAGTTATCACTGTATCTTTTGAAACTCCAGTGGTAACTGGCACTGTTGAAATCCAATCGTTATTGGTATCGTTGCTTTGGTCGTCACCATATCTTTTAAAAGCCCAGTGATTACTGGCTCTGCTTAAAAGCTTATTGTTATTAGCACCGAGGTTGGTTGTTACCAATTCCCTCCAACCGAAGTCCTGTCTTATATCAATGAAATTCGGAGTTCCCGATTATTTGGTTTGGTCGTCACCATCACCCCCCTGTAAGTCTAGTAGAAACTAGCACCCTTTGAAATTTGTTGTTCTGGTCATCACCAGTATTCCCCACAAAGCGTTGCTTTCCCATTCGAGTCTCGGAGATCTAGTGGATACTAGCATCCCCGGTGCGTCTGGTCTTGTTTCTGTTCTTTTCCTGAAGATCCCGTTCGAACTCTTCGTTATAGGAAACACTTCGTCTAATTATCTCCAGTGAGGTTCGTGTCTCTTTTCCTTCGTTTCCTCGGTGGAGGATTGACCTCTTCCCCAGCAGAGTGTTGTCTCCTTTTCCCCCAATGAAGATTTGTCTTTCCTGTTGGAGTTTGTGTCCCTTATGTGAAAGATTCCCCTGAGCAGCATCTTTAGTCACGTTTGAACTAGTTTGTTTGTTTTGCCTTGGATCTTTCCCTATTGTGTGGGTTCCCCATGAGTAGTTACTCGTTGTATTGCTGTTCTTTTATCTTTGCCCGCGTGTCTACATCTATCAAGCATGATAAAGCATCATTTAGGTTCATGGCATACTCGCATTTTTCCTTTTGCATACCATCGTATCTAAGGGACACAATTTTTGGTTCGCTATATTTAAATACCTTTCACTATGATTCTATGAGGATTGTCATCTCTCATTGTCATCTAGTGAAGATATTTGAATAGGGGCAACTGTCATACCCCAAATTTTGACCCCTTAGATCTTCATCATCATTTTAGGATCATACTCATTTGATTATCTAACCTTAACCTGTTTCAAGCTTGTCTTTGTTAAGATACAGGAATCAGGGTTCCGCACAGCCAATATCGAGGTTTCAAGAGTTAATTAGTCAACATTTTGGATTGGTTCCCCTTGAATTGAGACTCCACATCATCAAATGTATTCCATTGGATCAAGTATGAATCCAATTTGAGGTTGTCACCCAGGAATCAAAAATAGTGAAGTTCAGGATACCCGGTTAGGGTTTTCGAGCAGGAAAAGTCAAATGTGGTTTGACTTTTGATCTAAAAGGTGTTACAATGGTGTTACAATGTCTGCGATGTGTCATGGTAAGTTATATCAGAAAAGGATCAAGAGAGATTTTGACAAGAAGGTCCGTATCCGAGAATTCCGAGAAGGAGAGCTTGTGCTCAAAAAGATTTTACCAGTTCACAAAGATGCACAGGGAAAATGGATGCCTAATTATGACGGCCCGTTTGTTGTGAAAACAGTCTTCTCAGGAGGCTCGTTAATGCTCACCACCATGGATGGAGAGCAGCTTACTCATCCAGTGAATTCTGATGCAGTACGAAAATATTATGCCTAAAAGAGCCCGATAAGTCGAAAACTCAAAAGGAGCGGCTTATGCAAAAGATAGGGTTGAAGAAAAAGAAAAAAAAAAGAAGAAAAAGAAAAAGGAGGATAAAAGCTTGCTAAGTTGAAAACCCGAAAGGGCGGCTTAGGCAAAAATGAGCGTCCCGGTGGATTGAAAACCCGAAAGGGCGGTCCAGGCAAAAATTAGGGACAAAGGCGTTTCACTGTATCAAATGAGTTGTCACTACCGTAGAAGATCCTACAAGAAACCGTCTCCAGCCGCTCTCGTCAGAAGAAAAGATTTTTGGGAGGTTTAGTCTTTAGGGATAGTTGGTCATGGGATTCAATGTAACCTTGTCCACATTGCCATTTTTCACTTGTAAAACTTCTATGGAATTTTGTCATTTGCAAGATTTCATTCTTGAATAAAATCAATTTTGAACCATTATTTCTTTTGCAAATTTACCATTTCCTTTATTTTATTTGTTATGCAAAATATTGTCCGTTGATCAACGATAATTTTGAAAGCATAGGGGTCAAATTATTGAATAAAACTTGAAAAAATTAACAAACATAAAAACATCAACTCATGGAAAAGAGTCGAGGAAAATCATACTTCTCCGAAACCAAAGGGTAGCGGAAACCTTGATACGCAATCCTATCGCACTCCCTGGTGAAGCGAAAGCACGTTGAACTGATGAGTCTCCTTTGGTCATGTGTGGTTATCAAGCTTGAAGACTGTCTCTCATAATTTCTTATGATAATGTGAAGACTTGTCCCCAGCGGAGAATTTTTGAGCATTTGATTGAATTTACTTTGTCATCTCTGACTAGCTTGTTTAAAGACCTGTTCCCCTATTAGGATTGGGATTATTTCCCAAGTCTACATACACCCTTCAGCCTGGGTTCAGTGTGATTCATTTTGTCTCTCGGGGTCAGTGTGCTATCTGTTGATTCCCTGTGAATGTCTAATCACTGCTAGTGAATCTCCGCCTAAAATCCAGTGGTAATTGGCATTGTTCTAGAAGCCAATCGTTATTGGTATTCTTTTGGTCGTCACCATATTTTTCGTTAAGACCAGTCGTAACTGGCATTATCTTAACTCCACTCGTTGGTATCTTTTGATTCGGTCGTTACCACATTCTCCTTTAAAATCCAATCGTAACTGGCAGTGTTCGTAATCCAATCGTTATTGGTATTCTTGTGGTCGTCACCGTATTTCCAGTCGTAACTGGCATTTTCTTAACTCCGCTTGTTATTATCTTTTGGTTTGGTCGTTACCAACTTTTTCCCTCTGAAGTCTAGTCGTCACTAGTAAATCTCCTGTGAAGTTTAGTCGTTACTAGTTGATTTCTGTTTAAATCTAGTCGTAACTAGCAGATGGTCGAAATCCTATTGGCATTGGTATCTTGTTGGTCGTTACCAACCTTCCCCATGAAGTCCAGTCGTAACTGGCGTCATTTGAAATCCAATCGTTATTGGTATCTTTTGGTTTGGTCGTTACCAAACCCCCCAAGCTAAAGCCTAATAGCTTGCTAGCATTCTCGTAACCACATGTGTTGATATACCCTGATTTGGTTGTCACCACGTTTTCTTTCAAAGTCCAGTTGTAACTGGCATTACTTGAAATTCAATCGTCATTGGTACCCCGGACTTGGTCGTTACCCGCCTCCTTTAAGTCCAGTAGTTACTAGCATTGCTTGAAATTTGATCGTCACCAATTTCCCCAGTCAAAATCCCATTGTTACCAATTCGATTTGAGAAATCTCATTTGTTATTATCTCAAGATGGTCGTTACCATCACCTCCGGAAAGTCTAGTGGTTACTAGCACTATTTTGAACCATCTGTTAAAATTGGGTGACATCATTATCCCCAGCGAAACCTTTTTCCCCAGACGAGTCTCGGAGATCTAGTCGTCACTAGTATCCCCAGTATGTTTTGTCTTTGTTTCTAGTCTATTCCTGAAGATCCCGTTTGAAATCTTCGCTATAGGAAGTTCCTCATCTGATCATCCCCAGTGAGGATCACGTCTCTGGTTCTTCACTTCCCTAGTATAAAATCGCTCTTTTTCCCCGGTGGAAATCTATCCCTCTCCCCAGTGGAGTGTTTGCTCTTCCCTAGTGAGATTGTAATATTCATTGGAATTCTTGCATCCTCACGTGAAATTTCCCTCTCAGTTATCACCAGTCATGCTTGAACTATTGATTGTTACACCTTGGGTTTCCCTAGTGACGGATCCACAAAACCTGGTCCCCATGGGTAGTTACTCATTGTTTTTGTTTTGCTGTCCTCTGCACATGTCTTGCATCCAAGCATCATAGCATATCATGATCTATCCTTTTGCATATCATCGGATCTAAGGGACAAAATTTTCGGTTTTCTATATTTAAATACCTTTCACTGCGGTAATCGAAAAATCGGGAAATTAGGGTTTTGAGAAGGGCTAAACCATAACTCCTTAACCACACATCCAATTGAGTTGGTTCAAAGCTCATTTGAAAGCTCTTGACAAATCCTACAAAAGTCCCTAAGTTGTACATGGTCAGAAAATGCATATATTTGGAGTTATGATCAAATTCATTTCAAGAAGGAAAAAGACTTAGAGAAATTTCACTTTTAGGCTCATTTTTTAGCAATTTTGAGAGGCTTTTTGGCCAAGTTCCTTTGAGAATTTGAAGCTCATGAAAAAATGAATGTTTTAGATTTATTTGGGGAATTTCTAAAAAGTACTAGAACATCTCAATAGCATTTGTGAGCTGAGAGTTATGAATTTGGCAAGATGGTATTTTCATACTTGAGTCCCACATTGGTGATTTTTCATAAGTTCATCCTTTGGTCACTTGGATCATTTCTCAGCCTTTGAATCTTATTATTTCTGATATTTGGAAGTTTTAAAGCATTGAAATGAGGAGAATTAAGCAGAGAATTGAAATTGGAAGCCTTGACAAGTTGGCTTGCAAGTTGCAAATGCAACTTGCACTAAAATAATGTGAAATGCAAGAGGTGGAAAGTAAGTTCTGCAAACAGCCATCAACCTATACACTCTAGCCTTCATTTAGCCACTCTAAATTCATCATGATACTTGACTTCAAGCTTACCTCAAAGCCAAGAAATCCTCCTTTGGGAGGTTGGATCCAAAAAGCAACTTTTCCCTCCTAGGAAGGAAATCTTCAAATCTGTCCATACTCTCTCATTTGCCTATAAATAGAGGCACTCCCCACCTCATTCCACACACAATATCCACTCTAAAAACCAGAGAAAGCTCAAGCCTTTGCTCTTGTACACTTTGCTTCAAAATCACAAAATCACATTTTCCACCAAAAACCACCAAAATCTGTCTTGGTACATTTGCTGCCAAAATCATTTCTCTACACTCAAACTCCCCAACAATCATCCACACAATCTCTAAATATGATATAGAATGTGTCCAAGACCTTAGACCACTCAAAGACCTCACCATTCAAAAAGTCAACTTCCATACCAAGTTACTTTGACCAAAAGCCACAAAATCTGTCAAAACTTGTTCTAGGTATTTGCTTGATGTTATAATCACTCAAACACCTCACATATATCATTTCTCAACTGTCTAAAGTGTTAAGGATCATTGGTGGAGTTTATTTCTCCAACTGTCTTGAAGTTTGCATTCTTGCTTCAACAAGAAGAAATCTCCAAAGCTAGGTGCATTTGAAGTTTTCTCTGGGTTTCTTATTGATCAAACCTGCTCAACACAGTCTACTAGAGGTATGTAGACACTCCATCTTTGCTTTACACCATAATTTCATGTTTTAGCATTTTTGATTCATTATGTTGGAAGTATGTTATGTCTTGTACCAAAATTCTGCCATGAATATACCAGTTGTGATCTCAGGCCTAGAGGTGGTTAAATTTGTGCTCAAATTCATCCAACATCATGTATTCAATATGTGTGTGAAGTTAACTTGATCAATAGTGCTTAAAATGTTGAACTGCACTTTTTCATATTTGCATCAAAAATGACCAATTTGCTACTCAAACCCTCATTTTTCATGACAATCCTCTTTTAGCCCCAAATTGTGTTTGAACTCATTCAATATCATGTATGTGTGGTGTGTATATGGTTGGTTCAATATAAAAATGTCTGGAATTGAATTTGAACATCTTCATGCACCTCACAAACACAAATGGACAGCTTGAACACATTTTTCCACACCAGTCTGTTTTAAGCCTCATCTTGTGATCAAATCCATTCAATATCATGTAGGTGTTGTGTATGTATGATTAGTTTGATCTGAACATGTATGGAACTGAAATTGCACATTTTCATGCACTTCACTAGCACAAACTTGCATTTTGAATATCATGTTTCACCATAGTTTGGTTGGAGCCTCAGCTTATGACCAACTTCATCCTATATCATGTATTTGATGTGTGTATGTGTTTAGTTTGATCAATATATGCCTAGAAACAGAATTGCATATTAGCTTGCATATCATTCATGACAAAATGGCAACTTGACAATCCATTTTCATCACAGCATGATTTGAACTCTAACTCTTGCATGAATTCATTCATTATCATTTATGTGGTATTGTGCATGATTACTTTGAACTGAAACTAGCTGGTGTGTGAGATTCATATCAAATTGCATTTCAAAACATCATAATACAAGCACTATCGGGTTTTAAAATAGAGGAAGAATTTCAAAAAACTAAAAATGCCATCTTATTCCTTGTTTAAAAATACTCAAGTTACACTAAAATTTTGTCAAAAACCATTGTGATATGAGGGAGTTACACTTGAAAATGCAATCCTGAGTTTTGGCCTTGTTTTATGCCCAGCTTGGTTTGGAAACATCCCTTATATATTTATGGGGTGGCTTTCATCAATGGATGTATAGCCACCCCAGTGGTAATTGTCTTGTCATTTGCGCGCCTTGTATCATGTGAACCTGGGTTCGACCCCTAAGGAGGGCAACCCTTTTACCAATTTTTGTTATTTTTCATCCCATTTTCGAAATTCATATCTCTCTCAATTTTAATCATTTTTCACCCATTCTTTTTGCATTTTGTTATTCTTGATGTCTACTTTCATTCCATATTTTAAAATCCTATGTTTGTCTAATTTTTCATCCCTTTTGACTATTTGCAAGTTAGGTGTGTTTTACGGTCGTTTTCATATGTGCAGATGAATTTATCTCTTGTTGTAATTGTATATGCTTATGTTTTGCTTGCCCTAATATCCTTGGATGTTAGTTAACATGCTAGGATTTTTATTTGGTTGTTACCATGTTCATGTTACCTCATCTGTTGAATTTCGTTAAGCTCGATTTGTCGTCACACTTCCTGCTTAATCAACTGCTTTGATTGTCATCAATGCATCTTTATTTTTTCACATGCTCATTTAATGGTTGTACCCTTTATCATGTTGATGCTTTGCTTAATGTTTTATTTCCCAAGTGATGAAGCTTGTCAGCTTTCATCCCATTTGCCTCCCCTCTCTCTCCAAAGGAAAAGATCTTTCCATTAACTCTTATGTTATGGATAACTCATTCACACATTCCTTTGACTTTGTTAAGTCACTTCAACATTAGTTTAGAAACCATTAGACTTTTCTTTAAGTCTAAGAAACCCACATGTACTAGGAGTGTTATTCAACTAGAACCATAGGATAGAGTTTGTCAACTCTATGTAAGAATCATCGTCATGATTTCTTACTTCCCCTTTTGAGTGTTACAATTTAGATTAGGGAGTTTTGTCAAACTCCACACAAACATTGTCATGTTTGCTCCCCCCCTTGAACCTTGATCATAATCAAGTGTTCTTCTTCCCTTGTGAAGTGAACTACGATTGCTCTGGTTCTATCCTAGTTAGGATACGTAGGCATAAGACGCGACGTCTTTGCGAGCAAACTTAGTGTATATAACCTTAGGTTTCAATTTATACCTTTTTCCCAATCCATAACACATTTTCACAAACTTAGCAAGCAATCCAACAAGAGGTTCCTGTAGAGTACTACAGATGCTTAGGGTGCTAACACCTTCCCTAGGTATAACCAACCCCCGATCCCCGAATATTTTAAGCGTAGTCGTTACATCGCGAAAAGGGTTTTTCTTTCTTTAGACCTTTCCTTTGGATAAAATAAAGTTCGGTTGTAAAAGAATTAAGATTCAAGTTAATTTAATAGCTTGATATCCAATTTTCACCGCAACAAGTTCCAAAGTCCAAGGGAAAAAAGTGAGAACAAGAGAAGAAGGTTCACAAACCAAATAAGAAACAAAGCCAAGACAAGTTACAAAGTAGGGCAAGGTAAAGAACCAAAGTTCAAAACACTTTCAACATTCAAATGCAAATGGAAAGCCCTAATTAAAAGTAACTTGCAACACAAACCATCCAAGTGTGTGACCTATAAAATTGAAACTAGCATCCTAACCATGTCAAAAATGTGATTCAATAGGCCTAGGATGCATATGGGATTCACAAAGGTCATCTCCCAAAATAACTAGGTCAACTAGTTTATATGAACCTCAATTAGGGTGACTTGACTTGCAAGATTCACCAAAAATAGGAGAATGGTTCAATAAATGCCAAATAAAATGCACAAAGCTCATAATCAAGTTGGAAACCAGAGGCCAAAGCCTCAAAGCCAAAATCAAATCAAGGCATCACCAAAGGAATTGATCAACTAGAGTGCTCCACTTTGAAGGATATTCATCGAGGGTCAAACAAAAGCAAATGAAAGTCAAACCAAAATAAGTCAAACCTTGACCAAAACCAGCCTCAAAGGCACCGCAACTCATCATCAAAATGAGGAGGAAGCCTCACTCATTGGTGGTTTCAATTAGTCAACAAACTAAGCAAGAACAAATGGAAACCAAGTTAAAAAATACCTCTAATTGTAAAATCCCAAATTAATTGCAAAATAAAAGAAAAATGGAATTAAAAATTATAAAAAAATTAAACAACACTCTAAGGTGTTGGAAGAAAAAATTCTGGGATTTTATGACATTTGGAAGTATTTTTAAAAATCAAATAGCAAAATAAAAATAAAAGAAATAAAATAAAAAACAAACAAATGTAGGGAGGTGCAATCAGCAAGGGATCCACGTTGGAAACCATTGGGCTGATCAAAAGAGGGGGGTGCGTATAGAACTAATGGCCCAATCCGTTACAACTCAGCTCATTAGTCAAAACGCAACGTATAAATAATTGACGTGGAAGTCAATTGTACACGCGTGCAAGTCAAGCGCATCTGAGCCTCACATCACAAACGATCAAAGAGTCCAACATACACACGTTAGATCTGAGGTCAAAAGACCAGACGCCAGAGCCCTAGCTCCGGTCGTCTTCTCCGATGGACTGGCCGGAGATCAGATCACCAAAACTTCACCAAATCTGGCAAATTGCATATCAAAATGAAGCTAAGCTCGTGTACATCTCAAATCCAAGATTCATTAGTTTTAAACATGGCTAAATAAAGAGAATAGAACGGATCAAAGTTGAGATGCACATCTGCAATATTCATCAAACATAAAAATCAAACACTCAAACATGGCCTACACGAGGTAGGGCTTCAGATGCAGCCAATATGGACCTAGATCATGCTCTAGAATGAGAGAAAAATGAAGGAGAAAGTTACCTAACGGAGACACTCCGTTGGTGCTTCAATTGCTTGCTAGCTTGCTTAAGAATGTCCAGATCCACTCTAATTTGCTCAAGGAAGAAGAATTACACCTCAATTAAAGTGGAAATGCAGTGGAATTCAAAACACGATTTGAGATTTTTCTTGAGAGCTTGAAAATGGAAGTTGCCTCTTCTGGCTCCAAAACGCACTTCTGAGCTCTCAAAATGAAATGTGAACTTATATATGTTGGATTTGGAATGGAAATGGAGGCTCATGAAGCCTAGTTGTGACGAATTTTGAAAAAGGCCCAATATGTGATTCTTTCATGCACACGTGAAAACTGATGCTTTCACACATGAAAACAATTTGAATATGCAGCTGGAGAGTTGAATTTTGCAATGTGATTGGATTGGGCTTTGTATCTAGTCCAATTTGGAAGTTTGAATGAGAAACTTCCTTGTGAAGTAAGTTGCAATTCTACGTAATTTTGCTAGCATGGACCAAAACAAATTTGTGCATTTTACTTGTTGAAGCATTGTGAATAAAATTGAATCAAAACCAACCATGCAAATGGCCTATAATCAATTCAATTGAAATCACCTTTTAAAGTTCATTTTCACTTGAAAATTCTCACCCAATGTCCATAACCAAGCATAATTAACACCAAAATTGAATTCTAGGGTGTAAATGAGGTCATTTAGAACAACTTTCATGTTTGTTGAACTTTCATTTGAAGTACTTAACTGCATGTAAATGACCCATAACCAAAATGGCATATAATCAAAGTTTCCCAAAATACCCTTGTCTTGCAAGATCCATAACTTGAGTTCCACAAATGATATCATGGACTTCTAGGACTTTTTGGAAAGCTAGGATCATGAGGAATAACTTTCATGTTCACCAAAAGTTGAGGAGAAGCTTGATTCTAGGTCAAACATGCCTTGGAAGTGAGTTGACTTTTGTTGACTGAAAAATATGTTCATTTGAGACCTATAATTTGATGGCATCATAACATGAGTTCCACAAACCCAATGTATGAGTTCTAATACTCAAAATAAAGCTTATAACATGCTCTACAAGTCTCATGTTCATAAGAAAACGATATTGAACTTGTATCATGATGTAAATTGTCCTTGAACTTGGGAGCTAAAGAAGGGGATTTTACACTAAGATCCTCTGAAACCCTAATTTAGAAACTCCTTAGACTCTTGATTCTCCTTGATTTGAACTTAGCAAGACATCTTAGATGTCTCAACATAACTTCCCATGACTCCAATGATCCAAAACCAAGTCTCAAACTCCCTCAAGTCCATAGTTGACCTTAAACTAAGCAGATGAAAGCCTAGGTGCATACCTTTTGACTGTGGTCTCTTGCAAGTGAAATGAAATCTTAGATAAACTCCACATTAGCTTCCAAAGAAACCAATAAGTTTTTCAAACATCTCTTATCCATAATCATGAGCTTTTAAACCCCTGATGATCCTCTGTTGACCCCCAAGATAAGAGATGAACAACACATACCAATCTTCTCTTTCAAAGAGCTATAACCACTTCCTGATGATTGTGAGCACTTGCTGAGTTGAATAAGCACACTTGATTAGGCTTGATGCCCTTGATACTCTTTTTTTGAATGGCACACCTCCCTTGATCCCCTGTAAAGGACAATGCTATGTAAATGCAAATGCTATAATGAAAAGAAATATAAGCCAAGTAAAGAAAGAGGTTGGTCAAATTTTGGGGTGCAATAGCTGCCCCTATTCAAGCGACTTGGACCTAAATGAGTGAAAAGTGAACGACTTTCAAAAAATCAAGGTAAAATACGATTGAATACTAAAGAACCCGGAAATTTTCCAACTGCCGAAATAGAACTACAACTCTGTTACTAGGAACAAAAATCTCCGGAAATAATCGTATCTGACAGTTGTAACGGCAATAAGCTTATTGATTACCAATTACAAAGCGTCGACACGCAGTCAGAAGAAACATCTGCTAACACGCAGGCAACGACATTAAGTTGAAAAGACAATCTGATTCCACCATCAAGCATCTGTTTGAACAAACAGGCATCGAACCCGAAGGCCGGCTCAACACGCAGTTGATAACATCTGACATTGACGCCAGACATCTGTTAAATAAAAATAGGCATCGAACCCGAAGGCCGGCTCAATACGCAGCTAAGAAACTTCTTCTGCTAACCAGCAGGCATTTGCTAAATAAAACCGAGCATCGAACCCAAAGGTCGGATCAACACGCAGTTGATAACATCTTCTCCTAACTAGTAGGCATTCGCTAAATAAAAGCGAGCATCGAACCCGAAGGCCGGATCAACACGTAGTTGATAACATCTGCTAACCAGCAGGCATTCGCTAAATAAAAGCGATCATCGAACCCGAAGGTCGAATCAACACGCAGTTGATAACATCTTCTGCTAACCAGCAGGCATTCGCTAAATAAAAGCGAGCATCGAACCCGAAGGCCGGATCAACACGCAGTTAATAAGTGAATATAACAACAATTCACAAGAAACCTCCGCCGCGGAAAGAGAGACTTAAACAAGAAACTTAGTTGGAGAGATAAGATGAACACATCTGTCAAAAGATTTTTCCATGGTCTGGATACCACACGCTAAAGGGATATAACATCATTTGCCTGGTCTGAATACCGCATGAGCAAAGCAAAATCAACCATTTGTTGATGATATACCTGAAAATAAAGAGGTAAAAAACTGGCTTATGTTTCAAATGCATATGTTTTAATATGGCGTAATGCTCCATACGAAATGGAAATGCTACGCGTTTTTGAGGGTGCTATGCACAAATGCAAAATGCAACGGAACCACATCAGCAACATAAATGTTGAAGAGACAAGACCAACTCCGCTGGGGAGAGGTAAACCATGCCAAGTACGATTGGACTTAAGCTGGGGAAAAAATCGCTGGATGGCCTCCAAGAAAAGAACTTTCCTGGGTAACACTGTTCTGACGAGAACACAATCCACTCGGCTGGGAATCAGATCAACTCTTGCTGAGGGAAAAGCCCTGGATGGCCTTCCAGAATACCACTCTTCTGGGGAACAAACGACCCGGCTGGGGACAGATAACCAACCGTTGGAATCAAAACCAACCTACTGGGGAAATTAACGAACCTGCAGGGGGAACCACAAACATCCATTGAGATTAGCCTGCGCTTTACCGGGGAAAGCAACCCTGAATGGCGTCCTAGAACACTGAAACCTTCTAGAGTACAAAGCAAACATCTAGAGATAAATCCACTCCACTGGAGATCTAAATCCACCATGCCAGGGGTTACTCAGTGGGACATCAAAATACATCCCAACTACCAGGGATGCGCCAATAAACTTTCTCAGAAACGATTCCAACCTGCGGGGAAGAACCTACTATGCCAAGGAACGGTATACTCTGCCGACTTTGCTGGGGAATAAACAATAAGGGAAACAACATCAACCTCTGCTTGGGAATTGAGTCAGCAATCAAACTCTGAGGGGATACAAAGTCAAACATATTTGGACTCTGCGGGGAAACAAAATCCTGACTTTGCTCCGCTTCTTGGAAAAAGTTCCACATCTGCCTGGTGGAAAGAAATCCAGTCTTAACTCTCCAGGGAGTGAGTGCATACCTATAATCGGCTGGGGATACACACACACTTAACCTGCATGGAGAATACCAATCTCGACCCTCTGGGGATGACTTCATTATATCGAACAAATCAAACCTGAACCGCTGAGGAATAAGTGCATACAGACAAACAACTGGGGAGAATTGTATACACTCAACCGCACACTTGCATATCCTTTCTTGTAGAAGCAGACTCTTGTTAGGGCCAAGGTACACATTGTTCAAATAAATCAAAGTTTTAATGATTACTGGCAAAGCCTGCAAGTTTATGTGTGTAAAGTTTTATCAAAACATCGGGCGTTTTTTCGCAAACAAAACAATAAAGGCTAAAGCGAAAACAATAATTCACTGAATAGTATATGTTTTATTGACAAATGGCCTGTAAATGGGAAGCTTTTACAACAAATACAACCCTTGAAAAGAGGAAGTTGCGCAAGAATTTACAGAAATGCACAAAAATATACAGAATGTCGACAATGTGGCACAGACAAACACCATGTATCGATCCATCTATGACTCGCCTGACTTTGATGATTCCCCGACGCCTCGTCTTCTAAAGAGATTGATTCGGATGATCATCCCTCAGGTTCTCCCTTAATCCAATATAATCTAAAGATCAATATGTCGACCGCAGTCATTTGCTTTTCAAAATCCATAACTTTTTCCTGAATCGCCCTTTCGGGTTTTCAATTCACCGGGATACCCATTTTTGCCTAAGTCGCCTTTCCAGGTTTTCAACTTTGCGGGTTTACATCTTTTCTTTTTATCCCTAACTTTTTTCTGAACCCATTCTTTTTATGGTTTGCCGGGATGCCCCATTTTTGCATGGATATTCTTTTTCATTCCAGCGGGTCTCTCTAAGCAAAGTATTTTTTAACTACGTCTGCATTCACAGGGGATGTGAAATCCTCATCATCCATGGTTGACAACAGTAAGGCTCCTCTGGAGAAAACCTTTCGCATGACATATGGACCTTCATAGTTGGGAGTCCATTTTCCCCTGTGATCTGTCTGTGGAGGAAGGATCCTCTTCAACACTAACTTACCTGTCTGAAAGCTTCGAGGACGTACCTTCTTATCGAAACCTTTCTTCATCCTGCTCTGATATAAACGACCATAGGCAATGGATGCTATCCTCTTCTCATCCATCAGGTTGAGCTAATTCAATCTTTTCCTAACCCATTTTGCCTCATCAAGCTTGACATCGACCAGAACTCTCAAAGAAGGAATATTGACTTCCAATGGTAGGACAACTTCCATACCATACACCAGCGAGAAATGAGTTGCCCTAGTTGAAGTACGTATCAAAGTACGATATCCATGTAATGCAAAGGAAAACATCTCATGCCAAACCTTATAGGTGACAACCATCTTCTGCAGTATCTTCTTTATATTCTTATTGGCCGCCTCAACAGTGTCGTTCATCTTCGGACGATAGGAAGAAGAATTGTGATGCTCGATTTTGAAATTCTGGCACAGTTCCTTCATCATCTTGTTATTCAAGTTCGAACCATTATCAGTAATGATTCTCTCGGGCACTCCGTAACGACAGATGATGTCCTTCTTGATAAACCGGGATACCACTTGCTTAGTGACATTGGCATAAGAAGCTGCTTCGACCCAGTTGGTGAAATAGTCAACTGCTACCAAGATGAAGCGATGTCCATTGGATGTGGTCGGCTCAACCTTGCCTATCATGTCAATGCCCCACATAGAAAAAGGCCATGGTGACGCCATGACGTTCAGAGGACTCGGCGGTACATGAATCTTATCAGCATAAATCTGGCATTTATGGAATTTCTTCGCATACTTGAAGCAATCAGACTCCATATTCAACCAATAATACCCTGCTCTTAACAGCTTTCGAGACATGGCATGCCCGCCGGCATGCGTACCAAAGGCACCTTCGTGAACCTCCACCATAAGTAAACCTGCTTCTCTTTCGTCCACGCACCTTAACAATACTAAGTCAAAATTCCTCCTGTAGAGTACACCATCTTGGTTCAGATAAAAATATCCATCCAACCTCCTCAAGGTCTTCTTATCCCAGGTCGACGCCCCTGGTGGATACTCTTGGTTCTTGAGAAAATTCTGAATATCGTAATACCACGGCTTGCCATCAGAAGCTTCCTCTATTGCGAATACAAATGCCAGCCTATCAAGGCGCGAGATGACAATTCTTGGAGCATCATTCTAAAAATTCACCTTATACATCGAGGATAAAGTGGCCAAGGCATCCGCCATCTGATTCTCTACTCTCGGCACATGGCGAAATTCTACTCTGTCAAAGAAGGGTAACAGCCTCCTTGCATAATTCATATAAGGAATCAGATTAGGCTACTGATTCTCCCACTCTCCTTTGATTTGATTTACAACTAGCGCTGAATCACCATACACGTCTAGATTCTTGATCCTCAGATGAATGGCTTCTTCCAACCCCATAATGCACGCTTCGTATTCGGCTTCGTTGTTGGTGCAGGGAAATGTCAACTTGGCAGTGAATGGTATATGAGAACCATGGGGAGTCGTGGTGATTGCCCCAATTCCGCTGCTGTAAGAGTTAACAGCACCATCAAAGATCATTTGCCACTGGGAGCTTTTCTCGGGACCTTCCTGAGGTAGTGGCTCATCGCAATCCTTCATCTTTAGGAACATGATATCTTCATCCGGTAACTCAAACTTCATCGGTGGGTAATCGTAAATCGGTTGTTCAACAATATATTCTGACAGAATACTTCCCTTGATAGCTTTCTGGGAAACATATTGAATGTCGTATTCTGTTAAGACCATCTGCCACCTGGAAATTCTCCCCGAAAGTGCTTGCTTTTCAAAGACGTACTTAATCGGATCCATCATTGAAATCAACATGGTTGTGTGATTTAGCATATACTGTCTCAGGCGTTTGGCAGCCCAAGCGAGTGCGCATCACGTCTTTCCCAACATTGAGTACCTGGACTCACAATCTGTCAACTTCTTACTCAGGTAGTATATGGCATGCTCTTTTCTTCCAGTCTCGTCATGTTGACCGAGAACACAACCCATGTTGTTCTCAAGAACCGTTAGATACATTATCAATGGTCTTCGAGCTACTGGAGGTATCAGTATCGGATGCTCCTGCAAATATTTTTTTATTTTGTCAAATTCCCTTTGGCAATTTTTGTTCCAGACAACCACCTGATCTTTCTTTAACAATTTGAACATGGGTTCACACGTGGCGGTGATATGAGATATGAACCTAGCAATGTAGTTCAATCTACCCAAGAAACCACGAACCTCTTTCTCCGTTTTTGGTGCATGCATATCTTGAATTGCTTTTATTTTTGTAGGATCGACCTCGATTCCTTTTTCACTGACAATAAACCCCAGCAACTTTCCTGACCCTACACTAAAAGTGCACTTGTTCGGATTCAACCTCAGTCTGAATTTCCTTAGCCTTTCAAACAGCTTCAAAAGGTTTACCAGATGTTCCTCCTCCGTCTGCGACTTCGCAATCATGTCATCAACATAGACCTCAATCTCATGATGAATCATATCATGAAACAAAGTGACCATTGCCCGCTGATAAGTTTCCCCTGTGTTTTTCAACCCAAAAGGCATTACCTTGTAACAGAAAGTCCCCCACGGTGTAATGAAAGTTGTTTTCTCCATATCCTCTGGCGCCATCTTAATCTGATTATATACGGAAAAACCGTCCAAGAAGGAAAACACAGAATACTGTGCAGTATTATTAACCAATACGTCAATGTGGGGGAGCGGGAAATCATCCTTCGGATCGCTTTGTTCAAGTCTCTATAATCAACACACATCCTTAACTTACCATCCTTTTTTGGTATAGGTACGATGTTAGCGACCTACGGAGGGTAAGTTGTTACAGCGAGAAACCCTGCGTCCAACTGCTTCTGGACTTCTTCTTTGATTTTTATCGCCATGTCCGGTCTAGTTCTCCTGAGCTTCTGCTTAAGAGGTGGACACTCTTCACGCAAAGGCAAGTGATGAACCACAATATTGGTGTCAAGATCGGGCATATCCTCATATGACCAAGCAAAGATATCACTACACTCACGGAGCATTTCAACCAATCTTTGCTTGACATCACTTTGCAATGCAACCCCTATCTGGACATCTCTTTTAACTTCGCCGGTACCCAAGTTGATGATCTCAATTTCTTCCTGATGAGGCAGAATGACTTTCTCTTCCTGTTTCAGTAGCCTAATGAGCTCTTCAGGTAGGTCTTCATCTTCATCAATCTCTTCTTCGGCTTGAAGTATCTGATTATCAAAGTCAAAGCGAGTCATAGACAGTTCTGGAGCGGTGTCATCTGCAATGTGAAACCTACAATGATGATGATTTAATGCTTAAAATGATATGCAAACAAGCACAGACCACATTTCCATTTTATTGTTGAAATAAAACAAGAAAAACAGAGATCACAATATTTGAATGCAAGAAAGACGCCTTTGGTTTGATTGGTAAAACGATTGTTCAACATAAAAGACTAGGCCCTGCATACAAAGACCGCTATGCTCCGGGGAGAACATAGGGTTACAGATAATCAAGAGAACAAATCATTACACTTCTCTAGTCACTTGGATGACATCCTGGACGGTCCAATTGCTTAGGCTCTGACCCGGAATGCATGGCTGAATCCATGTATCCATTTCGCAGTCGCTATCCCTTTCTTCATCAGACACAACATTGATTTGTTCAAAGATCACCCCACCGCTGGTGAATTGGACGGGTCCTTTGTAGCACGGTGCGCTCTATGAAGAAGATGATGGGATGTACCCTAGTCCGAACTTGTCTTGCTTGTTGGGGATGCTCAGCATTTGGCCCCAACTCTGAGATGCCTCGGATTTCACCATTGCCTGTGCTTCTTTGAAAGATGACATGGCAACCTCAGGTACTTTGCTCACATCCGGCGCTTTCTCCTTAATCTGCATAGTCTCGAAAGCCTAATATAAAGTCTCATGGATCTCGCTGTCAACCTCGACATATTTGAACGAAGACAAATGGCTTATCATAATGTCTTCTTCCCCATAAACCTTAACAACACTACCATCCACCATGTATTTCAACTTATGGTGCATCGTTGACGTTACGGCGCCTGCCGAATAGATCCAGGGTCGTCCCAACAGATAGCTATAAGTTGGCTGAATATCCATGATATAAAACACAGCATCGAACACCTCCGGACCCACCTGGAT
The DNA here is from genome assembly GCA_963859935.3 of Lathyrus sativus. Lineage (NCBI taxonomy): Eukaryota > Viridiplantae > Streptophyta > Magnoliopsida > Fabales > Fabaceae > Lathyrus > Lathyrus sativus. The sequence goes on along the minus strand of OZ012740.1, from coordinate 407,229,522 downwards.
TGGCAAAGTCAATTCCCCGAACACGGACCTTCGAGTCCCATCAGACGCTCGTACCACCAAGTCACTTGGAGTACACATTATACCTCGGGTATCTAACTTCATCAACGCTTTCTTGGGAAGTACATTCAAGGATGACCCGATATCAACCAACACGTGCGACATTACAGACCCCCGACATTAAATAGATATATGCAGTGCTAGATTATGATTTCGTCCCTTGGGTGTCAAATCCAAATCAATAAAGCTCATCCTGTTACCAGCATTAATGTGTGCCACTACTCCTTCTAGCTGGTTCACAGATATCTCCTGTGGCACGTATATTGTATCAAGATTCTTAAGAGAGAATTTCTGTGTGCCTCAGAACACAACATAATGACATAATGGAGATCTTTGACGGAGTTTGCTGTAAGTGATCTACGATCTTGTAGTCGCTCTTTCGGATCAACCGCATGCACTCTTCTGCGTCCTTCAACAAGGACTCTTTCTCACCAGCCTGAGAACTCTCTTTAACCACCACTTTACCTTTACCTTTGTCATATTTTTCAGCACCCGCTTCAGGAGATGAAAATACTCTTCCACTCCGGGTTATCCCTCCAGCACCCACCAGATTGTCAACAGAATCTAATGGTGACCCCTTCAGTTCCTGCTTCTGACCATTACAATAAACCTCAGCTCCATAATTCCACGGAATAGCTATGGTACTCTCATAAGGTACGGGTCCAGCTTTAGTAATTATGATAGTGGGCGGCCTTGGAGGTGTAGAAATAATGATTGTCTTGTAAGGAATCGAAATTGTCGCAACTTTATTCTTTTCTTCATCCACTATTTCCTCAATTTTCTTCTCTGACACCCGGTCAAACTGCAGAATACCATCATTCATAAGCTTATGAATATGACTCTTCAGTTTCTCACATCCCTCAGGATGAATCAAACACTCTTCACAAGCTTTATCACAACCCGGAAATACCCCTCCACTCAGCAATTTGTCCTTTACAAAACTCAACGGAATCTTCAAATCCTCAACATCAGCTACTAAGTTCAAACCCTCATCCTCAATAATAGCACTAACCCCAGTTGCCCCATTATTAGGCATGGAATTCTGCACGACATTGGGCGTATCATGAGAGAAATTGATGGCTTTGTTGTCTATAAGATCTTGCACCTTGTGCTTAAATGCTTTACAATTGTCGATATTATGGCCGAGAGCACCGAAATGAAAATCACATATAGCATTAGCATCGTATCCGGGTGGTGGCGCACCAGTCAAAGGAGCCAGAGTCCTTTTCTGAATCAATTGTAATTGCAACAAGTGTTGAAGCAACTGCGAGTATGGCATTGGCGGCGAATCAAACTGCCTGTTTACTGCTCTGCCCCGATCCTGAAATCTGCGAGGAGCATAATTTTGTTGTTGTTGTTGTTGTTGTGGTTGTTGTGGTTGTTGTGGTTATGGCACTGCAGGAATTGTAATGCTAGCAACCTGAGGTTGCTGTTGACGGTACTGCTGACCTCTACCCTTGTTTCTGTTTCGGGAACCCGAGACTGCATTGGTTTCCCCTTCTCTTCTTTTATTGCCGAAACTTTTCTTAACTCCTCCAGCTGAGGATCCTTCACCGGCCTGAATTTTACCCAATTTGATTCCTTTCTCCACTCTTTCTCCTGTAATGATTAGGTCTGAAAAACTCCCCGACATGTTGCCAATCAACTTCTCATAATACACCCCCGGTAATGTAGCAACAAACATGTCTATCAACTCCCTCTCCACCATAGGAGGTTTCACTATAGAGGCCAATTCACGGCATCTCCAGGTGTACTCTTTGAAGCATTCATTATTTTTCTGAGATAAGTTTTGTAACTGGACCTTGTTCGGTGCCAAATCATTGTTGTATTGGTAATTCTTAACAAACGCCTTAGCTAAATCCCTCCAACTTCAAATATTAACTGGCTCTAGCCCCATATACCACTCTAGAGACGGACCAGAAAGACTGTCCTGGAAAAAATGCATAAGCAGCTTCTCATCGTCAGAATAGGCGGACATCTTGCGGTAATATGAACGAAGATGAACCCTCAGACAGGTTGTCCCCTTATACTTATCAAAGTCCGGGACTTTGAACTTAAGAGGAACCTTCAAGTTTGGATTCAACCCCAACTTTGCCATATCCAACCCCATAGAATTTTGATTCTCATAACTCTTCATCTTTTCCTCAAGCAACTTAAACCTTCTGTCTGCTTCAGTTGGAAGACCAGCACCAACATCCCTCATAGAGAACACATCCTCTTGATCATCCTCCTCCCACTGAGGGGAAGTATTCCCATGCAAAGCACACGTAGGTCTGGGAATATGAACTCCTGTATGATTTCCTCTGCCCAAAGGGATAACAGTTGTTGGGATAACAGTATTAGCATGTGTCGCTACCGCGAAAATAAGGTGCCGGCAAAACAGAAAAATCGCCACCTTTCGTTATTTATCCCTCGGAACAGGAAAGGAAACAATCGGAAAAAACCTGACGAAAAGGTATAAGACAAGGTCATCGCAACCATTGTCTGGGTTCGGGAGTCGGTTACGCAAGGGGAAGGTATTAGCACCCCTCACGTCCATCGTACTCGATGGGATCCACGCTTGTTGTGTTTATCTGACGGGTTGGTTTTATCTATCTACCTATCAAGGTTGGTCTGAAAAGAAAATAAAATGACTCGGCAAAGCGTCGCGCTTTATGCCTACGTATTCTCATCAGAGAACGAGAAATCAAAGTCTACGTAGTTCGCCTAACTACGGGTGATGGGGAAGGTGGCTCGCCAATACGTCAGTATTGTGCCTACGTACTCTCAACAGGTATGAGAGATCAGAGCTTACGTAGTTTGGGATAATACGGATTACGGGGATTCAGATTCATCTGTTTTATCAAGTAGGGTTAACAAACAGTTCTAGCAGTTGGATGTACGCAGCTCGACCCTTGGAGACTCAGGCGTTACCGTTTGCGGTAGAACTGGGAGTTAACAACACTCTTTTCTTCAGAAAAGCTTCCTTTGACTTATGGGCCCACGGGGCAAAAAGGTTTGAAGTATGTTTTCTGTCTTTTATGGAAGAACTGTTTTTTATGGATGTTTGCAACCAATATTGCCCTAGAGACTATGACCTGAGAGTAAATGCGTCCCCTGTCACCCAAAGGATGCCATACTAAACATCCAAGTTGTCGAAAAGAAACTCTCCGACAACCCTTTCCCAGATAGCTTAAGGCTCGTAACTACGATGTCAGTTAACCTTTATTACTGTATTTTAATTTGTTTTGAGATGAGAAGAGAGAACGAACAGGTTCAACTAAAGGGGGGACTATCAAGTCCTAACAGTTGTCATGCCGAGGATTCATCCTATGGTTGAGGTTTGAAACAAGGAACTCCTAGAAGTTATCATGCATAGGTTTCAACCTAAAGTTCTAATCATCACTTGCTTATCAAAGGAAGTGAGATTCCTAGGGGATCATGTCAATGATAAACAGAAACCGATAAAGCATCAGCTTAAACAGTAAACAGTAAATGACTGGAAAATGCAGGCAATGCAAGTGAAGGAGGAAATGTGTGTGGGGCATCAGCCTCCACAAGCTCATCTCAACCTCAAGCCAAATATGAATAACTGTAATCATACAGAAGAAATGAAATAAAATGCCATCAAGCAAATCACAAACCACATAGGCAAGGGAGCATGGCTCTACCGAATACCCACAAGCAAAGCCATACAGTAACAATACAAGCAGAGGGAGCAACTCAACTTCTAGTGCAATCATGCTCCTAGCTTAAATCAATCTAAATATATACTTATTCTAATGCATCAAGCAAATCAAACAAGTCACATCAATACAGTTGCACAACAAGCAAACAGACAGGAAAGAAAGCAGACAAACAGCTTCCACAGCTTCACAGCAAAGCTATTCTGACATCAGCTCAGTCTTCAGTCTTCAACAGCTCTTCAGGGCTATCATCTCCAATAGAAAGTATCAACTTGCTTCTTCAAGCTTTCAATACATCAGGCATAAGTATCAACTTATTCTTTCTTCTTCAAGCCTCAGCTCTTCACTCAATTTCAATTTGATCTTCTTCACAAGTGTCAACTTGCTCTTCTGGACCTTCAAGCTTCAGCTCTCTCCTCCTTATAAGTATCAAATTGCTTTTCCTAATCTACAAGCTTCAGCTCTTAAGGGTAATCTTAAAACACAAAGAAGTGGTAACTTCTAGCCTCCTATCTTCTTCAAGCAAGGAACTCCATCCTCTAGCAAGGGAGAAAGATTCATCTAACAAGAGCAAAGTTTGGATGGTTGACAGCAGAGTGAAGACCAAAGGTCACCACTAAGCATCCTATCATCAGAGAAAGGGACCTTCAAAGGTTCTACCAACTTGTAAAGAGCCACACATCCTACCAAAGGAGGGATGAGGCCTTTACAAGGGGACCTTACATCATAGGGAAGAATGGAAGTGATCAACATCTTCCATGTTTATGAAGGAAGAGAATCTGTCTAGAAGCTCTGCCTACAAACCCTAATCTTAACACCTAATCAACACTACACCAAAAGAAGGGAAGATCTTCACATCCAAACTCCTTCAAGCATTCCAATGCAGCCCAAGTTTGTCTTCAACATCATCCAAGAGCAAGAGAGACAAAACCCTAATCTAAGGGAACTAAAGAAGTCATTCTAGTTGAATTAGTGCATTAGAACCATCCAAAGTTAGCACCTAAACTAAAATAAAACAAAAATAGTAAACTACAATGTAAATTCCTACAAAAATTCCTAAGGTACCCTAATTCAATCATGAATCTACCCTATAAAATTCAGAGGTTGAATCATCAACCAAGTTCTAAATGTAAAACCTAAATCATAAGGTATTAATCATAAACCCTAAAAATGGAGCTCCTAAAGTTTCAACTTAAAACTACCACTTACATTCATCACAAAAATATGAGAAAACTCTGGGGGGAACATGCATATCTATGATAGCTACACACAAAAAATCAAGGCAAAAATCATCATCACATGATCAAACCAAATTCAACAAGATCAAGTATCAACCATGACTATTTTAATATCAATTAAAATGTAAAAACTGCTAATAAAATCAAAAATGAATGAAATGTTAATATTTTTTTATCTAAAAAAACTATATTCAATCATGAATCAATGGAAAAAAGAATGGAATTAATTGAGTCATTTTTCAATTTTTTATGGATTATTCAATAACCATGTAAAATGAAGAAAATAAAATGAAAACAATTAGAAATTAATAAGCGCGTGGTGTGAATAGCACATATTCTCAGTTCATTATCCAGACTGGGCCAGAAGTGGGGTGTTGATATCAATCCGTGACTTAAGCCCAAAACAACAATTAAATGAAACGCATCGTTTCGTGCAACTCAGGGTCCTTCACAAAATTAAAACAATTCCTGGTCGTTAGATCCTTCCCTGGTCAAAGTCCCACCCCAGATCCAATGGCAACCAACCCATCTTCTTCCTTTTGAATGTTGGAGGGAAAGAAGCCATGGAAGTTCAGAACTTCAACTTCATCTTCCCCAAATCGTATTCCTTCAATACTCCATCAAAACTCTCACATGAATGCTCTAATCCACTTCATTTTTTCCACTGAATCTAACCATGTTAATCAATAACATTGAAACCCATCCTAACTCAAATCACGATTAAAATCTCAGAAATCACTCAAGAATCAAATCACACCAAACTCCAAATTATGGTGTCTAACCTCATCACCATGCTTCACTGAGTTGGTCTAGCTATCAAACTAAGATTAACTCTCAAGAATCACCAAGATATCAGCATGAACAGAATTTGAGTCATCTCCCTAATTGTCTCTAAACCTAGCCAATTGATAACAGAAAGCTTCTACTAACAATCTATATTGCATCTAACAAAACGATTCCTATTGATTATGCTTAAATTAAGCTGCACGGTGAAAAGTACATACCTGCAAATTCTTGATGAACAGAGTGGTTAAATCTTCAAATCAACCTTCAATAAGCTCCAGATTCCTTCAATGGAGTATGACCTAGCTTCTGTATGCAACAAACTTAATTGAAATGCTCTCAATTCTTGAACCCGATTCTGAGTTGCAGATGAAGAATTCCAAGTGCCAACTCCCAATTCTTCCACATTCTTGCCTTGAATTTGATCTGGAATCAATCTCTAACCCTAGAGCAAGCTATTGGGATCAAGAACTTGGATTGAAATGGATTCAATGGCTGTAACAGATTTTGATTTGCAATGTGCAAATTCAAAATGCAATCTCACTCTCCTCTCTCAATTCTCACCAACCTTGGCTCTGAATCACCTCATATGCTTATATAGGACATGAAGGAATGATCTAGAAAGTTCTGGATCACTCTAATGAGAAGTTCAATATCTCATCTCACTTGAAATTCAATCTCATGCCATGTTCATATCAGTTTTGCTAGCAGCTTGCATTTGCCCTCATTCTCATCCAAATTCTCTCCACATGAGATTTTGAAGGTGTTTGGATGTGTTTGCACCTTGGTTTTGATCTTATGTGTAGTTTGGCATATGTACCTTAAGCCTTAAGTAACAAAATGCAACTCCATGATTTTGACCTTAAATGAGAAAAGTAATATTGCCAATGTCTTTAAAATGTCAATTCTGATCAAAATGACATATTACATGCCTTATTTTGGCCTTGGAATGAAAAATCACAAATTTGGTCCTTTTAATGAACTTTAATTCTTCCTTTTTAAGCCAATTTTGCAATTTTGAGTTACAAGCAATTCCAACCTCTCATGACCACTTGGATAGCCTTAAAACATCATTTTGAACAACTTTGATGTTGAAAATTTTCCCATTTGAAGCTTGCAAATAGGAGTTATGGCCTTATGATTGAAATGACCTGTAATCTCCAAATACCCAAAATACCCTTGACTTGTCAAAGCCATAACTTGAGTTCTACAAATCCTATCAAGGACTTCTAGTACTCTCTAGAAATCTAAAAGAATAAGGAACAACATTCATGTTGACCAAAAGTTCATAGGAATCATCCTTCTAGGGCAAATGTTTCATGCAAGTTGGGTAACTTTCAAGCTCCAAATTCACATTCATCTGATGACCTATAACTTGTCAAAGCCATAACTTGAGTTCTACAAATCCTATCAAGGACTTCTAGCACTCAAATTAAAGCTAAGATCATGCTCTACAACAATCATGTTGGGTACAAGATGAGATGACAATCACATCTTGAGCTAAATTGCCTTGAAGTCAGGGGTCAAACTAGGGGATTTTACACTGTCAAGCCTTAGAAACCCTAGCTTGAAACTTCTCAAACTCTTCAATCATGAGGAGTTGACCTTGGAATCATCCTTATCACATCTCAATGCATCAATCCATGATCACATGGCTCTTGGATTAGGTCTCAACCTCCTTTAAATCATCAGTTGACTTAGGGTTGACCCAGTCAAACCCTAGCTGCACCACTCATGGCTGAGGCTTCTTAATCTTACACAATGACATGTCTAGGCCTCAAAGTGATCTTCAACACTTATCATGAGCTCTCTCAAGACCTCAAGTCTAACTCCATGGCTTCAGAATCATCTGATGACTTCCTACAACTCTCAAGTTAGGAGACCCATATCCTTGGTTTCAACCACTCTCTCTGAGGATCCTTTAACTTCTCTGACAAAGATATCAACCCTTGAACATCTAAATAAGCCTCCTTAGCTAGCTTTAAAGTCTTGATTGGCCCTTGATTGGTAATCATACCTCTTGATCTCCTGCACACATGTCAATGAAATGCAAATGATAATGCTAATGTGAATGAAATGAAACATAAGCTAGGTAAAGAAATGTTGAGCAAATTTTGGGGTGCAACAGCTGCCCCTATTCAAACGGCTTGGACCTGACTTGGTGAGAAGCGAACGACTCTCAAACAATCAAGGTAAAAGACGGTTGAATACCAATAAACCCGGAAATTTGCCAACTGCACAAGTACACGGTACTCTGGTGGGAACAAATCTTCAGAAACTGAAATGACAGTTGCACGGCAACTAGCTGGAGAAATACTAATCTGAATCTCCCTCAGGATGATTCTCTGATTTATCTGATATCATTGCGTCCTCAAATCATCGAGGGATCACCGGTTGCATGTGATTGGGGATTTGTCGACCATGCACAGGTAAACGATACTCTGATTGTTAGGAACATCTTCAAGAACTGAGCATGACAGTTGCACGGCAACTCTGCTGGGGAATTGGTCACACGGTAACCGGTGAAGGGTCTAATCTCAAATCTTCGTCAGGATGATCATCTGATTTTGCTGTAGATCTCCGTCCTCAATTCATCAAGGGGTCACTGGTCACTCGGTAACCGGTGATACACGGTCGATCATGCCGTCAGGCATCAGAATTCCTCGGCACTCATCAGGTCATTGGGAACTTTTTAACAATCAAGTTAATCATGCCATCGGGCATTCAAAGACACTTTCGGGCATCAGTCGGACTTCATCAGTAAGTCTGGAATAGAATCCTCGATCAATCATGAACCAAATTGGGGTATCCAAACTTCTGCCATCAGGCACTCCGCATCAGCTGAGACAACTGCGTCGACATCACAGTTGGACTTCGTCAATAAGTCTTCAAATGGAATCCTTAATCAATCAGGAACCACTAAGGATATATAATCTTTTGCCGTCAGGCACTCCGCGTCAGCTGGGAGAACTGCTTTGACCTTGCAGTTAGACTTCATTAGTAAGTCAGGGGTTTTGGCACCGCTGTCGGACTTCAATCATCAAGTCTTCAAGGAAATTTCAACTTCTCTGTTGAAAACATGCTGGGGATGACACATCTCCGCTGGGAATTCTGGAGAACTATCAAGTAACTCTGCTTCGGGGATCCAGAAATCATTCTGGGCAAATAAACTCAGCTGAGGAAATCAAGAATCATCTTGAACAAATAACTCCGTCGGGGACTTCAAGAATCATCCTGAACCAATAACTCTGCTGGAGATTTCAGGAATCATCCCGAGCAAACACTCTGCTGGGGACTCTAAGCATCAACTTAAGCAACCCTCTCTGGTGACTTCACTGGGGACTTTAAGAATCATCTTAAGCAATCAACTTCGCTGGAGAATTCAAGAATCATCTTGGGCAAACGACTTTGTTGGGGGAATTCAAGAATCATCCTGAGCCACACAACTCTTCTGAGATTTTAGGAATCATCCTGAGCAGACACCCTGTCGGGGAACACTTGCAAAACAAGAACGGTAACAACCTAGCTCATGTTTCATATGCATATGATCGACAATGGTGTAATGCTCTACACAGTGGAAATGCTACGTGTATTTAGGGAGAATGTTATGCAATCATGCAATAATGCTATGACCCCATCAACAAAATAAATGTTGAAGGGAGAATCCTCCTGTCAAGGAGAAAAACCACTCTGGTGGAGGAAGGGATCATCCTGCCGAGGAGAGGAAATCACACCAATCTCAATTGGATTCCGCCTGGGGAAACGAACTTCAGTCGACTGCTGTAGAGGAACCAAGTTCTACGAGAACCTGGACATGCTCACTTAGGTGTACGAACCACAATTGCTGAGGGGAACGATATCAATCGCGAAAATGAACTGCACGATCTTCGCAGCAAAACTTTCCTGGAGATACCGACTCCGGTGGGGAAATCCAGCATCAGTTGTTCAACACTCTACTGGGGAAAACCACTCATGGCCTGAACGGATTCCAAGGACTCGGCTCTCTTGGGGAACTGCCAGCTCGGCCGGGGAAGAAGGAATCATCCTACTTGCAGGGGAGAGTACAACTCTGTGGGGAATTTCAATTCTCCTGGAGACTTCAGTCTGTACTGTCAAGGAGAAAAACCACTCTGGTGAAGGAAGGGATCATCCTGCCGAGGAGAGGAAATCACACCAATCTCAATTGGATTCCGCCTGGGGAAACGAACTTCAGTCGACTGCTGTAGAGGAACCATGTTCAACGAGAACCTGGACATGCTCACTTAGGTGTACGAACCACAATTGCTGAGGGGAACGATATCAATCGCGAAAATGAACTGCACGATCTTCGCAGCAAAACTTTCCTGGAGATACCGACTCCGGTGGGGAAATCCAGCATCAGTTGTTCAACACTCTACTGGGGAAAACCACTCATGGCCTGAACGGATTCCAAGGACTCGGCTCTCTTGGGGAACTGCCATCTCGGCCGGGGAAGAAGGAATCATCCTGCTTGCAGGGGAGAGTACAACTCTGTGGGGAATTTCAATTCTCCTGGAGACTTCAGTCTGTACTATCGAAAGCTGCACACTTCAGTATACGGCTCAGTTGGGGATATGACGTTCCTTCAGGATGCGTCTGGTTGGGGAGAGAATCTTCTCTGGTTGGGGAGACATATCAATGCTTGCAATCCCATGTTCAGACGTCGCAGGAAGATGCTGCTGAACTCGCTGGAGAAGAAGGAATCATCCTGCTTGGGGACGCATACGGCGTACTGCCTGGAATATGCTATACCTGCAACAACACAAACAAACAGACAAGATACCCTTCTCAAAGGGACCTATCAGGGTTATCATCTTGTGACAATGTTCAAGTAATTCATTGTTTCAACAGTCAGTGGCCTAGGCCAGTAAGTTTATGTATGCGCATTTTATCAAAAACATCGGCGTTCTTTTTTGCAAACAAAACATATAGATGCTAAACAAACAAACAGAATTATTGAATAGTATATATTTCATTGATAACGAACCCCTGAATGGGTAAAAATGTTTTACAACAGATGCAAGCTCCTGGAATGAGGAAGCTGCGCAAATATAAAAACATAAATATACATCAGTATATACACAAATGTCGGCAATGAGGCGTAGACGAACACCCTAAGTTGATCCCTCTATGACCCACTCGACTTCGATACTTCTCCGACGCTTCAGCTTCAGAAGAGATTGCTTCAGATAAACGGCCCTCAGGTCCTCCAAACCACTAAACAAATACAGTCCACACGCGGAACGCGGTCATTTGCTTTTTTTCAAATCCCTAACTTTTGCCTGAATCGCCCTTTCGGGTTTTCGATTCACTGGGATACCCTTTTTTGCCAAAGTCGCCCTTCCAGGTTTTCGACTTTGCGGGTGTACATTCTTTTCTTTATATCCCTAATTTTTTCCCGAACCTTTTTCCTTTTTTATGGTTCGCCGGGATGCCCCATTTTTGCCTGGATATTCTTTTTCTTTCTAGCGGGTCATTTTTTAAGCAAAGTATCTTTTAACTGCGTCCGTGTTCACCGGGGATGCAAAATCTTCACCATCCATCGTGGATAACAATAAGGCTCCTCCTGAGAATACCTTGCTGGCGACGTACGGACCTTCGTAATTGGGAGTCCACTTGCCCCAGTGATCGGGGTGTGGAGGAAGAATCTTCTTTAGGACGAGATCACCCGTCTGAAAGCTTCTAGGACGCACCTTCTTATCATAGGCTTTCTTCATTCGGCTTTGGTACAGACGACCATATGTCGATGCTAATATTTTCTCGTCCATCAGGCTGAGTTGGTTTAGTCGGTTCTTAATCCATTCTGCCTCGTCGAGTTTCACGTCAACCAAAACTCGTAAAGAAGGAATCTCAACTTCTAACGGTAGGACAGCTTCCATACCATACACCAGTGAGAAGGGAGTTGCCCCGGTTGATGTACGCACCGTTGTACGATAACCGTGCAGCGCAAATGGCAACATCTCGTGCCAATCCTTATAGGTCACAACCATCTTCTGTACAATCTTCTTGATGTTCTTATTGGCCGCTTCAACGGCGCCATTCATCTTCGGCCAGTAAGGAGATGAGTTGTGGTGTTCAATCTTGAAACTCTGGCACAGCTCCTTCATCATCTTGTTATTCAGATTCAAACCATTATCAGTAATGATCCGCTCGGGAACTCCGTATCGACAGATGATGTCCTTGTTTATGAATTTAGCCACCACTTGCTTGGTCACATTAGCATATGAGGCTGCCTCCACCCACTTGGTGAAGTAGTCGATAGCTACTAGAATGAAGTGATGATCGTTAGATGCAGTGGGCTCGATCTTGCCTATCATGTCGATGCCCCACATGGAGAACGGCCACGGGGAGGACATGACATTTAACGGGCACGGCGGCACATGAATCTTGTCAGCATAAATCTGGCATTTATGACATCTCTTCGCGAATTTAAAGCAATCCGACTCCATCGTCAGCCAGTAGTATCCTGCTCTCAGGATCTTTCTCGTCATAGCATGCCCGCCGGCGTGCGTACCAAATATGCCTTCATGGACCTCTTCCACGAGCATACTCGCTTCTTTCTCATCTACACATCTGAGTAGCACGAGATCGTGGTTTCTTTTATACAAAACTCCATCAGGATTGAGATAAAAATTTCCAGACAACCTCCTTAGAGTCTTCTTATCCTGGGTTGACGCTCCCGCAGGATATTCCCTAGTCATAAGGAAAGTCTAGATATCATGGAACCATGGCTTGCCGTCGGAGGCTTCCTCGATCGCAAAGACGAATGCAGGTCTATCAAGACGAGAAAGGACAATTCTTGGAGCTTCATTCCAAAAATTGACTTTATACATTGAAGCCAACATGGCTAAGGCATCAGCCATTTGATTCTCGGCTCTGGGCACATGATGGAGTTCCACTCGGTCAAAGAACGAAAGCAGCCTTCGGGCATAATTCATGTACGACACCAAATTCGATTGACGAGTCTCCCACTCCCCTTTAATCTGGTTAATCACAAGTGCTGAGTCACCATATACACCTAGGTTCTTGATTCTCAAATCAATTGCTTCTTCTCGACCCATGATGCATGCTTCGTACTCCGCTTCATTATTGGTGACTGGAAACGTCAGTCTCGCAGTGAACGGGATATGGGATCCGTGGGGAGTCGTGATGATCGCTCCAATGCCACTTCCGTAAGAATTAATCGCCCCGTCAAATATCAATTTCCATTGGGATTTCCCATCTGGACCCTCGTCGGGCAACGGTTCGTCACAGTCTTTTGCTTTAAGAAACATGATATCCTCATCAGGGAATTCAAATTTCATCGGCTGATAATCCTCGATCGGTTGTTCGGCAAGGTATTCAGATAATACACTTCCCTTGATGGCCTTCTGGGAAACGTACTGAATGTCATATTCCGTCAACACCATTTGCCATCTGGCAATCCTGCCCGAAAGCGCTTGCTTCTCGAAGACGTACTTGATCGGATCCATCTTCGAAATTAGCCTAGTGGTGTGGTTGAGCATGTACTGTCGTAAACGTTTGGCATCCCAGGCTAGTGCACAACACGTCTTCTCCAGCATCGAGTAACGAGATTCACAGTCTGTGAACTTTTTACTCAAATAATAGATGGCATGCTCTTTTCTGCCCGTCTCGTCGTGCTGACCGAGAACACACCCCATATTATTCTCAATAACTGTCAAGTACATGATTAAGGGTCGTCCGGCCACTAGGGGTATCAAGATCGGAGGTTCCTGTAGATACTGTTTTATCTTATCAAATGCCTTCTGGCAATCCTCGTTCCAGATAATCGCCTAATCTTTCTTCAGTAGTTTGAACATCGGTTCGCACGTGGTCGTGAGCTGAGAAATAAATCTTGCAATGTAGTTTATTCTGCCCAGTAAACCACAAACTTCTTTTTCTGTTTTTGGCGCTGGCATTTCTTGTATCGCTTTTATCTTCGCAGGATCAACCTCAATGCCTCTTTCACTCACGATAAACCCCAGTAGTTTTCCCGACCGTACTCCGAAAGTACACTTGTTAGGGTTCAGCCTCAACCTGAACTTCCTAAGCCTCTCAAAAAGCTTCAGCAAATTGACCAGATGTCCTTCCTCCGTTTGGGACTTCGCAATCATGTCATCAACATAGACTTCAATCTCATGATGAATCATATCATGAAACAAAGTAACCATTGCTCGTTGGTAAGTGGCCCCTGCGTTCTTCAGACCGAAAGGCATTACCTTGTAGCAAAATGTTCCCCAAGGCGTAATAAACGTAGTTTTCTCCATGTCCTCCAGCGCCATCTTGATCTGATTGTAACCGGAGAAGCCATCCATGAACGAAAATACAGAGAACTGAGCTGTATTGTCGACCAACACATCAATATGAGGGAGCGGGAAATCATCTTTAGGGCTCGCCCTATTCAAATCTCGATAATCGACGCACATTCGTACCTTACCGTCCTTCTTCGGTACAGACACTATGTTGGCGACCCACGGAGGGTAAGTAGTGACCGCTAAGAAGCCAGCATCAAGCTGCTTTTGCACTTCCTCTTTGATCTTAACGGCCATATATGGTCGTGTCCTCCTAAGCTTCTGCTTAACGGGAGGACAATCTTCTCGCAGCGGCAAGTGATGGACCACAATGTCAGTATCAAGTCCAGGCATATCTTCGTATGACCAAGCAAAGATGTCACTATACTCTCTCCGCATATCGACCAATCTCTGCTTGAAATTACTCTGCAATGCAGCCCCTATCCTGACATTCCTGACAAGTTCTTCAGAACCCAGATTCACAATCTCAATCTCTTCTTCGTGAGGCAGAATAACTTTCTCTTCTTGTTTCAACAAGCGGGCCAACTATTCGGGAAGGTCTTCGTCTTCATAAATCTCTTCTTCGGCTTGATAGATCGGGAAATCGAAGTCGAAGTGAGTCGTAGAAGGTCCAGAGTCGATGTCATCTACTATATGGATCCTGCAATAACAAGGGTTAAGCTTAAAACAATGATATGCAGGTTAGCACAAACCCCATTGCCATTTCATTGTTTTTCAAAACAAATATAAAACGGGAATAACAGAGATCACAATATTTGAATACGAAGAAAAACACCTTTTGATTTATTGGTAAAATGCATGTACATAATCAAACAAGGCCCTGACAATAAAACCGCTATGCCCCGGGTAGGACATAGGGTTGTACAAAAATTGGAGAAAGTAAATAATTACTCTTTGCCTGTCACTTGGATGGTATCCCTGATAGACCAATTGTTGAGGCTCTCGCCTGATTTGTTTGGCTGGATCCAAGAGTCTAGGTCGCAATCACTGTCTTCGCCGTCTTCAGACACTGCGTTGACACTTTCGAATATTACTCCGCCGCTTGTAAACTGGATCGGCCCTTTACCTCGCGACGCACTGTGAGAAGAGGAGGCTTCAGCCGCAGGAGAGTATCCTAACCCAAACTTGTCTTGCTTGTTAGGTATCTCTAGAATTTGCCCCCAGCCTGGGGTAGATCCGGCCTAAACAACGGCCCGGGCTTGCTTGAAGGAAGAGAGAGTCATCTCTGGTTTCTCAGTGATTACAGGAGCTACGTTCTTGACTTTAACAGCTTCGAACGCCTGACATAGGGTTTCGTGGATTTCCCCATCCATCTCAACATACTTGAAGGACGACAAATGGCTCACCATTATGTCTTCTTCGCCACAAACAGTCACGATGCTACCTCCGACAGCATACTTGAGCTTCTGGTGCAACGTGGAGGTCACAGCGCCAACAGAGTGGATCCATGGCCGGCCTAAGAGACAGTTGTAGGCTGGCATGATGTCCATGATGTAGAAGACTGCGTCGAATGTTTCCGGCCCCACTTGGATTGGTAACGTCACCTCCCCGAAAACATGACGTTTGGTTCCGTCGAACGCTTTCACAACCAAATCACTGGGTGTGCAAATCAATCCTCGAGTATCTAACTTCATCAATGCTTTCTTCGGAAGAACATTGAGTGACGACCCCGTGTCCACCAACACGTGGGACATAATCGTTCCCCTACACTCTATCGAGATGTGCAGGGCACTGTTGTGGTTTCTTCCCTTCGGCGTCAGCTCCAGGTCAGTGAACCCTAACCTGTTTCCAGCATTCACGTGGGCTACGACCCCTTCCAACTGGTTGACCGATATTTCTTGCGGTACATACGCGGCATTCAAAACCTTTAACAGCGTGTTGCGATGTGCCTCAGAACACAGCAACAAATTCAAGATGGAAATTTTCGAGGGTGTTTGATGGAGATGATCTACGATCTTGTAGTCACTCTTCTTAATCAACCTCATAAACTCTTCAGCGTCTTTAACAAGTAAGTCCTTCTCTACCCCACGAGGGGTTTCTTCAACGACTTTACTCTTTCCTTTATCAGTTACATCAACTTTGTCCGCTTTGTCAGCCATGATCTCAGGTGGAGCAAATACTCTCCCGCTACGAGTGATTCCGCCAATTCCCACTAGGTTATCCACACACGACCCTGATGGTTCCAATTCCAACTTCTGTCCGTTGCAGTAGACGTCTTCCCCATATTGCCATGGGACAGCATTGGTGCTTTCGAAAGGTATCATCCCAGCTTTGGTGATAGTAATCGTGGGCGGCCTGGGTGCAGAAATTGTGATCGTCCGGCGAGGGATGGTGATGGTGGCAACCTCATCATCTTGCTTCAGCATTACCTCTCCCGATCCGCTTTCGGCCCTTCGGCTAAACTGCAAGATTCCTTCAGTCATCAGACTCTGAATCCCCTCTATCAACTGTTCACATCCATCAGGACGAGTCGCACAGCCCATACACAGTTCTCCCAGCCTGGGAAGAAACCTCTCTTCATCAGCTTGGCTTTAACGAAGCTAAGCGGCGTCTTCAGATCTTTGACGTCAGTCAACACATCTAAATCCTCTTCCTCAATAATGGCATTCACCCCGTCTCCCCTATGATTCGGCATAGGGTTCTTCGTGACATTTGGCACATTATCTAAGAAATTGATGATCTTAGCGTCCACCATATCCTGCACCTTGTGCTTGAAGGCTTTGCAATTTTCTATCGTGTGGCCTGGTGCCCCTTAGTGAAACTCACAAGTTGCATTCGCATCATAACCTGGCGGAGGTGCCCCTATCAAGGGAGCCAAGGTTCTGTTCTGGATTAGCTGTAACTGAAGCAGAGTTTGTAACAGTTGAGCATAAGACATGGATGGCGTCTCGAGGTGACGACTTGACAGCGGTGCCCTGTTCTGATACTTTTTGTACCCTTGTTGATTCGGCTGCTGCTGCTGCTGTGGCTGTTGGACCGCGGGGATGGTTATGCTAGCCACCTGCTGGTGCTGGCCCTTGCCTTTCCTTCGAGCGTTAGACACGGCGCTCGTCTCTCCTTCCCGCCTTTTGCCACCATATGGTTTCTTTCCTCCTCCAGCTGAGGATAGATCACCTTGAATTTTCCCCAATTCGATCCCATTTTCGACGTGCTCGCCAGTGATGATGAGATCCGAGAAACTTCCAGACATACCGCTGACCAATTTCTCGTAATAAACCCCTGGGAGGGTGGCTACAAACATTTCCACAAGCTCTCGTTCAACCATCGGCGGCTGAACTCTAGCTGCCAGCTCACGCCATCGTTGGGTGTATTCCTTGAATCCTTCGTTGTTCCTCTGTGACAAATTCTGCAGTTGAACCCGGTTCGGAGCCAAGTCACTGTTATATTGGTAATGGTGCACGAATGCTTCAGCAAGTTCCTTCCATGTGCGCACACTAGTAGGCTCCAGACTCATGTACCATTCCAAGGATGGCCCGGACAAGCTATCCTGAAAGAAGTGCATCAGTAGCTTCTCGTCTTCAGAGTGAGCGGACATCTTCCGGTAGTATGATCTCAGGTGGACGCGAGGGCAGGTGGTGCCCTTGTACTTTTCAAAGTCGGGTACCTTGAACTTGGGAGGCACCTTGAAATCAGCAATCAGTCCCAACTTGGACATGTCGACACCCATAGTGTTCAGGTTCTCGAAATTCCTCATCTTATCCTTGAGTGCTTTAAACCTCAGATGTGCTTCAGCAGTCAGCTCTCCTTCAGCACCCTTCTGTGAGAACACATCGTCTTGACGGTCTTCTAACCATGGCTGAGGCCCATACAGATTTCCAACACCCGCATTGCCGTTGCCCAGTCCAACATTGACATTAGCTTTGAAATTCCCATTACCGACGCCATTCGTATTACCATTGAGCCCCATGTTAGCGATCACATTACCGTTGCCACTGCCATTCCCCCCGGTCACGGGGACGCTGTTCTGAGGAGTTTCAATGGGTGGAGGGGTTGGAACAGTCCCACCATGGAGCACACCATTGCTGTCAACCCTTGAAATCAGAGGCTGGACCAAAGTTCTGAGCTGGTCCTGGCCGTTGGCAACCACTTGCATGAGCTCCATGAAGCGGTTCATCCTCTCTCGGAGTTCTTGAACGTCAGTCTGCACTTGCTCCATAGCTCTAGCTTGATTTGCTTTGGTCGGATAGCGGTGGATTGGTCTTTGATCAATCCTGGAACAACCTGTATACACAAAGGGTTAGAAAAACAACAAAGTGCTCGTTATGCAGATGCTTCATGCAAATGCAAACGTGTGTCTGTGTGTTAGGGAGATTTCCCCCCAATCCTAGTGCCTGAGTTCCAGTGTTGATAATAACAAGTCCGAGTCCAGTCATGGAAATAACATCTCATATATATAAAGAAAGCCCATCAAGGCGGTACACAACGTCACTGAGTACAAGCAGAATCAATAGCATGACCTCAACCAACAAGCCTGGTGATGGTCATCATACAACAATGATCAAAACAAAAGGATTACAAACATAGTCAAGCACGGCCACGGGCTCGAAACTCTTCTAACAGATCCCTCGTTGCTGGATGATCAGGCCAGGTGAGCAACCCTTCGACGAGTAACTCCCTCTGCCTAATAGTGTGTTGAAGACCTTCAACTGAGTCTTCCCATGCTTCTTCGCCGAAACAATCTTCTAACTTCCGCTTCTTGGATTCAAACATCAGCTTGCGCTCCTTCAGGTTAGCAAGAGCCTTGTTGAGCTGGCCTTCAGCGGCATATCTGCGAGCGGTTTCTTCATCAAACCTTTTCTCACTAGCCTTCACCTGGGCTTTCATCTTGGAGATCTGCTGTTTTAGTTTATCCTCTCGTTCCTTGTCGTTGGCTAGGGTGGCCTTCCAATGCTGATTAAACTTGGATATTCTTCGGTACGCTTCATCCAAGTGCTGCTTCTTAGTGGCCAGCACGTCATTGACAGCTTTGAAGTCCCGACCCAAACGCTCACGCTCAGCTATCTGCTTAGTCAAATCTGTCCCCAACTGGTTCACCAGCTCTGTCTGCCTCTTGAAGGAATGGAGGGCTTCGCTTCTCTCGCTTCTGAGTTGAGCCAATTCTTTCTCCAGTTCTTCATTTGCCTTCTTCAGCTCATCTCTTTCAGCTAACACCTGATTATGCTGCTGAATAGGCACAGTGGTAGGCTCTTCAATCACTGGAGGGCTTTTTGGCTTGGCAGGAGGAAACGGCATCCCTATAGCATCTGCTCTGGCTCTGATCCAAGTCACATATGGAGCGTAGGCCTGGCTATTACTTTTTCCTAGCGACGGATTTCCCCTCTTATTGATACCATTCCAAGCGTGCTGAAGCTTAGGTAACATATTCCCCTCTAGAAGACCAGTGAGATACAGAGATTCCTGCACCTCTTCATCCTTCGGAGGAGCTCTCAAAGCATAAGCAAACTGTCGGACCAGTAGGGATGGATTATAGTTTATACAGCCCTTCCGGACTATCAAAGGCACGTTCGGAAACCCACTGCAGCTGAAGATGATCTCGGTACCCAACCTACCTCTATCAAACCAGGCAATATCCTCCGCTGACAGACTCATCAAACGCTCAGGCCACTCAGTTGTGGCTGCAGACGAAGCAAAGGGACCCTTCTTGGGTAGGTGACTATCAAGCCATCTATAGAGCAGGGGCACACAGTAAGAGACATTCTTACCCCTTCTGTTTTCGTTTTTGTAGTGGACGGAATGGTAAACATCTCCAATCAAGGTAGGGACTGGATTCCCTGATGCAAAGATGTGAAAGGCGTCGAAGTCCACAAAGTCAGGCATATTAGGGAACAGAATGATGTCGTATATGCAAAGAGCAAGAATAGCGTTGAACATGATCCAACAACCGTCCTTGGCACACTGCTGGGCCTTTCCCACTAAGAACTGCAAGGAGAAACCGGGAACCCTGTTCTAACTAGACAAAACCAACTCGGAGGCATCCAAATGAAGTGAAGGGGCTAGATTAGCCAGATTAGGCTTAGCATCCATATGAAGAAAAGGCATCTGACTCTTGATAGGCACACCTAACAAATCAGCATACTCCTCTAGTGTAGGTGCGAGAACAAAGTCCTGGAAGGTAAAGCACCTCAAAGGAGGATCGTAGAACTGCAGCAAGGCATGCAACCCGTTCAACTCAAACACAGAAGGTTTACGAACCAAGTTGAGCAGGTTACCGTAAGACTTTCTGAATTCATCTCTCACAAAATCATCTGCCAAAGCAATCAAACCAGTCAGCTGAACAACATCAGGAGTAGGGAGCTTGTAGGCTACAGTCTTCCTCAAAGAACCCATGATAGCACAACAGAAGGCAAGAAAACCTGAATCGGGGGAACGGTACCTGTAATACAGACACACGTTAATGAAATGCAGATGAATATACGAAACAATGCAAAATGCAATCATGCAGCAGGAGATCAAGACGATTGTGCTGTTGAGGAGATGAAGGTTCTGTATCAACAAAACCACAATACTGCCCTGTCGAGAACAACCACTATCTCTGATAAGAAGAAAACCCAGGTAGCGGACCATAAATCTGCTCTGTCGAGAACAAACACACATCTGATAATAAGGACCTCTGATACAGGACCATAAACCTCTCTGAAGATAAGGACCTCTGATATAAGACCATAAATCTGCTCTGTCAAGAACACATATACATCTGATAATACGGACCTCTGATACAGGACCATAAATCTGCTCTATCAAGAGCAAACATACATCCCCAAAGATAAGGACCTCTGATACCAACAGAACTGATTCACTATCAAGAAAACTAGGTAGTCTGAAGGTTAAGGCTTCCTGCAACAAACCCAACCCTGCTCACAGGTATGGACCTAACCTGACACAAGTTCGGCATCCTATGCGGTCATCAGCGTAACAGACATTCTAGAGGGGTGATACGATACCCAGAAGGTGTGGCATCACCGTCTCCTGAAGCGGCCTCACTCAGCTGAATTCCAAATGATCGGTCCCCAGAGTCGACAAACCTCCAAACCAACAACCCCTAAGGCCCAAAGGGCCGGAAAAGAAGTCAACCGGGAGAACCTCGTCTGAGCGTGGATTTCATGAGACACTAGTGCCTGCAAAGCAAGCACGCGCCCACTAATTTCCACAACTAATGCTAAGTACACTCAAGCCTGGGTCTGGCCTCTCCCTTATCAGAATTCCCCTCCCACAATAGCACATATAATCATATCATACTGAAAATAAAATGCGGGAAATGAAATGCGATAAACAAACACAACCCAACAAGTAATCATACAAGCGCTAGGATTGACTCTCGCTGGGGACGTTGGATCCCCAGATTGACTCGCATCAGGGACATTGGATCCCCAGGAAACTATAAAGTCCCCAGCATAGTCGCCAGCTGCTGGGGATTGCCCAGGCAGCTAGGAAGAGAATCCAAGATAAGACTCGCTTAGAGAACCAGATCCCCAGCAGAGTCGCCAGCTGTCGCTACCGCGAAAATAAGGTGCCGGCAAAACAGAAGAGTCGCCACCTTTCGTTATTTATCCTTCGGAACGGGAAAGGAAATGATCGGAAAAAACCTGACGAAAAGGTATAAGACAAGGTCATCGCAACCATTGTCTGGGTTCGGGAGTCGGTTACGCAAGGGGAAGGTATTAGTACCCCTCACGTTAGTCTTACTCGATGGGATCCACGCTTGTTGTGTTTATCTAACGGGTTGGTTTTATCTATCTACCTATAAAGGTTGGTCTAAAAAGAAAAGAAAATGACTCGGCAAAGCGTCGCGCTTTATGCCTACGTATTCTCATCAGAGAACGAGAAATAAGAGTCTACGTGGTTCGCCTAACTACGGGTGATGGGAAGGTGGCTCGCCAATACGTCAGTATTGTGTCTACGTACTCTCAACAGGTATGAGAAATCAGAGCTTACGTAGTTCGGGATAATACGGATTACGGGGATTCAGATTCATCTGTTTTATCAAGTAGGGTTAACAAACAGTTCTAGCAGTTGGATGTACGCAGCTCGACCCTTGGAGACTCAGGCGTTACCGTTTGCGGTAGAACTGGGAGTTAATGACACTCTTTTCTTCAGAAAAGCTTCCTTTGACTTATGGGCCCACGGGGCAAAAAGGTTTGAAGTGTGTTTTCTGTCTTTTACAGAAGAACTGTTTTTCATGGATGTTTGCAACCAATATCGCACTAGAGACTATGACCTGAGAGTGAATCCGTCGCCTGTCACCCAAAGGGTGCCATACTAAACATCCAAGCTGTCGAAAAGAAACTCTCCGACAACCCTTTCCCAGATAGCTTAAGGCTCGTAACGTACGACGTCAATTAACCTTTATTACTGTATTTTAATTTGTTTTGAGATGAGAAGAGAGAACGAACAGGTTCAACTAAAGGGGGGACTATCAAGTCCTAACAGTTGTCATGTTGAGGATTCATCCTATGGTTGAGGTTTGAAACAAGGAACTCCTAGAAGTTATCATGCATAGGTTTCAACCTAAAGTTCTAATCATCACTTCCTTATCAAAGGAAGTGAGATTCCTAGGGGATCATGTCAATGATAAACAGAAACCGATAAAGCATCAGCTTAAACAGTAAACAGTAAACGACTGGAAAATGCAGGCAATGCAAGTGAGGGAGGAAATGTGTGTGGGGCATCAGCCTCCATAAGCTCATCTAAACCTCAAGCCAAATATGAATAACCGTAATCATACAGAAGAAATTAAATAAAATGCCATCAAGCAAATCACAAACCACATAGGCAAGGGACCAGGGCTCTACCGAATACCCGCAAGCAAAGCCATACAGTAACAATACAAGCAGAGGGAGCAACTCAACTTCTAGTGCAATCATGCTCCTAGCTTAAATAAATCTAAATATGAACTTATTCTAATGCATCAAGCAAATCAAACAAGCCACATCAATACAGTTGCACAACAAGCAAACAGACAGGAAAGAAAGCAGACAAACAGCTTCCACAGCTTCACAGCAAAGCTATTCTGACATCAGCTCAGTCTTCAGTCTTCAACAGCTCTTCAGGGATATCATCTCCAATAGCAAGTATCAACTTGCTTCTTCAAGCTTTCAATACATCAGGCATAAGTATCAACTTATTCTTTCTTCTTCAAGCCTCAGCTCTTCACTCAATTTCAATTTCATCTTCTTCACAAGTGTCAACTTGCTCTTCTGGACCTTCAAGCTTTAGCTCTCTCCTCCTTATAAGTATCGACTTGCTTTTCCTGATCTACAAGCTTCAGCTCTTAAGGGTAATATTAAAACACAAAGAAGTGGTAACTTCTAGCCTCCTATCTTCTTCAAGCAAGGAACTCCATCCTCTAGCAAGGGAGAAAGATTCATCTAACAAGAGAAAAGTTTGGATGGTTTACAGCAGAGTGAAGACCAAAGGTCACCACTAAGCATCCTATCATCAGAGAAAGGGACCCTCAAAGGTTCTACCAACTTGTAAAGAGCCACACATCCTACCAAAGGAGGGATTAGGCCTTTACAAGGGGACCTTACATCATAGGGAAGAATGGAAGTGATCAACATCTTCCATGTTTATGAAGGAAGAGAATCTGTCTAGAAGCTCTGCCTATAAACCCTAATCTTAACACCTAATCAAAACTACACCAAAAGAAGGGAATATCTTCACATCCAAACTCCTTCAAGCATTCCAATGCAGCCCAAGTTTGTCTTCAACATCATCCAAGAGCAAGAGAGACAAAACCCTAATCTAAGGGAACTAAAGAAGTCATTCTAGTTGAATTAGTGCATTAGAATCATCCAAAGTTAGCACCTAAACTAAAATCAAACAAAAATAGTAAACTACAATGTAAATTCCTACAAAATTCCTAAGGGACCCTAATTCAATCATGAATCTACCCTACAAAATTCAGAGGTTGAATCATCCACCAAGTTCTAAATGTAAAACCTAAATCATAAGGTATTAATCATAAACCCTAAAAATGGAGCTCCTAAAGTTTCAACTTAAAACTACCACTTACATTCATCACAAAAATGTGAGAAAAATCTAGGGGGGACGTTCATATCTATGATAGCTACACACAAAAAATCAAGGCAAAAATCATCATCACATGATCAAACCAAATTCGACAAGATCAAGCATCAACCATGATTATTTTAATATCAATTAAAATGTAAAAAATGCTAATAAAATCAAAAATGAATGAAATGTTAAGATTTTTTTTATCTAAAAACACTATATTCAATCATGAATCAATGGAAAAAAGAATGGAATTAATTGACTCATTTTTCAATTTTTTATGGATTATTCAATAACCATGTAAAATGAAGAAAATAAAATGAAAACAATTAGAAATTAATAAGCGCGTGGTGTGAATAGCACATACTCTCAGTTCATTATCCAGACTGGGCCAGAAGTGGGGTGTTGATGTCAATCCGTGACTTAATCCCAAAACAACAATTAAATGAAACGCATCGTTTCGTGCAACTCAGGATCCTTCACAAAATTAAAATAATTCCTGGCCGTTAGATCCTTCCCTGGTCAAAGTCCCACCCCAGATCCAATGACAACCAACCCATCTTCTTCCTTTTGAATGTTGGAGGGAAAGAAGCCATGGAAGTTCAGAACTTCAACTTCATCTTCCCCAAATCGTATTCCTTCAATACTCCATCAAAACTCTCACATGAATGCTCTAATCCACTCCATTTTTCCCACTGAATCTAACCATGCTAATCAATAACATTGAAACCCATCCTAACTCAAATCACGATTAAAATCTCAGAAATCACTCAAGAATCAAATCACACCAAACTCCAAATTATGGTGTCTAACCTCATCACCATGCTTCACTGAGTTGGTCTAGCTATCAAACTAAGATTAACTCTCAAGAATCACCAAGATATCAGCATGAACAGAATTTGAGTCATCTCCCTAATTGTCTCTAAACCTAGCCAATTGCTAACAGAAAGCTTCTACTAACAATCTATATTGCATCTAACATAACGATTCCTATTGATTATGCTTAAATTAAGCTGCACGGTGAAAAGTACATACCTGCGAATTCTTGATGAACAGAGTGGTTAAATCTTCAAATCAACCTTCAATAAGCTCCAGATTCCTTCAATGGAGTATGACCTAGCTTCTGTATGCAACAAACTTGATTGAAATGCCCTCAATTCTTGAACCCGATTCTGAGTTGCATATGAAGAATTCCAAGTGCCAACTCCCAATTCTTCCACGATCTTGCCTTGAATTTGATCTGGAATCAATCTCTAACCCTAGAGCAAGCTATTGGGATCAAGAACTTGGATTGAAATGGCTTCAATGGCTGTAACAGATTTTGATTTGCAATGTGCAAATTCAAAATGCAATCTCACTCTCCTCTCTCAATTCTCACCAACCTTGGCTCTGAATCACCTCATATGCTTATATAGGACATGAAGGAATGATCTAGAAAGTTCTGGATCACTCTAATGAGATGTTCAATATCTCATCTCACTTGAAATTCAATCTCATGCCATGTTCATATCAGTTTTTCTAGCAGCTTTCATTTGCCTTCATTCTCATCCAAATTCTCTCCACATGAGATTTTGAAGGTGTTTGGATGTGTTTGCACCTTGGTTTTGATCTTATGTGTAGTTTGGCATATGTACCTTAAGCCTTAAGTAACAAAATGCAACTCCATGATTTTGACCTCAAATTAGAAAAGTAATATTGCCAATGTCTTTAAAATGTCATTTCTGATCAAAATGACATATTACATGCCTTATTTTGGCCTTGGAATGAAAAATCACAAATTTGGTCCTTTTAATGAACTTTAATTCTTCCTTTTTAAGCCAATTTTGCAATTTTGAGTTACAAGCAATTCCAACCTCTCATGACTACTTGGCTAGCCTTAAAACATCATTTTGAACAACTTTGATGTTGAACATTTTCCCATTTGAAGCTTGCAAATAGGAGTTATGGCCTTATGATTGAAATGACCTGTAATCTCCAAATACCCAAAATACCCTTGACATGTCAAAGCCATAACTTGAGTTATACAAATCCTATCAAGGACTTCTAGTACTCTCTAGAAATCTAAGAGAATAAGGAACAACATTCATGTTGACCAAAAGTTCATAGGAATCATCCTTCTAGGGCAAAAGTTTCATGCAAGTTGGGTAACTTTCAAGCTCCAAATTCACATTCATCTGATGACCTATAACTTGTCAAAGCCATAACTTGAGTTCTACAAATCCTATCAAGGACTTCTAGCACTCAAATTAAAGCTAAGATCATGCTCTACAACAATCATGTTGGGTACAAGATGAGATGACAATCACATCTTGAGCTAAATTGCCTTGAAGTCAGGGGTCAAACTAGGGGATTTTACACCGTCAAGCCTTAGAAACCCTAGCTTGAAACTTCTCAAACTCTTCAATCATGAGGAGTTGACCTTGGAATCATCCTTATCACATCTCAATGCATCAATCCATGATCACATGGCTCTTGGATTAGGTCTCAACCTCCTTCAAATCATCAGTTGACTTAGGGTTGACCCAGTCAAACCCTAGCTGCACCACTCATGGCTAAGGCTTCTTAATCTTACACAATGACCTGTCTAGGCCTCAAAGTGATCTTCAACACTTATCATGAGCTCTCTCAAGACCTCAAGTCTAACTCCATGGCTTCAGAATCATCTGATGACTTCCTACAACTCTCAAGTTAGGAGACCCACATGCTTGGTTTTAACCACTCTCTCTGAGGATCCTTTAACTTCTCTGACAAAGATATCAACCCTTGAACATCTGAATAAGCCTCCTTAGCTAGCTTCAAAGTCTTGATTGGCCCTTGATTGGTAATCATACCTCTTGATCTCCTGCACACATGTCAATGAAATGCAAATGATAATGCTAATGTGAATGAAATGAAACATAAGCTAGATAAAGAAATGTTGAGCAAATTTTGGGGTGCAACAGCATGCGGGGTGACGTTGTCAGCAGTAGGAGGTATATCAGCAGTTCCTCCATGAAGCACACCACTCCCGTCAACCCTAGTGATTAATGGTTGCACCAAATTTCTCAGCTGCTCTTGGCCATGGGCGACCCCTTGCATCATATCCATGAATTGGACCATCCTGTCACGGAATTCCTGAAGTTCAGCCTGAATCTGATCTATAATCCTGCATTGATTTCCCCGAGTAGCGTAGCAATGAGTTGCTTGGTTGTCAATCCTGAAACAAAATAACAAACCACGGGGATAAGGTTAACGGTTCTAGAGCACCTGCGATGCAAAATGATAAATGATGCAATATGCAGACATGTAAATATGCGTTAGGGAAATTTTCCCCTCGATTCTGGTTCCACGAGAACAGCAAGACCATGGAAAGCCAACAAATAAACACAGTAAACTCCTCATAGATAAAATGAGAGCCAAGAGTCAATGTACAACACAACATTGAATACAAGAGAATCAAAATGACCCCAGCCAACATATATGGTGATGGTCAAGCTACATCGTAACAACAAACTACAAAGAGAGGAAAAACAATCAAGCATGACAGCAAGCCTGGAAATCCTCCAATAACTCCTTCGTATCTGGATGGTCTGGCTTGTCTACCAACTCCTGGATGAGCAACTCTCTCTGGATGATGATGACCTGCAAGCTCTGAACATAATCCTCCCAAGCATTCTCACCAAACACTTCCTCAAGCTTGCACCTCTTCACATCTGCTCTTGCCTTATAGTCCTCCAAGGTTGCAAGAGGTTCATTCAGTCTGCAGTCGCTTTCACGTCGGTGTGAGGATTCATCTATAACCTTCTAATCTCTCACCTGGATCTGAGCCTTCAACTTAGCAATCTATTGTCGCAATCCGTCTTCTCGCTCTTTGTTGTTAGTTAAAGTGGCGTTCCATTGGTCATTAAACTTGGAGATCTCAACATATGCTTTGTCCAGCTCCTTCTTCTTAGAACTAAGAACATCACTGACCCTCTTCAGATCTAAGCCCACACGCTCTCGAGCGCAAATCTCTGCAGTTATCTCTCTACCCAACTTATTCACCAATTCAGTTGGCTTCTTAGATGAAAAAGTGGCTTGATTTTTCTCGCTTCAGAGCTGAATAATCTCTTTTTCCAATTTCTCATTAGCTTTACGCAAATCCTCCTTCTCGGACCATAGCTGATTATATCTCTGGATATCAATAGTAGTCGGCTCCTCAATCAACAAAGGATATAAAGGCTCACAAGTTGGAAATGGAATCAATAATCTCCTAGCTCTCTCCTGAATCCAAGTCACATAAGGATCATAAGCTCTACTGTTTCTCTTACCCAAGGAAGCCTTCCCTATATGGTGAATCTTGTTCCAAGCCTTCTCCACTCTGATCAGGGTCTCATTCTCAAGCAAGCCAGTGAAATACAGAGATTCATGTACTTCCTCTTCCTTTGGAGGTTCCCTCAGAGCATACCCAAACTGCCTCACTGCAAGAGCTGGATTGTAGTTAATACCTCATTTTCTTCCAATCAACGGGATGTTAGGAAAACCACCACAACTGTAGATAATCTATGTACCCAACTGGTCTCTGGAAAACCAAATAATGTCCTTAGAAGTCAAGCCCATCAGTCTCTCTGACCACTCTAAGGTACCTGCAGCATCAACAAAAGGACCAGCCTTGGGAAGATGACTCACAAACCATCTATATAAAATAGGTACACAACAAGACACATTCTTCCCTCTCTAATTCTCATTCTTATAATGCACAGAGTGATACACGTCTCCCAGAAGTGTAGGCACATGATTTCCTGAGGTGAAAATGTGGAAAGCATCCAAATCCACAAAGTCAGGAATATTCAAGAAACAACACTACACCATATATGCACAGAGCTAAGATGGCATTAAAGACAACCCAACAACCCTCTTTCGCAAAGTGTTGAGCTTTACCAATCGGAAAAGATAATGGAAATCCAGGCATCCCATTTCTTCTAACCAACTTCCCTTCCAACTCTGAAGCATCCAGATGCAGAGCATTAGCAAGCTTAGTCAGATTAGGTCCAGCTTCAGTATGATGAAAAGGCATTTGCTCAAGAATAGGAACTCCTAACAGCACAGAGAACTCCTCTAAAGTAGGCATCATCACATAACCAGGGAAAGTGAAGCATCTCAACTGTGGATCATAAAACTGAAGCAAGGTGTGAAGACCCCCCAACTCAAACATTGAGGCTTTGCAGACACAACCCAAGAGCTTCCCATATGACTCCTTGAAATTTTTCATTACATTACGATCAGTAACAGAAATCAAACTGAGCTGTGGTGCTATATCAGGAGTAGGAAACTTGTACACAACAGTCTTCTTCAAACTGGGCTCCGTGTTAAAAGTGGAATAAGCTCACTAGAATCGAGAGGAAAATGTACACCTGCAACATAAATACATGTTAATGTTAAATGCACATGAAAATGCAAATGCAACATGGGATCAAGATTGATGTGCCATTGACTGAGAAGAACCAGCGCTTCGCTCTGGCGAGATAATAACACAACACTGATATAAGGAACCACTGTATCAAGATCAACAGTTCACACTGACGAGAAAACCAGGTAGGTTGAAGGTCAGAGTTTCTTGCATAACCTTCCCCACTCACAGGTATGAACCTATCATTGACAAAGTCTGGCATCCTATGCGGTTGTTAGGTCACAGACATTCGAGAAACGATGATACGTTCACCATATCTGGTTTGGCATCATAGTCTCCCGAAGCGGCCTCACTTAGCTGACTCCCAAATGATCGATCCCTAGAGTCGAAACTCCTCAGATCCAACATCTTCTCAACTGTCTGAAACTGACTAGAAAGGTAGTCATCAAAGAGGATCTCGTCTGAGCACATATTTCGTGGGAACTAGTGCATGCCAAACATACAGGTTCACCACTACTTTCCGCTTCTAATGCTATGGTTATACTCAAGTCTGGGTTTTGGCTTATCTCACCATGGAACATTCCCACCCAACAGCACAACAATAATGATATATAATAATACTGGAAACTAATATGCAAATGCAGATAAAGTACAACACATATATACACACCCAAAGATAAACGAACAAGCGCTAGGATTGACTCGCATAGGGGATGGGAAAAGTCCCCAGCAGAGTCGCCAGCTGTCGCATCGCTGTGAAGAGGGGCCAGAAAAGACAGAAGAGTCGCCACCGTTCGTTATTTATCCTAAAAGAGGGAAAGGAAACGATCAGTGAAAACCTACGAAAAAGGGAAAATACAGGTCATCGCAACCAAATCTTGGGTTCGGGAGTCGGTTACGCAAGGGGAAGGTATGAGCACCCCTCACGTCTGTCGTAATCGACGGGATCCACACTTTTTGTCTATCTAAAAGGGTGTTTATCTATCTAAGCTACAGGCCATAGGGACAAAAGAAAAGAAAAGAGTCTCGACAGAACATTGCTGCTCTATGCCTACGTATTCCCTCGTGCAATGGGAAAGTCAGAGTCAACGTAGTTTGGAAAACTACGGGTGAAGGTGGGGAAGGTTGATCGCCAAGACATCACCGTCTTGTGCCTACGTATCCTCATCTGGTATGAGAAATCAGAGCAAACGTAGTTTGGGCTGACACGACCACAACTTGGTTCAAGCGTTTTAACCGAGTAGGGTTAAACCTTCATTCTAGCAGTTAGGTGTATTGCTGCTCAACCATTGGAGACTTAGGCGTTACCTGTCTGCGTTAGAACCAAGAGTTAACAACACTCTCTCTGAAAATGGTTTTCAATTAATCCTGAAGGATGAAAAAGTTTGATGTTTGTTTTTGAGTCTTTTATGAAGAAGTGAATTGAATTGTGTTTGTAATTCTTGTTGCACTAAAGACTATGAATTAGGAGCGAATGCGTCGCATATCGCCCAAAGGGCATATGCTAAACACTCTAGACAATTGAGAGGAGGCCCCCTAATCATCATTTCCCAAATTCTTAAGGCTCATAGCGTACAACACTCATTATCCTTTATTACATGCTTTAAAGAAGTTTTGAGATGAGAAGAGAGAACACACAACTAAGGTAAACTAACCTAACCCTAATGTCATCATGCAATGTGCTCCTATGATTGAGATTGAAAGGGGGAAAGGTGTTACATGTTTGTGGTAGAACCAAGACTTAACACACTCTTTCTGAAAATGATTTTCAAACAATCCCGAGGGATAAAAAGGTTTGGTGTTTTGTTTTGTATTTTTTATGAAGAAGTGAATTGAGTTAAGTTTGTAACTCATGTTGCACTAAAGACTATGACTTGAGAGCGAATGCGTCGCATATCGTCCAAAGGGCATATGTTAAACACTCTAGACAGATTGAGAGGAGGCCCCCCAACTATCATTCCTCAAGTACTTAAGGCTCGTAGTGTACAACATTTATTATCCTTTGTTAAGTTCCTTAAGATGTTTAGGAGATGAGAAGAGAAGACACAACCTCTAAGGGGAACTGAACCCTAATGTTATCATGCACAATGCTCCTAAAGTTAGTATTAAGAGGGAAGAAACTATCTTAGTGTTATCATGCAAATGATTGAACACCTAATGTCTCTCCTACTCCCATCTTAAACAAATGGGACTAGGAATCCT
Organism: Lathyrus sativus; assembly: GCA_963859935.3. Lineage (NCBI taxonomy): Eukaryota > Viridiplantae > Streptophyta > Magnoliopsida > Fabales > Fabaceae > Lathyrus > Lathyrus sativus. The sequence continues at coordinate 407,197,868 of OZ012740.1, read as the reverse complement.
AGGGGATCATGGCAAAGAAAACCAAGTAAGCACAAGATAAATCAATCACAAGTGAAAAGAAAGGAAGGGATGCAAACATGAAATGCAACACAAAGAAAAAAGGGAGGAAAAAAGTGTGGGGAAGCAACCACCACAAGCACATCTCAACATCTTAAAAGAAAACAAAGAGATGCAAAGCAAAAGTGAAATGTAAGCAAAAAGACCTAAACAAGTCAAAGAAAAAGTGAGATGAAATGGGAGAAGTTAAAACTCCTACAACCATTCAAACATCAATCACTAAACCTCAAAAGGAAAACAAATAAGAAAGAGAAGAAGGCATGATCAAGATGAGGATAGGATAATAGGCTTGGGCAGCAAGCAACATAAGAAGAATCTCAACAAAAAGCATCACATTGATCATGCAACAAGAAATCACAAACAAGTTCTCAAAGTGGCATCTCATTCGAGGCAAACTCAAAGTACAAACAAGGAGTACCAAATCAACTTGAATGAGTTCTGAAGTCCAAGGGAAAGAAGTGAGAACAAGAGAAGAAGGTTCACAAACCAAAGAAGAAACAAAGCCAAGACAAGTTACAAAGTAGGGCAAGGTAAAGAACCAAAGTTCAAAACACTTGCAACATTCAAATGCAAATGGAAAGCCCTAATTAAAAGTAACTTGCAACACAAACCATCCAAATGTGTGACCTATAAAATTAAAACCAGGATCCTAACCATGTCAAGAATGTGATTCAAGAGGCCTAGGATGCATATGGGATCCACAAAGGTCATCTCCCAAAAGAACTAGGTCAACTAGTTTATATGAACCTCAATTAGAGTGACTTGACTTGCAAGGTTCACCAAAAATAGGAGAATGGTTCAATAAATGGCAAATAAAATGCACAAAGCTCATAAAGAAGTTGGCAACTAGAGGCCAAAGCATGAAAGCCAAAATCCTATCAAGGCATCACCAAAGGAATTGATCAACTAGGGTGCTCTACTTTGAAGGATATTCATCGAGGCTAAAACAAAAGCAAATGAAAGTCAAACGAAAATAAGTCAAACCTTGACCAAAACCAGCCTCAATGGAACCTCAACTCATCATCAAAATGAGGAGGAATCCTCACTCATTGGTGGTTTCAATTGGTCAACAAACTAAGAAAGAACAAATGGAAACCAAGTTAAAAATACCTCTAACTGTAAAATCCCAAATTAATTGCAAAATAAAAGAAAAATGGAATTAAAAATTAAAGAAAATTGAATAACACACTAAGGTGTTGGAAAATATTTTTTGTGGGATTTTATGACATTTGGAAGTATTTTTAAAAATCAAAAATCAAAACAGAAACAAAATAAATAAAATAAAAAACAAACAAATGCAGGGAGGTGCAACCAGCAAGGGATCCACGTTGGAAACCATTTGGCTGATCAAAAGAGGGGGTGCGTATAGCACTAATGGCCCAATCCATTATAACTCAGCTCATTAGTCAAAACACAACGTATAAATAATTGTTGTGGAAGTCAATTGTACATGCGTGCAAGTCAAGCGCATCTGAGCCACAGATCACAAACGGTCAAAGAGTCCAACATACACACGTCAGATTTGAGGTCAAAAGACCAGACGCCGGAGCCCTAGCTCTAGTCGTCTTCTCCGGTGGACTGGCCGGAGATCAGATCACCAAAACTTCACCAAACCTGGCAAATTGCATATCAAAATGAAGTTAAGCTCGTGTACATCTCAAATCCAAGATCCATTAGTTTTAAACATGGCTAAATAAAGAGAATAGAACGTATCAAAGTTGAGATGCACATCTGCAATCTTCATCAAACATGAAAATCAAACACTCAAACATGGCCTACACGAGGTAGGGCTTCAGATGCAGCCAATATGGACCTAGATCATGCTCTAGAATGAGAGAAAAGTGAAGGAGAAAGTTACCTAATGGTGACACTCCGTTGGTGCTTCAATTGCTTGCTAGCTTGCTTGAGAATGTCCAGATCCACTCTAATTTGCTCAAGTAAAAAGAATTACACCTCAATTGAAGTTGAAATGCAGTGGAATTGAAAACACGATTTGAGATTTTTCTTGAGAGCTTGAAAATGGAAGTTGCATCTTCTGGCTCCAAAACACACTTTTGTGCCCTCAAAATGAAATGTGAACTTATATATGTTGGATTTGGAATGGAAATGGAGGCCCATAAAACCTGGTTGTGACGAATTTGGAAAAATGTCCAATATGTGATTCTTTCATGCACACGTGAAAACTGATGCTTACACACATGAAAACCATTTGAATATGCAGCTGGAGATTTGAATTTTGCAATGTGATTGGATTGGGCTTTGTATCTAGTCCAATTTGGAAGTTTGAATGATAAACTTCCTTATGAAGTAAGTTGCAATTCCACGTATTTTTGCTAGCATGGACCAAAATGAATTTTTTCATTTTACTTTTTGAAGCATTCTGAATAAAATTGAATCAAAACCAACCATGCAAATGGCTTATAATCAATTCAATTGAAATCACCTTTTAAAGTTCATTTTCACTTGAAAATTCTCACCCAATGTCAATAACCAAGCATAATTAACCCCAAACTTGAGTTCTAAGGTGTAAATGAGGTCATTTGGAACAACTTTCATGTTGGTTGAAGTTTCATTTGAAGTACTTAAGTGCATGTAAATGACCCATAATCAAAATGGCCTATAATCAAAGTTTCCCAAAATACCCTTGCCTTGCAAGATCCATCAATTGAGTTCCATAAATGATATCAAGGACTTCTAGGACGTTTTGGAAAGGTAAGATCATGAGGAATAACTTTCATGTTCCCCAAAAGTTAAGGGGAAACTTGATTCTAGGTCAAACGTGCCTTGCAAGTGAGTTGACTTTTGTTGACTAAAAAATATGTTCATCTGAGACCTATAACTTGATGGCATCATAACTTGAGTTCCACAAACCCAATGGATGAGTCCTAGTAGTCAAAAGAAAGCTTAGAATAGGTTCTACAAGTCTCATGTTCATAAGAAAATGAGATTGAACTTTTATCATTAGGTAAATATTCCTTGAAGTTGGGCACCAAAGAAGGGGATTTTACACTGAGATCCTCTGAAACATTAATTTAGCAACTCCTTAGACTCTTGATTCTCCTTGATTTAAACTTAGCATGACATCCTAGATGTATCAACATAACTTCCCATGACTCCAATGATCTAAGACTAAGTCTCAAACTCCCTCAAGTCCATAGTTGACCTTGAACTAAGCAAAAGAAACCCTAGGTGCATACCTTTTGACTGTGGTCTCTTGCAAGTGAAATGAAAGCTTAGATAAACTCAACAATAGCTTCCAAAGAAAACAATAAGTTTCTTAAACATATCTTATCCATAACCATGAGCTTTTGAACCCTTGATGATCCTCTGTTGACCCCCAAGATAGGAGATGAACAACACATACCAATCTTCTCTTTCAAAGAACTATGACCACTTCCTGATGATTGTGAACACTTGCTGACTTGAATAAGCACACTTGGTTAGGCTTGATAACCTTGATAATATTCTTTTGAATGACACACCTCCCTTGATTCCCTGTAAAGGAAAATGCTGTGTAAATGCAAATGCTAAAATGAAAAGAAACATAAGCCAAGTAAAGAAAGAGGTTGGTCAAATTTTGGGGTGCAACACAAGAGTTTCAAACTAACTCAATTCACTTCTTCTAAAAAACACAAACCAAACTCAAACCTTTTCATCCTTCGGGATTGTTTCAAACCTCATTTTCATAAAGATTATGTTACGTTTATGTTCTACCGCAAACAGGCATCATCCCTAACTGCTAGAATGGATAGGTAACATTGTTCATAAAACACTTGAACCAACCAGTGGTCTAGTCTACCGGGACTACATTTGCTATGATTTCTCATACCAGATGAGGATACGTAGGCACAAGACAACAATGTCTTGGTGAGCAACCTTCCCCCCATCACCCGTAGTTTCCTGAACTACGTTGACTCTGACTTTCCCATTGCACGAGGGAATACGTAGGCATAGGGTGGCGATGTCCTATCGAGTCTGTTCTTTCTCTTCACCCCCATTTAGCAGTAGCTTTTAGATAACTTTCACCCATATATTAGACAACAAGCATGGATCCCGTTGAGTACAACGGACGTGAGGGGTGCTCATACCTTCCCCTTGCGTAACCGACTCCGGAACCCAAGATTTGGTTGCGATGACCTTGTCTTTCCTGTTCTCTTAGGTTTTCTTCGATCGTTTCCTTTCCCTCTCTTTGGGATAAATAATGTTTGGTGGCAGCGCTTCTGTTTGTTTCCGCCGGCCCTTTTTCACAGTTGTGACACAAGGCTGTAAAATAAAGAGTGTGGTTCTTAAAGCGTCGAAAGTAAAAGGCAAGAGGTAAAAGAATTTGAAAATAAAGGCGAGAATGTTCAAAGACTTTGAACATAAAGGCAAGAAAGGAAACATGTAACACGTTAAAGGTAAAAGCAATAACGTAAATGTGCAGGAAAGTAGCAGTCGAGAACAATTAAAAAGGCTTTGAAAATAACAAGTTTTAAGGGAAAGCGCAGGAGGTTAAATGGCAGGTTAAGATAAAGTGCAGAAAGTTAAATAGCATGAAGTATAAATGAAAAATGAAGTTTCAGGCAGGAACATGAAAGGTAAAGGTTAAAGGAGAACATGCAAGATACAATGATAAAAGTACACAAATTGCATTGGTGAAAAGAAATGGTGTTGCATTACATACATTCTCTCTAACTCGTTTCTCTACACACGGGTACTTGGACTGATTTGGAGTAACTTGTACAAGATTAAATGAACACACCTTATTCTATGGAAATAACCCCTATTTATAATGCTAGAAAATAACTGCTAAGTAACAGTTGTTGCTTCAAACGTGTGTTTTGGCTCTTTTCTTGACTTCAACCGTTCTTATTTTGTCAACTGCTCTTTTGAAATTCAAATATCATGAAACTTTCCCTCCAACCTTAATGGTGACTGCAGCGTGCTTTTTCCACCAATTTGTGGTCGAAGAACTATCCAACACTTAGCAAAATTTCAAAAGTTTTTCCACAACCTCTCTTCGACTCAGGCTTTACCAAATACTGGGTCGAAGCAATCTTATGTTTGAACACACTTGTTTTTGACTTGAGATGACTCTTGATTATGTTGGCATCAAAAATGAGAGCTAACACCAGCCCCGTGGCTATTTCAGCATAAGCAACATAGTGCTCTCAAGGATCTATAGATATGTAATTCAAAAGCAATGATCCCCTATAAAAGCATATCAGGGGCATTAAAATCCCCTATCCGCCTACAAAATCGTCAAGTCTCAGATGTCGAGTATTCAAACCCATCCTCAAAAGTCCAATCTTCATTAGCAATTACTAAAAGTCCGACCTTGCTTGGCATAAGTCCAAAGTTCAATCTCCATTGGCAATCTCTAAAATCCACCCTGTTGGCGTCTTCATAAAACCTAGAGTCCAATCATTAGTGGCAACCAGAAAAAGCAAAAGTCCAATCTCACTTGGCACTTACTCAAATCTAATCCCCATTAGTACCCATAAGGATCTCACCCTCAAGAAGAAGACCTATCCCAAGCATACTCAATCATTTGCATTGTGTCACGGTGAGAATCAGATATCAAGCTATTATATTAACTTGCATCACAAAACTTTGAATGTTCACCACGAAACTTTAATTTATCCAAAGGAAAGGGAAAAGATCAAATAAAACCCTAATTGTCCAATCTAACAACAATGCAAACAGACCTAAAGATTCGAGGGTTGGTTATACTAAGGGAAGGTATTAGCATCCTAAATATCTATAGTATCCTATAGGAACCTCTTGAAAGTATTTGTGTTATGGTAATTTGCTTGCTAATGCTTGGAAATATTCTATTTTTGGGGTTTTATGAGATAGGAAACCTAAGGAGGTTTATTGCTAGTGTGCTCGCCAAGACTTCGCAGTCTTATGCCTATATATCCTAACAAGGATGGAATCAGATCAATCGTAGTTCACCTAAATGGGTGAAGAACACTTGATAGCGATCAAGGTTCCAAAGGGGAAAGTAAGTGTTTATAACAATAACACTTAAATGACTTAACAAATTCAAAGAGTTTACAAACTCTAACCTAAGGCTATGTTGAAAGGTTAATGACTTAACAAAGTCAAGAGGGGAAATTGAGAGAATGTTACACTACCTATGACATAAAGTCAACAAAAGAAGTCTTTCCTTTGGATTTAGATAACAAAAGAAAAGAGAAGAAATAGGAGGAGAGCTAACAAGCTAAAAACAATAGGGGATGACCTAACAAAGTCAAAATAACCATTACTATATGGGTGATAATGGATGAGATGAACAAGAATGATGTTCAAACATGATGTCAAAGTAAACAACACATGACAAAGGATGATATTCAAACATATAAACTAAATTGGGTAAAGAGTGATAAAGATGATGTTTAAACATTGCATCAATCAAGGACATACAACTCATGGCAAATATGACATCCAACATGATGTTAACCAAAGGATCATATTAGATGAAATATAACAAAGTCAAATCAACATGGTAACAACCAAAACATAAAGGTAGATGTGACCACATCTAAGACAAGATTTAACAAAGTCAAACAATCATGGTAATAACCAAGGTAAGCAACACATAAGCATGGATGATGCATAGTCAAATCATACACGAGTTTAGGTTCTAGCAATACCAAAGTAACAACACAAGTATGGCATATCAAAGCATGTTCATATCAATAACATGTGAGCATAGAATAAATGTAACAACATGAGAGCATGGACATAAATGTAACAACATCAACAATATCATCATGGTCATGAAGGATAAACAAAGGTTCAAGTTAACATGTGAATCATAGATATAGGCAAGGATTCAAATCAACATGGATATAACAAAATCAAACATGGATGAACTAAGGTGAGATGGTTTAGGGTTGACAACTAACACCACTTAATCATGAATACAATCCAAGATTTCAAACAAATGGACAAGTTTAAGGCACCACTTAATCATGAATACAATTTAAGACATGGTTCAAGACACAAGGTAACAACTAAGGGATTCATGTCAAAGGTTCATTGTGGTTACAACAAGTCTAAGCATACAAAAAGTTTGAATGTAATGGTCATAAAGTTAACAAATGACATAGTATTAAAGGTTTAAACAATATGGACATGTTAGCAATCATGTACCAAATTCTCAATATGGTATGAAAGAAAAAAAAAAGCAAGTTTGTCTACATTATGCATCAAAGGAAAGACAAACGTTCATGATTAAACATTAAAGTTCAAAGCACATATACATGAAAAAACAAGTATTAAAGTGTGCCTAACTTGGGAAAACCACTTGAAAAATATTAACAAACACCCAACAAGGTTCAAAAAAGGTATATCATATTCACAAGAATCCTTAAGACCAAAGGGAATTAAGAAACAAGCCAAAGAAATTTGATCAAAAGCCTAAAAACACCTTAAAAAGTCACTCACTTTATCCAAATGAAAATGAATGAAAATAAAATATTTTTGGGAACTTTTTCATGGATTAGCAAAATAGCTATGATAAATAAGAAGTATACAAAAAATTAACTCAAAATGATGAATAGTTTAAGAGATGTGATAAAATGAAATTGAAAAAAATGGGAAATGGAAGGAGTGATAAAATGGAAGGGTTTTGCTTCTGCCAGGGCTTGAACCCACGCCCTCTTGGCAGCAGGTTAAAAACCTAGCCACTGTGCCACCTGCTTGGCCCAGAAAGAATATGCGCGCAATGTATTATATATTAATGCAACATGTAAAACATGAAAAATTAAAACAATCAAAAGGACTGGGGCGAGAGGGATTTGAACCCCAACCCTTATACACGCATCTCACTCCAAATAGACCAAATAACCATTGTGGAGCAATGCCCAAGTCATTAGCTATGTGGAAACTAAAAAATATATTTTAAAACAAGTTCAGAAACTGGAAAAAATGACGCCCTAGCTATCATCTTCTTCAACCTCCATTTTTGAAAAGCTTCAAAACTGTATCTCACTCAATTCTCAACCAAATGCAAAGATGTAAAAATGAAACATGTGTAATTTTTCATGAGGAGCTCAGTGATTTCAATTAATTATATTAATTTTAAACACACAGAAAGTTACCAAATTGAAATCAGTATGAACTTTAAATGTTCAAATAAGCACAACTTCACATACACACATGATACATTTCAATTGGCTTATGACAAACTATCTACACATTAAATACTACATTTTGCTTCAGAAATCAATCACAAATGATACATGTATGAGTGAGTTTGAGTTTGAAAAGGATTACCTATTAGATCAAGGGAAATTCCTCTTTAATTGGTTACAGAAGTTGTGTGATGATTAATAAATCTCCTATGAACCTCCAAGATGCTTTTGGAGTGCTTGAATTACTTTGGAACAACTTCAAATGATCTACACGAATCCTCTTGCAAGAATGAAGAATGAGAAATGGAACTTGGTTCAAATGGTGTTACAGTTGCAAATCAACCCTTGGAAAAGTTCAAGGAAAGTTTATGGAAGGTGTTTGATAGCTTGAAGGGATTGAAACTAGTCAATATGATGATTTGACTTGGTTTATGCAAACAGTCAACAAAATGGAGGTTGAAGGTTGACTTTATGAACCTGAGGTTTTTTTGGTGAACATGAGGTTTTGAACACCTTTGTTAGGTGTTTTGTGATGTGTGTGAATGGTTAGTTTGATGGATTTGTGGTTGTGAAGTGTTTTGGACAGGTTTTGTGAAAATGGAGGTTTTTTACAAAAGGTGGTGGTTTGATGTAGATTATGGTTTGGAATGCTTTGAGGTGTGTTTTGTTGTGTGTTTCTTGTGTGTTTTGGACTGAGGAGGTGTTCTTTATTTATAGGGAAAGGTTGAGGATCAAGGGGCATGACAAAATGCAACTTGAGGAGTTTTTGGTTTAGTTGGATTTCAAGTGACGGTTCCATTGATCTTTGTGGTTCCAAGACATAGTACATGCCTTTCTAGAGTGGTTAGGAGCTGCAGAGATCTTGCTTCCGTGCCACAAAAGTTTGAATGCAAAAGAAATAATTTAGAGCTCAAGACAAGTTGACTTTATGATTAAAGCTTCTTTATGCAAACAGAAAGTGTAACCTTTCTTGCAAAACAATCCAAATATGGCATTACAACTTGGTTAACGCATAAATTCTTATTAGAGGAAGATTTGCAAGTAACATGACCTGCAAAACTCGATTTCAGAGGTTTGGCTAGGATTTTCAACAAGAGTTTGACATGATCATGAACCAAAATCCATGTTTTCAATCTCAACTTCCCTTCTTAGAAACTCCTAGCTCAAATATGATAAAAATGTGTTCTTGGACTCTTTGGAAAATTTGAAACATCCTCTACAAATTTCCTGTTTTTAGTTTTTCTTAAATCAATTAGGATTATTGTGAAAAAGGGCCTCAAATTTGGCTCTAAGACAAAGGCAGATTCTGTTGAAAATGTTTCTAAGTGTTTTTGTTCAAGGGGCAAAAGAATCCTCCACTTCATGGCTTCATATCTCTTAATCTATGTAGTTTTTGAATATCATCCCATAGGACAAAGTTATAGTATGTAGAAATATCTTCACTTTGGTCTTTGGAGCAAAGAAAATGATTGCTTGGATTGGAAGTTATGGCCTTGAGAAGTTGGGCAAAAATCATGAACTTCCATAACTTAGAAAAAATTTCAATTTCTTAATTGTTGCCCTTTTTGCAAGTAACCTCTTTCTTGATTTCTCTTGATCAATCATGATCCAAATCACATATTATCGCCATTCTTAATTTGAGGAACCCACCCATGTTTAACCAAAAATTCAAAAGTCAAACTTGACTTGGATCAGTGGTTGAGTTTACATCAGATGAACTTGAATTCAGCATTGCTTATGAATCAAGCTTCTTGGATAAATCCAATCATATGAGTGGACTAATATGATGCATTTGAGGTCCTTGAAACATATTTTGAGATGTTGGATCATGCATTGCTCCAAAAATCAAATCAGAGACTACATTAGGTCAAAACCCTAATTTGGGTGCACCCGATGACTTGAGATCTATTGATCTTGATTCAATGAAACTTTGAACTTGATTATTTATGTAGGTAAACTCTTGATCATGAGAACTTGATATATTTATGATCAATCCAAAACTTTGACTGATCAACTAATAATCTCTTTGATGCAAACCCTAATTCACAATCAAAACAAAGCAAGAAAATATTTGATAATCATGAGGGTTAGCTATGCATGAATGATACACCTACTATGTGTTAGATGATATGCAAATGATAATGGAATCTAGGGGTAACATTTTGGGTTTGACATTTACCCCTATTTAAATAACTTTACTGGATGGCATGAGTGATAATAATCCTCAGGAAATCAATAGTGTCATACTCCAAATTTGTCTTACCTGTATATTATTTTCATATGTACTTCCATCCACTAAAAACCAAAAAAAAAATATGTCACTCCCATTTTCATTTTCTTATTGCCTAAGTTTATGCTTCATTTGAAGGTATCTAGTCCGGAGTGTGTCTGTGGTATGGATTGAGAATCGTCTTGGTTTGACCTAATCTTTTTCAGGCAAGAGTGTCCTTCACGATTCAAGTGATGTATGTGAGGTTTCAATTAAGGTTTGTGTGTCAATTCATATCAGTTATGTGTGGATCATGATATCAAGTTGTGCTGACTTCAAATATTTCATGATGGAGAATCACGTGGAACAATGCTTTTCAATTATTGTTTCATGTTTTGCAATTCATATTTCAAGTCACGTTCCTCTAATTTTAAGGCAGTTTTTTATCGTTCGGTTTATAACAAAAGGATTGGTTTATCAATATTCAAGTGGCCAGGTTCATATGAATTTATTGATTCCATTGCTCAAGTTTGACTCCTAAAGCCTAATTAATTTGGTTTCGAGTTCAAAATGTAAGTGATTCCCATTATTATTTCCATTTATGGACAGACAGGGTGTTGTTTAACTTTAATCAGGGATTTCAGAGGTTAATTGTCATCACAATTCAAGTTTATATTCTCACGATTAAATGTTCTCAAGCATGATTCAAATAAAATTGGAAGGTGTAAATCCAAAAATAACGTTCCACAAAATTTCATGTTACAACCATAGAAGCCCATTACCATTTACAAGTCCAAGTTACAAAGTTGTCAAAATTACTCCAAAAAAAAAACAAAGTATTTTTCTTAGGCAAACACGACCCACATAAGAATTCAAGCCAAAACAAGGCACTTCATACTACCAATCTAATTCCAAGTAGCCAAAAGCCATGACTGTAACACCCTTCTAAACCCCGCGGAAAACATATGAATAATCAGAGTAAATTGTCATGCATTTACAAAACGGTGTCACACATAAATTCCAAAACATCAAAATCACCTGTCATGCTCATTAACATTTCAATGTAAAATCATGCTTTACAAAATTTCACTTTGCATGTAGCAGCGGATTTATTTTATAGCATAATACCCCTAATGGAAACATTAGTGCTCATGACATAAACCAACATCGTTTGGGCACTAAGGCCAACATCATAATATCTCAATAATATGAAAACATAGTATATCACTACAATATAAACCAAACAATCCCAGTGTTACATGACCAAAGCATGACTCGACCCAACATAATCAATTACTAAACAACTACGCCAAAAGCAACCTCGCAACTACAAGCAGTACTACTCCTTGATACATGCACGATGTCATGTAGGACATCATTCCAGCAGAAGGGTGATAAATATTATCATAATAACAATGCATATAATAATATATAAATGCACAATTACAACATACTTATATTCCATATTTTCTCACCACAATTCATTATAATCATCATATACATCACAATATGTGTATAAACAAATATGGATAATTCACTCAAGCATTTTTCATTATGCACACATCCATAATTTTCAATCCTAACCACTAACACACCTATGCACACTTTCATACAACAATCACATATACCATACACAATTAGGATTATTCACCAACTCACAGTTACACACTTACCATTACACATTTACAAACCCTAATTCATTAATTCATGCTTGGAAGCATACTTCCATACAATAATCATGTATTCACAATTCTCATTTACACACGTCATATACATACGCATATTTTCACAATTCTCAATACACTTCATCATAATCCATCATATACTTCATAAAGCATATATACACAAACAAATATGTTCAATCATAAAACATGTTTCATCATGCACACATTCATAATCCATAATTTTCACACACAAGCATATTTCATATAACAATGACATTCATGCTATGTGACTCAATACAACTTAATGCAAACTCATGCCATGTGGTACCAACACTTGTTATCTTTTTTCAGTTTACACTAAACCGGGTCCACTCTTCTAGACCGATAACCACCAAAAGCCCATCCTCTAAGCTTTCAAACCCACTCTTCTAGGCTTGGGACAAGTCACTAGTCTCCACGAAACTAGCAAGAATTGCCTCTTGACTAAATGATGCATATGCAATCAACAACAAAATGCACTTAAGACCGACATCTTAATCTCATGCATTCAAATAATTCCTCTCTTCAATAATTATAACATGATTTCACACACAACATATTCACATCATTCAAGTATTCATACTTTAAATCATCATATTTATCAAGCAATGCACACATATTCACAATATGTTCTCTTGCACTCTTAACACATAAACACAAGCAATGCACACATATTCACAATATGTTCTCGTGCACTCTTCATGCATTTTTAATCAACTTAAACAATGTAATACATTTGTAAAAAGACCACAATTCAATTTAATTCAACAATCTAGGATTCACGCCATACGGCTACCCACAACATATATATCACAGCATAATCTATGTCTTAAGGTGAAGGGTTAATCATACTAGAATCGGAAAACTAACCTCGGATGGAAACTCCAAGAAAATCACAATTTGTCATGCTCGCTACCTCGCTTGCTCAGCGAGCCCCTAGCAAGTATTCGCTACTTGTTCACCCAGCGAACAAGCTCGCGAAGGCAAACAGAAGCTACTGACTTCGTTCGCTACCTCGCTCGTTCAGCAAAGGCCTAGCGAACCTTCGCTACCCCCTTCGCTACCAGCGAACACCATAAAATGAATTATGCCCAAGTCTGGGACCGTTCGCTACTGGCTCGCTACTAGCTCACTTAGCGAATGTTCGCTATCAGCTCGCTCAGCGAACACGTTAGCGAATGTCTGCGAACTTCAAACCTTCACTGTCCAACTTCCACCAAACTCTCCAAAACCGACCGATTCTCACCGAACAAGTTCTGTAACCTTAGTCTAACATCCCTTGACTATTCTACATCATTTATTTCAGTTTTTAACCGATTAAACTTGATTTCTACCGATTAAATCCAATTTTGCCCTAACATGAAAAATGGTGGAAAAACCCCAACAACCCAACCCAATCATACATAACTACACACATTGATCAAATAATAATCTTTCTCACTTTTACCTTGATTAATCGGAAGCTAGAAGTCGTTCTTGATGATTTCCAAGCTTTTCCCTTCTTCTTCCTCTTTTCTCCTCTTCCTCTTTCTTTCTCTCCTTTTCCTTCTTTTCTTTCTATCTCTTTTATTTTCTCTCTATTTTCCTTTTATATCCTTCTATTTTCTTTCCACCATAATTCTTCTCTCAAAATATCTATCCATCCCTTTTCTCACCAAAATATCTCATCTTATCATTAACATAGAGAATATCTATTAAATCCACATTATTCTTCCAAATAGGATAAATCAGTTAAATCCATTAACACATATGAATTAAATAAATCCAATAATCCATTTAAATAAGATAAATCACATAAACCAATTAATTAGTACAAGTAATCAATTATGGAAAAATTGGGTTGTTACAACTCTCGCCCACTTTTGGAATTTTCGTCCTCGAAAATGTTACATGATTCGAACAACTCTAGATACGACCCTCGCATCCCAAATCCCAAACTACTTCCACTAAAGGAATCCCTTTACCTCGAAGTTGCTTCTCGTTCATCAACCTGAACTAGCAATGTCTCAAAAATCAAATCCTCTCTCACTCGTACACCACTCCATCTGAATAAATGCACTTCCTCAACTTAGACACATGAACACATCATGTAATTCCCACAAGTGACAGCGGTAAAACAGTCCAACATGCTGTTTTTCCCACGCTTTCGCTGCGCCACTCTGATACAGATCAGTAAAACACAGTGGGTGTTTTCGAGACCTCAAGCTCGACCAACACCAGTTATTATCGTAACTCTCAAAACACGTCCTTTCTTGGATTCCTCTTGATCTTTCCAATCGTCTCTTACACAATCTCAGGTCCAAGTACAACACTCTCACTAGACACACATAAACACAAAGGAATCGTACACCTCCTATCATACAAAGCCTGATACAATGTCATTCCGATAATAGAATGATAGCGATTATCGTAGGTAACTCAATCAACAATGATTAACTATTTCCTGATCCATCTTGATCCAATACACAAGTTCTCAACAAATCTTCTACATACTTGATAGTTCTCTTTGTCCGCCCATCCGTCCACGGGTTCTAGACAGAGTCCAACATCAACACGACACCCAAGGCGTCTACGAACCTTTCCAAAATCTCAATGGAAAACTCAGGTTCCCATCTAGCAGAATGATTCATCTTTACTAGTAAGTAACGAGTTACTCTTGTTAATCCATTCTTAACCATCCAAATTGAATCATATTCCTTCAACTTCTTCAGAAAACCCGACACAAAATCCATGGGGATACTATCTCATTCCACTCAAAATAAACAACGGTTGCATCAGGCCCAACAGTCTCTGATGTTCATACTTCGACTTTCAACAAGTCTGATCAGCATATACAATCTCAACCACTTCTCCCTCCATCTATGGCCACCAAAATAATTTCCTCAAATCCGGTCACATCTTCATAGCACCTGGATGGATACTCAATCAATCTCAATGTCCTCCTTCCAAAGTACTCTTATCCAACTCATGCTATCTGGAACACAACTCCATCACAACATCTCATAGTACCATTCTCAGCTCTTTGACTTTAATCCATTAAACTCTATTAATCTCTTAACTCAAATTAGAATTCTGACCTCCTCGGATCTCATCGAAAATACCAATAGTCAGTCTCAACATACAAAGCTCAATCCCATAAGAAGTCTCTTCACAGGTCAAACTCATATCCCGAATTTGCTTAATCATTTTTAACTTCCTTACCATCATTATTGGTATACACAAAACTTCCCAAGTCGATACCTTAGCTACCACGTTGTCTCACTCGAATGGTAATTCAACCCAAAGCCATACTCTTCCAGAAGTCCCAGTTATTTCCTCTACATCATATTCAAATTTTTCAAATCAAACAAATACCTTAAGCTCTTAAGATCATGAACCATCTCAAATCTCAACTAAAAAATCGAGGCTTTCAAACTCTGGTACAAACATACAATAGCAACCAACTCTAAATCACTTGTCAGATAATTCCCTTATGTACTTTAAGTTGCCTTAAAGCATAACCAAAACTCGTTGATGTTGTTCTTAACATATCTCTCAATCATCTCAATAAAGAATCATAAAATACAACAATTAGTTATGTCGGATTCGGCGAAACCAACACACGAGCTATTGACAACTCTCCCAAAAACTCTCGAAACTTTCTTCACATTAGCATATCACTACTTCTTCTCAAACACTGATAACTCAAGTCCCCGATACTCAACATGATCCTCTATACTCTTCGAGTAAACCTAAATATCATCGGTTACACACCATTGACTTACTCAATTGAGTATGGAAAATCCCAAGCCAAACGAACACTCGATCTGTGAGTTCTGGCGGAAACACGAACCTCGCTGTTCGCACTTACTACAACATCCAAACATATTCCATCAATAAATAACTTAATTCCATGTCATTACTTCACCATCTCCTAGAGCATTATAATAACTCCCAACGCTTCTAATCTTGCATCATTCCGAATTACGGTTCTCCCGTTACGTCAATAATACGAAAACAATGTTTCACACTTAGAAGGTCATTCAACGCATCTTCAACTCTCAAATTGTTTAAAGGTCTAATTATACTGATATTGTATTCCACCTCTTACTTTCTTTAGTGATCACCAGAATTCATTATCTACCCTTTATATACTCGACCTCACAATCTGTTGTCGTAGCACACATACCAGACATAAGTCTCAAAACTACTCGATCAATTTAATTCCTTGACTTATCCAAACAGACATATGATATGGAGCTCTCAATATCGGACTAGTTCCCATAACTAAGTCAATCACAACTCCACTTCACGTCCTGGTTGTACATCATTATCTTGTCACGATAACTTCCAGACAACCACAATTAATCGGCAAACTGCCAACTTCCCACTTTCATTAACACTCAAATTCCCATCAAAATTAAGCATCTCAACACTGTCCTGCGCCGACTCATCAAAACAATTCTTCAGCACTTGGCTTAATTCTAAACAATTCGCATGCTCACGCCTTCCAAGCTTGCAAGACGCGTCTATCCCATCCAACACAATCCCAACCACTATCAACAAGAGATTAAGGGCGATCAGTTCCTCAATTTGTCAATAGACAGCCGAAAATCATGATGGGGTATAAACCATCTTTACCAAACTATAATAGCGTTCAATCATACTCTGAGCTACAACTCCATACTTGCAGCATCCTGGAGAAGCACAACCCTCTCCCCCACTTGAATCATTCCTGATTCTGCAGACAAAGGTTAGACAACAAACATGTATCGACAGTGCTTTCACACACATGTCGCCTACAAAGGGAACAAGCAACATTAGACAACTTGGTCGGACGGACCGACCAGCTCTGATACCACTAATGTAACACCCTTCTAAACCCCACGGAAAACATATGAATAATTAGAGTAAATTGTCATGCATTTACAAAAGGGTGTCACACATAAATTCTAAAACATCAAAATCACGTGTCATGCTCATTAACATTTCAATGTAAAATCATGCTTTACAAAATTTCACTTTGCATGTAGCAGCGGATTCATTTTATAACATAATACCCCTAACGGAAACATCAGGGCTCATGACATAAGCCAACATCGTTTGGGCACTAAGGCCAACATCATAATATCTCAATAATATGAAAACATCGTATATCACTACAATATAAACCAAGCGATCCCAGTGTTACATGACCAGAGCATGACACGACCCAACATAATCAATTACTAAACAACTACGCCAAAAGCAACCTCGCAACTACAAGCAGTACTACTCCTTGATACCTGCACAATGTCATGTAGCACATCATTCCAGCAGAAGGGTGAGAAATATTATCATAATAACAATGCATATAATCATATATAAATTCACAATTACAACATACTTATATTCCACATTTTCTCACCACAATTCATTATAATCATCATATACATCACAACATGTGTATAAACAAATATGGATAATTCACTCAAGCATTTTTCATTATGCACACATCCATAATTTTCAATCCTAACCACTCACACACATATGCACACTTTCATACAAGAATCACATATAGCATACACAATTAGGATTATTCACCAACTCACAGTTACACACTTACCATTACACATTTACAAACCCCAATTCATCAATTCATGCTTGTAAGCATACTTCCATACAATAATCATGTATTCACAATTCTCATTTACACACGTCATATACATACACATATTTTCACAATTCTCACTACACTTCATCATAACCCATCATATACTTCATAAAGCATATATACACAAACAAATATGTTCAATCATAAAACATGTTTCATCATGCACACATTCATAATCCACAATTTCCACACACAAGCATATTTCATATAACAATGACATTCATGCTATGTGACTCAATACAACTTAATGCAAACTCATGCCATGTGGTACCAACACTTGTTATCTTTTTTCGGTTTACATTAAACCGGGTCCACTCTTCTAGACCGATAACCACCAAAAGCCCATCCTCTAAGCTTTCAAACCCACTCTTCTAGGCTTGGGACAAGTCACTAGTCTCCACGAAACTAGCAAGCATTGCCTCTTGACTAAATGATGCATATGCAATCAACAACAAAATGCACTTAAGACCGACATCTTAATCTCATGCATTCAAATAATTCCTCTCTTCAAGAATTATAACATGATTGCACACACAACATATTCACATCATTCAAGTATTCATACTTTAAATCATCATATTTATCAAGCAATGCACACATATTCACAATATGTTCTCATGCACTCTTAACACATAAACACAAGCAATGCACACATATTCACAATATGTTCTCATGCACTCTTCATACATTTTTAATCAACTTAAACAATGTAATACATTTGTCAAAAGACCATAATTCAATTTAATTCAACAATCTAGGATTCACACCATACGGCTACCCACAACATATATATCACAGCATAATTTATGTCTTAAGGTGAAGGGTTAATCATACTATAATCGAAAAACCAACCTCGGATGGAAACTCCAAGAAAATCACAATATGTCATGCTCGCTACCTCGCTCGCTTAGCGAGTATTCACTACTTGTTCGCCCAACGAACAAGCTCGCGAAGGCAAACAGAAGCTACTGACTTTGTTCGCTACCTCGCTCGCTCAGCGAAGGCCTAGCGAACCTTCGCTACCCCCTTCGCTACCAGCGAACACGCTAGCGAATGTCTGCGAACTTCAAACCTTCACTGTCCAACTTCCACCAAACTCTCCAAAACCTACCAATTCTCACCGAACAAGTTCTGTAACCTTAGTCTAACATCCCTTGACTATTCTACATCATTTATTTCAATTTTTAACCGATTAAACTTGATTTCTACCGATTAAATCCAATTTTACCCTAACATGAAAAATGGTGGAAAAACCCCAACAACCCAACCCAATCATACATAACTATACACATTGATCAAATAATAATCTTTCTCACCCTTACCTTGATTAATCAGAAGCTATAAGTCGTTCTTGATGATTTCCAAGCTTTTCCCTTCTTCTTCCTCTTTTCTCTTCTTCCTCTTTCTTTCTCTCCTTTTCCTTCTTTTCTTTCTATCTCTTTTCTTTTCTCTCTACTTTCCTTTTATATCCTTCTATTTTCTTTCCACCATAATTCTTCTCTCAAAATATCTATCCATCCCTTTTCTCACCAAAATATCTCATCTTATCATTAACATAGAGAATATCTATTAAATCCACATTATTCTTCCAAATAGGATAAATCAGTTAAATCTATTAACACATATGAATTAAATAAATCCAATAATCCATTTAAATCAGATAAATCACATAAACCAATTAATTAGTACAATTAATCAATTATGGAAAAATTGGGCTGTTACAATGACAAAAGCCAAATGAGTAACACTACACAAGCCAGCCTACAACTTTTCAAGCCATTCGAACCAATTTTCAAAACGTACGTCATGAGCCAAACTCTTTGCCACCGTCAACAATTACACCTCACCAAGCAATAAAATGATTTCAACACACACAAAAGAGCTGCACAAACCAATTGCAACATAACTTCAACAAGCACATGATTCATACCTTCAACGCTTTCCATCATCAAACCATAAACAATTCCACAACACAGAATAAACAAAGTTGACCCCACCACAAAAGGGAAAATAGTACCAAATTCACTCATGACCTTTATGCAATCCGTACATGATCACGCATCACCACACAATATCCAATTCATAAATCGCCATCATGCACGACAATAACTTATTGGCAAAATAAAACTACCAGCCATGCAATCGACATGATTCATGCACCCATAACCGTACATAAATCTGCAGTGCATCAACAAACAAAAACTGATTCACAAATCAAAATCACAACCATTCTCTCCTATAAATACCTAGTTATTGTCACTCTATGAAAAAGGCCTCCGAGCCAACCAAATAATGTTAAAATATCCCCCTAATTTTGCCCAAGTTCTAAACCCACCATAGTCATTCTTCAATCCCTAACCACTCTTTCAACTCCATTCTTCAACCTCCTTTAACTTCCATCTTCAACAACTCACCCAAATCCTTTTTTACTTGTAAATCTCCAACAACCCGAATCAATAACTCAATCAAACCCATAACAGAACTAGAAGATGAAGTAGAGAGAGTGAAATAGACGAAGTGAGAGTAAGAAAAGTGCAAGTGAACCTGAGCGAGACAGAGACTGACAGATCGATTGAAGGAGAATATGGTTTTGCTTTCACTCTTCCGTGGTTACATTTTGATTTCCATTTTTGGTCTGACCGTGTCATTTTATTGGTGTTACTGTTGATGTTTTCATGGTTCCCTTTGACCGTGTTTGTTAAAGAGCTGACGAGGGTGTGACTTTGTCCACCTTTTATTTTGTTTTTGGAACTTTATCTATTTTATTAAAAGTGGAACATGACCTAGTTACTAGGATCAAGAGGTCCGTTGTTCTTATTTCTTAAGAGAGATAAGAACATGGTCGTCACAACCACATTCTGGGTTCGGGAGTCGGTTACGTAAGGGGAAGGTATTAGCACCTGTCACGTCCATTGTACTCAACGGAAGCCTCTTAGTTTGATTTGTGATGAGCGTTATCTAAGCTTGTTTGTTTTCTTCTCAATAATAAATGTGAAACGGTACGATAAAAGGATTTGATTTCTAAAGGGGAAATGGGTGAAAACAAACAAGCTCGTAGTTCATTCGGATTTGTTTTCTACTCAGTAAGGATTGGGGCCCTTGTGCCTAATATGCTCATTCGGACGAGAATGAGGAATCAGAGTTCTTGTAGTTCAACTACAGGAAAGGATAGGGGAGAAAATAGAAGACGCATAGAATTGTTCTTGCCAAGATCATCACAATCTTGTGCCTAGGTATCTTACATTCAGACGGGAATGAAGAATCAGAGCGTTCGTAGTTTGTGGAGACGACCATGAAAATAAAGGGGTTGAATTGGTTGAAGTTCGGTTTGGAAATGAAATATTGAATGAACAACAACCCAAGGGGCGTGCCTCGATAGTCATTCATTCAAAGATCCAAGAAATGCTAGATCCCAAGAATCCTCTTCTTTCGTAAGTTTGATTACAAAAATGTTTAATAATGATTAGGTGTTTTAAGACGAAAGGTTGGATGAGTGACAACCCAAGGCGTGCGCCTTAAGAGTCATTCATTCAAAGATCCAAGAAATATTAGACTCCAAGAATCTTCTTCTTTTGAAGTTTTTTTAAGAATACAGTTGAAAAGATCGAATCAGATAAGTTGATGAAAAGAGGTTGATCGCGAGGCAAAAGGAAGTCTGCATACAAGTTTGAATAAAATACCACTCAACCTCGGATCAATGGTTTGCAAAAAGAGGTGAGAATCAATACTAGTCCCTAGGGATGCTCTTAATAACGATACCACGATGAAATGTGAAAGTGTGTGTGTTAGGTTGGTGGCGAATGCTAATGAGAGATCATCTTACTATGGCTGTTTGAAAATGGCTCGATGACGAATCGAGAATTAGTTTTAAAATGGTTTAGTATCTGCTAGTCCCTAGGGGTGCTCCTAGTAAACAAACCATAATCAGAGCAATACGAATGCATACATTGAAATGGGAGCGGGGTACATGTAAGTTACATGGGGTTGCACAAAATAAAATGGTTCATTGTAAGGTAGCCCAAGAGGAAGTTGTGTGTGTGCAAGGTGTTCTAAACTAAGCCACGAGAAAGAGTCGGACAAGAATCTCCATGCTAGGGTTTCTATACATAGTCCAAATTCCATTACTCAGAAAAGTAACCACAATCCATCAATTGGTTGTTTTTATGGTTTCGATAATTATTAGTGTGTTTTGAAAAGTGTAAGCAAGATATGTATAAGATGAACAAGATGAATATGATATGGATAATATGAAAAGATAAATATCAATATAATCAAGATAATATCCATAATAGTATAATCAAGATAATATTAACAAGTATATGAACAAGGATAATAATATCAAGATATATTTACGGAAAAGTAAATCAAGAATATATTGAGTGAACCTAAAGTTAGTGGTAGATTGTTATCGAATGAATCGGGTCGACTATAGCGCTAAATCTTCGTAGCACGATCTACGACGAAGATAATACTATAGGAGATCGTGCAAGTTTATATTTTTTCTAAAACACAATGGAGAAATGATATTGAGGATCATTTTCCATAGAAATCGTGTCACACGAAAAGAAAAGGTGACAGTCTCGTCTTAATCACAAACTTGTGTTAATTAATCGAGGGTAACCTTATCACGATCCCAGAGTATAGATAATGATCCCAATGATCATTCACTACAAATTTGAAATAATGAAGGTTACACAACCACAGCCAATCAACATTTGTGAATAGAAGGACTTCACGGACCAATATAAAATTGAAAATAAAAACGAAGATGAGAATGAAAAGAAAAAGAGAAATAAATTCAAAAATACACAACTATAATCAATGGAGAAAAAAACACAAAAGAATGGACATGAAATTAATAGTAAAAAATTAAAAAATAAAACAAAATTTTAAAATAAATTAAAAAAACTAAAATAGAGGGGGGCGTGCAGAATAAAGTAGAGGTTCAGGCTGAGTAATTTGTGAGTCTGGAAATAGAACCAACATGGGCCTCACGACCCATTAATCTCAAAGTGCCATATGCTACAACAATAAAAAAGAGAAAAAAAATCCTCATGGGTCGAGCCTCATTGATGAATCAAGCAGAAAAACAATATGACTCAGTCAGAAAGAAACCATCGTAGGTTTTGAAAAGCAAATCATGGTTAAAACTTCATTTTCTCAAAAGCAAAAACAAAGTCATCTATTAAACACACTCCACAGTGTAACAAAATCAAAAACAAAAACACCTTGCCGTTAAAAACCGAAACAGAAAATCCAGAAAAACAAGATCAATTCTCAGCCTTCTTCTCACGAATCAATATGCCTCTCTAATCCTCTATTTCGTGCTTCGATTAGCTCTAACTCAGGTAAGATTTGATTTTGGCTTTGCTTCGCTTTCGTTAATCAATCTCTCTTCTTTTTTATTCGGTTCTACTTAGTTTTGTTTGGGGTTGAAATTTTTTTTCATGAGTATGGGTTGAAGGGAGTTTGAAGATGAAGAAGAAGTTGAGGGGCGATGAGTTTGTACTTGGAGGATTTTGGGTAGAATAACGATGGCTCTAAGAGCTTTCTAATGAGGACATTTGATGGAATTTTTTATGTGGAAATGTTGTGTTGGAGATGCGGGTTTGTACAGCTTTGCATTGGATTCATAATGGTATTTCGTTTGTGAATTGATGGCTATTGAATATTGTTGGATGAGGGCATGGTTAGTGTCGTACGAATCGCAATTTTTTGGGCCAAATTTGTTTCGTTACTTTCACAGCTTTTGGAAAGTTTGATAATGCAACTTTTTTTTCGAATCGTTTTTGAATTCTATGACACGTTCAGTGCTTTTCTTGGTATGTCTCGCTGCGTGTGGTGTGGTTTCTTTTTTCTTTTGCATTGAGGATTTGATACAGGTTGTCTATGTTATAGCAAGGTTTGTGTAAGTTTATGATGGAGGCTGATGTGAGTTTGTATAACGGTTTTATTGGTTCCTTGCAGGTGTAATGGGAAAGATTTTATTATGTATGAAGCAGCTGCAAATTGACCTTGACTTTGTGTGTGGTTAGTGGTTTGCAAAGGCACATGAAGCTTTTAATGTGGTTAATATCATATTTTGGCTTGGAGTCACATGGAATTTTTTTTTTTTTTTTTATGTAATTCCTAATGGGCTTCTAAAAATGATGGTTTTTTTTATGTATATGTACATATAAAAAAAGGTAATAAAAATGATGGGCTTTTGGATAATGGGCTCTTATGTCTTATATTTGTGGACATATTGTATCATATGGATTGAATTAGTTGTTTCTCAATTTTGGGCCTACTTATTGGTTTTACTTTTGGCACCCTTTGATTTTGAAATTGACACTCATGCTTGTAATAAACTCCAAAAGCAACCCATTTGATCAATGATTTTGTAGCCGATCAATGATCTTGTAGTCACTCTTCTTTATAATTTTCAGAAACTCAGCATCTTCATCAGTTGGAACCACTTCTTTGTCTTTGGTGGGTATTGTGGCAACAGTCCCATTTGATGGAGCCTCATTGAATTGGGGAGTGTAGATGTGACCGCTGCAGGTAATTTTACTCGCCCTTGCAATGTTGGTTATGTCTGCATTATCAATCTCCAAACCTTCTTTCTAATTAACTTTCCCAGATTTTTGGTCAATAACAGTCACATCATATTTCCAAGGTGCTGCTATGGTATCTTCAAAAGGAAATGGACTAGGCTTTTGGATAACCACTGGATTCGGCTGGTTTGCTGTCTAAACAACAATAGGTTCTGGAATATTGAAGACTAGATTCAGAAATTTAAAAATTGGTACTTTGTCATTTGACTCTGGCAAATTGAAAATAGGTTCAATCACTGCTATTTCAGCGTTTTCTCACCTTATTACTCACTTGCAAAAATCCTTCATCAATCAAACTTTGGATATCCTTTCAGACCAACTCACATCCTTTAGGACAGACAACACATTCTTCACATTTTGCATGGCAAACCTTGACCAATCCTGCTTCTATTAAATTTGCATGGTAAGCTCGT
The DNA here is from genome assembly GCA_963859935.3 of Lathyrus sativus. Lineage (NCBI taxonomy): Eukaryota > Viridiplantae > Streptophyta > Magnoliopsida > Fabales > Fabaceae > Lathyrus > Lathyrus sativus. The sequence goes on along the minus strand of OZ012740.1, from coordinate 407,173,135 downwards.
AGAGGAGTCTTGATTTTAGCAAGATCTAGGATCAAATTTTCATCAGACACTTTATCAATGGAATTGACAGCCCCATGAGCAAGCAAAGGGTTGTTTTTGACATTTGGTCCGGAATCTCTAAATGAGAGGATCTTCTTTTCCATCAGTTCTCTCACAATGTGTTTTAAAGCATAACAACCTTCTAAATTGTGTCCTGGCGCACCTTCATGGAATGGACAATGGGCATTAGGATTGTAGTATGGTGGAAGAGGATCAGATGGTGAACCCAAAGGTCTTGGAGTCACCAAACCTCTCTGTAATAATGAAGGGTGTAATTTTGTGTAAGTCATTAGAATGGGGGAAATAAGAGGTTTGCCACCCTGCCTTCTGTTTTGAATGGGAGCATTTTGACGTGGAACTTGAGTTCTTTGTTGTTGATAAGCTAGAGTGTTGGGAGCTCGTTGATATGTTGGTGCAACTTGAACTGGATGGTAAGTACGAGCTAGTTGCATAGGTTGATACATGGGAACTTGTTGATTGAATGAAGGCATGATTGCTGCCACATATGGTTGTTGAGTGAATTGAACTGGGTAAGTTGGCTGTTGAACATAACTTTGTTGTTGCTGTTATTTCTTCCAAGATTAATTTTTCCTTCGACTAGTCATTACTGCATTTGTTTCCCCATCTTTCTTTTTGTGAAAATTGCTAGAAGACTTTTTGACATTGTTGTTGTTGTTGTTGGAACTCCCAGCTACGTTGATCATTTTTCCATTCTTCAAACCAAGTTAAACTTCAATACCTACAACAACTAGGTCAGAGAAGATAGCAGTTACACTTCCTACCATCCTTTCATAAAATTCTTGTTGTCTTATACCGACGAACCAGTTAGCTAATTATTTTTCAGTCAAGGGTGGTTCAACTTGAGATGCTGTTTCTCTCCAACTCTGGGCATATTCTTTGAATGATTTGGAATCCTTTTCAACATGCCCAACAACTGCCTTATGTCAGGAGCCAAATTCATGTTGTACTTGTAATGATTTATAAAAGCGTCTGACAAGTCTTGAAAACAACGAATACGGGTCTGATCCAGGCTCATGTACCACATAGAAGAGGCACCTTTCAAGATATCTTGGAAATAGTGGATCATGAGATTATCATTATCCACATGGGCTGCCATCTTCCTATAAAACATGATGAGATGATTCTTCGGGCAAGTAGCACCTTCATATTGATCAAAATTTAGAGTTTTGAACTTTTCTGGGATAAACAATCCAGACACAAGGCACATTTCCCTTCTAGTAGCAGCAAAAATCTAATCACCTTCCATAGCTCTCAACCTCTTTTCAATGGTTTTGGCATTCCCTCTTAGCTTTTCATATCATTCATCCCCATCTTTAGACATATCAGGGACATCATACACTTGTTGTTGGTCATGAAAGTAAGGTTGCACTTGAGTATGCACAATAATTGGTGCAAAAATAGGGATTACATGATGGGTCTCGAGAACCAATGGAACAACTTGTTGTGAAATGGGAACTATAACAGGTTTAGGCACAAAACCTGGAGGAGGGCCAAAAGGAGGCAAATTTGCTGGACTAGTCACTGCAGGCTGAGGATCAACCACTAGATTATAAATTTCTGAAACCACTATGGGTTGGGTATCCATATTTGCACGAATCACTTGCAACATCTCCATGATTTGTCCTACATTCCCTCGTAGGTCTTCAAGTTCATTGTTGACTCTATCAATTTCTTGCTCTTGCTCAACCATCTTTTATCGGGATTAAGCTCCTGTGTTGTATTGGTGTAAGGGACTTAGTGTGGAAATTGGAGAGGAGACAACAAAATGAGCTAGAGAAATGCAAGAGGAATGCAAATGTGATGACATGTGCTTGAAAGCAATGCAAATGCAGTTTTAATGGTTTCAAGGAACTCAAGAAGTAAGTTGCGAACATTAAAAGGAATAACACATTTTGGAGAAAACTGAAAAATTCATTTCATTGATAATAGGAAGAGTTACATTTTTGAAGTATAATTTCAAGATACCCAAAATACAAGAGTAAAAAGCTAAGTCTAATAGGTCCTAAGGAGTCCAATCTAAAGAATGTCCACTCCTTGCCAATGTTTCCTCTTCTGCTTCTTCAAATGTGTGTTCTCCAACACAAGCTTGTCGAAGATCTTCTTCCAAGCACGTGATGTGGGAGGAATGTATAAATACTCATGAATGCTAGGAACTGGTTGCACGCTAGAGAAAAATAGGTTCTCTTGTGCCTCATGTCTCTCAAGAGCACGCCTCTCAAGTGTCTTGATCAAGTCGTCTTTCTCTTCCAGCTACTTCTGCAACTTTATCTTCTCAACACTAATGGCATGATAGTTTCCTTCCCTAGTATCTCTTTCTAGATTTATCCTTGCTAACACTTCTTGATACTCCTCCATGCGCTCAATATGAATGGTAGACGATGATGTAACAATCGGCTATGAAGATCTATCAAGAAGATAAGGCATCTTGAGGTTACGAGCTCTAGATCAAACCCACTGAGTGAAAGGCTCAAAGGCTCTACAATTCCTCCTTCCAATATGATCCTTACTCTTCCTATGAATTATGTTCCAAGCATGCATAACTCTATCCTTTGAATCTGCACTAGCTTCCTCGTTAAGATAAAAGAAATCTGCCAATAGAATGTTGCTAGATTTTTCCTTCATAGGGAACCCAAATTGACGCCTTGCAAGAATAGGATTATAGTTAATTCCCCCTTGGATGCCAAAAAGAGGTACGTCGGGAAATTGGCCACAACTATCAATGATTATTTATCATAAGTTGGATCATACCAATGCACATCTGGGCGAGTAGGAGCCATGAGCCTTTGAGACCATCCGAGTTTGTCTGGATTTTCCTTAAAAAGTCTGGTTCGAGGCAAGTGTGAAACAAACCATTTGTAGGGTAGAGGAGGACAACACAGAATAGTCCCACCTCCCTTGAGAGTCCTATGATGGATGGAGTGATAAATGTCACCAAGCAGCATAGGTACTGGGTTTCTAATCAGAAAGATTCAGATAGCATTAACATTAATAAATCGTCAATGTTTGAGAACATAACCAAGCCATAAATTAGTAGTGTGAGGATAGCTTCGAAGGCATCCATACAATTTTCCTTGGCTAAAAAAGTGCCTTTCTCTATCAAGAATTTGGAAGGCAAACCCTTGATTCCTGATGTGTGTTATCCGCAAGTATACAGAGTACGTCAGAGTAATATAAAAGATTATCGATCCCACAGAGACCAATGTCAATCTATTGATTACTATTTTTATGGTGTTTATCTAAAGCTAATGAAAACAGAGATTATTTTGCGCAGAGAAAATAAAAATTAAGTGTCACTACTGCGAAAAAGGCCAGCGGAAGACAAAAGAGTCGCCACCGTTCGTTATTTATCCCAAAGAGAGGGAAATGAAACGATTAGAGAAAACCTACGAAACAAGGAGAAGACAGGTTGTAACACCCCACTTCCCAAAACAAATAAAATATAAACATTATAATTAAACATCAGAGTTTTCATCATTTACAGTGGGATATCACATCACCAATAAGTCATCAAAATACTTTATTGATTATTTTCAAAATAATACAGCGGAAATTGTCATTTCAACATTCTTGGCCATCTGCCAGATTTCATAAAATCTCTATTATTATAATTCACCAAAATGTGATACGTCACAGGATTACAACAAGTTTGACGCAAAACAATTAAAACACCCATATCCTGTGTTACGTATCAGAGCACCCTAAGACTCGACCTGTACACCGCTATCCAAGCTATCTATGTACCTCGATTATATGTACTTCCGAGGAAGCACAGACCACAACAACAAACAACAAAGGGGTGAGAATCACGATCAAAATAATAATGGTATAATAGTACATGAAATAAAAGGAAGAATCTATATAAATCATTTCACATACATATTATCCGGACTCACTGTCCCATCGTTCAATCACAATTACAATCATGCAACACGTGCGCACACACACACCCCAAAACATACGGTATCGACTCATTCGTCCGTCATATTCTCCTAGGAACCGAATATAACCATCGCATCAAGCGAGGTTTTGCAGATCCTACACGGAATCAAATATAACCATCGCTCACACCCCACATGGGCACACGAGGTTCTGCAGATCCTACACGGGATCAAATATAACCATCGCATCAAGCGAGGTTCTGCAGATCCTACACGGGATCAAATATAACCATCGCATCAAGCGAGGTTCTGCAGATCCTACACGGGATCAATTATAACCATCGCATCAAGCGAGGTTCTGCAGATCCTACACGGGATCAAATATAACCATCCCATCAAGCGAGGTTCTGCAGATCCTACACGGGATCAAATATAACCATCACATCAAGAGAGGTTCTGCAGATCCTACACGATATCAAATATAACCATCGCATTACGCGAGGTTCTGCAGATCCTACACGGGATCAAATATAACCATCGCATTACGCGAGGTTCTGCAGATCCTACACGGGATCAAATATAACCATCGCATCAAGCGAGGTTCTGCAGATCCTACACGGGATCAAATATAACCATCGCATTACGCGAGGTTCTGCAGATCCTACACGGGATCAAATATAACCATCGCATTACGCGAGGTTCTGCAGATCCTACACGGGATCAAATATAACCATCGCATTACGCGAGGTTCTGCAGATCCTACACGGGATCAAATATAGACAAAGCATCAAGCGAGGTTCTACAGATCCTACATGGGATCAATTATAACCATCGCATCAAGCGAGGTTCTGCAGATCCTACACGGGATCAAATATAACCATCGCATCAAGCGAGGTTCTGCAGATCCTTCACGGGATCAAATATAACCATCGCATTACGCGAGGTTCTGCAGATCCTACACGGGATCAAATATAACCATCGCATTACGCGAGGTTCTGCAGATCCTACACGGGATCAAATATAACCATCGCATTACGCGAGGTTGTGCAGATTCTACACGGGATCAAATATAATCATCCCATTACGCGAGGTTCTGCAGATCCTACATGGGATCAAATATATACTAACATCATACACTGCAGTGTATACTACACGACACGCTCAACATTCATGCCAAATCGTTATGCATTTTTAATCGAATTAAACGATGCACGAAATTGCCAAAACGGCTACAATTCATAACCTAGGATTCACGCCTATCGGCTACCCACAATACATCACGAGCCATCACACCATCTTCTAAATCAAGGAAGGGTCAATCGCAATCGGAACCCCAAGTTACAACTGCACCCAACAGCAGAGAAGACTCATTCTGCTACGTTCGCTACACGCTCGCCTAGCGAGCTGCTAGCGAACGTTTGTCGCCTTCTCGCCTAGCGAACTGCTAGCGAGCAAGAACAGAAGCTACAGACTTCGTTCGCTACCTCGTTCGCTACAGCGAACCCCCAACGAGTCATTCGCTACTCCATTCGCTGCCAGCGAAGGAGACCAAAACACCACTGTCCCAAGTCTGAGACTGTTCGCTACGCACCCGCCTAGCGAGATGCTAGCGAACACTCGCAACCTGCTCGCCTAGCGAGCTGCTAGCGAGCGTCTGCGAACTGAACTTTTTCCCACTGTTCAGAATCCAAACACCCGATGAAATCTCCCGATAAATCCCAACTTGTTCCCAGTAGCCTTAGCCTAACATATATTGACTAATCTACGGTATCTAAACGTGATTCTAACCGATAAACATCAGTTCTACCGATTTAACTCATTTATGCCCTAAATGGAAAAATGAGGAAAACATTCCAACAACTAACACAATCCATACATAATCATAAACATTAATAAGATGATGATACTTCACACCCTTACCAGATTATTTGCAAGCTTTGATCGATTCTTCCAGCCTCTAGGTTTTTCTCTTCTTTTTTCCCTCTTTCCCTTCTCTTCCTTTCTTTCTTTTCTTTTTCTTTCTAATGTCACTAACTTTCTTTCTCTTCTCTTTTTATCTCATCTTTCCATTTCTTTCCTCTCATTTTCTTTCCCTCCACTAACTAATCAAATCTCATAAATTAACCACTTAACATTAAATAGGAAAATGTCTATAATACTCTCCAAAACTATTTTCTCAGAAAACTCCCAAATTCGGTTAAAATAGGAGTATATGTAAACATAACATATTTTCATGCAAATTCCACCTCAAAATAATATTCGCCCAATTAAACCAAAAAGGACTCAGCGAAAAAGGAATAATCGAAATCGGGGCGTTACAATTCTCCCCCACTTAGGAATTTTCGTCCTCGAAAATATCCCCTGGTTCAAATCATACCGGACACGACTTTCACGCCTCCTCTCCATTTCCCAAGTTACACATGATTGCCCACATGCATACTTCTATACCGAAATCGTAGTTATGCCACGTGACTCATATAAACCCATCAATCCTCATCAATCTCCATGGGAGATTGTGGGTACACTGCTTGCACCTCACCAGGAACGACATCTCGGTCATTCTACCCGGGTGATCATCCCACTAGGGACGAAGCATAGTCATAACACTTATACCTCATCAGGAATGTCACTTAGTAATGTCCAATACACAAAGCTAAGCCCCACAAGAAGTCTCCCCATAACCAACTCATATCGCAAAATTGCTTAGCCAGTTCCAACTCTCTCTATCATCCTTTTCATCATATGCAAGGATCTTCAAATTACAGCATAAGCTACCACATTATCCTTTCCCGGATGATAATCTCAGTCTAAAACCATAATCCTTCTAGAGTTCCCAATTACCTTCTCTGTCTCACATACTACACTTCCAAATTAAGCAGATACCTCAAGCTCTGGCGGTCACCATCATCCTAAAGCTCAAACTAACCAATTGAAGCCCCTAACTCGGGAACAACCACAACAGTAACCAACTCCAAATTACTTGTCAGACAATTACTCTTATGCACTCCAAGTTGTCGTAAGGCATGACTACAACTTACTAATGTTGCACTGAACACATCTTCCAATCATATCAACAAAGCTTCTCACAACACAACAATTAATTCTGTCGATCCCGGCACAACCCATACACGAGTTGTTGACAGCTCTCCAGAAACCCTTTGAAACTCTCCTCACCGCAGCATAAAACTGCTTCTTCTCCCGTACTGATAACTCAAGTTCCTTATGCTCAATATGATCCTCTATTCTCTTCTTTGAATATACCAAAATATCATCGGTGAACACAATCATTGCTTCAATCAATCAAGTATGGAGAATCCTCATGCCAAATGGTTACTCGGTTTCGCAAACAGTGGCAAAAACACGCACCACACACTCTGCATCCACTACTAAATCCAAAAATAGTCCATCAATAATTAACTTAATTTCATGCCAATACTTCACCATCACCTAGATCATTGGACTAGCTTTGCAACACTTCGAACCGTGCGTCATTCCGAGTTACGGTCCTCCCGTTACGACAAAAATACTAAAACAACTTTCTCTGTCCAGGACCTCCTCGCTAGGCGAACATAGTAGCGAGCGTGGAGTCGTTCGCTAGCATGCTCGCTAGGCGAAGACCTGGCGAACATGACAGTCCAAAATCTTAATTTCGACCGTTACCTGACTTCCGAGTGTCCGATTTCGATTCCGTAAAAAGCTGTGATCTCGGAATTTGACGTACTGCAACAATTTCACACTTAGAAGACCATACAACACATCCTCGACTCTTGGAATACTTAAAGGCCTTGTTACACCAATTTTCACTCCACGTTAATATTTTCTTTATCATCCACCGGATGTCACTATCCATCCTTTACATACGCGACCTCATAATCCGTCGTCGTAGCACATATCTCAAGCACCAGTCTCAAACTGCTCAAATAATTTAATTATCTTGATTATCCAAAAAGATACATAACAGGGAGCTCTCAATATAAGATAAATTCTCGTAACTAAGTCAACCACAACTCCACTCCGCGTTCTGGTTGTGTATCACTATCTTGTCAGGATGACTTCCAAACAGTCACAATTATTCGGAAAACCGCCAACTCCTCACTTGTAGCATCCGGGAGAAGCACAAGTTTCTCCCCCACTTTAATCATTCTCACTCCTTGCAGACAAAGGTTAAATACCAAACGCGCACCGACAGTGTTTTCACACACATGTCGCGTACAAGGGGACAACCAACATTAGACAACTTGGCCGGATGGACCGACCTGCTCTGATACCACTTGTAACACCCCACATCCCAAAACAAATAAAATATAAACATTATAATTAAACATCAGAGTTTTCATCGTTTACAGTGGGATATCACATCACCAATAAGTCATCAAAATACTTTATTGATTATTTTCAAAATAATACAGCGAAAATTGTCATTTCAACATCCTTGGCCATCTGCCAGATTTCATAAAATCTCTATTATTATAATTCACCAAAATGTGATACGTCACAAGATTACAACAAGTTTGACGCAAAACAAATAAAACACCCATATCCCGTGTTACGTATCAGAGCACCCTAAGACTCGACCTGTACACCGCTATCCAAGCTATCTATGTACCTGGATTATCTGTACTTCCGAGGAAGCACAGACCACAACAACAAACAACAAAGGGGTGAGAATCACGATCAAAATAATAATGGTATAATAGTACATGAAATAAAAGGAAGAATCTATATAAATCATTTCACATACATATTATTCGGACTCACTGTCCCATCGTTCAATCACATTTCAATCACGCAACACGTGCGCACACACACACCCCGAAACATACGGTATCGACTCATTCGTCCGTCAGATTCTCCTAGGAACCGAATATAACCATCGCATCAAGCGAGGTTCTGCAGATCCTACACGGCATCAAATATAACCATCGCTCACACCCCACATGGGCACACGAGGTTCTGCAGATCCTACACGGGATCAAATATAACCATCGCATCAAGCGAGGTTCTGCAGATCCTACACGGGATCAATTATAACCATCGCATCAAGCGAGGTTCTCCAGATCCTACACGGGATCAAATATAACCATCGCATCAAGCAAGGTTCTGCAGATCCTACACGGGATCAAATATAACCATCGCATTACGCGAGGTTCTGCAGATCCTACACGAGATCAAATATAACCATCGCATTACACGAGGTTCTGCAGATCCTACACGGGATCAAATATAACCATCGCATCAAGCGAGGTTTTGCAGATCCTACACGGGATCAAATATAACCATCGCATCAAGCGAGGTTCTGCAGATCCTACACGGGATCAAATATAACCATCGCATTACGTGAGGTTCTGCAGATCCTACACGGGATCAAATATAACCATCGCATTACGCGAGGTTCTGCAGATCCTACACGGGATCAAATATAACCATCGCATTACGCGAGGTTCTGCAGATCCTACACGGGATCAAATATAACCATCGCATCAAGCGAGGTTCTGCAGATCCTACACGGGATCAATTATAACCATCGCATCAAGCGAGGTTCTGCAGATCCTACACGGGATCAAATATAACCATCGCATCAAGCGAGGTTCTGCAGATCCTACACGGGATCAAATATAACCATCGCATTACGCGAGGTTCTGCAGATCCTACACGGGATCAAATATAACCATCGCATTACGCGAGGTTCTGCAGATCCTACACGGGATCAAATATAACCATCGCATTACGCGAGGTTCTGCAGATCCTACACGGGATCAAATATAACCATCGCATTACGCGAGGTTCTGCAGATCCTACACGGGATCAAATATAACCATCGCATTACGCGAGGTTCTGCAGATCCTACACAGGATCAAATATATACTAACATCATACACCGCAGTGTATACTACACGACACGCTCAACATTCATGCCAAATCGTTATGCATTTTTAATCAAATTAAACGATGCACGAAATTGCCCAAACGGATACAATTCATAACCTAGGATTCACGCCTATCGGCTACCCACAATACATCACGAGCCATCACACCATCTTCTAAATCAAGGAAGGGTCAATCACAATCGGAACCCCAAGTCACAACTGCACCCAACAGCAGAGAAGACTCATTCTGCTACGTTCGCTACACGCTCGCCTAGCGAGCTGCTAGCGAACATTCGCCGCCTTCTCGCCTAGCGAACTGCTAGAGAGCAAGAACAGAAGCTACAGACTTCGTTCGCTACCTCGTTCGCTACAGCGAACCCCCAGCGATCCATTCGCTACTCCATTTGCTGCCAGCGAAGGAGACCAAAACACCACTGTCCCATGTCTGGGACCGTTCGCTACGCAGTCGCCTAGCGAGATGCTAGCGAACACTCGCGACCTGCTCGCCTAGCGAGCTGCTAGCGAGCGTCTGTGAACTGAACTTTCTCCCACTGTTCAGAATCCAAACACCCGATGAAATCTCCCGATAAATCCCAACTTGTTCCCAATAGCCTTAGCCTAACATATATTGACTAATCTACGGTATCTAAACGTGATTCTAACCGATAAACATCAGTTCTACCGATTTAACTCATTTATTCCCTAAATGGAAAAATGAGGAAAACATTCCAACAACTAACATAATCCATACATAATCATAAACATTAATAAGATGATGATACTTCACACCCTTACCTGATTATTTGCAAGCTTTGATCGATTCTTCTAGCCTCTAGGTTTTTCTCTTCTTTTTTTCTCTCTTTCCCTTCTCTTCCTTTGTTTCTTTTCTTTTTCTTTCTAATGTCACGAACTTTCTTTCTCTTCTCTTTTTATCTCATCTTTCCATTTCTTTCCTCTCATTTTCTTTCCCTCCACTAACTAATCAAATCTCATAAATTAACCACTTAACATTAAATAGGAAAATGTCTATAATACTCTCCAAAACTATTTTCTCAGAAAACTCCCAAATTCGATTAAAATAGGATAATATGTAAACATAACATATTTTCATGCAAATTCCACCTCAAAATAATATTCGCCCAATTAAACCAAAAAGGACTCAACGAAAAAGGAATAGTCGAAATCGGGGCGTTACACAGGTCATTGCAACCAAATCTTGGGTTCGAGAGTCGGTTACGCAAGGGGAAGGTATGAGCACCCCTCACGTCCTTTGTGCTTAACGGGATCCATGCTTGTTGTCTATCTAAAAGGGTGTTAATCTATCTAAGCTACAGGTTCATAGGTACAAAAAGAAAAGAAAAGAGACTCGATAAAACATCGCCGCTCTATTCCTACATACTCCCTCGTGCAATGGGAAAGTCAGAGTCAACATAGTTCGGAAAACTACGGGTGAAGGTGGGGAAGGTTGCTCGCCAAGACATCTCCTTCTTGTGCCTACGTATCCTCTTCTGGTACGAGAAGTCAGAGCAAACGTCCTGGAGTATTTGAAACAGTCATATTCCATAGTCATCCAGTAGTAACCTGCTCTCAATAATTTCCTGGATATTGCATGTCCGCCAGCGTGTGTCTCGAAGGAACGTTCCTGGACTTCTTCCATTAGCAAGCTTGCTTCATTTTCGTACACACACTGCAACAACACCAAGTTGAAGTTTCTTCTGTAAAGCACATCGTCTTTGTTCAGATAGAAGTTCCCCGCCAACCTTCTCAAAGTCTTCTTATCCCGCCTCGAAGCCCCAAACGAATGCTTTCTCCACTGCAAATATGAATGTCGGCCTGTCGAGGCGCATGATAGTGATCATTAGAGCTTCATTCCAATAATTCATTTTATACATCAAGGATAAGGTCGCCAAAGCATCTGCCATCTGGTTCTCGGCCCTCGGCACATGATGAAACTCTACTCTGTCAAAGAAAGGTAACAATCTCCTGGCATAATTCATGTAAGGAATCAGATTGGGCTGACGAGTTTCCCACTCTCCTTTGATGTGGTTAACGACTAAAGCTGAATCACCATATACATCAAGGTTCTTGATCCTCAAATCAATAGCTTCCTCAATACCCATGATGCATGCTTCATACTCAGCTTCGTTATTGGTGCAGGCGAACGTTAGCCGGGCGGTAAATGATAAGTGGGAGTCGTGAGAAGTCGTAATGATTGCCCCTATTCCGTTGCCATATGAGTTAACAGCACCATCGAAAACCATCTTCCACTGGGAGCCTATTGTTGTACCCCAAATATGAGCTTATGTTTCATTTCATTTTTAGCATTTGCATTTGTATAACATTTTTCTTAGTAGGGGATCAAGAGTTGTTGTGCCATTCAAGAGGACAGTCTTATTGGTTTCAAGCTCAAGCAAAGGTATTTGTGCAAGCCATCAAGTGTTTATCATCACCATGGAAGGTTCAAAGCTCTTTGAATGGAGAGATTGGTGTGTGGATGTTATCTCCTATCTTGGGGATCATCAGGGATTCATGAGGTCTTTATCTTGGAGAATACATGGTTTACAAGCTTATTAATTACCCTAGGGGTCATTGTGGAGCTTGTTTGGTCATTCAATTCATCTGTAAAGAGGCACAGTTAAAGGACATAGAACTAGGGTTTCATCTGGTCAACCCAAAGTCAACTGTGGACTTGAGAGGGTTCAAGACTTGGTTCTAAGTCATTGAGGCCATGGGAAATTATCTTAAGGCATCTAGTATGTCATGTTAAGAACAAATCAGTAAAAACCAAGAGTTCAAGAGGTTACTAAATTAGGGTATCAAGTGGTTTCAGTGTAAAATCCTCTTCTTTGTGCTTAACTTCAAAGACAATTTACTCTGATACAAGCTCAAACTCATTTTCATGAAAACATGAGACTTGTAAGGCATGTTCCAAGATTTCTTTTAAGTACAAGAACTCATCCATTGAGTTTGTACATCTCAAGTTATGATGCCAACAAGTTAGGGTCCTCAGATGAAGAGAATTTTGGTCAACTTAAAGTCAACTCAATTCCAAGGCAATTTTGGCCTAGAATCAATTTTCTCCTCAACTTCAAGTGAATATGAAAGTTATTCCTTATGCGCTTAGCTTTCCAAAAAGTCCTAGAAGTCCTTTTTATCATTTGTACATCTCAAGTTATGAACCTCACAAGGAAAGGGTATTTTTGGAAAGTTCATTATAGGTCATTTGTTTCAATGGCTAATTTCATGAAGTTATGAACTTCAAATGCAATTCCAACCAACATGAGACTTGTGCCTAAGAGTCTTAACTCCATATTGAACTCAAAATTCATGAGGATTGTTGAATTATGTGGCCATATGGATCATTTTCAAAGGGAAATTTTGGTTTTTGGTCATGGTTTGAATACCTTACATTATAAGTCATCTTTTCTTCATATTTTGAGTTATTTCACACCATTACATGCCCAAAAGAAGCTTGCCACATTTGAAACAACACGTTTAAGTCATCATGTGCCATATTTTCAAATTTCTTACTCAAAAAGTAATGAATTCAAACTTGGTGTGTGGAATGCTTACAAAGCCAAAGTTAATCCTTTTTATTTATACACCACATGTACTTCATTTTGCTGGCCTAAAATTGTGTGAAGAGTACCAAACTCGTGTGCATGAGGAAGTGTATCATTTTTGGAAAAATTTAAAATCCCATCAATGAGGCATTATGGGCCTGCATGATCTCATGGATCCATCACATAAAAGCAAAATGGTTTGCCCTAATGCCGAGAAGGTGAAGAAGCAGCTGGAGAGAGCATAGAGAGCTTGAAATTTTCTCAACATTTTCCATTTTCGAATCTCACCTTTCTCTGCAAATCAACTTCAATTAGTGCTTGAATCTGTCGCAACTGCGAAAACACCTAGCGGAAAAATAGAAGAGTCGCCACTGTTTGTTATTTATCCCAAATAGGGGGAAAGGAAACGATCAGAGAAAACCTACGTAAAAGGGAAAAGACAAGGTCATTGCAACCAAATCTTGGGTTCGGGAGTCGGTTACGCAAGGGGAAGGTATTAGCACCCCTCATGTCCGTTGTACTCAACGAGATCCACACTTGTTGTCTAATCAAAGGGTGTGTTTATCTATCTAAGCTACAGGCTCACGGGATAAAAGGAAATAAAAGAGACCCGATAGAGCATCGCCGCTCTATGCCTACGTATTCCCTCGTGCAATGGGAAAGTCGAATTAAACGTAGTTCGGAAAACTACGGGTGAAGGGTGGGGAAGGTTGCTCGCCAAGACATCATCGTCTTGTGCCTACGTATCCTCATCTAGTATGAGAAATCAGAGCAAACGTAGTTCGGGCTGACATGAAACCACAGGTTAATTAAGTGTTTTAACCGAGTAGGGTTAAACCTTTGTTCTAGCAGTTAGGGACGATGCTTATTTGCGGTAGAACTAAAGCTTAACAACACTCTTTTTGAAAATGGTTTTCAATTAATCCCGAAGGATAAAAAGGTTTAGTGTTTTGTTTTTGTTTTTTAGTGAAGTGATTTGATTTGATTTGATTTGTGATTTACGTTGCACTAAAGACTATGACATAGGAACGAATGCATCGCATATCGCCCCCAAACGGGACGTACACTAAACACTCTAGAAAAGCAAGAGGAGACCCCTCACTCATCATTTCCCAACTGCTTAAGGCTCGTAGCATACGATGTTCATCTCAAGTTATGGACCTCACAAGGAAAGAGTATTTTTGGAAAGTTCATTATCGGTCATTTGTTTCAATGGTCAATTTCATGAAGTTATGAACTTCAAATGCAATTCCAACCAACATGAAACTTGTGCCTAAGAGTTTTAACTCCATATTGAACACAAAATTCATGAGGATTGTTGAATTATGTGGCCACATGGATCATTTTCAAAGGGAAATTTTGGTTTTTGGTCATGGTTTGAATACCTTACATTATAAGTCATCTTTTCTTCATATTTTGAGTTATTTCACACCATTACATGCCCAAAAGAAGCTTGCCACATTTGAAACAACACGTTTAAGTCATCATGTGCCATATTTTCAAATTTCTTACTCAAAAAGTAATGAATTCAAACTTGGTGTGTGGAATGCTTACAAAGCCAAAGTTAATCCTTTTTATTTATACACCACATGTACTTCATTTTTCTGCCCCAAAATTGTGTGAAGAGTACCAAACTCGTGTGCATGAGGAAGTGTATCATTTTTGGAAAAATTTGAAATCCCACCAATGAGGCATTATGGGCCTGCATGATCTCATGGATCCATCACATAAAAGCAAAATGGTTTGCCCTAATGCTGAGAAGGTGAAGAAGCAGCTGGAGAGAGCATAGAGAGCTTAAAATTTTCTCAACATTTTCCATTTTCGAATCTCACCTTTCTCTTCAAATCAACTTCAATTGGTGCTTAAATCTGTCGCAACTGTGAAAACACCTAGCGGAAAAACAGAAGAGTCGCCACTGTTCGTTATTTATCCCAAACAGGGGGAAAGGAAATGGTCAGAGAAAACCTATGAAAAAGGGAAAAGAGAAGGTCATTGCAACCAAATCTTGGGTTCGGGAGTCGGGTACACAAGGGGAAGGTATTAGCACCCCTCATGTCCGTTGTATTCAACGAGATCCACGCTTGTTGTCTAATCAAAGGGTGTGTTTATCTATCTAAGCTACAGGCTCACGGGACAAAAGGAAATAAAAGAGACCCGATAGAGCATCGCCGCTCTATGCCTACGTATTCCCTCGTGCAATGGGAAACTCGGATTCAACGTAGTTCGGAAAAATACGGGTGAAGGGTGGGGAAGGTTGCTCGCCAAGACATCGTCATCTTGTGTGACACCCTTCTAACCCCACACAAAAATACATAATTAATCAGAGTAAATTAACATGCTTTCACAAAAGGGCGTCACACAATTTTACAAATCTCAACATTCACCTGTCAAACTCGTGTAACATTGAAATAGATAGTCATGCTATTAAATTTTCATCTTGCATGTAGCAGCGGATTCAATTAATTTACATAAATCCCTTCACAGAATATTCATGTTCCTCACATAATCATCAACACTTAGGTACAGAGGCTATTATCACATATTTCAAATACATTTAAAACACAACTTAGAATACATGATATATCTCTAAGGCATAAACCCAACGATCCCAGTGTTACATAACCAGAGCATGACTCGACCCAACATAATTAAAATATTAAACGACTGCACCAGCAGAGACCTCGCAACTACTAGCAGTACAACTCCAAGATACCTGCACGATGTCATATAGGACATCATTCCAGCAGAAGGGTGAGAAACATTACCATAATAATCAATGCACATAATCATGTATAAATGCACAAGTACAGAATACATATATCCCACCTTTTCTCACCACAATGCATATTAACACAATAACAAAGCATATAATATATTTCTATAACATAGAATATCCATATTATACTTTTGACCACAATACATCACCACTCACTAACATACATTACAATGTATACATATATATATATATATATATATATATATATATATATATATATATATATATATATATATATATATATATATAACCAAGCATCTCATCATGCATACATTCACGATTCACTCATATACATCGCTATCTACATATAAACAAATATGGATAATCATCAAGCATATTTAACATGCGTACATCAACAATTCCAATCAATCCATATAAACATACAAAATATGTTCTTTTCACCACCAATTCACATAAACATTCACATTCATGTTTATTTCACTAATGCACCATATAAAGATGATAAATGCAACTCATAGAGACCGACTCACGACTCTATGCAGATGCAAATGCGGTACCGACTCATTTAAGCAAGTTCAATTGAAGAACCAAAAATAACCATCGCTCACACCCCACATGGGCACACGAGGTTCTGCAGATTCTACGCGGAATCAAATATAACCATCGCAACATGCGAGGTTCTGCAAATCCACCGAGGGATCAATAAATAACCATCGCTCACATCCCACAAGGGCACACGAGGTTCTGCAGATTCACCGAGGAATCAATAAATAACAATCGCTCACACCCCACAAGGGCACACGAGGTTCTGCAGATTCACTGAGGAATCAATAAATAACCATCGCTCACACCCCACAAGGGCAAACGAGGTTCTGCAGATTCACCAAGGAGTCAATCAACACAAGAATGCATACCATGATGCTTCACATGCAACATGACTCATGACACTCTTGAAATGCACACATATTTACAAACATACTCATGCATTCGTCAGATTCATCACATATATTCATTATGCACTCACAATATATACATATCGCAATATATACTTATATTCATCATTTCATTCACACTATTCAAACAAGGTTCACATTTACAATCATCATACATCACATACCAACACGTATATTCAATATGCATTCACAATAGATATATATATCACAATGCATATATACATATGTTCATCATTCATCTCATATCGCTTCATTCTAGATTCACATTTATAACTCACAATTCAACAATTCATACACATCAGCATCCTTCATACAACAATGATATTTATGCCATATGGCTCATATAAAACTCATCAATTAACACCAATCCCTTTTTGGGAGTATGGGTACATCACTTATACCCTACCAGGAACAACATCTCAGTTATTCTACCTCGGTAATTATTCCACCAGGAACGACATCTTAGTCATTCTACCCCGGTGTATACAACCACGACACTATACCTCACTAGGAATAACATCCTGTTATTCTGCCCCAGTGAATACGACTCAACACATATACATATTTCCAACATCCTTCTTACATTACCAAACAATTCACATGTACTCGCCATATATAATCTCATGCATTCTTCACCCACCATCGCATACAAGCAATATACAATTACAAATATCGTGCCAAACGGCAACAAACTCGATCACATTCATCATGCATTTTAATCAATTTAAACAATGTATCACATATGCCAAAAGGCCACATATTCATAATCGATTCATAATCTAGGATTCACGCCATACGGCTACCCACAACACATCATATAACAGCGCACAAGCTATACGCTACATAATTATATCAAATACATCAACATTGGATGGAACCAACCAAAATAAAACAAATGCCGTCACATTCGCTGAACTTCGCCTGACGAAGCCTCTGGCGAACCTTCGCTACTTCGTTCGCCGGGCGAACTTGCCAGCAAAGACCACTGGGAGTTATTCTGGAATTACTCGCTAGCACTTGCTAGCACACTCGCCTTGCGAACCTTCGCCACACTCATTCGCCCGACGAACTTGCCAGCGAAGACAGGGTGTTTGTTACTGACTTGGTTCGCTGCTGCTCGCTGGGCTTCGCCTGGCGAAGCTTCGCTGCCATTCGCCTGGCGAACCTGCGAACTCAAAACTCCCATGGCTGTCCAAAAGCCCAAACCTCACAAACCGACCGATTTAATCCAAATCAGTTCCAGTAGCATTGCC
Source organism: Lathyrus sativus (assembly GCA_963859935.3). NCBI lineage: Eukaryota > Viridiplantae > Streptophyta > Magnoliopsida > Fabales > Fabaceae > Lathyrus > Lathyrus sativus. The sequence continues at coordinate 407,154,824 of OZ012740.1, read as the reverse complement.
CACTCATCACCCGACTATACTACACCGTCTATTCCAAATTCTAACCGATAAGACTCAGTTTCTACCGATTAAATCAACTTCCGACCTAGAAATGAAAAATGTAGGAAACACCCAACAAATAGAAACACACACATACATAATCATACACATTGATTAAGATAGTAAGATTTCACACCCTTACCTCGATTAATTGGAAGCTAGAGGATGTTCTTGATGATTCTCTAAGTTTCCTCTTTTTCTCCTCCTTTTCTCTTCTTCCTCTTTCTTTCCCTTTCTTTTCTCCTCCTTCTTTCTTTTCCACTTCCTCATATATATATCTTTCCCTTTATTTCTTTCCAATATATTCTCTCTCTCAAAACATCTATCAATCCATTTAAATAATAATCTAATTATTCAAATAATTAGAATAATCCAAATAAACCAATTAATTAACACAAATAATTAATTATTGAAAATTGGGCTGTTACAACTCTCCCCCACTTTAGGAATTTTCGTCCTCGAAAATGTTACCTCAATGAACCGAGTCGGATATGACTTCCTCATCCCAATCTCTCAAATTCCACTTTCTCTAGTTGGTTCCCCCAACTGTCTTTACCGGAGAAATCTTCATTACCTCGAAGTTACTTCTTACTCATCAATCTGAACTAGCAATGTCTCAATAGTCAAATCCTTCCTCACTTGTACACCATCTGTCTGAATGAATGCACTTGCACTTCCTCAATTAGGCACATACCACATCGTGTAAATTCACAAGCGACAGCGGTAAGACAATCTAACATGATACTTCTCCCACGCTTCTGCTGCGTCACTCTGATACTAAGCAACAAAACACGGTGTGTGCTTCCGAGACTTCAATGCTCGATCAACACCTGTCACCATTGTAACCCTCCGAACATGTCCTTTCTCGGATCTCCTTGATCTTTTCAGTCATCTCTTACATGATTCTCAGGTCCGAGAACAATACCCTCTCCTGAATAATATCAACACAAAGGAGTCTTACACCTCCTGCCATACAAAGCTTCAAATTCCCATCTGACACCATATTAGATGACAGCTCATACAATCTTTATCACTTCAGTGATATACGACTCAACCGGCTCCAACATAGAATGATTAATCCTCATTGGTAGGAAAAGAGCCAATCTAGTCATTCCATCAAAGATCACTCAATTAAGACCATATTCCTCCAATTTTCTGGAAAACTCATGGGAATACTATCTGATTTCAACTCTAGAATATACAATGGTTACATCAGACCCAACAGTCTCAGACGTTCATTCTTCGACTTCCGACAAGTCTAACCAGCACATACAACTAAACCACTTCTCTCTTCATCTATGGCCATCAAAATAATTTCCTCAAATCTGGTTACATCTTTATAGCACTAGGATGGATACTCCATCTACCACAGTACCCTTGTTCCACTTAATAATATCTAGAACACAACTCTATCACGACATCTCACGATACCATTCCCATTAATACGAAAATCAGTCCTTCGACTTAATTCATCAAATTCAACCCTCATCATCAGTATATACCAAATCTTCAAATCGATGCATCAGCTACCGCGTTGCTCTACCCGAATGGTAATTCAATCTAAAGCCATAATCCCTCAGGAATTCCAATTGTTTTCCTCTGCCTCATATTCAATTCTCCCGACTCCAACCAATACCTTAAGCTCTTGAGATCACCAACTATTTCGAATCTTACACTAACCAATTGGAGCCTCCAACTCCGGCACAAACACAATAACAACCCACTCTAAGTCACTTGTCAAATAATCCCTCCTAAATGCTTTAAACTGCCTTCAAGCAACTAAACTCGCTGATGTTGCACTTAACATATCTCTCAATCATACCTACGAGACATTACAAAACACAACGAACAGTTCTGTCGAATTCGGCAAGAATCCACACACGAGCTGTTGACAGCTCTCCCAAAACTCTCTGAACTTTCTTCACAGTGGCATATCACCGCTTCTCCTCCAACACTCATAACACAAGTTCCCGATGCTCAACATGATCTTCTATATTCTTCGAATTATCAAACACATTCCATCAATAAATTAATTAATCTCCATGCCACTACTTCACCATCGCACAAAGCATTAAAATAGCGCCCAACACTTCGAATGGTGCATCAAAAGACGAATACAACATTTTCACACTCCGAAGGCCACTCAACACATTTTCAACTCTTGAAATTTCAAAGGTCTAATTATACCAATATTGTATTCCACATCTTAATTTCTTTAATAATCACCACAAGTCATTATCCATCTTTATACTCGACTCCACAACCTGTTGCCGTAGCATACACACCAGACACAAGTCTCAAAATTACTCACTCAATTTTAATTCTTTGGCCACCCACACAGACATACCATATGGAGCTCTCAATATATGACTATTTTCCACAACTAAGTCGATCACAACTTCACCTCACGTCCTGTCTGTATATCACTTATCTTGTCAGGATAACTCTCAGACAACCATAATCAATCGGTAAACCACCAACTTCTCCACCTTTATTATTACTCAAAATTCCCATAAAAATTAAACATCTCATCACTGTCCTGCGCCGACTCATCAAAACGATTCTTAAGCGCTCGGCTTCACTCAAAACAATTCACTGCACCACACCATCTAAGCTTGCAAGACACATCTATCCCATCCAACACAATCCCAACTACTATCAACAAGAGATTAAGGGTGATCAGTTCCTCAATTTGCCGAGAGACAATCGAAAATCATGATGGGGTATAAACCATCTTTACCAAACTATAAGAGCATTCAACCAAACTGAGCTACATTTCCACACTTGCAACAACCTGGAGAAGCACAAGTTTCTCCCCCACTTGGATCATTCCCACTCCTTGCAGACAAAGGTTAGACAACAAACACGTACCAACAGTGTTGCACACACATGTCGCATACAAGGGAACAACTAACATTAGACAACTTGGCCGGATGGACCGACCTGCTCTGATACCACTAATGTAACACCCTTCTAACCCCATACAAAAATACATAATTAATCAGAGTAAATTAACATGCTTTCACAAAAGGGCGTCACACAATTTTACAAATCTCAACATTCACCTGTCATACTCGTGTAACATTGAAATAGATAGTCATGCTATTAAATTTTTATCTTGCATGTAGCAGCGGATTCAATTTATTTACATAAATCCCTTCACAGAATATTCATGTTCCTCACATAATCATCAACACTTAGGTACAGAGGCCATTATCACATATTTCAAATACATTTAAAACACAACTTAGAATACATGATATATCTCTAAGGCATAAACCCAACGATCCCAGTGTTACATAACCAGAGCATGACTCGACCCAACATAATTAAAATATTAAACGACTGCACCAGCAGAGACCACGCAACTACTAGCAGTACAACTCCAAGATACCTGCACGATGTCATATAGGACATCATTCCAGCAGAAGGGTGAGAAACATTACCATAATAATCAATGCATATAATCATGTATAAATGCACAAGTACAAAATACATATATCCCACCTTTTCTCACCACAATGCATATTAACACAATAACAAAGCATATAATATATTTCTATAACATAGAATATCCATATTATACTTCTGACCACAATACATCACCACTCACTAACATACATTACAATGTATACATATATATATATATATATATATATATATATATATATATATATATATATATATATATATATATATATATATATATATATATATATATATATATATATATATATATATATATATATATATATATATATATATATATATATATATATATATATATATATATATATATATATATATATATATATATATATATATATATATATATATAACCAAGCATCTCATCATGCATACATTCACGATTCACTCATATACATCGATATCTACATATAAACAAATATGGATAATCATCAAGCATATTTAACATGCGTACATCCACAATTCCAATCAATCCATATAAACATACAAAATATGTTCTTTTCACCACCAATTCACATAAACATTCACATTAATGTTTATTTCACCAATGCACCATATAAAGATGATAAATGAAACTCATAGAGACTGACTCACGACTCTATGCAGATGCAAATGCGGTACCGACTCATTTCAGCAAGTTCAATTGAAGAACCAAAAATAACCATCGCTCACACCCCACATGGGCACACGAGGTTCTGTAGATTCTACGCGGAATCAAATATAACCATCGCAGCATGCGAGGTTCTGCAAATCCACCGAGGGATCAATAAATAACCATCGCTCACATCCCACAAGGGCACACGAGGTTCTGCAGATTCACCGAGGAATCAATAAATAACCATCGCTCACACCCCACGAGGGCACACGAGGTTCTGCAGATTCACTGAGGAATCAATAAATAACCATCGCTCACACCCCACAAGGGCACATGAGGTTATGCAGATTCACCGAGGAATCAATCAACACAAGAATGCATACCATGATGCTTCACATGCAACATGACTCATGACACTCTTGAAATGCACACATGTTTACAAACATAGTCATGCATTCGTCACATTCGTCACATTCATCACATATATTCATTATGCACTCACAATATATACATATCGCAATATATACTTATATTCATTATTTCATTCACACTATTCAAACAAGGTTCACTTTTACAATCATCATACATCACATACCAGCACATATATTCAATATGCATTCACAATAGATATATATATATATATATATATATCACAATGCATATATACATATGTTCATCATTCATCTCATATCGCTTCATTCTAGATTCACATTTATAACTCACAATTCAACAATTCATACACATCAGCATCCTTCATACAACAATGATATTTATGCCATATGACTCATATAAAACTCATCAATTAACACCAATCCCTTTTTGAGAGTATGGGTACATCACTTATACCCTACCAGGAACAACATCTCAGTTATTCTACCCCGGTAATTGTTCCACCAGGAACGACATCTTAGTCATTCTACCCCGGTGTATACAACCACGACACTATACCTCACTAGGAATAACATCCTGTTATTCTACCGCAGTGAGTACGACTCAACACATATACATATTTCCAACATCCTTCTTACATTACCAAATAATGCACATGTACTCGCCATATATAATCTCATGCATTCTTCACCCACCATCGCATACAAGCAATATACACTTACAAATATCGTGCCAAACGGCAACAAACTCGATCACATTCATCATGCATTTTAATCAATTTAAACAATGTATCACATATGCCAAAAGGCCACATATTCATAATCGATTCATAATCTAGGATTCACGCCATACGGCTACCCACAGCACATCATATAACAGCGCACAAGCTATACGCTACATAATTATATCAAATACATCAACATTGGATGGAACCAACCAAAATAAAACAAATGTTGTCACATTCGCTGACCTTCGCCTGGCGAAGCCTCTGGCAAACCTTCGCTACTTCGTTCGCCTGGCGAACTTGTCAGCGAAGACCACTGGGAGTTATTCTGGAATTACTCGCTAGCACACTCGCTTGGAGAACCTTCGCCACACTCATTCTCCCAGCGGACTTGTCAGCGAAGATAGGGTGTTTGTTACTGACTTGGTTCGCTGCTGCTCGCTGGGCTTCGCCTGGCGAAGCTTCACTGCCATTCGCCTGACGAACCCGCGAACTCAGAACTCCCATGGCTGTCCAAAAGCCCAAACCTCACAAACCTACCGATTTAATCCAAATCAGTTCCAGTAGCATGGCCCACTCATCACCCGACTATACTACACCGTCTATTCCAAATTCTAACCGATAAAACTCAGTTTCTATCGATTAAATCAACTTCCGACCTAGAAATGGAAAATGTAGGAAACACCCAACAAATCCAAACACACACATACATAATCATACACATTGATTAAGATAGTAAGATTTCACACCCTTACCTCGATTAATCGGAAGCTAGAGGATGTTCTTGATGATTCTCCAAGTTTCCTCTTTTTCTCCTCCTTTTCTCTTCTTTCTCTTTCTTTCCCTTTCTTTTCTCCTCCTTCTTTCTTTTCCACTTCCTCATATATATATATATATATATATATATATATATATATATATATATATATATATATATATATATATATATATATATATATATATATATATATATATATATATATATATATATATATATATATATATATATATATATATATATATATATATATATATATATATATATATATATATATATATATATATATATATATATATATATATATATATATATATATCTTTCCCTTTAATTCTTTCCAATATATTCTCTCTCTCAAAACATCTATCAATCCATTTAAACAATCATCTAATTATTCAAATAATTAAAATAATCCAAATAAACCAATTAAATTAACACAAATAACTAATTATTGAAAATTGGGTTGTTACATCTTGTGCCTACGTATCCTCATCTGGTATGAGAAATCAGAGCAAACGTAGTTCGGGCTGTCACGAAACCACAGGTTGATTAAGTGTTTTAACCGAGTAGGGTTAAACCTTTGTTCTAGCAGTTAGGGACGATGCCTGTTTGCGGTAGAACCAAAGCTTAACAACACTCTTTTTGAAAATGGTTTTCAATTAATCCCGAAGGATAAAAAGGTTTAGTGTTTTGTTTTTGTTTTTTAGTGAAGTGATTTGATTTGATTTGTGATTTACGTTGCACTAAAGACTATGACATAGGAACGAATGCGTCACATATCGCCCCCAAACGGGACGTACACTAAACACTCTAGAAAAGCAAGAGGAGACCCCTAACTCATCATTTCCTAACTGCTTAAGGCTCGTAGCATACGATGTTCATCGTATTTATTAAATGAATTAGAGTGTGTTTTGAGATGAGAATAGAGACACACAGAAGGTCTAAGGGAAACACGACCCTAACGTTGTCATGCAAAGTGATCCTAAAGTTGCGATTGAAAGGGAAATCTGCCCTAATGTTAGCATGCTTGGATTGAACACTTAATGTCTCCCCTACTCCAAAAGGGACTAGGGATCGTAAGGGATCATGGCAAAGAAAACCAAGAAAACACAAAGTAAATCAATCATAATTGAAAAGGAAGAAAAGGATGCAAACATGAAATGCAAACACAAAAGAAAAGTGGGAGGAAAAAGTGTGGGGCAGCAGCCACCACAAGCACATCTCAACCAAGCAATGCAAGCAAAGGAAACAATGCAAATGATCATCACTTTGAACCACATCCATAAGCATGCATTCAAATGGAAATAGAACATGCGTGTCGAAGAAATCATGATTAAACAATCAAGAACAACAACACAATATCCAAAACATCTCACTCAAATGCATCATACTGATCCATGAAGATTCAAAATGAAATGATATCCAAAACAAGCTCAAAAACAGCAAACATGACATTTTGGTTCAGTGTTAATCGGTTAACACATATGGTTAACCGATTAACCAGTTGAAAATGTTTGAAAAATTGAAAATTCGCACTGGTTAATCGATTAACTAGTTTGCATTGGTTAACCGATTAACACTGTACCAGAAGCAGAAAAATAGCAGCTCAAAAGCACTTTCAGCAAATAATCACTTCTCCAATAATCCAGATGATTGTATAATCAATTAAGCAGGAGTTTAAACCATAAAATAGTGATTCAATCAACATGTAAACATGTTCAAATATCAAGATCTCAAATCACATGGATCAAATCAACCAAAAGTCAATAAAAAATGAAGCACATCGAATATGCAAAATAAGCTCAAAATAGCATCAGATCTAGAATTCCAACCTACAAAGCGGAGATTTGCTTTGGTAATTGTTGATTCAACTTCAATTGAGCAGATCCAAGCTAGAAATCCGGAATTCCTTCAAGATCCAAGTGATTACTTGTAGTAGAAATGAAGATTCACCAAAATTAAGCAAGAATTATCCAAATAAGCTCATCTAGATCAACTTCAACATTCAGATCCACAATAGCACGGAATTTGAATGGAGAATTAGAGATGATATGGATGAAGGGTGAATGTTTTAGCTATAGAATTCAATGATTCCAATGGAGAATCAAAGAATTCAAGGTGAGAAGAGCTTTAATGGAGTTTGGGAGTAAAAGAGTTGAGAGCAAAATTCAAGAGTGAACTTGAATTCTGAAAATGAAATGGAATTATGAGGATTGTGTGTGTGAGGTTTGGAGAAAATCATTTAAATATACTCTAGGTTTGGATCCAAATGTGGTTTGGAGTGTGGTTTGTGAAAATTGGAATGGGATTAGGAATGGGAAATTGGACGGAACTTGAATTAATTTGAAAATTAACCAAAATTCAAAGTGGTCCTAGATTCTTCTTTTGGTGTAAAATCAATTCCTCAAGTGATCAAAATGGACCCCAAACTGACCTCTATTGAAAACTCACGTGTAGAGCGGAAATTGGCTTGGTTAATCGGTTAACCATATGGGTTAATCGATTAACACCTTCAAAAATTCAAATTTGACCTGATTTTGACTTGGTTAATCAGTTAACACCTTAAAAATTTGAATTTGGGCACCTTCTGGAGGGAAATCCGCACATTTGCCCGTTTTCACTCGTTCTAAGCCCTGTTCAGCCTCTGAAACTTTCTCTTGAATACTACAACCATGAGAATACTTGAGATAGCCTGGATGCTGCCTCTTGAGCTGAAAATAACCTGTAAAATAAAATAAAATCGACCGCTCGATCGTTAGGAAAAATAAATGCCGAAGCTCCTGATGCTTGCTATTCAGTTTCTTGCACTAAAAGAGCCCTGAGCCATAGGAAAACCTTGATCCCATGCCTCAAGAATAGATGCTATAATATGCAGAAATACGAAAATGCAAAGAAACAAAATCCAGTTCAGGTTAAAACAGAAGGGCAAATTTTGGGGTGCTACAGAATCTTCTTCATCAGACCTTAAGGAGTAGATTAGAAGCAAGAGTCTGAAGCTTGCAAGCATTTCAAAAGCCAACGGAGCTGCTCTGTTTAGTAAGTTTCCACCTCTGATTTCTCTCATTCTAGGCACTTTTTAGGATCATTCTGGGTTGTATCTGAAGCCCAACCTATGGTAGGCCATGTTTGAACCATTGTTGTGTTAGTTTGATGAAGTTTTAGATCATGCTACCATTTATTCATGCCTTCGATTCTCCTTGTTTAAGGACCTTTTTGATGTTTAATTGTCGGATTCATGATCCTTGCAATGAGAGCTTTCGTTTGATGTAAGAGTTTGGCATTGGTATTGAAGTTTCATGACTGGTCTCCGGCGAGTTGGCTGGAGAAGACGACCGGAGCCCTAGCTCCAGCGTCTAGTCACGTTTCAAATGAATGCTGAGCTGGCTTGCATGGAAAGGTTGACCATATGATTTGTTGCTTTCTGATTCGTTTGACCATGCGTGTGTGGCTTGTTGACTCCACATCAGATTAACGAAACACTGAGTTTCATTAATCTGAGCCCTTTGATTGTTGGGCCCAATATGATAATCACACCCCCTGTTTTCAGAGCCCATTTGTGCTTTTGCCTGTTTTCAATTTATTTTCCATTTTGCTATCACACCCCCTTTGTTATTTCTTTTTATTTTATTTTATTTCTTTTGTAGTTTTCATTTTAATTAATTAAAGATGTTTCCAACTATCAAAAAATCCACAAAAAATTATTTCCTTGTATTTCAAGATGTTATTTAATTTTCTATAATTTTTATTTCTGATTTTATTTTTATTTTCCATTTTATTTTAATTTTGCAATTAAAAGTGTTTTTGGTGTTGTGTTCTTTTGATCTTAGTCATTTGAACCTCCAATGTAAATCCCCTATGCTCAAGGCTTCTTCTACATTTAGAGGGTGAATTGAAGTGTCTTTGAGGGTAGATTTGGTTCATGATTAATCACTTTTTGGTTGACTTTGAGTTGTTGTTTCTTGTCCCTCGATTCATGCTCAATAAGGTGGAGCACCCTTGATAATTGATTTATTTGGTGATGCCTTGAGATGAGTTTGAACTTGAAACTTTGGCTTCTGTTTGCCACTTGAAATAGATACTTTGTGCTTTTTATTTTGGAATTTATTGAATATTCTTCCTATTTTTGGTGAAGCTTGCAAGTCAAGTCATCTTAGGAAGTGTCCATACAAACTAGTTTGACCTAGTCCCCTTGGGAAATGACTTTTATGGATCCCATATTCACCCTATGAGTCTTGATGCTTGTTTATAACATGATTAAGGTGTTGGTTCTTTATTTTTAGGTCATACACTTGTGTAACTTGTTTCACAAGTTACTTGGAAGTTAGGCATTTCCACTTGTTTCAAAGTGTTGAATTGGTGATGGAACTTTGTTTCCTCCACTTGCCTTGACTTGGTTGATGTTTGTGCCTTGTTTCCAATCTCATTTTAAGCTTTCTTCTTGTTGACTCACTTCTACCCCTTGTGCTTTGATCATCATTCAAGGTGATTTGGTGTTCATGTTTATGCTTTGAGTTTGCCTTGATCAAGTTGAATTGATTGGTTGAGATAATTTACATGTGCTTGCTGCCCAAGCCTCTTTCTCCCATGTTCTCTTTGGTCATGAACTTAGCCTTTGCTTTGTGTTTGGCATTTTGTTTAAGTGATAGATGTTTGAATGGTTGTAGGAGTTGTTACTTCTCCCATTTCATCTCACTCTTTTTGACTTGATTAAGTCCATTTGTTTTGTTCATTTGTTTTTATTGTATCATTTGAGTCTTGCATCTCATCTTTACATATTTGCATATCATGTTTGTATTATCTTGACTTGTTTAAGTCAACTTCTTCCCTCTCTTCATTTCATTTGTGATTGAATTATCTGTTGTTTACTTGGTCTTTTGCCATGATCCCTTAAGATTCCTAGTCACTCTGTTTAAGATGGGAGTAGGAGAGACATTAGGTGTTCAATCCTTTGCATGATAACACTAGGATAGTTTCTTCCCTCTTAATCCCAACTTTAGGAGCATTGTGCATGATAACATTAGGGTTCAGTTCCCCATAGAGTTTGTGTCTTCTCTTCTCATCTCCTAAACATCTTAAGAAACTTAACAAAGGATAATAAATGTTGTACGCTACGAGCCTTAAGTACTTGAGGAATGATAGTTGGGGGGCCTCCTCTCAATTTGTCTAGAGTTTTTAGCATATGCCCTTCGGGAGATATGCGACGCGTTCCCTCTCAAGTCATAGTCTTTAGTGCAACATGAGTTACAAATTAACTCAATTCACTTCTTCATAAAAAATACAAAATAAAACACCAAACCTTTTTATCCCTCAGGATTGTTTGAAAATCATTTTCAGAAAGAGTGTGTTAAGTCTTGGTTCTATCGCAAACAGGTAATGCCTAAGTCTTCAATGGTCGAGCAGCAATACACCTAACTGCTAGAACGAAGGTTTAACCCTACTCAGTTAAAACACTTGAACCAATCAGTGGTCGTGTCAGCCCGAACTATATGTACTCTGATTTCTCGTACCAGACGGGGATATGTAGGCACACGACGACAATGTCTTGGCGAGCAGCCTTCCCCACCTTCACCCGTAGTTTTCCGAACTACGTTGACTCTGACTTTCTCATGGCACGAGGGAATACGTAGGCATAGAGCGGTGATGCTCTATTGAGTCTCTTTTCTTTTCTTTTGTTCCTGTGAGCTAGCCTTAGATAGTTTTCACCCATAGATCTAGACAACAAGCGTGGATCCCGTTGAGTACAACGGACGTGAGGGGTGCTCATACCTTCCCCTTGCGTAACCGAATCCCGAACCCAAGATTTGGTTGCGATGACCTGTCTTTTCCGTTTTCGTAGGTTTTCTCTGATCATTTCCTTTCCCTCTCTTTGGGATAAATAACGAATAGTGGAAACTCTTCTGTCTTTGCCGGCCTCCTTTTTCGCAGCGATGCGATAACTGGCGACTTTGGTGGGGACTACTCCCACCCCCTATGCGAGTCAATCCTAGCGCTTATGTGTTTCTATCTGTGGGTATGTATATGTGTGTATATGTGTTGCATTTTTACTTTATTGCATTTTGCGTTTTACTTTACGCACATTATTATCATATTGGTATGCTGTTGGGTGGGATTGTTCCATTGTGTGATAAGCCAAATCCCAGGCTTAAGTATAACCTTCGCTTTAGAAGTGGAAAGTAGTGATGGACCTGTATGTTTGGCATGCACTGGTCCTTATGTAATTCGCACTCAGACGAGATTCTCTTTGATGACTACCTTTCCAGTCTATTTCAGACAGTTGAGAGGATGTTAGATCTGAGGATTGTCGACTCTGGGGACCGTTCACTTGGGAGTCAGCTAAGTGAGGCCGCTTCGTTTGACTATGATGCCAAACCAGAAATGGTGAACGTATCATTGTTTCTCAAAAGTCTGTGACACTGACGACCGCATAGGATGCCAGACCTTGTCAGAGATAGGTTCATGCCTGTGAGTGGGGAGGGTTATGCAGGAAACATTGACCTTCAACCTACCAGGTTTTCTCGTTAGTGTGAAATTTTGATCTTTGATACAATGGGGTTCCTTATATCAGTTCTGTGTTATTTTCTTGCCAAAGCGAAGTGCTGGTTCATCTCAGTCAGCAGCACAACAATCTTGATCCACTGTTACATTTGCATACTCATTTTCATTTTAACATTGACATGTATTTGTGTTTCAGGTGTATATTTTCTTCTTGATTCTAGTAATCTAATCCACTGTCAACATGAAGTCCAGTTTGAAGAGAACAGTAGTGTACAAGTTTCCAACACCAGATATAGGGTCCTTGCTCAGTCTGATTTCTGCAGCTGATCATAGTGTGATGGAGGATTTCAAGAATGATTACGAGAAAATTCTGAGTTATGTCTATAAAGCTTCATTGTTTGAGTTAGGAGGTCTACATACATTGCTACAGTTTTATGATCCTCAGCTGCGATTTTTTTACCTTCTCGGGATATGTATTGATGCCTACTTTAGAAGAATTTGCCATGCTGCTAGGGGTTCCAGTTCTAGAACAAATGCCTTTCTACCATTCTGAAGTAGAGCCCAACTTGACAAAGCTAGCAAATTCTCTTCAATTGGATGTGTCTGAATTGAATGGAAAGATGATTTGGAGGAATGGGGTGCCTGGTTTCCCATTACGCTTCTTGGTGGTTAAAGCTCAACATTTTGCAAAAGAAGGATGTTGAATTGTCTTCAATGCTATCTTGGCTCTTTGTATCTATGGCATAATATTGTTTCCCAACATCCCAGATCATGTTGACTTGGATTCCTTTCATATCTTCGCCTCCAAGAATCCTGTGCTAACACTCTTAGGAGATGTTTATCATTTGTCCACTATAAGAATGAGAACAGGAGAGGGAAGAGTGTCTCCTGCTATGTGCCTCTCCTGTACAAATGGTTTATTTCGCGTATGCCTAAGTCTGGTCCTTTTGTTGACATCTTTGACACTGCTGATTGGTCAGAAAGGCTCATGGGTTTAACTTCTGAGAATATTGTGTGGTTCAACAGGGACCTTTTAGGTGTGGAGATTATTTACAGCTGTGGTAATTTCCCCAATGTTCCATTGATTGGGAGAAAGGGGGGCATTAATTATAACCTTGCTCTCGCAGTCAGACAGTTTGGTTACGCTCTAAGAGAACCTCTGAAGGAAGAAGAAGTACAGGAATCTCTGTATTTCACCGATTTAATTGACAATGAGACCTTAATCAGATTGGAAAAGGCTTGGGGTAAAATTCACCGTAAAGGAAAATCTTCATTGGGCAGGAGTGATTGTAGAGCTTATGGGGCATACGTGGAATGGATCCAGGAAAGAGTTGAGAGACCGTTGCTACCCCTTCTAGTCAGAGAACCTTTGTACCCCTTGGTAGTTGAAGAACCAACGGCAGTTGACGTTCAGAGATACAATCAACTGTGGGCTAAAAAGGAAGAACTACGCAAGGCAAACGAAGAGTTGGAGAAGGAAATCAGTCAGCTTAGAAGGGGAAAAGAACTAGGCCACCCACATATCCAAGAAGCAGACAAAGATAGTGAACAAGATGGGTAGAGAGTTAATAGAAGAGATTCTTGCTCGAGAGCGAGTGGGTCGAGACTTGAAAAGCGTCAGTGATGTTCTCAAAGATAAGAAGAAGGAGCTAGAGAGAGCACAGTTAGAGACATCAAAGTTCAACGCTCAATGGAATGCTATCTTGACTAACAACAAAGAAAGAGAAGATGGACTTCGTCAACAGATTGTCAAGTTGAAGACTCAACTCCGTGTAAAAAGTGAGGAAGATCCAGGTGAATCCTCTCGTCGATATGAAAACGACTGCAAGCTACATGAAGCTCTTGCAACGTTGGAAGAGTTTAAGTTGAGAGCAGATCTGAAGAGGCCTAAGCTTGACGTTGTATTTGGGGAAGGCGCCTGGGAAGATTATGCTCAAGGATTGCAAGCTACCATCAGCAGGAGGGAGTTGCTTATTCGAGGGTTAATTGCTAGGCCTGATCATCTTGATACGAAGGAGTTATTGGAAGAATTCCAGACTCGATGTCGTACTTGATGCATTTTCTCTTTTGTATTTGTTGTTTTGTACTCTGACCATCACCAGGATTGTTGGATGAGGTCGTGTTGACTCAGTTGTATTTCCTTGGGGATGTGCTGTGTGTTGATATTTTGTTTCTCATTTTATTTATGAGAGATGTTTTGTCGCTCCATCTGTTGGCTCTCCATTCTCCTATTGTTCCCGTGGAATTAGAATCAAGGGGAAGATTTCTCTGAACCATATTTACATGTCTGCATTTTACATAATTTTTCATATTGCATTGCAGGTGTTCTGGTTCCGCTTACCTTACTTTTTTCTGTGGTTTTCTCAACATTGTTTCAGGATTGAAGACTGCACAATTCACTGTTACTCAACTAGGGGAAATCAACAAAAGGGAATGGATCAGATTCTACTTGAGTTACAAGAGTTTCGGGACCGCATGGCGCAATTCATGGATCTTATGCAGGGGGTCTCTAACGACCAAGAGCAGTTGAGAACACTTTTTCAACCTCTAATTGCTAGGGTTGACGGAAATGGAGTTTTGCATGGTGGGACCGCTGCTGTTCCTCCTCTAGCTGACAATGGCACTCCTCATGCCAATGCCGTCCTAATAATTGTTATTCCTCAGGGCGGGGGTAATCAGAATAGAGTCCATGTTCCAAGGGCAACATGCGCTGTACATGGAAATGCTGGTCCTCAGTGGGAGGTGGACAAACAAGATGATATTTTCTCCATGGGAGATCTAGGAGCAGGTTTGTAGTCTGATGCCGACAAGAGGTTCAAATTGATAGAAGAGAAGATGAGGGACTTGGAGAATCAGAATTATCTTGGTCTGGATATGTCAAATTTGGGGCTGATCCCAGGTCTAAGGATTCCACCGAAGTTCAAGGTACCTGACTTTGACAAGTATAAGGGGACGACCTGTCCCAGGTGTTGAACTCCAAAATTTGCCCAACCTTTTTTGGGCTTGGATTTTATTTCACTCCATTTTCTTCTAGCATTTGCATTGCATAGCATTGTCTATTTGACAGGGGATCGAGGTTTTCCTGTGGCTCAGAATTCACTCTCAGTGCAAGCAATCAAAGCAGCGAGTATCAGGCGGCATTTATTTTGCCCAGCGATCAGGCGACCAATTTTATTTTGTTTTGCAGGTTATTTTCAGCCAAGAAAGTGGTGTTCAGGTTATCGTGAGCAGTCTCATGGTTACAGCGTTCAAGAACATATTCCAGAAGCTTAATAGGGTTCGAAACAACAAGAAACGGGCAAACGGACGGATTTCCCTCCAAAAGGCACCAATTTCAAAATTTTGAAGGTGTTAATTGGTTAACACCTAGGGTTAACCGATTAACTCAATCAAAATCAGGCTAATTTTGTAGGTTTTCACAGTGTTAACCGGTTAACCATATGCGTTAACCAATTAACATGTGTAATATTTGCCCTGTACGTGAATTTTCAAGACCAACCACTTTTGGAGTCCAATTTTGATCACTTGAGTTTCATTTTTACACTTGGGAAGGATCTAAAACCTCATTTGAAATTGAGTTAATTTCAATTTCCCACCAAATGCCCATTCCACATTCCACACCACATTTTCCAATCCATATTCCAAACCTTGCATTGGATCCAAACCTAAGTGATATTTAAATGATTCACTCCAAACCTCACCATCTAATCTCTCATAATCCTAAAAAAATCAAATTCAGAATTGTTCTCAATTCTCTCAACTTCTCCATTTCCTAAACCCTCACTCAAAGCTCTTCATCATTTGGATTCATTAATTTTTCCTTGAAATCAATGGATTCTTGAGCATAAATCTCCATTTATCATCATCATTGGATCAATTTTCATAATCAATTTTCGTACAAATTGAGATATGATTTTGGAGCTTGAGTTGCAAGTGCTTATTTGGAGTAGTTTGGCTTAAAAGTGTTTGATCTTCATTCCTCTTGCAAGAATTATTGTGGATCTTGAAGTTTTCCGGATAGTCTTGTTTGGATCTACTCAAATTCAGTTTGCATGTCTATTTTTGATATGTTTGAATTGTGATTGTGCTGTGTAGATATGTTTGCATGTCTATTGGTTTTTTGTTTGCAGGTGCAATTTCGTGCTTATTTGATAAATTGATCTTTTGGATCATTTGATTAATTGATTTTGTGCTAAAAGTGCTTTTCTGCTACTGTTTTTGGCCTCTGTTACAGTATTAATCAGTTAACGCATATGGTTAACCGATTAACCATTTCAAACTTTCAAAATTTTCAAACGTTAACAGTGTTAATCGGTTAACGCATATGGTTAACCGATTAACCTGTTCAAAATTCCAGATTTCCCAAACTTTTTGAGGTGTTAACCGATTAACCCCAGGGGTTAACCGATTAACACTGTAACACTGGGCGTGTTTTGCTATTTTTCAAGGTGTTTTTGCATATCGTTCCACTTCGAATCATCATAGACCAGTTTGATGCATTAGGGGTGTGATGTTTGGTATATATGTTGCTGTTCTTGATCGTTTGATCATGATTTTTGTCGACTCGTTTTGTTCGATTTCCACTTGAATGCATATTTTTATATGTTGTTCAATGTGATGTTCATCCTTGTTTGCTTGAGCGAAGAGCTATGGTCGAGATGCGCTTGTGGCGGGTGCTGCCCCACACTTCTTTTCCTCCCATTTTCTTTGATGATTGATGGTCGACGGTTGTAGAGGATTGTCTTCTCCCGTTACATCTCATCCGCTCATTTTCTTTTTGCATTTGCATGTTCATGTTGCGTATCTTTGGATGTGCATTTCATGTTGTGTTTTGCATTTTTGTTTGCTCCAAAGGGGTTGTGATGTGCTTGTGGCACCTGCTGCCTCACACTTCGTTCCTCCCTCTTTGCATGTTTTCTTCATGTTTGCATCTTCTACTTGTGATTGATCCTTCCTTTGTTCTTCTTGTGCTTTTTGCCATGATCCCCATAGGATTCCTAGTCCCTCAGTTTAGGATGGGAGTAGGAGAGACATTAGGTGTTCAATCCGAGCATGCTAACATTATGTAGTTCTCTTTTTATCTAAACCTTAAGTCCACTTTGCATGAAAACTTTTAGGATCGATGTAGCTTCCCTTTAGTAGGTCCTCTCTCTCCTCATCTTCAAACACTCATAAAACACCTAATAAAGAATGACAAGTGTTGTACGCTACGAGCCTTAAGCTACTTGAGAAATGGTGATTGGGGGGCTTCCTCTTAATGACCTAGAGTGTTTAGTGTACACCCTTTGGGTGATATGCGACGCATTCGCTCTTAGGTCATAGTCTCTATTGCGACATGAGTTACAGATCAAATTCAAAACATGTCTTCTCTAAAAAACACAAAACACTTCAAATCTTTTTCATCCTTCGGGATTCTTAATCGAGGAAAATATTTTCAGATAAAAGAGTGTTGTTAACTTTTAGTTCTACCGCAAACGGTAACGCCTAAGTCTCCAATAGTAGAGCTGCATACACCAACTGCTAGAACTACTTGTTAACCCTACTCGGGCCAAAAAAAATTTGAACCAACCTGTGGTCTTTTAGCCCAAACTACGTTTGCTCTGATCTTTCATACTAGATGAAAGTATGTAGGCACAAGATGCGATGTCTTGGCGAGCAACCTTCCCCCCTTTCACCCGTAGTTAGTCGAACTACGTTGACTCTAACTTTCCCATTGCACGAGGGAATACGTAGGCACAGAGCGGTGATGTTCTATCGATTTTCTTTTCTTTTCTTTTGTTCCTTGACCTTTAACTAGATAGATGATCACCCTTTTAGATAGACAACAATGCATGGATCCCATCGAGTACGACGGACGTGAGGGGTGCTCATACCTTCCCCTTGCGTAACCGACTCCCGAATCCAGACTTGGTTGCGGTGACCTCATCTTTTTCCTTTTCGTCAGGATTTTTCGATTGTTTCCTTTCCCTCTCTTTGGGATAAATAACGAAAGGTGGCGACTCTTCTGTTTTCCGTCGGGTGTTTTTCGTAGTTGCGACAGCTGGCGACTCTGCTGGGGACGCTGGTTCCCTATGCGAGTCAATCCTAGAGCTTGTTTGTTTATCTTTGGGTGTTGTATATATGTGCTTGATTTACTTTCCTGCATTTATTTTTAGCATCATATATCATTATTGCTATGCTGTGGGAAGGGGATGTTCCATTGAGAGATAAGCCAGACCCAGGCTTGAGTATAGACATAGCTTTAGTAGTGGAGAGCAGTGGTGGATGTGCTTGCTTTGCTCGTACTAGTTCACCCTGAAATTCGCGCTCGGACGAGATTCTCTTTGATGATTTTCTTTCTGGCCCTTTGGGCTCGAAGGAATTTTTTATCTGAGGATTGTTGACTCTGGGGACCGATCATTTGTGAGTCAGCTAAGTGAGGCCTCTTTAAGAGATTATGATGCTAAATCAGAAATGGTGAACATATCATCATTTCTTGAAAGTCTGTGACGTTGACAAACGCATAGGATGCCGAACCTTATCAGTGGATAGGTTCATACCTGTGAGAGGGATTGGGTTGTGCAGGAAACCCTGGGCTTTCAGACTACCCGGTTCGTTACAGTGGGAATCTGTGTTCCTGATACTAGTGGGTCCTATTATCTGTACTTTGTTCTTGCTAAAGTAGAACGCTGGTTATTCTCGACCAACAGCACAACAGTCTTGATCCCCTGTTTGCGTTTGCATTTGCATTTTCATCTGTATTTCATTAACATGTATTTATGTTGCAGGTGCATATTTCCTCTCTGATTCTAGTGATCTTGTTCCCTTATTACTGATATAGAGCCCTTGAAGAGAACAATGGCTTACAAGCTTTCGGCTCCTGATGTTAGTTCTTTGCTGAGTTTGATTTCTATGGCTGATGGGAAGGTTATGGAAGACTTCAGATAGTCCTATGAAAGGTTATTGATATGTGTCTGCAAGCCTTCGGTGTACGAGATGGATGGTGTTTATGCTCTTCTGCAGTTCTACGATCTACATCTGAGGTGTTTTATTTTCCCTGACTACATTCTGGCACCTACCTTGGAGGAGTATTCTATGTTGTTTGGCCTGCCCATTCTTGATCAGGTGCCATTTATTCATACTGACGCTAAGCCTGATCTGGCTAAGCTAGCTTTTGTATTACACTTGGAGGCTTCAGAGCTAGAGGGGAATTTGACTAAGTGGAATGGAGTGTCTGGCTTTCCTTTGGCTTTCGTGGTTGATAAGGCTCAGCAGTTCGCTAATGATGGTTGTTAGATTGTATTTTGCGCTATTCTCGCTCTTTGTATCTATGGCATTATATTGTTTCCTAATCTTCCTGACTTTATGGATTTAGTTCCATTCCATATTATGGCTTCAGGAAACCCAGTGCCTACTCTTCTTGGAGATGTTTATCATTCTGTTCACTGCAAGAATGAGAAACGAAGGGAAAAGAATGTAGCTTGTTGTGTTCCTTTGTTGTACAGATGGTTTGCTAGCCATATGCCCAAGGCAGGTCCGTTTGTTGCTACCGCTGGTACTTCAGAGTGGTCGGAGAGGTTGATGGGTCTATCTGCAGAAAACATTACTTGGTTTGACCGAGATATGCTTGGTACAAAGATTATTTATAGTTGCGGTGTATTTCCTAATGTCCCTTTGGTCAGAAGGAAATGTTGCATCAACTATAACCCTTCTTTATTGGTCAGACAGTTTGGGTATGCACTGAAGGATCCTCCTAAGGAAGAGGAGATACAGGCATCCCTGTATCTCACCGGTTTATTGGAGGGCGGTGCCTTAGCTAGATTAGAGCATGCTTGGAGTAGTATTCATCGAAGAGGGAGAGTAGCCTTGGGGAAGAGTAATAGTCGAGCATATGACCCTTACCTGACATGGATTCATGATAGAGCTGCGAAGTTTCTGATGCCGTTTCCTTCAGTTGCACCTCTGTATCCTCTCATGATTGAGGAACCCACAACCGTAGACATTCAGAAATACAATCAGTTATTGTTCGAGAAGGAAGAGTTGAAAAAAGCTAATGAGGAGTTGGAGAAAGAAATCATTCAGCTCCAAAGTGAGAAGATTGATGTTGTTCATTCCTTCAAGAAACAAACTGAGCTTGTAAACAAATTGGGTACAGATCTGACCAAGGAGACCAATTCTCGGGAGTTTGGGTTTGGATTTCAAGGCTGTCAATAGTGTTCTTACCTCTAAGAAGGAAGATTTGGATAGAGCTTACTTGAAGATTTCTAAGTTTGAGAACCAATGGAATGCTATGCTCACCAACAACAAAGAGCGTGAAGACATGTTAAAGCTACAAATTAGCAAGTTGAAGACGCATCTCAATGCCAAAGATGGGGAGATTGCAGCAGAGGCGTCACTCAGGCGGGATAGTGAGTACAGGTTGAACGAAGCGATTGCGAATTTGAAAGATTTCAGGTTGAGAGCTGATTCCAAGAGATGTAAGCTCTAGGCGTGTTTCGGGGAAGGAGCTTGGGAAGACCATATTGAGAGTCTACAGCATATGGTCAGCCAACAGGAGTTGCTTATTTGGGGACTGCTTGCTAGACCAGGTCATCCTGAGACGCTGGAGTTGCTAGAGGACTTCCGGGCTCGTCATCCAGCTTGATTGCCTTGTTTATCTTTTGTAGCTTGTAGCTTGTTGCTTGTTGTACTGACCATCACCAGGCTTGTTGGTTGAGGTCTTTTCCTTATCATACTCAGCTGTAGCTTGTACATTGCCTGTTGGCCTGTGATTATATATGAGGAGGTTCTGTTCTATGCTTGTCTGTAGGGTTCTCCATTGTGTTTTTCTCCCGGAAACTAGAATCGAGGGGGAAATTTCCCTGTTGTATACATACATGTCTGCATTTTTGCATTTTTCGCATTGCAGGTGCATCGGAACTGTTAATCTTATTTTCCTGTGGTTCACTAGTGTTTCAGGATTGCCGATTTAACGACTCACCGATACGCAACTAGGGGGAATCAGAAGAGAGTAATGGAGAAGATGCAAGCAAAGATGCAGGAAATGAGGGACCGGATGGCCCAGTTCATGGAGGTAATGCAGGGAGTGGCTAATGGACAAGAGCAACTCCGTACTCTAGTGCAGCCCTTGATTGCACGTGTTGATGGCAATGGTGTGTTGCATGGTGGGAACGTTGTTAATTCTCCACATGTTGAGACTCCTAGAGCTGATAACTCCATGCCTACTTTAGTTATCCCTACTGCTGGAGGGAGTGGTAATGCTACTGGTGCCGGTAATGTTGTAGGGTTCAACAACACTGGTTTTGGTAATTATGGTAATGGTAATGGGAACGGTTATGGTCCTGACACCACTTGTGCTATACATGGTAATATGGATCACCTCTGGAATGAAGGCATGCAAGATGATGTGTTCTCGCTGAGGGTTATGGCTACTGAGTTACCCTCCGAAGCTGATAAGAGGATTAAAATGATTGGGGAGAAAATGAAGTCCCTTGAAAGTCAAAACTCTATGGGCCTTGATATGGCTAACCTGGGACTGATCCCAGACATGAGTGCCGCCAAACTTCAAAGTCCCAGACTTTGATAAATACAAGGGTACCACTTGCCCGAGAGTTCATCTGAGATCCTACTACCGTAAGATGTCGCCTACTCAGACGATGAGAAATTGCTCATGCATTTCTTCCAGGATAGTCTGTCTGGTCCTTTGTTGGAATGGTACATGAGTCTAGAACCCGTGAATGTCCGCAGTTGGAGGGATTTGACTGAGGCCTTTGTGAAACATTATCAATACAGCAACGACCTTGATCCTAACATGGTCCAGCTTCAGAATCTTTCACAAAGGAACAATGAATGTTTCGAAGAATATGCTCAAAGATGGCGGGAGTTAGCAGCCAGGGTGCAGCCGCCTATGGTGGAACATGAGCTCGTTGATATGTTTGTCGCCACTTTGCCTGGCATTTATTATGAGAAGCTCATTAGTAGTATGTCGGGTAGTTTCTTTGACTTAATCATCACCGGAGAGAGGGTGGAAAATGGTATCAAGTTAGGAAAGATAAGTGCTGGTGAAATACCCTCAGCTGGAGGAGGTAGGAAAGTATTCGGTAACAAGAAACGAGAAGGAGATACCAAATCAGTGTCCAGTTCTCGCGGAAGAGGTAGAGATCAGAATCGTCAGCAACAACAGATTGCCAGTATTACAATTCTCGTAGTTCCGCAACAACCACAGCAACAACAACGTCAGCAGAATCAACAAGGCTACAGAAGATATTTGCATCGGGCTCAGGCGCCGAATAGACGACTCGATACACCGCCGATGCCATATTCCCAGTTATTGCAAGCTTTATTGCAATTACAACTTATCCAGAAGAGGACCTTAGCTCCATTGACAGGTACGCCACCACCCGGGTATGACGCAAACGTTCGCTGTGAGTTTCATTCAGGTGCCCCGGGGCATAACATTGATAATTGTAAAGCCTTTAAGTATAAGGTGCAGGACATGATTGACAGTAAAGCAATTAACTTCTCCAATGATGTTCCTAATATGGTACAGAATCCCATGCCGAATCATGGGCAAGCTGGGGTTAATGCAATTATCGAGGAGGATGTTTTGGATTTGGTAACAGATGTTAATGAGCTGAAGACACCTTTGAGCTTTGTGAAAGCCAAATTGCTGAGAGGGGGTGTTTTCCTAGGTTGCGCTGAAGATTGTGCTGAGTGTCTGAGTAATCCTAAGGGATGTGGGCAGTTGAAAGGATATATTCAAGAGATGATGGATAGTGGAGTCTTGCAGTTTGACCGGTCTGTCAAAAGAAAGTATGAAGAGTTGGTGGCTGAGGAAAGGGATGAGATTGCAACAATTTCCATTCTGTACAAGACTGTTACCATTTATGCGCCAAAACCACCAACAATAACCATAACTAAAGCAGGTCCCGTACCGTTTGAAAGCACCAAGGCTATTCCGTGGAATTACGGAGCTGAAGTGTATTGCAACGGACAGAAACTAGATTTGAATGGTCCCCCTGCGGATTCAGTAGATAATCTTGTGGGAGCAGGAGAAATTACCCGTAGTGGCTGGGTCTTTTCGTCGCCTGAGGTGGTTATAGACAAGGTTGAAAAGGGGAAGAGACCAGTGGTAGAGGAAAATTCTCATTCTGGGGAGAAGGAATCTTTGTTAAAGGACACAGAAGAGTTTATG
Organism: Lathyrus sativus; assembly: GCA_963859935.3. Taxonomy (NCBI): domain Eukaryota; kingdom Viridiplantae; phylum Streptophyta; class Magnoliopsida; order Fabales; family Fabaceae; genus Lathyrus; species Lathyrus sativus. Next base: position 407,131,144 of record OZ012740.1, on the reverse strand, counting down.
AGGCTGATACGGAAGAGTGACTACAAGATAGTCGATCATTTACATCAAACTCCTTCTAAGATATCTATCCTGTCTTTGTTACTATGTTCTGAAGCGCATAGGAATGCACTGTTGAGAATACTGAATACTGCTTACGTGCCACAAGAAATTTCAGTTAATCAACTCGAAGAGGTTGTTGCACACGTAAATGCAGGGAATGACTTGGGGTTTGCAGACCTGGATTTGACGCCAAGAGGCAGGAACCATAACTGTGCGTTGCACATATCATTAGAATGCTGAGGGCTGTTATGTCTCATGTACTCATGGATACAGGATCATCCTTGAGCGTACTTCCAAATAAAGCCCTAATGAAGTTGGACACGCAGGGATTGATTTGCACACCAAGTGATTTGGTGGTACGCGCTTTTGATGGTACCCGAAGATCCGTGTTCGGAGAAGTGACATTGCCTATTCAGGTGGGACCAGAAGTGTTTGATGCGGTGTTTTACATTATGGACATTCAGCCAGCCTATAGTTGTTTATTGCAGTCCATGGATTCATTCAGCAGGGGCTGTGACCTCCACGCTGCATCAAAAGCTAAAGTACATGGTTGGCGGTAGTGTTGTTATAGTGTGCAAAGAAGAGGATATAATGGTTAGTCACTTATCATCCTTCAAGTATGTCGAGGTGGAAGGAGAAATACATGAAACCCTTTGTCAGGCCTTTGGAGCAGTCAAGATTAAAGACAAATTTCCTGTTGTGAGCAAAGCGCCGGAAGTGGCCATGTCTTCTTTTAAAGAGGCCCAAACAGTAGTACAGACTGGGGCAGCGCAGGGTTAGGGCCAGGTATTGGATATTCCCCACAAGCAAGGCAATTTTGGTTTAGGGTACCGCCCGTCGTTTTCTTCTCCTTCATCCTCGCAGAGCGCGCCGCGTTATAAAGGACCTATGCAGTTCACTAAAGGAGGAGTTATCTTCGAAAGGATCAATGATGTGTCAGACGAAGAGGGAGATAATGACTGTGATATGGATGCTTGGATCAAGCCTTGCACTCCAGGACAGAGCCTGCGCAACTGGTCTATTGAAGAACTCATTCAAGTGACAACAGAACAGTAATGCTTTGTTTTTTCCGATTATTGTACTACCCTATGTTCTACCCGGAGTATAGCGGTTTTGTTTCAGGGCCTTATTGTTTATGTTTGAACATTGCTTTATCAATTAATCAAAGGGCGTTTTTCTCATTCAAATTTTGTGATCTTTGTCTTTCTTTTTTATTTTTTTCACAATAAAATGGCAATGTGGTTTGTACTCGTTTGCATATAATTTGAAACATTTAACCATTTTTATTGCAGGATTCCTATTGCAGATGACACCGATTCAGAACCTCCTATGACTCGCTTCAACTTCGATCAACCGATACATCAAGCTGAAGAAGAGATTGATGAAGATGAAGACCTTCCAGAAGAGCTATCCAGACTCTTGAAACAAGAAGAGAAGGTTATTCTGCCTCATCAGGAAGAAATCGAGGTTATTAATCTGGGTTCTGAAGAAGTTGTCAGAAATGTTCGAATAGGGGCTGCGTTGCAGAGTGACATCAAGCAAAGACTGATCGAGATGCTTTGAGATTATAGTGACATCTTTGCTTGGTCGTACGAAGATATGCCCGGGCTTGACACTGACATAGTGGTTCATCGCTTGCCGTTGCGTGAGGAATGTCCGCTGGTCAAGCAGAAGCTTAGAAGGACAAGACCAGATATGGCTGTGAAAATCAAAGAAGAAGTCCAGAAGCAGTTGGACGCAGGACTTTTAGCCGTAACAACTTACCCCCATGGGTCGCCAACATCGGCTTGTACCTAAGAAGGATGGGAAGGTTCGGATGTGCGTAGATTACAGGGATTTGAATAAGGCGAGCCCAAAGGATGACTTCCCGCTCCCTCACATTGACGTACTGGTTGACAATACTGCTCAATACTCAGTATTTTCCTTCATGGATGGTTTTTCCGGTTACAATCAGATAAATATGGAACCGGAAGATATCGAGAAAACGACGTTCATTACGCCGTGGGGGACGTTCTGTTACAAGGTAATGCCTTTTGGGTTGAAAAACACAGGGACGACTTACCAGTGGGCTATGGTCACTTTGTTTCATGATATAATTCATCATGAGATTGAAGTCTATGTTAATGACATGATAGCAAAGTCGCAAACGGAGGAAGAGCATTTGGTCAACTTGTTGAAGCTGTTTGAGAGGCTCAGGAAGTTCAAATTGAGGTTGAATCCAAATAAGTGCACTTTTGGAGTTCGATCCGGAAAGTTATTGGGGTTCATTGTCAGTGAAAAAGGAATCGAGGTCGATCCTGCAAAGATAAAATCCATACAAGATATGCCAGCGCTGAAAACAGAAAAGGAGGTATGTGGTTTCCTGCGGAGATTAAACTACATTGCTCGGTCCATATCTTATCTCACAACCACGTGTGAACTAATGTTTAAATTGTTAAAGAAAGATCAGGCGGTCGTCTGGAATGAAAATTGTCAAAAAGCATTTGATAAGATAATAGAGTATTTGCAGGAGCCTCCGATATTGATACCCCTAGCAGCCGGAAGGCCTTTAATTATGTACTTAACGGTTCTTGAGAACAATATGGGTTGTGTTCTTGGTCAACAAGACGAGACTGTGAGTCCCGTTACTCAATGCTCGAGAAAACGTGTGGTGCACTCGCTTGGGCTGCCAAACGTTTGAAACAATATATGCTTAATCATACAACCATGTTGATTTCGAAGATGGATCTGATCAAGTATGTCTTCGAGAAGCAAGCACTCTCAGGAAGAATTGCCAGGTGGCAGATGGTACTGATAGAGTACGATATACAATATGTTTCTAAGAAAGCTATCAAGGGAAGTGTTTTGTCAGAGTACCTCGCTGAACAGCCAATCGAAGACTACTAACCAATGAAGTTAGAATTTCCTGATGAGGACATCATGTTCCTCAAAGCGAAAGATTGTGATGAGCCGTTTCCTGATGAAGGTCCATAGAAAGGTTCTCAGTGGCAGATGATATTTGACGGCGCTGTCAACTCCTATGGTAGTGGAATTGGGGCAATTATTACAACTCCTCATGGTACTCATATTCCCTTCACTGCCAGGTTGATGTTCCCTTGCACTAATAATGAAGCCGAATACGAAGTGTGCATCATGGGTCTGGAAGAGGCTATTGATTTGAGAATCAAGAATTTGGATGTATATGGCGATTCAGCGCTAGTGGTTAATCAGATCATGGGAGAGTGGGAAACTCGTCAGCCGAATCTAATTCCTTACAAAGATTATGCAAGGAGGTTGTTTCCCTTCTTTTCCAGGGTAGAGTTTCACCATGTGCCGCAAGCAGAGAATCAGATGGCAGATGCTTTGGCAACGTTTTCCCCGATGTATAAAGTGAATTTTTGGAATGATGCTCCAATAATAGTCATTTCTCGCCTGGATAGGCCCGCTTTCGTATTCGCCATTGAGGAGGCTGCTGATGGCAAGCCATGGTTTTATGATATACAAAACTTCCTCAAGAAGCAGGAGAATCCGCCAGGGGCTTCGACCCAGGATAAGAAGACGCTGAGGAGGTTGGCTGGTAACTTTTATCTAAACCCAGATGGTGTGCTTTACAGAAGGAACCGTGATTTGGTGTTATTGAGATTTGTGGATGAAAAGGAAGCAACGTTGCTTATGGAAGAAGTCCACGGGGGTACTTTCGGTACACACGTTGGCGGGCATGCCATGTCTCGGAAGTTATTGCGAGCATGGTATTATTGGCTAACCATGGAGTCAGATTGTTTCAAATTTGTGAAGAAGTGCCATAAATGCCAGATTTATGCTAACAAGATTCATGTACCGCCGTGCCCATTGAATGTTACGGCATTCCCGTGGCCTTTCTCCATGTGGGGCATTGACATGATTGGCAAGATTGAGCCAACCGCATCCAATGGTCATCGTTTCATTTTGGTCGCAATTGATTACTTCACCAAATGGGTTGAAGCAGCCTCGTACGCCAATGTCACAAAGCAAGTCGTAGCCCGATTTATAAAGAAGGACATCATCTGCAGATATGGAATACCCGAGCGAATCATTACTGACAATGGTTCGAATCTGAACAACAAGATGATGAAGGAACTGTGCCAGAAGATGAATGGCGCTGTTGAAGTGGCCAACAAGAATATTAAGAAGATAGTGCAAAACATGGTTGTTACTTACAAGCATTGGCATGAGATGTTTCCCTTTGCTCTTCATGGTTATCGTACTACGGTACGCACATCAACCGAGGCAACCCCTTTCTCGCTGGTATATGGTATGGAGGTTGTCCTACCATTGGAGGTCTAGATTCCTTCTTTAAGAGTTCTGGTCGATGTCAAGCTCGATGAGGTAGAATGGATAAAGAACAGATTGAATCAGCTTAGCCTGATGGATGAGAAGAGGCTAGCGTCTATCGCATACGGTCGATTGTATCAAAGCTGGATGAAGAAAGCTTTCGACAAGAAGGTGCGCCCTTGAAGCTTTCAGACGGGCGATCTTGTGCTGAAAAAGATTCTCCCACCACAATCAGATCACAGGGGCAAATGGACTCCCAACTATGAAGGTCCATATATCGTTCGAAAGGTATTCTCCAGAGGAGCCTTGTTGTTATCCACCATGGATGGTGAGGATTTTACATCCCCTGTGAACGCATACGCATTTAAAAAATACTTTGCTTAAAGAGATCCGCTGGAAAGAAAAAAGAATATCCAGGAAAAAATGGGGCATCCCGGCGAACCATAAAAAAGAGAATGGGTTCGAGCAAAAATTAGGGATAAAAATGAAAAGATGTAAACCCGCAAAGTCGAAAACCTGAAAAGGCGACTTTAGCAAAAATAGGTATCCCGATGAATCGAAAACGTGAAAGGGAGGTTCAGGAAAAAGTTAGGGATTGAAAAGAAAATGACTGCTGTTGCACCCCAAAATTTTCCCAACATTTCTTCACCTAGCTTGTGTTTCATTTCATTCACATTAGCATTATCATTTGCATTTCATTGACATGTGTGCAGGAGATCAAGAGGTATGATTACCAATCAAGGGCTACACAAGGCTATGAAGCTAGCTAAGAAGGTTATTCAAGTGTTCAAAGGTTGATATCCTTGTCAGAGAAGTTAAAAGATCCTCAGAGAGGGTGGTTGAAGCCAAGTGTGTAAGTCTCCTAACTTGAGAGTTGTGGGAAGCCATCAGATGATTCTGAAGCCAAGAAGTTAGATTTGAGGTCTTGAGAGAGCTCATGAGAAGTGTTGGAGATCACTTTGAGGCCTAGACAAGTCATTGTGCAAGATTAAGAAGCCTCAGCCATGATTGGTGCAGCTAGGGTTTGACTGGGTCAACCCTAAGTCAACTGATGATCTAAAGAAGGTTGAGACCTGATTTAAGAGCCATGTGATCATGGATTGATACATTGAGATGTTATAAGTATGATTCCAAGGTTAACTCATCATGATTGAAGAGTTTGAGAAGTTTCAAGCTAGGGTTTCTAAGGCTTGACAGTGTAAAATCCCCTAGTTTGACCCCTATCTTCAAGGCAATTTAGCTCAAGATGTGATTGGCATCTCATCTTGCCCCTAACATGGTTGTTGTAGAGCATGATCTTATATTTAATTTGAGTGCTAGAAGTCCTTGATAGGGTTTGTAGAACTCAAGTTATGGCTTTGACAAGTTACAAGTCATCTGAGGAATGTGAATTTGGAGCTTGAAAGTTACCCAACTTGCATGACACGTTTTCCCTAGAAGGATGATTCCTATGAACTTTTGGTAAACATGAATGTTGTTCCTTATCCTCTTAGCTTTCTAGAGAGTACTAGAAGTCCCTGAGGGGATTTGTAGAACTCAACTTATGGCTTGGACAAGTCAAGGGTATTTTGGACATTTGGTGATTATAGGTCATTTGTGATGATAGGCCATTTTCACCAACTTAGAGGTCTCAAATGAAATTTTGTTTAACTAGAAAGTTGCTCAAAATGGGGTTTTAACCTTGACCATGCATTAAGGAGGCATTTAAATGGCTCAAGGAGAGACTTGGTTCAAGAAATGTTGCAAAAAGGAAGAATTAAAAGGATTTAATGGCCAAAAGTTCAAATAATTCATTTTGTGACCAAATGAAACCAAATTATAGGTCAAATTGATTGGAAAAATGATTTTAGAAACAATGGAAATGTTAGAATTTTGATTTGAGGTCATTTGAATAAAATTCCATTTCATTTCTTCATGATGAAGCAACATATCCAATGCATACCTTTGGCTTGCAAATAAGGAAAATAACTCACTAAACTCATTCAATATCTCATGAGAACTTGATTACACACATAGCCATGCCAAGAAGGATTCAGAATGGTGGTTGCCATGGATGAGATTTTGAAAATCCAAAATCTCATTTGGATGGATCCAGAAGTTTCTAGATGAGTCTAATCACTTCTATATAAGTCAGTGAGTGAGTTCAGTGCTTTTTTTGGAAGGAATTGAAGCTGGTAAGAGAAGGAGCCATTGAAACTTTGAAGGTTCAAGTTGAAATCGGGTTTTCAATTCAACGGAGAATCAAGCCAAATCAGGGTGTGCAAAGGCTTTGGGAGTGAATTTGGAACGTGTCTGCATCATCTTGGCAGTTGAAGTGAGCAAAAACCACCTCTGTTACCTCTCTGAAACCAGGTTTGTATCTTTCATCCTTGTGCATGATTTAGGAGGAGAAACTTAGCAATTCACATGTGGTTAGGATCCTTGCAACCTGTAGTTGGATTTAGGACCATAAATTGGTGAATTAGAGACAAATTAGGCATGTGATCATTTTCTGTTGAGGATGATATCTCACGATTCTTGAAGGATTATTCATGATTGGATGGTGGAAATTGATCAGTGAAGAGTGAGGATTAACTTGAGACTTTTAATTTGAAGAATGGTGAAAATCAAGATTGGGAGGAATTCTGAAAATGTTATCAGGTTTGGAAATGTAGAAGGAATTAGAAAATTCTGAGGTTGGATTCGTGATCAGCATCAAATTTGGAGTGGGATAGTGATTTGTTTTGTGAGTTTTGATGACCTGAGAGGAGTGCTTCACCGGAGAAGACGGTGGCGCCACTGTTTAGGCCACCATCTGAGAACTCCCTCCATTGCAGGTTCAAATTGGGGACGATGAACAAGAACCCTCAGATTAGGGTTTGACCTTGGACTCAGGCGTGTGTTGGAGGGCCAGGATTGCTTCTCAAATCTGAAGAGAGAGTTTCAAGTGAAACGCACCGTTTCATTAATTGACCGGTTTTGGGCTTAGCACTCAGAGTGATATCCACACCACCCTTTGGCCCAATTCTTTGAAATAAACTGTATTGGATTACTATTTGACACGCTTGTTTTATTAATTTCTTTTATTTTCTTTTAATTTTCTTCATTTCATATAACTTAGAAATTAATTCATAAAAAATAGGAAATTAACTCAATTAATTCCAAACTTTTTCCCCCTAATTCATGATTGAATCTAGAATTTTGTAGATTAAAAATATTATGAATTCATGCATTTTTTATTTTATTTACATTTTTTGAATATTAATTGATATTAAAATGGCCATGGTTGATACCTTGTTTTGTTGAATTTGGTTTGAGCACTTGGTGATGATTCTTGCCTTGATTTTTTGTGTGTGGCTAGAATAGATACGCATGTTCCCCTTAGAGTTTTCTCACATTTTTTTTGGTGAAGTTAGGATATAGTTTTAATTTGAAACTTTAGGTGCTCTATTTTTAGGGTTTATGCTTAGTACCTTGTGATCTAGGTTTTATTTCTAGGACTTGGTGGATGATTCAACCTCTAGATTTTGTATGGTAGATTCATGATTGAATTAGGTTCCCATAGTTATTTTTGTAGGATTTTACAATTGGTTTTAGTATTTTAGTTAGGATTAACTTTAGTACTAGGTTTTAGGTGATCCTAACTTGATAATTCAATTAGATTGACTTCTTTAGTTCCTTTAGATTAGGGTTTTTCCTCTCTTGCTCTTGGATGATGTTGAAGACAAGCTTGGGCACCATGGAATTCTTGAGGAAGCTTGGGTGTGAGGATTTCCCTGCTTTTGGTTTGAGTGTTGTCTAGGTGTTAAGATTAGGGTTTGTAAGTAGAGCTTATAGATAGATTCTCTTCTTTCATAAACATGGAAGGTGTTGATCACTTCCATTCCTCCCTATGATATAAGGTCCCCTTGTAAAGGCCTCATCCCTCCTTTGGTAGGTTGTGTGGCTCTTCATAAGTTGGTAGAACCTTTGAGGGTCCCTTTCTCTGATGATGGAATGTTTATTGGTGACCTTTGGTCTTCACTCTGCTGTCAATCATCCAAACCTTGCTCTTGTTAGATGAATCTTTCCCCCTTGCTAGAGGATGGAATTCCTTGTTAGAAGATTGAAGATGATAGAAGTTGACACTTGCTATTGAAGACTGCCCTTGGAGCTGAAGCTTGAAGACCAGTGAGTCCAAGTTGACACTTATGAAGGGCATCCAGTTGGGATCAGATGAAGAGCTGAAGCTTGAGGAAAACAAGTTGATACTTGTGTTTGATACTTTGAGAGCCTGAAGGAACAAGTTGATACTTGAAATTGGGATTGAAGCCTGATGGTGGAGTCTACTTTGGAGCTGAGGCTTGAGGAGGGATAAGTTGATACTTATGTTGATGCATTAGAAGCTTGAAGAAGCAAGTTGAGACTTGCTATTAAAGATGAAAGACTTGAAGAGCAGTTGCAGGCTGAGGACTGAACTGATGTCAGATGAGCTTTGTTGTGAAGCTGTGGAAGCTGTTGATCTGCTTTCTCTCCTGTCTGTTTTCTTTCTGTGCAACTGTATTGCTGTGACTTGTTTGATTTGCTTGATGCATTAGAATAAGTCCATATCTAGATTGATGTAAGCTAGGAGCATGATTGCACTAGAGGTTGAGTTGCTCCCTCTGCTTGTATTGTTACTGTATGGCTTTGCTTGCTGGTATTTGGTAGAGCCCAGCTCCCTTGCCTATGTGGTTTGTGATTTGCTTGATGGCATTTTATTTCATTTCTTCTGTATGATTGCAGTTATTGTATTTTGCTTGATAGCATGTTGTTTTTCCTTCATGATTGCAGTTATTCATATCTGGTGATGGGCTAAAGACGTGTCTACTTATGCGTCTAGCGGTATCTTACTGCAAGTGCACAACCTATCGAAGTAATATTTAAGATTATCGATCCACAGGGATTCTATGAAAGGTAGTGGGAAATGATCTTTTCGAGTGGCTTTGTTTAGTTTACGATAATCTATGCACACTCTATATCCCGTCACTACTCTTTGCGATATCGATTCGCCTTGAGCGTTTTTCACAACAGTGATACCTCCTTTCTTTGGCACTACATGTATTGGACTAACCCATTCACTATCAGAGATTGGATATATTATCCCGGCATCTAATAATTTCTTAACTTCTTCTTTTACTACAGTGCTAAGGGTTGGGTTAATTCTTCTTTGAGATTCTCTGGAGGTTCTGCAATCTTCTTCTAGCAGAATACGATGCATACAAACTGAAGGACATATTCCTTTGAGATCAGATATGTTATATCCTAATGCAGTTGGATATTTCTTCAAGACATCTAAAAGTTTCTTTGTTTCTATAGTTCCTAAACTGGAATTTACTATAACTGGTATTTTACCTTCAACGTCTAAGAATTCGTACCTTAGGTTCTGAGGTAAAGTTTTTAATCCTAATGTAGGTTTATCTTTACTTGGCATGGGATCCGGTGTAAGTGCTAAACTTTCTCTTAGACTATCATCCTGATACGGTTTTCGCCAATTATCATCTTCGAAAATCGGAGGGATTTGAATTTTCATTATTTCAGAATAAGTGGTCTCTTTCAGTTCCATTTCTCTTACACATTCGTCAATTACGTCCAATAGATAGCATGTATCCTCTATAGCTGGTGATTGTAAGAATTGTGTTAAAATAAATTCAACTTTCTCTTCACCTACTTCAAAGGTTAGCTTTCCTCTTTTTACGTCTATTATAGCTCCGACGGTAGCTAAGAATGGTCTTCCTAGTATGATAGGTGTAGTGGAGTCTTCAGAGATGTCCATGATTATAAAGTCAGTAGGAATGTAGAATTGTCCTATACGTACTGGAACGTTTTCTAGTATGCCTACAGGATATTTAACAGAGCGATCGGCTAGTTGAACAGACATTTTAGTTGGTCTTAGGTCTCCCATGTCTAGCCTTTTGCAAATCGTTAAGGGCATAACACTGATACTGGCTCCTAAATCGCATAGAGCTTTGTCAATGACGAATTTTCCTATTACACAGGGTATAGAGAAACTTCCTGGATCTTTTAGCTTAGGAGGCATTTTATTCTGAATTATGGCGCTACACTCGGCAGTAAGTGTAACTGTTCCGTTATCCTCTATCTTTTTCTTATTGGATAAGATTTCTTTTAAAAACTTAGCATACGAGGGTATTTGGGTAATTGCTTCTGTAAACGGAATAGTAATATTCAACTGTTTCAGAAGTTCGACAAATTTCTTAAATTGACCCGTCGTCTTGGAATTTATTAATCTTTAAGGGTACGGAATTGGTGGTTTATAGGGTGGTGGAGGCACATAAGGTTGTTCTTTCTCCACTACCTCTTGATTGTCATCTTCCTTTTCTTCTGGATCATTCACCACTTCAGTCGGTTTATCCGGTTTTTGGTACATGGCTGGATTGTCAAGTCTTGGATCGGTAGGTCCGTCAAGTTCCTTGCCACTTCTTAATATTACAGCGTTAGCATGTCCTTTCGGGTTAGGTTGAGGTTGTCCAGGGAATACTCCAGCTGGTGCAGCAGTAGGTGCTTGTTGCTGAGCTACTTGTGAAATCTGAGTTTCAAGCATTTTGTTATGTGTAGCTAATGCATCTACTTTGCTCACTAATTGTTTAATCTGCTCACTAGTGTGAATGTTTTGGTTTAAGAAGTCCTTGTTTGTTTGAGATTGGTTATCTATAAAGTTCTCCATCATCAATTCAAGGTTCGATTTTCTAGGGATATTAGGAGCAGTCTTTTGATATCCTGGTGATGTAGCTGGTGCTTGACCTGGTGCGTAATAAGCATTGTTATTCTTATAGGAGAAGTTCGGATGATTCTTCCAACCTGGGTTGTATGTGTTTGAGTAAGGGTTTCCTTGAGCATAATTCACTTGATCAGTGGGAGTTCCTGCCAATAGTTGACAATCAGAAACTTCGTGTCCTGGGACTCCACATAACTCACAGTTAGGTGTTACTGCAGCCACGGTGGCTGTAGGTGTTATGGCCAAGTTATCGATCTTTTGGCTTAGTTGGTCAAACTTCTCATTGACTTGGTCCATACTACTTACTTCGTACATACCTCCCTTTGTTGGTTTCTCAGTTGCGACTCTCTCGCTTCCCCAAAGGTAATGATTTTGAGCCATACTTTCGATAAGTGCATAGGCATCACGATATTCTTTGTCCATCAATGCACCACCCGCGGCAGCGTCAATTGTCATTCTTGTATTGTACAAGAGTCCATTATAGAAGGTATGGATGACCATCCAGTCTATTAATCCATGATGTGGACAAAGTCTAAGTAGATCCTTATAGCGTTCCCAAGCTTCGAATAATGATTCACTTTCTCTTTGCTTAAATCCGTTGATCTGAGCTCTCAGCATAGCTGTCTTGCTAGGTGGAAAATACCTATTCAAGAAAACTTTCTTAAGTTCTGCCCACGTAGTTACTGAGTTCGAAGGCAGAGATTGAAGCCAAGCTCTTGCTCTGACTCGAAGCGAAAAAGGAAATAAACGTAGTCTAATAGCTTCTTGGGTAACTCCATTGGCTTTTACGGTATCTGCATATTGCACAAAGATCGAAAGATGAAGATTCGGATCCTCGGTAGGATTTCCGGCGAATTGGTTTTGTTGCACGGCTGATATCAACGAAGGTTTTAGTTCGAAATCATTTCGGTTGATAGCCGGCGCTACAATGCTAGAATGCGGTTCAGCTTGCGAAGGATTAGCGTAAAACTTGAGTGGATGAGTCTGTTCCTCAGCCATCTCTGTGTCCTCTGATTTTACGACTGGTTTAGGCGGATCTAATTGAAGATTTGGAATATTGGAATTATTTTCGAAATCGAATATACGTCTTCTTACGTGTAAGAAGCGTTCCGATTCAGGGATTAGAGGTTGCAAGTCTTCGCTTTTAGAGCGAGTACTTGGCATACACTCGGAGATTAGATTAAATTAAATAGTTGATACCTTAGTCTAGACAATGCTACCTAAATGCACTAGTAACTAAATTAAGGAATCCCCGACAACGGCGCCAAAAACTTGATGGGCTAAAGACGTGTCTACTTATGCGTCTAGCGGTATCTTACTGCAAGTGCACAGCCTATCGAAGTAATATTTAAGATTATCGATCCACAGGGATTCTATGGTTACTTAGTGCTAGATGAACTTCTAGTTTAGCTAAGGCGAATGGTTGTCACGATTTTTTGTTGATTTTTAATACTATTAAAGGCGGAATTAAATTTAAGTTTTAATAAAGTAATACTAAGGCGGTCGGTATGTAATTATACTAACTTAGGTGGGTCAATCTAACCTGGGCTTATAAAGGTGTTCACTTAATCTATTCGGTAGAGATTACCAGTTTAAATACCCTCAACTCACACTCTCGTGGTCTTATATCAGATCTTATCCCTAAAGCCCTATGCCTGCTCTCGCTAGCCCATAAGTGTTTAGAGGTAATTTTTGGAAACTAAGTAATTCTAATTTATCTTAAAGCGCTCTCGCTGTGTTTAATTTAAATGCCTAACTTTAGCTATCTGGTTAAAATCTCACACTCTCGTGGTCTTGACCTAACCTAATACTCTTTTCTTACTCTCGTAACGAAAAGGTCTATTTCAATTAAAAAGTATCAGCCAGAATGTTAAGTGATTAATTATTTTTAGCCTATGGTTATATTTTACCGGTTAAGTTTGTTATAACTACATACCGCCCTAAGGTGTTTAGCTACTCATCGATGTTGAATCAGACAGAGACAGAGAATTTAATAATAACGTACTCATGGCAGAAAAATAAATAAACATTATAATTAAATTAAATTGCAATATAATGAAAAACCTGGTTAACAAATATTCGAGCAGACTCCTTCTTCCACAGACCGGAAAGCTTGGAGTTGGCGGAAATTTAAAATAAACGAATGCTGAAGGTTTAGAAACAAATAAATGTATAACAATTTCCTGATGTTGGAAATTGTTATATGGTTGGTTTGGATACAAATAAAAGCGAAACAGAAAACTAAAATTAAGGCGGGAATAGAAAGGTTGGTTCGTAATACAGTTCGGCAGAGCTTCCGCAGAAATTTGAATAAAGAAATCTGTCCCCTGTGTTCACATAGCTTGTACTATTTATAGAGTCCTTAATGGGCTGGATTTTTGGTCCTTTGTTGCATGGGCCTTGCTGAAGTTGTTGAAGGAATGCTGGAACGTGGCAACAAAATGGGAGAAGTGGTCTTCACGTAATGCCAAGAGGAGAAGTAAGAGGAGAAGTGGTCTTCACGTAATGCCTTGACGTAGTCTGAGTCAAAACCAAGTTTTACCCTTGTTACGGTCGTGACAAGGTCTTCACGTTCGTAACTTGAGGTTTTTAAGTGTCACGGTCGTGACCACTCTCTTACGGTCGTGATGGCTCAAATTGGGGTGTCACGGTCGTGACACCCTTGTGACGATCGTGGCTGCAACAAATTATGCAGTCTTTTTCAGGCTTCTTCATTTCTTCATCTCTTTATGGTTTCTTTTGTTCCTTTTGCTCTTAATTCGTGATTTAGCTCCATATACTGATGTACCTGCAAAATGGTAAGAAAAACTCGAGAAATCGAGTGTTAAAACGGTGAATATGCGATAAAACGTCAATGAAACCTAGCAATATAATCGATGCGTTTTCTCGTCATCATCTGGCTTGAGGTTGAGACGAGCTTGTGGAGGCTGCTGCCCCACACACATTTCCTCCCTCACTTGCATTGCATGCATTTTACATTCGTTTACTGTTTACTATTTAAGCTGATGCTTTATCTGTTTCTGTTTATCATTGACATGATCCCTTAGGAATCTCACTTCCTTTGATAAGGAAGTGATGATTAGAACTTTAGGTTGAAACCTATGCATGATAACTTCTAGGAGATCCCCGTTTCAAACCTCAACCATAGGATGAATCCTTGGCATGACAACATTAGGACTTGATAATCTCCCTTAGTTGAGCCCCCTCTCTCTTCTCATCTCGAAACAAATCAAAATACAGTAATAAAGGTTAACTGATGTCGTACGTTACGAGCCTTAAGCTATCTGAGAAAGGGTTGTCGGAGAGTTTCTTTTCGACAGCTTGGATGTTTAGTATGGTACCCTTTGGATGACATGCGACGCATTCACTCTCATATCATAGTCTCTAGTGCGATATTAGTTGCAAACGTCCATAAAAAACAGTTCTTTCGTAAAAGACAGAAAACAAACTTCAAACTTTTTGCCCCCGTGGGCCTATAATTATAGGAAAGCTTTTCTGAAGAAAAGAGTGTCGTTAACTCCCAGTTCTACCGCAAACGGTAACGCCTAAGTCTCCAAGGGTCGAGCTGCATACACCAAACTGCTGGAACTGTTTGTTAACCCTACTTGATAAAAACAGATGAATCTGAATCCCCGTAATCCGTATTATCCCGAACTACGTAAGCTCTGATCTCTCATATCTGTTGAGAGTATGTAGGCACAATACTGACGTATTGGCGAGCCACCTTCCCCGTAACCCGTAGTTACTCGAACTACATTAACTCTGATTTCTCATTCTCTGATGAGAATACGTAGGCATAAAGCGCGACGCTTTGCCGAGTCATTTTCTTTTCTTTTCAGACCAGCCTTGATAGGTAGATAGTAAACAAACCCGTCAGATAAACACAACAAGCGTGGATCCCATCGAGTACGATGGACGTGAGGGGTGCTAATACCTTCCCCTTGCGTAACCGACTTCCGAACCCAGACAATGGTTGCGATGACCTTGTCTTATACCTTTTCGTCAGGTTTTTTCCGATCATTTCCTTTCCCTTTCCATGGGATAAATAATGAAAGGTGACGACTCTTCTGTTTTGCCTACACCTTATTTTCGCGGTAGCGACAGCTGGCGACTCTTCTGGGGACTTAATAGTTTCCTGGGATCCAACGTCCCTTATGCGAGTCAGTTTGGGAATCCAACGTCCCCTGCGAGAGTCAATCCTAGAGCTTGTATGATTACTTGTTGGGTTGTGTTTATTTATCGCACCTTATTTCCCGCATTTTATTTTCAGTATGATATGATTATCTATGCTGTTGTGGGAGGGGCATCCTGATGAGTGAGAAGCCAGACCCAGGCTTGAGTGTACCTAGCATTAGTTGTGGAAATTAGTGGGCGCGTGCTTGCTTTGCAGGCACTAGTGTCTCATGAAATCCACGCTTAAACGAGGTTCTCCCGGTTGACTTCTTTTCCGGCCCTTTAGGCTTGAGGGGTTGTTGGTTTGGGGAATTGTCGACTCTGGGGACCGATCATTTGGAATTCAGCTGAGTGAGGCCGCTTCAGGGGATGGTGATGCCACACCTTCTGGGTATCGTATCACCCCTCTTGAATGTCTGTGATGCTGATGACCGCATATGATGTCGAACTTGTGTCAGTTTAGGTCCATACCTGTGAGCAGGGTCGGGTTTGGTGCAAGAACCCTTAACCTTCAGACTACCTGGTTTTCTTGATAGTGAATCAGTTTTGTTGGTATCAGAGGTTCTCATCATCAGACGTGTATTTGTTCTTGGTAGAGCAGAGTTATGGTCCTGTATCAGAGGTCCTTATTATCAGATATATGTGTGTTCTTGACATAACAGATTTATGGTCCGATACCAGGGTTTTCTCATTATCAGAGATAATGGTTGTTCTTGACAAAGCAGTATTTTGGTTTTGTTGATACAAAATCTTCACCTTCATCTCTTCAACAACACAGTTATCTTGACCTCCTACTGCATGATTGCATTTTACATTGCTTTGCATACTCATTCGCATTTCATTAACGTGTGTCTGTGTTGCAGGTACCGTTTCCCCCGGTTCAGGTTTTCTTGCCTTCTATTGTGCTATTATGGGTTCTCTGAGGAAGACTGTGGCCTACAAGCTCCCCACTCCTGATGTTGTTCAACTGAATGGTTTGATTGCTTTGGCAGATGATTCTGTGAGAGGTGAATTCAGAAAGTCTTATGGGAAACTGCTCAGCCTAGTTCGTAAACCCTCTGTGTTTGAGTTGAATGGGTTGCATGCCCTGCTGCAGTTCTATGATCCTCCTTTGAGGTGCTTTACTTTCCCAGACTTTATTCTCGCACCTACACTAGAAGAGTATGCTGATTTGTTAGGTGTGCCTATCAAGAGTCAGATGCCCTTTGTTCGTATGGATGCTGAGCTTAATCTGGCTAGTCTAGCCCCTTTACTTCATCTGGATGCCTCCGAGTTGGTCTTGTCTAGTTGGAACAGGGTCCCCAGTTTCTCCTTGCAGTTCTTGGTGGGAAAGGCCCAGCAGTGTGCCAAAGACGGTTGTTGGATTGTGTTCAACGCCATTCTTGCTCTGTACATATATGGCATCATTTTGTTCCCCAATATGCCTGACTTTGTAGACTTCGACGCCTTTCACATCTTTGCATCAGGGAATCCAGTCCCTACCTTGATAGGAGATGTCTATCATTCCGTCCACTACAAAAACGAGAACAGAAGGGGTAAGAACGTCTCGTGCTGTGTGCCCCTACTCTACAGATGGCTCGATAGTCACCTACCCAAGAAGGGTCCCATTGCTTCGTCTGCAGCCATAACTGAGTGGTC
Source organism: Lathyrus sativus (assembly GCA_963859935.3). Classification (NCBI taxonomy): domain Eukaryota; kingdom Viridiplantae; phylum Streptophyta; class Magnoliopsida; order Fabales; family Fabaceae; genus Lathyrus; species Lathyrus sativus. Next base: position 407,114,271 of record OZ012740.1, on the reverse strand, counting down.
TGAGCGTTTGATGAGTCTGTCAGCAGAGGATGTTGCCTGGTTTGATAGAGATAGGTTGGGTACTGAGATTATCTTCAGCTGCAGCGGGTTTCCGAATGTGCCTTTGATAGGCATGAAGGGCTGTATCAAATATAATCCATCTCTGCTGGTCCGACAGTTTGCTTATGCTTTGAGAGCTCCGCCGAAGGATGAAGAGGTGCAGGAATCTCTGTACCTCACTAGTCTTCTAGAAGGGGATATGTTATCTAAGCTTCAGCACGCTTGGAATGGTATCAGTAAGCGGGGAAAACCGTTGCTAGGAAAGAGTAATAGCCAAGCCTACGCTCCGTATGTGACCTGGATCAGAGCCAGGGCAGATATCATAGGGATTTCGTTTCCTCCTACCAAGCTAGAAAGCCCTCCAGTGATTGAAGAGCCTACCACCGTGCCTATCCAACAGCATAATCAGGTGTTAGCTGAGAGAGATGAGCTGAAAAAGGCAAATGAAGAACTGGAGAAAGAATTGGCTCAGCTCAGAAGCGAGAGAAGCGAAGCCGTCCATTCCTCCAAGAGGTAAACAGAGCTGGTGAACCAGTTAGGGACAGATTTGACTAAGCAGATGGCTGAGCGTGAGTGCTTGGGTCGGGACTTCAAAGCTGTCAATGACGTACTGGCCACTAAGAAGCAGCACTTGGATGAAGTGTACCGGAGAATATCCAAGTTTAATCAGCATTGGAAGGCCACTCTAGCCAACGGCAAGGAACGGGAGGACAAACTGAAATAGAAAATCTCTAAGTTGAAAGCTCAGGTGAAGGCTAGTGAGAAGAGTTTTGATGAAGAAACCGCTCGCAAATATGCCACTGAAGGCCTGCTCAACAAGGCTCTTGCTAACCTGAAGGAGCGCAAACTGACATTTGAATCCAAGAAGCGGAAGTTAGAGGATTGTTTCGGCGATGGAGCATGGGAAGACTCAGTTGAAGGGCCTCAATACACTATTACACAGAGGGAGTTACTCGTCGAAGGGCTGCTCACTCGACCTGATCATCCAGAAACGAGGAATCTGTTAGAAGAGTTCCGCGCCCGTGGCCGTACTTGACTATATTTGTAATCCTTTTGTTTTGATCATTGTTGTATGCTGACCATCACCAGGCTTGTTGGTCGAGGTCATGCTATTGGTTCTGCTTGTATCCAGTGACGTTGTGTACCGCCTTGATGGGCTTTCTTTATATATATGAGACGTTATTTCCATGACTGGGCTCAGACTTCTTATTATCAACACTGGCACTCAGGCACTAGGATCAGGGGGAAATCTCCCTAACGCATAGACACACGTTTGCATTTGCATGAAGCATTTGCATAACGAGAACTTTGTCGTTTTTTCTAACCCTTTTGTGCATACAGGTTGTTTCAGGTTGTTCCAGGATTGATCAAAGACCAATCCACCGTTACCCGACCAGAGCAAATCAAGCTAGAGCGATGGAGCAAGTACAGACTGACGTTCAGGAGCTCCGAGAGAGGATGGACCGCTTCATGGAGCTCATGCAAGTGGTTGCTAATGGCCAAGACCAGCTCAGAACTTTGGTCCAGCCCCTAATCTCAAGGGTAGATAGCAATGGTGTACTCCATGGTGGGAAAGTTCCAACCCCTCCACCTGTTGAAACTCCTCAGAATGGCATCCCTGTGACCGGGGGGAATGGCAGTGGCAACGGCAACGTGATCGCTAACATGGGGCCCAATGGTAATACGACTGGCGTCGGTAATGGGAATTTTGAAGCTAATGTCAATGTTGGGCTGGGCAATGGCAACGCAGGTGTTGGAAACCTGTATGGGCCTCAGCCATGGTTAGAAGACCGTCAAGAAGATTTGTTCTCACAGAAGGGTGCTGAAGGAGAGATTACTGCGGAAGCACGCCTGAGGTTTAAGGCACTCGAGGACAAGATGAGGAATTTTGAGAACCTGAACACTATGGGTGTCGACATGTCCAAATTGGGATTGATTGCTGATTTCAAGGTACCTCCCAAATTCAAGGTACCCGATTTCGAGAAGTACAAGAGCACCACTTGCCCTCGCGTCCACTTAAGGTCATACTACCGGAAATGTCCACTCACTCTGAAGACGAGAAGTTGCTGATGCACTTCTTCCAGGATAGCTTGTCCGGACCATCCTTGGAATGGTACATGAGTTTGGAGCCTACCAGTGTGCGCACGTGGAAGGAACTTGCTGAAGGATTCGTGCACCATTACCAATATAATAGTGACTTGGCTCCGAACCGAGTCCAACTGCAGAATTTGTCACAGAGGAACAACGAAGGGTTCAAAGAATACGCCCAGCGGTGGCGTGAATTAGCAGCGAGAGTTCAGCCGCCGATGGTTGAATGGGAGCTTGTTGAAATGTTTGTAGCCACCCTCCCAGGGGTTTATTACAAGAAATTGGTCGACGGTATGTCTGGAAGTTTCTCGGATCTCATCATCACGGGCGAGCACGTTGAAAATGGGATCAAACTGGGGAAAATTCAAGGTGTCGATCTAGCCTCAGCTGGAGGAGGAAAGAAACCGTATGGTGGCAAAAGGCGGGAAGGAGAGACGAGCGCCGTGTCCAACGCTCGAAGGAAAGGTAAAGGCCCTCACCAGCAGGTGGCCAGCATAACCATCCCCACTGTCCAACAACCCCAGCCACAGCAACAGAAGCAGCCGAATCAGCAAGGATACAGAAAGTATTAGAACAGGGCACCTCTGTCAAGCCGTCACCTCGAGACGCCGTCCATGCTGTAATACCTCAAATTTTACCCTTACATTTAGTCAGTCATGGCGCATGACATTTCATTTTTGCATCCATTAATCACTAACCAATCATTGAGCGCGATTTATTTTGCAGGAATTACCCCTAAGGGCGTTTTGGTCATTTTGAAGCATAATTCGTAATTTTTGGGCCTGATGAGGTTTTATTCCGAGTCATTTATTTACGTGGGTTGACTGTGTTAAGATATCAATTTGGTTTGGTTCAAGGCGATGCGAGAATTTGATCTGTGGAACAGGGTTTTAACAAGAATTCATTCTTCTATCTTCAAGTTCATTTTAGAGGGAAAACAATGAAAACTTCGACTGATTAATGGAACTTATTCATGTTGAAGGTATTAAGCTTATTATGCAAGATTGGATCGAATTAATTTCAACCTTTATTCAGGGATGTTTGACTGGTGAGGTTTAATCGGATGTTGAGGTGTTTGCAAATTAAATCATGGAAAAGAAATTGGAAAATGATTTTAATAGAATATGTGAAGTTCATTCATAATATTTTATTATTATTATTACAAATTGTAAAGTAAATTTGGATAGAAATTTGAGGTTTATTCATATCATGATTTACAAAGAGGAAGTAATTTGGATAAAGAATATTATTGAATTTATTCATAATATTTTTTTTATTACAAGTTACAAAAGAGAAATGATATTGTATTTCCTAAAGAGTCCTAAATCCTAAAGATTTCTAAGTGTTCTTCGTGATGTCCCTCGATCTTCACCGCAAATCTCTGATTAACCTGCACAAAGGGAAACAAAACAAAACAGAAGCAGAAAATGTTAGAAGTTATCTTCGACACTCTCAGAACATCGTCATCATCGAGTGCCGGGAGTGGCACAACCGAAGCTGCGTCCTACCCCCGTTACCGATCCGCGCCGTTGGCGTCAGATTAGGTAACATCTGTTCTTATCATACGGGACAACCGAGAGATAAAAGAGATAAAAGAAGCGGGACTGATTCGCTTTTGCCGCAATTGGATTTCCAAATCGATACAAAGGTAAATTTGGACTCAGACCCGGATGCCGGCAGGTCTGAATCGTGTTGTTTTCAAGGTTATCCAACACCTAAAAATTCACAAAAACAACACCAAGAATCAAGTTCGAACCAAACAAGAGAAACAACTTAGGTTCATAAGAAGGAAAGAATTCAGCCAAGTTCAGAATGCATCAAAGGAAACCATAACAGCAACCCGACAGGAAATCCCGCACCAGTTCTGCCACAAAGGGCTCAGAATGCAAACCAAACTGCATCAGAACAGCACTCGTAACAACACCATCAAAATCACAAAAACAGCAGCCATGTAATGAACCAAATGCAAACTCAGCTCATGAACCATCTTGGAAGCGCATCAGCAACATTAATATCTGCAAGTCCCACAAGAGGTTAAGAACAATCTCAATATCAAGCATCACAAAAAACACAAGAACAGGACTACTGCTAAAATGTCACAGAAAGATCCAATTGCTGGAAATCTAAACTAAGGCACCAAGATGGGTCATAAGCACCATAGAAAAACAGACATTTTCAAACCATATCAAAGACACCAAACTGAGCATCGAAATGAATCCACAAGTTTAATCACAATACAAGAGCAAGGATTCACACCACAATCACGCGTGAGATACCAGGCCATCCAATCGGTTCAAACTGCATGAAAACAATGGAAACAACGAAGAGATTCGAAGTTATATCAGCCCTCAGCTAACCATCATCGGGCATGAGCGTTCGAGTGGCTGGGAGAGCCACGGCCGAAGCCGTTACAAATTCCCTACCAAACATCGAACTACGTGGCATACAGTAATTGTTGTTCAAGCCGAAGGTTGTTACCACTAAGGCATCCAAATCAATTGGCTCAGACCCTAAGGTCATCATCGCCAATAACCTTCACTCGGCTACTCTGACTAAGTCGAAGCACCAGCATCAATTCACTGAAAAAAAGAAGAGGAAAGTGAGTATGTGTCCCAAAGCGATGTTCATGACCGAAATGAATGGAAAACCACACATCAGCTCAGAAAAAAACAGTTAGTTGTTCTGAAAAAACCAGAGATGCATCAGTAAAGAGCATATCAATGGCGGAAACAGGATGAATCGAAAGAATGAGCCATATCACAACAGCAACAATGCAGTAAATCAAGAGGACAGGGCTCAGCTACGAACATCATAGCCCTAAGCTCGCAGCCATAAATCTGTTCAAGATGTCGAAGACATTCAAAGCCGCATCAGAGGGATCCATAGGCATCACAGTGAAATTCGAAGAAGAGTCAGAGGCGTGTCAAGTTTGGATAACATATCTGCGACTATACCAGAGAAACCTGCATCAAAAAAAACCAACGTGAATCCAGATAAAATCAAATCGAAATCAGCAATGTCCAAACGAAATCAAAACAAAGCAGTTCAGTTATCAGACAAATCAAATGAAAATCCGGGCAAATCCATATCCAAAAATAGGGAATCCTGAAAAGGGAAAGTCCAAATCAGATGAGATCAAACATATCAGAAAAAACGAAATCCAATCTCACCAAACCCCAATCAAATCTTAAAAAAGGAAATAAGATTCAATCAGATCGAAAAAATCAATAGTAACGCAAATCCACTGGTATCAAAGGCCCAAAAAAGAGAAATCAGAGAGATATAAAAAGGGACAATCTCACCATGGTGAAACCCTAACGGACAAATCGCAAGCAAAACCCTAGGCGGCACGAACAAGAGGAAACGACCGAGACTCAAAGGAAACGAAGTCCTCATCATCGTCTTTTTAAGAAAAAGCGGCGGACAACAATCATCTCAGAACATCACCATCATCCGTGAGTCACAGACGAAGGCCATAGATCACAAAACGGCCGCGTTTGCAACAGAGAAGATCGCCTTCGCCGTCGGCGGGCAATCGACTCTCTAAGCCTCAGCTCACTTCATCATCGGCCGCCGGAAACCACCAACAATCGCCGTTTCCAACCCTTAAACGTAAGCACGGGATTCATCATTGTCGCATATTTAACGGTTTGAAGTTGAATTTCTTTCAGGTTTCTCAGTACGAGAGAGATGCATCATGAAGTGGATCGAAGAGAATCGAGAGAGAAGAAGAAGAATGCAAACGGCGCCGCAAGAATGTTAGGGTTTTGGAAACCCTAAATGTTCTTTGGTTGATTTACCAACCGGGTTGGGTCCGGGAGTGATGACCGGCCCAACCCCTTTTATGTTTTACCTTTTTTTTCTTTTTTTTATAATTAATTAATTAAATTTTATTAAACCTTTTTTTAAAACTAATATTAAAATTGTTTTTTAATAAATAATAATTTAAAGCTTTTATATAAAATAAAAAAAACCTGTTTATAATAATAAATAAAAACCATTTTTTAAATAAATGTATTAAAATCCTTTTTTTAAAAAATATAGTAATTAAGTTAAAAATAGTTTTAGGGTTTGAGTTAAATTAACATTAATTTCATTTTAATTTAAGTTGAAGATCATATCCCAAAATAAAACCACAAAAAAGATGCATAATTTCACGTCGTCACCATCTGACAATTCTGCCCATTAATGGTGTTTGCTCGTTTTGCAGTTCATTGCGTTTACCGTTATTTATTTCAATGTCATTACTATATTGTAACTGCTCCTCTCATGTATCCTCGCGAATCCTAATAGTCGCGTTTTAATTTCTGCCTTTAATTTCCTGCGTGTATGGTTTTAATTTATGCCATTAATACTCTGCTTGTATGATTTCAAATCACATTCATCAATTATTCTGTCACACTACACCCATCTGAAGGTTAGGTCTAGCGTTTGACCGCTGTGTCAATAGTCCTCAACTTCAAACCCTTTCTCCTTATAAACCCTAATTTTCACAAATGCCTCGCCGCAGGCAAAATTACAATTTTACCCCTAGCATTAGGTCAAAGAGCCGCCGCGCTCATTTTAGGGTTTCCCGCTGTGGAATCCCTAATTTAACCCTAATTACAACTTAACATTTCAACGTAGAGATTTGGAGTTCCTACACTCCGCGTAAGCGTGTCCTTAAGACATGTTTATTCCCCTTGAGACCTTGACCACAGTCAAGAAGTCTCTAACCTCCCTTTTGAGGGGAACTACGATTACTCTGATTCCATTCCCGTAAGGATACGTAGGCACAAGATGCGATGTCTTGCCGAGTAAACTTAGAATTAACCCCTTAGGTCTTTTCTTTCTCACTTTTAATCCTTTGTGCATATACCTTAAGCAAATAAATAAAGCAAATAGTAAACATGTGAACAAAAGGTTCCTGTAGAGTACTACAGAAGTTTAGGGTGCTAATACCTTCCCTAAATTTAACCAACCCCCGAACCCTAGATCTTTCCCCGCATTGTGTTTACGATGCAAAATAGGTTTTCCCTCTTTTGACCTTTTCCTTCGGATAAATCAAAGAGCGGTTGTGAATTGAATTGCGATTCAAACTCATTAATAGTTTGATATCCTATTTCCACCGCAACAGAAAATGGCGACTTCACTGGGGAATCTTCTTAATTTTTGAGGGTTATCCCTAATTTGTTCATATTTAGTGCTACTTGTTTTGTTATTTTGCATGTATATATTTGTGCTTTGGTTTGGGACTGTTCCTTGTGCTGTGAGATAAGTCCTACGCCCGGACTAGTGACATTATTATAGGATGGGGATATATTCGATGAGGCTTATAGGGAGTTGAATCCCGACCAAGCTGATTCGAGAATCACCGCTCAGTTGAGACCCTTTCGAAAATGGTTCGGTTGAACGAGTAATCGTTGAAAACTTTTTCCATGGTCGATTGGAGTCTGTGATATTGAGGACCGTAGTACCTTAACACCACCTTGGCCTTATTTAGGACGTAGTGCGGGAGCTATGTGGGAGTAATCCTACAACGGTTTCTACGCGATACTACACTCAAAAGAGGTTCTCTTGAGAATAATATTAACCCCCGAGTCAATCGGAAGGTCGATAATATCCGAAAGATGGGCTGATGACTTTGGGCACTTTGTAGAACCTTGTTCGGCAGGTACAACTAACCTATAGTACACTCCTTTTGGGGATGGGTAGACCTTAACTCCACTCATGACTTTTAACCTAGGGTTTTGTGTATTCATGTGCATGGCATCCATAAAGCATCCCATTGCATTGTATTTCATGGAATTCAAACATCATTTATATCGCGGGATAAAATAAAAATGGAAAAAACAAGGGAAAATTTTTTGGTACCCCACGACATTCGTAAATGTTTGAATTCCATGAAATCTTCATTCACATTTGCATTGCATGTGTCTTCCGTTTTCTCATGTTCGGTTCTCTCGCCTTCCAGTTTCGTCACCCTGAGTCCTCGGCACCAGTACAACACCAGAGCTCAAACTCGGAAGAGAATGGAGGATCAGACAAAAGAGATTGATCGCCTTAGCAATGAACTTGAAGACCTGCGAGGGGGTATGGGGCGTATGATGGAATTGTTACATGTCATGAATGCTAAGATGGATACCCAGCCCACCGTTGTTTCCGAGATTACCGACATTACCGTGGACCCTCCACCAAATGTGACCGTAGCAAGGGACCCACCTTATGGTCTTGCTCCAGGTTTTGTGCCTCCTCAAGCCACTGTTCCGATTAACCAGCCTGTTCAGCAAGCCGTGCCTTTGTTTTCCGAAGTTTCTAGGGGGGCTCCTATCTTTGCACCACCTGTTGTACACACCCGTGCGCAACCGTATTTCAATGAGACAGTCTTTGATAATCTTGATGAGAATGTTGAAGGTTATGAGAAGCATGACAAGCTTCGTGAGGAAGTAGACACTATCGCCCAGAGATTGAAAAAGGTAGAGGGCGATCAAATTTTTGGGACTGCTGCAAGGGACGTCTGTTTGGTCTCAGGTTTGGTTATTCCCCCGAAGTTCAAAACTCCGAACTTCGATCTCTATGAAGGTGCCACTTGTCCTAAGAGCCATCTGATCATGTACTATCGCAAAATGGCTGCTCATGTTGAAAATGATAAATCGATGATTCATTGCTTCCAAGACAGTTTGAAGGGTGCTTCTTCCAAGTGGTATTTAACTTTGGACCAGTCTCGCATTAAGAGTTTCCAAGATCTATCTGACGCTTTCATCAAACACTACAAGTACAATATGGATCTGGCTCCTGACAGAAGACAGTTGTTGAGTATGTCACAAAAGGGTTCTGAGTCATTCAAAGAGTACGCTCAAAGGTGGAGAGAGATTGCTTCGCAAGTAGAACCTCCTTTGACCGAGAAAGAGTTAGCTGATTGGTTTGTCGACACGGTTCGTCCAGAATTTTACGAGAGGATGGTGGGTAGTGTGACTTCGAATTTCTCTGACATCGTTGCTGTGGGTGTCAAGATTGAATTAGGTATGAAAAGCGGTAAAATGACAAATACTCATGGTGTTTCGAAGGATCAGCCGAAGAAACCTTCGTACAGCCCTCAGAAGAAGAAAGAAGGTGAGACTAATGCAATATCATCTGGTAGACGAAGAGACCAATTTTATCAATATCCGCAAGGTTATGCTCAACTTCAAGGGTACCCGATCCAGTATGCTCAACAACCCTATGTGGCAGCCGTTGCACCTTCTTTCAATCAACAGGTTCCTATGTATCAACCTATGCAACAATCTCCTATTCATCCGCCTCCTATCAGCTATCAACAGGCGCCCAACGCTCCTGCCCATCAACAGCCAAAGAATTCGGCTCCTCGCCAGAATGTTCCTAACAAGAGACCGTATAAACCTTATCCGCCAATTCCAATGACTTTCACCAAGTTCCACCAATCCCGTGTTCGATATACCAAAGTCGTCTATCCCTGAGGTGAATCAGCCTAAGCCTATAGTTATTCGAAGACCAAGTCCGTTTCCTTTCAGTGATCCTAAAGCTGTGCCTTAGAAATATGACGTGACGATGATTGACAAGGAGTCTGGGAAGGTCATTCCAAATGAAGAGGTTAAGGACACTGTGACTAATATCGCAGAGGCAAGCAGGATGACTCGCAGTGGCCGTGTGTATACTCCCCATTTCAATGAGGTTCCACCTAAGGAAACAACTAATATCCCAGTGTCTGTCAAAGACAAAGGTAAAGGAGCCGTTACGAATGATGAAGATGCTGAGTTTTTGAGGATCATCAAGAAAAGTGACTATAAAGTTATTGATCAACTTCATCAGACTCCTTCCAAGATTTCGATTTTATCTCTGTTGATGAGTTCACCCGCCCATAGGATGGCCTTGCAGAAAGTTTTGACTCAAGCACATGTGGATCAAGATATCAACACCAGTCGGTTTGATAGTGTGATTGCCAATTTGACCGCATGCAATACCCTTAGTTTCAGCAACGAAGAGTTACCAAAGGAGGGTCCGAATCATAATCGTGCTTTACATATATCAGTGAAATGTCAGGAGGACAATTTAGCGAGAGTGCTAGTGGACACCGGCTCTTCTTTGAATGTTCTACCTAAGAGGGTTCTTGATAAGTTGGTTTTCAAGGAGACTGCGTTGAAACCTACTCCTCTGATCGTCAAGGATTTCGATGGTTCTTGCCGGTCGGTAATGGGGGAGGTTGAGCTTCATATCCTGATTGGTCCGCAAGTTTTTAATATCACGTTTCAAGTCATGGACATTAATCCCAATTACAGCTGTTTACTTGGAAGGCCGTGGATTCATGCCGCTGGGGCAGTAACCTCAACGTTACATCAAAAGATGAAGTTCGTGATCGATGAAAAGTTGGTTATTATACACGGTGAGGAGGATCTGATGGTCAGTAACTTATCTTCTTTCCGTTACATCGAGGCCGATGAGAATGCTTTGGAAGTCTCCTTTCAAGCACTCGAGATCGCCAATGCTGTTCTATTAGAAGTCGAGGAGACAGTGGGCTAGGGTAATCCATCTTTTGCATCTCTGAAGAGTACCAAATCAACAATTGACAGGGGCATTCCGGAAGGTTGGGGAGAGGTAATTGATGTCAAGACCAAGACTGATCGCTTTGGGTTAGGTTACAAACCAACTCAGAATAGAGCTGCCACAACTGTCGAAGGGTGTCCGAAGGTTATCCAAGAGGTATTTGTCAGCGGAGGTTTCCAAGTCAATGCCGTCAGCGACTGTGAGGAAGATGAAGATCTGAGCAACCTGGTGTTTAAGGGTGATGCAGCTTTGAACAACTGGGAGGCCGTAGAGATCCCTGTTATTTTTCCATTGTCAAAGTAATTTTAGCATTTTTTTCATTTACGTTTTCAAATAAAAATCTGTAGCTCTGCCCAAGGCTATAGGGTCGTTTTTGTTGGGCCACCTTTCATTTTTAAAAGGATATTAATAAAGGCATTTTGTTCAATTCCACTTTGGTTCATTTGCGTTTTTCGTTTCCACTTTTAAAAATGAAGTTGACAACCTTTATAAAACAAAAAATAGCATTTCATTTCTTATCTTACATATCTTCGAGCATTTTAATTAAGTAAGCCTTCCATCATGCAGAGACATCGCAAACCTTGTTGGATCCAATGACTTTGTTGACACTCCTAACTGGGATGCACCCATCTATCAAGCTGAAGACGAGGGTGAAGAAGATTTTGAAGTACCCGCTGAACTGACAAAATTGATTGAGTATGAGTACACAGAGCTTCAACCGCATAAAGAGCAGGTGGACTTAATTAATCTTAGTACAGATGAGAACAAGAAAGAAGTTAAGATTGGTGCATTGCTTGGGACAGAGGTTAAGCAGGGGCTGATTGAGTTGTTAAAAGAATATATTGATGTGTTTGCATGGTCGTATCAAGATATGCCTGGCCTAGACACAGACATTGTTGTTCACAAGTTGCCACTTAAGCCAGATTGTCCACCTATCAAACAAAAGCTTCGAAGAACGAGACCCGACATGGCTTTGAAAATTCGAGATGAGGTTAAAAAACAGTTAGATGCAGGTTTCTTGGCAGTTGCAAAATATCCAGATTGGGTTGCCAATATTGTGCCAGTACCCAAGAAAGATGGTAAGGTTAGGATGTGTGTGGATTACAGGGATCTGAACAAGGCAAGTCCGAAAGACGACTTCCCCCTGCCACATATTGATACACTTGTAGACAATACAACCAGTTTTGCGTTGTTCTCATTTATGGATGGTTTCTCTGGCTATAATCAGATCAAAATGGATCCCGATGATCGAGAGAAGACTACTTTCATTACTCCTTGGGGGACCTTTTGCTACAAAGTCATGCCCTTCGGTTTGAAGAACGCAGGGGCAACTTACCAACGCGCTATGACAACTCTTTTTCACGATATGATGCACAAAGAAATCGAGGTGTATGTGGACGATATGATAGCCAAATCTCAGAGCGAAGAGGAACACCTAGACCATTTGGTAAAGTTGTTTGAACGACTCAGGAAATATCAGTTGAAGTTGAATCCTGCTAAATGTACCTTCGGTGTCAGATCTGGAAAATTGCTTGGTTTTATTGTTAGCCAACGAGGGATTGAGGTAGATCCTGACAAAGTCCGAGCCATTCAAGATATGCCAGCTCCGCAAACCGAGACACAAGTTAGAGGCTTTCTTGGGCGTTTGAACTATATTTCCAGGTTTATCTCTAACATGACCGCTACTTGTGAGCCGATATTCAAATTGCTTTGTAAGGGGCAGACGGTTGAGTGGAACCCTGATTGTCAGAAAGCTTTCGAGAAAATTAAGAATTATTTGCAAGATCCCCCTATTCTGATTCCTCCCGTACCTGGAAAACCGTTGTTTATGTACCTTACTGTTCTTGAGAAGTCTATGGGTTGTGTGCTTGGGCAACATGATGAGACTGGAAGAAAGGAGCATGCGATTTATTACCTGAGCAAGAAGTTTACCGATTGTGAAAACAGATACTCGCCATTGGAGAAAACTTGTTGTGCATTGGCATGGGCCGCTAGGCGCCTTCGACAATATATGGTCTGTCATACCACATTGTTGATTTCTAAAATGGATCCGATCAAGTATATTCTTGAAAAACCTGCTCAAACCGGGAGGCTAGCCCGTTGGCACATGTTGTTATCCGAATATGACATCCAGTATGTACCCCAGAAGGCAATTAAGGGTAGTATTTTGTCGGATTATCTTGCAGATCAGCTAGTTGAAGATTACGAACCTCTTAAGTTTGAATTTCCCGATGAGGATATTCTGTTGATCAAGAGGGATTGTGAAGAGCCAGATCCGAGCGAAGGTCCAGAACCAGGTCTTTGGTGGAGGATGATGTTTGATGGTTCCTCGAATTTCAATGGGCATGGTATAGGCGCCGTTTTGATGAACCCAAAGGGTGGATTCACTCCGTTTACAGCAAGGTTAGACTTTGAGTGTACTAATAATGTCGCAGAGTATGAAGCATGTATTCTTGGCCTCGAAGCAGCAATTCACCTCCGAATCAAACTTCTTAAAGTAAGTGGTGACTCAGCCTTAGTTATTTACCAGGTACAAGGCAAATGGGAAACGAAGAATGAGAAGTTAATCCCTTACAAGGACTACATTGTCGAGCTGGTTCAGTATTTCGATGAGATAGAGTTCGAGCATGTTCCTAGATCTGAGAATCACGTTGCTGATGCTTTAGCCATGTTAGCATCCATGTGGAAAGTTAAATTCGTTAATGAAGCACCTCTTATCCATATTGAACGCAAAGTTGAGCCCGCTTATTGTCAAGTAGTAGAAGAGGATGAGGTGGATGAAAGGCCTTGGTTTCATGATATCAAGAACTATCTCGTCAAGCAAGAGTATCCCGATGGTGCTACCGGTCTGGACAAGAAAACGTTGAGAAGACTGGCTTCGAAATTCTTTATCAGTAATGGTGTGTTATACAAAAGAAATTACGACATGGTTTTGCTCAGATGTGTTGATAAACGGGAAGCGGACATGTTACTGCAAGAGATTCACGAGGGGACCTTCGGAACTCATGCCAATGGTTATGCTATGTCTAAAAAGATGTTAAGGGCTGGATATTATTGGTTAACCATGGAAGCTGAATGCATCCAATACGCTAGAAAATGCCATAAGTGCCAAATTTACGCTGATAAGATGCATGTACCTCCCTCGCCGTTAAATGTTTTGTCTTCACCATGGCCGTTCTCAATGTGAGGCATTGACATGATTGGGGAAATCGAGCCGAAGGCTTCTAATGGTCATCGTTTTATCCTTGTTGCTATTGATTATTTCACCAAGTGGGTAGAGGCTGCCTCCTACACCAACGTGACTAAGCAAGTGGTTGCCCGCTTAATCAGGAAAGAAATTATCTGCCGTTATGGAATTCCAAGTCGGATAATAACTGACAATGGCACCAATCTGAATAACAAGACTATGAAGGAGTTGTGTGACAATTTCAAGATCACTCATCACAATTATTCTCCGTACCGTCCTAAAATGAATGGGGCCGTTGAAGCTGCGAATAAGAATATCAAGAAGATCCTGCAAAAGATGGTCGTGACTTACAAAGATTGGCATGAGATGTTACCGTTTGCTTTGCATGGATACAGGACCTCAGTGCGAACTTCGACAGGGGCAACACCTTTCTCATTGGTGTATGGAATGGACGTTGTACTCCCCATTGAAGTAGAGATACCTTCTTTAAGGGTGTTGATGGAAGCTGAACTTGAGGAAGCTGAGTGGGTTCGAGACAGACTGGATCAGTTGAATCTCATTGACAAGAAACGCATGACAGCTATGTGCCATGGGCAATTATATCAGAAACGGATGAAAAGAGCATTTGATAAGAAGATTCGTATCCGTGAGTTCCGTCAAGGAGAGCTCGTACTCAAAAAGATCTTGCCAGTGCATAAAGATATGCGTGGAAAGTGGATGCCCAATTATGAAGGCCCATTTGTTTTAAAGACCGTTTTCTCCGGAGGGTCTCTGATACTGACAACAATGGATGGAGAAGAGCTAGCACATCCCGTGAATTCTGATGCAGTCCGAAAATATTATGCCTAAAAACCCGCTAAGTCGAAAACCTGCAAAAGGCGACTTAGGAAAAAGTAAGGGTTGGGAAAAAGAAATAATAATAAAAAGCTCGCTAAGTTGAAAACCCGAAAGGGCGGCTTAGGCAAAAAGGAGCGTCCCGGTGGATTGAAAACCCGAAAGGGCGGTCCAGGCAAAAGTTAGGGATAAAGGCATTTCATTGCATCAGGAAACACCGATCCTCGCAAACACACTTTCCACATGAGAGCCATTTTCCAGTTCGTTCATCCTCGTCCAAAGCAAGGTTCTGGATTAGTCTTAGTTATTAGTATCAGTAGGTGTCGTTGGATTCAATGTAACCTTTTCCCATGTTGCCAATTTCAAAGCATAATCATCTGTGGAGCTATGCCCTCAGCAAGCTGCCATCCTTTAATAAAAGATACCATCTTGTTACTTACATTCCTTGGTGCATTACTTTTGTTTCTATTGTTATGCAAAATGCCATTTATTCTTAAAATTTTGAAAATGAAAGGTGCTTTGAAAATTTTTAAAACTTTTCTTCGAAAACGCAATCGAAAGTATAAGAAACTACTTTGACTAGTGGAAATTTCGGAAGGATCTCTTCACTCCTCGAAAAATCTCATTGTTGCAGAAACACTTTTAAACCATTGCTCTGACACAGTCCCCAGCGAGACTATAAGCCGACAACTTTTTCTTGGGTAACTCGAAAGTGTCCCTCAGGTTTTCTTCTCCTCATGTGAAGACGTGATACTGTGCACCCAAGCAGGTTACCTTCTCCCCAGAGAAGTCAGGATTCTGAAACCAGATTTGGTTCTACCATTGATATTTCTCACCCATGATTGACGTATTGATTGCCGGGAACGCAGGGTATTTCCGTCGAGATGTTTATTTCATCTCTCGTCCCGTCTCTAGTCAGTTTCGTCAGCATACGCAGGGGCATAAGCATCACATGCCTATTTCATACACATACTCATTGCATACTCATTTCATAACATCTTGCATATTTAACTACATAAGACATTAACATACATTCATTAGCATATATCCACATTAACACATGCGTTAGCATGCACAGGTTCATTATGTCTCACCGTCATTGGTTGTTACCGCCGAGTAACTGGGTTGGTCCATTCTCTCCAAATAGATCGTCAGCCCTAAGCATAAAATACATAAGTGTTTCCAGTTTCCCCACAGAGCTCGATCCTCGTGGATGACGGTTACTTCAGCTATCTTTCCTCACCAGGATAAGATATTTACCTTTCGAGTTCATTCCCTCGATGGAGTCTTGATTACCAGTCTTCTTTCTAGCTCGATCCTAATTGAATCTCAGTCTTGTCGGCAGTCAAGCCCGACCGGACGTGCATTTATTTTGCACCATCTAAAGATTTTCACCATACCATGGCAAATACGCGACTGTTCTCGCCTGAGAAGCTTATTACCGTACCCGGACGTGCATTATTTTGCACTATCTTTCAACCGCAATCCTTTACAGATACACGCCAGTTCACGCCTGGAAAATCTATCGGTACAACACTTTACATCTTACAACATTGGTATGCGACATTTCTCACCTAAGAAGCCGATCCTATCTTCGTTATGACTCGCAGCAAATGGTCATCTCCATTGAGAAGTTGGGCTTCCATTTTCCTTGTCGTCTTGAAGCATGGGAAGGTTTGAACCAAATCGTATTCAGGAGAGCACGATCTTGAAGTACGGGGAGGTTTGAGCGGAATCATATTCAGGAGAGCACGATCTTGAAGTATGAGGAAGTTCATTTACCCTTTAGTAAAAGAAGGAGCGGAATCATATTCAGGAGAGCACGATCTTGAAGTATGAGGAAGTTCATTTACCCTTTAGTAAAAGAAGGAGCAGAATCATATTCAGGAGAGCACGATCTTGAAGTATGAAGAAGTTCATTTACCCTTTAGTAAAAGAAGGAGCAGAATCATATTCAGGAGAGCACGATCTTGAAGTATGAGGAAGTTCATTTACCCTTTAGTAAAAGAAGGAGCGGAATCATATTCAGGAGAGCACGATCTTGAAGTATGAAGAAGTTCATTTACCCTTTAGTAAAAGAAGGAGCGGAATCATATTCAGGAGAGCACGATCTTGAAGTATGAGGAAGTTCAGTTTACCCTTTAAGAAAAATCAGAATCGTATTCCAGGCGCCGACCTTAAATATGAGAAGATTATATATCAGATAAGCAGCAGCCTCTTTATTTGAGTGCTTATCCATTTTGGCATGTAAGTCCCTTCCAACGATAAGTGACAGTTCTCCCTCGAGAAGCTTATCAGGGCATTTCCCATTAAAGTCCATTTATTTTGGCATACAGCCGGTTTTTACCCTGTATATTTGCTACGGATTCCCAAAAAGTCCGTTTGATCCTGTCACGAGGGATAGTTTACAGAAGCCTGGATGTTATTCTTTGCTCAATGCTCCATGCGTTTTGTGATCGATCTTGCAATCGTACTTGATCCAATTTTACTTTTAGATTCCCAAGTGGAGGTCATCTCACAGGTGCCATCTCCATTTGAGAATCTCGTTCCCAAAATGACAATTGGTCGTGTTCGCACCAGTTGACCATCATTTTAGAATTCCCCAGGGTTGTACTGTGTCCCAGCGCGTCGTTCTCCCCAGTGTGTTTCTTCTCGTAGCGTCCGTCCCTGTGTCGTCGCATTCGTCAGCATTTTCGCAATTCATCATTCCAGTATACGCATCATATCATCTGCATTAATCTGTTCTCGCTTTGTCCATAGCATTGCATATCGCCGCAATATAAGGGCAAAATTTTCGGTTATCTATATTTAAATCTCTCCACCACGATTCCTCGAGTCTCTGTCACTCAAATCGTCCGGTGTAGCTATTTAAATAGGGGCAACTGTAATACCCCAAATTTTACCCTTACATTTAGTCAGTCATGGCGCATGACATTTCATTTTTGCATCCATTAATCACTAACCAATCATTGAGCGCGATTTATTTTGCAGGAATTACCCCTAAGGGCGTTTTGGTCATTTTGAAGCATAATTCGTAATTTTTGGGCCTGATGAGGTTTTATTCCGAGTCATTTATTTACGTGGGTTGACTGTGTTAAGATATCAATTTGGTTTGGTTCAAGGCGATGCGAGAATTTGATCTGTGGAACAGGGTTTTAACAAGAATTCATTCTTCTATCTTCAAGTTCATTTTAGAGGGAAAACAATGAAAACTTCGACTGATTAATGGAACTTATTCATGTTGAAGGTATTAAGCTTATTATGCAAGATTGGATCGAATTAATTTCAACCTTTATTCAGGGATGTTTGACTGGTGAGGTTTAATCGGATGTTGAGGTGTTTGCAAATTAAATCATTGAAAAGAAATTGGAAAATGATTTTAATAGAATATGTGAAGTTCATTCATAATATTTTATTATTATTATTACAAATTGTAAAGTAAATTTGGATAGAAATTTGAGGTTTATTCATATCATGATTTACAAAGAGGAAGTAATTTGGATAAAGAATATTATTGAATTTATTCATAATATTTTTTTTATTACAAGTTACAAAAGAGAAATGATATTGTATTTCCTAAAGAGTCCTAAATCCTAAAGATTTCTAAGTGTTCTTCGTGATGTCCCTCGATCTTCACCGCAAATCTCTGATTAACCTGCACAAAGGGAAACAAAACAAAACAGAAGCAGAAAATGTTAGAAGTTATCTTCGACACTCTCAGAACATCGTCATCATCGAGTGCCGGGAGTGGCACAACCGAAGTTGCGTCCTACCCCCGTTACCGATCCGCGCCGTTAGCGTCAGATCAGGTAACATCTGTTCTTATCATACGGGACAACCGAGAGATAAAAGAGATAAAAGAAGCGGGACTGATTCGCTTTTGCCGCAATTGGATTTCCAAATCGATACAAAGGTAAATTTGGACTCAGACCCGGATGCCGGCAGGTCTGAATCGTGTTGTTTTCAAGGTTATCCAACACCTGAAAATTCACAAAAACAGCACCAAGAATCAAGTTCGAACCAAACAAGAGAAACAACTTAGGTTCATAAGAAGGAAAGAATTCAGCCAAGTTCAGAATGCATCAAAAGAAACCATAACAGCAACCCGACAGGAAATCCCGCACCAGTTCTGCCACAAAGGGCTCAGAATGCAAACCAAACTGCATCAGAACAGCACTCGTAACAGCACCATCAAAATCACAAAAACAGCAGCCATGTAATGAACCAAATGCAAACTCAGCTCATGAACCATCATGGAAGCGCATCAGCAACATTAATATCTGCAAGTCCCACAAGAGGTTAAGAACAATCTCAATATCAAGCATCACAAAAAACACAAGAACAAGACTACTGCTAAAATGTCACAGAAAGATCCAATTGCTGGAAATCTAAACTAAGGCACCAAGATGGGTCATAAGCACCATAGAAAAACAGACATTTGCAAACCATATCAAAGACACCAAACTGAGCATCGAAATGAATCCACAAGTTTAATCACAATACAAGAGCAAGGATTCACGCCACAATCACGCGTGAGATACCAGGCCATCCAATCGGTTCAAACTGCACGAAAACAATGGAAACAACGAAGAGATTCGAAGTTATATCAGCCCTCAACTAACCATCATCGGGCATGAGCGTTCGAGTGGCTGGGAGAGCCACGGCCGGAGCCGTTACTAATTCCCTACCAAACATCGAACTACGTGGCATACAATAATTGTTGTTCAAGACGAAGGTCGTTACCACTAAGGCATCCAAATCAATTGGCTCAGACCCTAAGGTCATCATCGCCAATAACCTTCACTCGGCTACTCTGACTAAGTCGAAGCACCATCATCAATTCACTGAAAAAAAGAAGAGGAAAGTGAGTATGTGTCCCAAAGCGATGTTCATGACCGAAATGAATGGAAAACCACACATCAGCTCAGAAAAAAAAACAGTTAGTTGTTCTGAAAAAACCAAAGATGCATCAGTAAAGAGCATATCAATGGCGGCAACAGGATGAATCGAAAGAATGAGCCATATCACAACAGCAACAATGCAGTAAATCAAGAGGACAAGGCTCAGCTACGAACATCATAGCCCTAAGCTCGCAGCCATAAATCTGTTCAAGATGTCGAAGACATTCAAAGCCGCATCAGAGGGATCCATAGGCATCACAGTGAAATTCGAAGAAGAGTCAGAGGCGTGTCAAGTTTGGATAACATATCTGCGACTATACCAGAGAAACCTGCATAAAAAAAAACCAACGTGAATCCAGATAAAATCAAATCGAAATCAGCAATGTCCAAACGAAATCAAAACAAAGCAGTTCAGTTATCAGACAAATCAAATGAAAATCCGGGCAAATCCATATCCGAAAATAGGGAATCCTGAAAAGGGAAAGTCCAAATCAGATGAGATCAAACATATCAGAAAAAACGAAATCCAATCTCACCAAACCCCAATCAAATCTTAAAAAAGGAAATAAGATTCAATCAGATCGAAAAAATCAATAGTAACGCAAATCCACTGGTATCAAAGGCCCAAAAAAGAGAAATCAGAGAGATATAAAAAGGGACAATCTCACCATGGTGAAACCCTAACGGACAAATCGCAAGCAAAACCCTAGGCGGCGCGAACAAGAGGAAACGACCGAGACTCAGAGGAAACGAAGTCCTCATCATCGTCTTTGTAAGAAAAAGCGGCGGACAACAATCATCTCAGAACATCACCATCATCCGCGAGTCACAGACGAAGGCCATAGATCACAAAACGGCCGCGTTTGCAACAGAGAAGATCGCCTTCGCCGTCGGCGGGCAATCGACTCTCTAAGCCTCAGCTCACTTCATCATCGGCCGCCGGAAACCACCAACAATCGCCGTTTCCAACCCTTAAACGTAAGCACGGGATTCATCATTGTCGTATATTTAACGGTTTGAAGTTGAATTTCTTTCAGGTTTCTCAGTACGAGAGAGATGCATCATGATGTGGATCGAAGAGAATCGAGAGAGAAGAAGAAGAATGCAAACGGCGCCGCAAGAATGTTAGGGTTTTGGAAACCCTAAATGTTCTTTGGTTGATTTACCAACCGGGTTGGGTCCGGGAGTGATGACCGACCCAACCCCTTTTATGTTTTACCTTTTTTTTTCTTTTTTTTTATAATTAATTAATTAAATTTTATTAAACCTTTTTTTAAAACTAATATTAAAATTGTTTTTTAATAAATAATAATTTAAAGCTTTTATATAAAATAAAAAAAACATGTTTATAATAATAAATAAAAACCATTTTTTAAATAAATGTATTAAAATCCTTTTTTTAAAAAATATAGTAATTAAGTTAAAAATAGTTTTAGGGTTTGAGTTAAATTAACATTAATTTCATTTTAATTTAAGTTGAAGATCATATCCCAAAATAAAACCACAAAAAAGATGCATAATTTCACGTCGTCACCATCTGACAATTCTGCCCATTAATGGTGTTTGCTCGTTTTGCAGTTCATTGCGTTTACCGTTATTTATTTCAATGTCATTACTATATTGTAACTGCTCCTCTCATGTAACCTCGCGAATCCTAATAATCGCGTTTTAATTTCTGCCTTTAATTTTCTGCGTGTATGGTTTTAATTTATGCCATTAATACTCTGCTTGTATGATTTTAAATCACATTCATCAATTATTCTGTCACACTACACCCATCCGAAGGTTAGGTCTAGCGTTTGACCGCTGTGTCAATAGTCCTCAACTTCAAACCCTTTCTCCTTATAAACCCTAATTTTCACAAATGCCTCGCCGCAGGCAAAATTACAATTTTACCCCTAGCATTAGGTCAAAGAGCCGCCGCGCTCATTTTAGGGTTTCCCGCCGTGGAATCCCTAATTTAACCCTAATTACAACTTAACATTTCAACGTAGAGATTTGGAGTTCCTACACTCCGCGTAAGCGTGTCCTTAAGACATGTTTATTCCCCTTGAGACCTTGACCACAGTCAAGAAGTCTCTAACCTCCCTTTTGAGGGGAACTACGATTACTCTGATTCCATTCCCGTAAGGATACGTAGGCACAAGATGCGATGTCTTGCCGAGTAAACTTAGAATTAACCCCTTAGGTCTTTTCTTTCTCACTTTTAATCCTTTGTGCATATACCTTAAGCAAATAAATAAAGCAAATAGTAAACATCTGAACAAAAGGTTCCTGTAGAGTACTACAGAAGTTTAGGGTGCTAATACCTTCCCTAAATTTAACCAAC
The DNA here is from genome assembly GCA_963859935.3 of Lathyrus sativus. Taxonomy (NCBI): domain Eukaryota; kingdom Viridiplantae; phylum Streptophyta; class Magnoliopsida; order Fabales; family Fabaceae; genus Lathyrus; species Lathyrus sativus. The sequence goes on along the minus strand of OZ012740.1, from coordinate 407,092,355 downwards.
CCCCGAACCCTAGATCTTTCCCCGCATTGTGTTTACGATGCAAAATAGGTTTTCCCTCTTTTGACCTTTTCCTTCGGATAAATCAAAGAGCGGTTGTGAATTGAATTGCGATTCAAACTCATTAATAGTTTGATATCATATTTCCACCGCAACAGAAAATGGCGACTTCACTGGGGAATCTTCTTAATTTTTGAGGGTTATCCCTAATTTGTTCATATTTAGTGCTACTTGTTTTGTTATTTTGCATGTATATATTTGTGCTTTGGTTTGGGACTGTTCCTTGTGCTGTGAGATAAGTCCTACGCCCGGACTAGTGACATTATTATAGGATGGGGATATATTCGATGAGGCTTATAGGGAGTTGAATCCCGACCAAGCTGATTCGAGAATCACCGCTCAGTTGAGACCCTTTCGAAAATGGTTCGGTTGAACGAGTAATCGTTGAAAACTTTTTCCATGGTCGATTGGAGTCTGTGATATTGAGGACCGTAGTACCTTAACACCACCTTGGCCTTATTTAGGACGTAGTGCGGGAGCTATGTGGGAGTAATCCTACAACGGTTGCTACGCGATACTACACTCAAAAGAGGTTCTCTTGAGAATATTATTAACCCCCGAGTCAATCGGAAGGTCGATAATATCCGAAAGATGGGCTGATGACTTTGGGCACTTTGTAGAACCTTGTTCGGCAGGTACAACTAACCTATAGTACACTCCTTTTGGGGATGGGTAGACCTTAACTCCACTCATGACTTTTAACCTAGGGTTTTGTGTATTCATGTGCATGGCATCCATAAAGCATCCCATTGCATTGTATTTCATGGAATTCAAACATCATTTATATCGCGGGATAAAATAAAAATGGAAAAAATAAGGGAAAATTTTTTGGTACCCCACGACATTCGTAAATGTTTGAATTCCATGAAATCTTCATTCGCATTTGCATTGCATGTGTCTTCCGTTTTCTCATGTTCGGTTCTCTCGCCTTCCAATTTCGTCACCCTGAGTCCTCGGCACCAGTACAACACCAGAGCTCAAACTCGGAAGAGAATGGAGGATCAGACAAAAGAGGGGATTCAGAACTGTGTAGAACACCAGAGCCAAGCTGATGAAGAAAGGCTTCTTTCCGGGCTATGGAGAACTGTGTATGGGCTGTGCGACTCGTCCTGATGGATGTGAGCAGTTGATAGAGGGGATTCAGAGTCTGATGACCGAAGGAACCTTGCAGTTTAGCCGAAGGGCCAAATGTGGGTCTGGAGAGGTAATGCTGAAGCAAGATGATGAGGTTGCCACTATCACCATCCCTCGCCGGACGATCACCATTTCTGCACCCAGACCGCCCACAATCACCATCACCAAGGCTGGGTCGATACCTTTTGAAAGCACCAATGATGTCCCGTGGCATTATGGGGCAGGCGTCTACTGCAACGGGCAGAAGTTAGAATTGGAACCCTCATGGCAGTGTATGGATAACCTAGTGGGAGTCGGCGGAATCACGCGCAGCGGGAGAGTATTTGCTCCACCTGAGATTGTGGCGGACAAAGCGGACAAAGCCGACAAAGCTGAAGGAACCGATAAGGGAAAGAGTAAATTCGTTGAGGAAACCCCTCGTGGGGTAGAGAAAGACTTACTGGTAAAGGACGCTGAAGAGTTCATGAGGTTGATCAAGAAGAGTGACTACAAGATCATTGACCATCTTCACCAGACACCCTCGAAAATCTCCATCCTGAATTTGTTGTTGTGTTCGGAGTCACATCGCAACGCGCTGTTAAAGGTTTTGAATGCCATGTATGTACTGCAGGAAATATCGGTCAACCAGTTGGAAGGGGTCGTAGCCCACGTGAATGCTGGAAACGGGTTAGGGTTCACTGACCTGGAGCTGAAGCCGAAGGGAAGAAACCACAACAGCACCCTGCACATCTCGATAGAGTGTAGGGGAACGATTATGTCTCATGTGTTGGTGGACACGGGGTCGTCACTCAATGTTATTCCGAAGAAGGCATTGATGAAGTTAGATACTCGCAAATTGATTTGCACACCCAGTGATCTGGTTGTGAAGGCTTTCGATAGAACCAAGCGTCACATCTTTGGAGAGGTGACGTTTCCAATCCAAGTCGGGCCAGAAACTTTCGACGCAGTCTTCTATATTATGGACATCATGCCTGCCTACAGCTTTCTCTTAGGCCGACCATGGATCAATTCTGCTGGCGCCGTGACCTCCACGTTGCACCAGAAGCTCAAGTATACTGTCGGAGGTAGCATCGTGACCATGTGTGGCGAGGAAGACATAATGGTGAGCCATTTGTCGTCCTTTAAGTATTTTGAGATGGATGGGGAAATCCACGAAACCCTATGTCAGGCGTTCGAAGCTGTTAAAGTCAAGAACGTGGCTCCTGTAATGACTGAAAAACCAGAGATGACTCTCTCTTCCTTCAAGGAATCCCGGGCCGTTGTTCAGGCCGGATCTACCCCAGGTTAGGGGCGAATTCTAGAAATACCTAACAAACAGGACAAGTTCGGGTTAGGATACTCTCCTGCGGCTGAAGCATCCTCTTCTCGCAACGCGTCACGAGGTAAAGGGCCGATCCAGTTTACTAGTGGCGGGGTGATATTTGAAAGTGTCAACGCGGTGTCTGAAGACGGCGAAGACAGTGATTGCGGCCTAGACTCTTGGATCCAACCAAGCAAGCCAGGCGAGAGCCTCAACAACTGGTCCATCAGGGATACCATCCAAGTAACAAGCAAAGAGTAATGATTTACTTTCTCCAATCATTGTACAACCCTATGTCCTACCCGGGGCATAGTGGTTTTATGTCAGGGCCTTGTTTGATTATGTACATGCATTTTACCAATAAATCAAAAGGCGTTTTTCTTTGCATTCAAATGTTGTAATCTCTGTTATTCTTGTTTTATATTTGTTTTGAAAAACAATAAAATGGCAATGGGGTTTGTGCTAACCTGCATATCCTTGTTTTAAGCTTAACCCTTGTTACTGCAGGATCCACATAACAGATGACATCGACTCTGGACCTTCTACGACTCACTTCGACTTCGATTGCCCGATCTATCAAGCTGAAGAAGAGATTGATGAAGACAAAGACCTTCCCGAAGAGTTGGCCCGCCTGTTGAAACAAGAAGAGAAAGTTATTCTGCCTCACGAAGAAGAGATTAAGATTGTGAATCTGGGTTCCGAAGAACTGGTCAGGAATGTCAGGATAGGGGTAGCATTGCAGAGTGATGTCAAGCAGAGATTGGTTGAGATGCTGAGAGAGTATAGTGACATCTTTGCTTGGTCATACAAAGATATGCCCGGACTCGACACTGACATCGTGGTCCACCATTTGCCGCTGCGAGAAGATTGTCCTCCCGTTAAGCAGAAGCTTAGAAGGACGCGACAAGATATGGCCGTTAAGATCAAAGAAGAAGTGCAAAAGCAGCTTGATGCTGGCTTTTTAGCGGTCACTACTTACCCTCCGTGGGTCGCCAACATAGTGCCTATACCGAAGAAGGACGGTAAGGTGCGAATGTGCGTCGATTATTGGGATTTGAATAGGGCGAGCCCTAAAGACGATTTCCCGCTCCCTCATATCGATGTGTTGGTCAACAATACAGCGCAGTTCTCCGTATTTTCGTTCATGGATGGCTTCTCCGGCTACAATCATATTAAGATGGCGCCGGAGGACATGGAGAAAACTACGTTTATTACACCTTGGGGAACATTTTGCTACAAGGTAATGCCTTTCGGTCTGAAGAACGCAGGGGCCACTTACCAACGAGCTATGGTTACTTTGTTTCATGAGATGATTCATCATGAGATTGAAGTCTATGTTGATGACATGATTGCGAAGTCCCAAACGGAGGAAGGACATCTGGACAATTTGCTGAAGCTTTTTGAGAGGGTTAGGAAGTTCAGGTTGAGGCTGAATCCTAACAAGTGTACTTTCGGAGTACGGTCTGGAAAACTACTGGGGTTTATCGTGAGTGAAAGAGGCATTGAGGTTGATCCTGCGAAGATAAAAGCAATACAAGAAATGCCAACGCCAAAAACAGAAAAAGAAGTTCGTGGTTTCCTGGGCAGAATAAACTACATTGCAAGGTTTATTTCTCAGCTCATGGCCACGTGTGAACCGATGTTCAAACTGCTAAAGAAAGATCAGGAGATTATCTGGAACGAGGATTTCCAGAAGGCATTTGATAAGATAAAGCAGTATCTACAGGAACCTCCGATCTTGATAATGGCCGAAAGACCTCTAATCATGTACTTGACAGTTCTTGAGAATAGTATGGGGTGTGTTCTCGGTCAGCACGACGAGACGGGCAGAAAGGAGCATGCCATCTATTACTTGAGTAAAAAGTTCACGGATTGTGAATCTCGTTACTCGATGCTGGAAAAGACGTGTTGTGCACTAGCCTGGGCTGCCAAACGTTTACGACAGTACATGCTCAATCACACAACCATGCTAATTTCGAAGATGGATCCGATCAAGTACGTCTTCGAGAAGCAAGCGCTTTCGGGCAGGATTGCCAGATGGCAAATGGTGTTGACGGAATATGACATTCAGTACGTTTCCTAGAAGGCCATCAAGGGAAGCGTATTGTCTGAATACCTTGCCGAACAGCCGATCGAAGATTATCAGCCGATGAGATTTGAATTCCCTGATGAGGATATCATGTTTCTCAAGGTGAAAGATTGCGATGAACCGTTGCCCGACGAGGGTCCAGATAGGAAATCCCAATGGATATTGATATTTGACGGGGCGGTTAATTCTTACGGAAGTGGCATAGGGGCGATCATCACAACTCCCCACGGATCCCACATCCCGTTTACTGCGAGACTGACGTTTCCGGTCACCGATAATAAAACGGAGTACGAAGCATGCATCATGGGTCTAGAAGAAGCAATTGATTTGAGAATCAAGAACCTAGATGTATATGGTGACTCAGCACTTGTAATTAACCAGATTAAAGGGGAGTCGGAGACTCGTCAATCGAATTTGGTGCCGTACATGAGCTATGCCTGAAGGCTGCTTCCGTTCTTTGATCGAGTGGAACTCCATCATGTGCCCAGAGCAGAAAACCAGATGGCTGACGCCTTAGCCATATTGGCTTCGATGTATAAAGTCAATTTTTGGAATGAAGCTCCAAGAATTGTCCTTTCTCGTCTTGATAGACCTGCATCCGTCTTTGTGATCGAGGAAGCCTCCGATGGCAAGCCATGGTTCCATGATATCCAGACTTTCCTTATGACTAAGGAATATCCTGCGGGAGCGTCGACCCAGGATAAGAAGACTCTGAGGAGGCTGTCTGGAAATTTTTATCTCAATCCTGATGGAGTTTTGTATAAAAGAAACCATGATCTCGTGCTACTCAGATGTGTAGATGAGAAAGAAGCGAGTATGCTCATGGAAGAAGTCCATGAAGGCACATTTGGTACGCACGCCGGCGGGCATGCTATGACAAGAAAGATCCAGAGAGCAGGATACTACTGGCTGACGATGGAATCAGATTGCTTTAAATTCGCGAAGAGATGTCATAAATGCCAGATTTATGCTGATAAGATTCACGTGCCGCCATGCCCGTTAAATGTCATGTCCTCCCCGTGGCCGTTCTCCATGTGGGGCATCGACATGATAGGCAAGATCGAGCCCACTGCATCTAACGGTCATCGCTTCATTCTAGTAGCTATCGACTACTTCACCAAGTGGGTGGAGGCAGCCTCATACGCTAATGTGACCAAGCAGGTGGTGGCTAAATTCATAAAGAGGGACATCATCTGTCGTTACGGAGTTCCCGAATGGATCATTACTGATAATGGTTCGAATCTGAATAACAAGATGATGAAGGAGCTGTGTCAGAGTTTCAAGATTGAACACCACAACTCATCTCCTTACCGGCCGAAGATGAATGACGTCGTTGAAGTGGCCAACAAAAACATTAAGAAGATTGTACAGAAGATGGTTGTGACCTATAAGGATTGGCACAAGATGTTGCCGTTTGCATTGCACGGTTATCGTACGACGGTACGTACCTCAACCGGGGCAACTCCTTTCTCACTAGTGTACGATATGGAAGCTGTCCTACCGCTAGAAGTTGAGATTCCTTCTTTGCGAGTTTTGGTTGATGTGAAACTCGATGAGGCAGAATGGGTTAAGAACCGACTAAACCAACTCAGCCTGATGGATGAGAAGAGATTGGCGTCAATTGCATATGGTTGTCTGTACCAAAGCCGAATGAAGAAAGCCTATGATAAGAAGGTGCGTCCTAAAAGCTTTCAGACGGGTCATCTCGTCTTGAAGAAGATTCTTCCTCCACACTCCGATCACCGGGGCAAGTGGACTCCTAATTACGAAGGTCCATACGTCGTCAGCAAGGTCTTTTCGGGAGGAGCCTTGTTGTTATCCACGATGGATGGCGAAGATTTTGCATCCCCGGTGAACGCGGACGCAGTTAAAAAATACTTTGCTTAAAGAATGACCCGCTGGAAAGAAAAAGAATATCCAGGCAAAAATGGGGCATCCCGGCGAACCATAAAAAAGAAAAAGGTTCGAGCAAAAATTAGGGATATAAAAGAAAAGAATGTACACCCGCAAAGTCGAAAACCTGGAAGGGCGACTTTGGCAAAAAAGGGTATCCCGGTGAATCGAAAACCCGAAAGGGCGATTCAGGCAAAAGTTAGGGATTTGAAAAAAGCAAATGACTGCGTTCCGCGTGTGGGCTTTCATTGTTTAGTGGTTTGGAAGACCTGAGGGCCGTTTATCTGAATCAATCTCTTCTAATGCTGAAGCGTCGGAGCAGTATCGAAGTCGAGTGGGTCATAGAGGGATCAACTCATGGTGTTCGTCTATGCCTCATTGCCGACATTTGTGTATATACTGATGTATATTTATGTTTTTATATTTGCGCAGCTTCCTCATTCCAGGAGCTTGCATCTGTTGTAAAACATTTTTGCCCATTCAGGGGTTCGTTATCAATAAAATGTATACTATTCAGCAATTCTGTTTGCTTGTTTAGCATTTACTTGTTTTTGATAAAATGCGCATACATAAACTTACTGGCCTAGGCCACTGATTGTTGAAACAATGAATTACTTGAACATTGTCACAAGATGATAACCTTGATAGGTCCTTTTGAGGAGGGTATCTTATCTGTTTATTTGTGTTGTTACAGGTAGGGCCTATTCCCGACAGTACGCCGTATGCGTCCCCAAGCAGGATGATTCCTTCCTCTCCAGCAAGTTCAGCAGCACCTCCCCGTGGAGTTTGAACATGAGATCGTAAGCATTGATATGTCTCCCCAAGCATAGGAGATTCTCTCCCCAATCAGATGTATCCTGAAGGATCGTCGTTTCCCCAGCTGAGTCATATACCGAAGTGTGCAGTACTCGATAGTACAGACTGAAGTCTCCGGCAGAATTGAGATTCCCCACTGAATTGTACTCTCCCTTGTAAGCAGGATGACTCCTACATCCCCAGTCGAGTCTGCAGTTCCCCAAGAGAGCCGAGTCCTTGGAAGCCGTTCAGGCCATGATTGGTTTTCCCCAGTAGAGTGTTGAATAACTGATGCTGTATTTCCCCATTGGAGTCGCTATCTCCAGGAAAGTTTTTGCTGCGAATGCCGTGCAGTTTATTTCTGCGATTGACATTATTTCCCTCGACAGTTTGTGGTTTGAATACCTAGATGAGCAGGTTCAGGTTCTTGTAGAACTTTGTTCCCTTGCAGCAGTCAACTGAAGATCATTTCCCTAGACGGAGTCCAATTGAGATTGGTGTGACTTCTTCTCCTTGGCAGGATGAGTCCTTCCTCCACCAGAGTGGTTCTTTCTCCTTGACAGGAGGATCTTCCCTTCGACATTTATTTTGCTGATGGGGTCATAGCATTATTGCATGATTGCATAACATTTTCCCTAAATACGTGTAGCATTTCCATTGTGTGGAGCATTGCGCCATTGCCAAACATATGCATATGAAGCATGAGCTGGGTCGTTACCGTTCTTGTTTTGCAGGTGTTCCCCGACAGGGTGTTTGCTCAGGATGATTCCTGAAATCTCAGAAGAGTTGTTTGGCCCAAGATGATTCTTGAATTCCCCAGCAAAGTCGTTTGCCTAAGATGATTCTTGAATTCGCCAGCGAAGTGGTTTGCTTAAGATGACTCTTAAAATCCCCAGTGAAGTCGCCAGAGAGGGCTGCTCAAGTTGATGCTTAGAGTCCCCGACAGAGTGTTTGCTCAGGATGACTCTTGAAATCTCCAGCAGAGTTATTGGTTCAGGATGATTATTGACATCCTCGGCGGAATTGTTTGTCCAAGATGATTCTTGTAGTCCTCAGCAGAGTTAATTCATCCAGAATGATTTCTGGATCCCCGAAGCAGAGTTACTTGATAGTTCTCTAGAGTCCCCAACGGAGATATGTCATCCCCAGCAGGTTGTTGAGCAGAGAAGCTGAAATTTCCTGGAAGACTTGATGATTCAAGTCCGGCAGCGGTGCCGAAACCCCATACTTACTGAGGAAGTCCAACTGTATTGATGAAGCGGTTCTCTCAGCTGATGCGGAGTGCTTGACGGTAAAAGATTATATATCCTTATTTGGTTCATGATTGACCGAGGATTCCATTCCCGACTTAATAACGAAGTCCGAATGACGCCCGAGATGTTCTATGAATGCCCGACGACATAGTTAACTTGATTGTTAAAAAGTTCCTAATGACCTGATGAGTCCCGAGGAATCCTTCTGCCGCAGTGTCGCAGAATGCCTGACGGCAATATTAGCTATGTATCGCCGGTTATCGAGTGACCAGTGATCCCTTGATGACTTGAGGAGGAAGCTGCAACGAAATCTGATAATCATCCCGACGGAGATTTGAGAGTAGCCCTTCACCAGATACCGAGTAACCGGTAATCCCTTATTGACTTACTGATGAAGTCCGACAAAGATATTGTCGACGTTCCTAGCGACATGATAAGTCCATAGGCGACGATAAGAAATTCTTCTGTAGTGGCGCAGAATGCCTGACGGCATAATCGACCATCCTTTACCAGTTACGGTGTAACTGGTGACCCCTTAATGACTTGAGGACGAAGATCTACAGCAAAATCAAATGATCATCCTGACTGAGATTTGAGATTAGACCTTTCACCGGTTACCGTGTGACCAATTCCCCAGCAGAGTTGCCGTGCAACTGGCATGCTCAGTTTTGAAGATGTTCCTAACAATTAGAGTATCGTTTACCTGTGCGTGGTTGGCAAATCACCCGTTACCGTGTAACCAGTGATCCCTCGATGATTTGAGGATGCAATGATATCAGAGAATCATCCTGACGGAGATTCATATCAGTATTTCTCCAGCTAGTTGCCGTGCAACTATTATTTCAGTTTCCGAAGATTTGTCCCATCAGAGTACCGTGTACTTATGCAGTTGGAAAATTTACGGGTTTGTTGGTATTCAACCGCCTTTTACCTTGATTGTTTGAGAGCCGTTCGCTTCTCACCCAGTCAGGTCCAAGCCGTTTGAATAGGGGCAGCTGTTGCACCCCAAAATTTGCCCAACATTTCTTCACCTATCTTGTGTTTCATTTCATTCACATTAGCATTATCATTTTCATTTCATTGACATGTGTGCAGGAGATCAAGAGGTATGATTACAAATCAAGGGCTACACAAGGCTATGAAGCTAGCTAAGAAGGTTATTCAAGTGTTCAAAGGTTGATATCCTTGTCAGAGAAGTTAAAAGATCCTCAGAGAGGGTGGTTGAAGCCAAGTGTGTAGGTCTCCTAACTTGAGAGTTGTGGGAAGCCATCAGATGATTCTGAAGCCAAGAAGTTAGATTTGAAGTCTTTAGAGAGCTCATGAGAAGTGTTGGAGATCACTTTGAGGCCTAGACAAGTCATTGTGCAAGATTAAGAAGCCTCTGCCATGATTGGTGCAGCTAGGGTTTGACTGGGTCAACCCTAAGTCAACTGATGATCTAAAGAAGGTTGAGACCTAATTCAAGAGCCATGTGATCATGGATTGATACATTGAGATGTTATAAGGATGATTCCAAGGTTAACTCATCATGATTGAAGAGTTTGAGAAGTTTCAAGCTAGGGTTTCTAAGGCTTGACAGTGTAAAATCCCCTAGTTTGACCCCTATCTTCAAGGCAATTTAGCTCAAGATGTGATTGACATCTCATCTTGCCCCTAACATGGTTGTTGTAGAGCATGATATTAGATTTAATTTGAGTGCTAGAAGTCCTTGATAGGGTTTGTAGAACTCAAGTTATGGCTTTGACAAGTTACAAGTCATCTGAGGAATGTGAATTTGGAGCTTGAAAGTTACCCAACTTGCATGACACTGTTTCCCTAGAAGGATGATTCCTATGAACTTTTGGTCAACATGAATGTTGTTCCTTATCCTCTTAGATTTCTAGAGAGTACTAGAAGTCCCTGAGGGGATTTGTAGAACTCAACTTATGGCTTGGACAAGTCAAGGTATTTTGGACATTTGGTGATTATAGGTCATTTGTGATCATAGGCCATTTTCACCAACTTAGAGGTCTCAAATGAAATTTTGTTAAACTAGAAAGTTGCTCAAAATGGGGTTTTAACCTTGACCATGCATCAAGGAGGCATTTAAATGGCTCAAGGAGAGACTTGGTTCAAGAAATTTTGAAAAAAGGAAGAATTAAAAGGATTTAATGGCCAAAAATTCAAATAATTCATTTTGTGACCAAATGAAACCAAATTATAGGTCAAATTGATTGGAAAAATGATTTTAGAAACAATGGCAATGTTATAATTTTGATTTGAGGTCATTTGAATAACATTCCATTTCATTTCTTCATGATGAAGCAACATATCCAATGCATACCTTTGGCTTGCAAACAAGGAAAATAACTCACTAAACTCATTCAATATCTCATGAGAACTTGATTACACACATAGCCATGCCAAGAAGGAGTCAGAATGGTGGTTGCCATGGATGAGATTTTGAAGAGATTTTGAAAATCCAAAATCCCATTTGGATGGATCCAGAAGTTTTTAGATGAGTCTAATCACTTCTATATAAGTCAGTGAGTGAGTTCAGTGCTTTTTTTGGAAGGAATTGAAGCTGGTAAGAGAAGGAGCCATTGAAATTTTGAAGGTTCAAGTTGAAATTGGGTTTTCAATTCAAGGGAGAATCAAGCCAAATCAGGGTGTGCAAAGGCTTTGGGAGTGAATTTGGAACGTGTCTGCATCATCTTGGCAGTTGAAGTGAGCAAAAACCACCTCTGTTACCTCTCTGAAACCAGGTTTGTATCTTTCATCCTTGTGCATGATTTAGGAGGTGAAACTTAGCAATTCACATGTGGTTAGGATCCTTGCAACATGTAGTTGGATTTAGGATCATAAATTGGTGAATTAGAGACAAATTAGGCATGTGATCATTTTCTGTTGAGGATGATATCTCACGATTCTTGAAGGAATATTCATGATTGGATGTTGGAAATTTATCAGTGAAGAGTGGGGATTAACTTGAGACTTTTAATTTTAAGAATGGTGAAAATCAAGATTGGGAGGAATTCTGAAAATGTTATCGGGTTTGGAAATGTAGAAGGAATTAGAAAATTCTGAGGTTGGATTCGTGATCAGCATCAAATTTGGAGTGGGATAGTGATTTGTTTTGTGAGTTTTGATGACCTGAGAGGAGTGCTTCACTGGAGAAGACGGTGGCGCCACTGTTCAGGCTACCGTCTGAGAACTCCCTCCATTGCAGGTTCAAATTGGGGACGATGAACAAGAACCCTCAGATTAGGGTTTGGCCTTGGACTCAGGCGTGTGTTGGAGGGCCAGGATTGCTTCTCATATCTGAAGAGAGAGTTTCAAGTGAAACGCACCGTTTCATTAATTGACCGGTTTTGGGCTTAGCACTCAGAGTGATATCCACACCCCCCTTTGGCCCAATTCTTTGAAATAAACTGTATTGGATTGCTATTTGACACACTTGTTTTATTAATTTCTTTTATTTTCTTTTAATTTTCTTCATTTCATATGACTTAGAAATTAATTCATAAAAAATAGGAAATTAACTCAATTAATTCAAAACTTTTTTCCCCTAATTCATGATTGAATCTAGAATTTTGTAGATTAAAAGTATTAGGAATTCATGCATTTGTGATTTTATTTGCATTTTTTGAATATTAATTGATATTAAAATGGCCATGGTTGATACCTTGTTTTGTTGAATTTGGTTTGAGCACTTGGTGATGATTCTTGCCTTGATTTTTTGTGTGTATCTAGCATAGATATGCATGTTCCCCTTAGATTTTTCTCACATATTTGTGGTGAAGTTAGGATATAGTTTTAAGTTGAAACTTTAGGTGCTCTATTTTTAGGGTTTATGCTTAGTACCTTGTGATCTAGGTTTTATTTCTAGGACTTGGTGGATGATTCAACCTCTGTATTTTGTATGGTAGATTCATGATTGAATTAGGTTCCCATAGTTATTTTTGTAGGATTTTACAATTGGTTTTAGTATTTTAGTTAGGATTAACTTTAGTACTAGGTTTTAGGTGATCCTAACTTAATAATTCAATTAGATTGACTTCTTTAGTTCCTTTAGATTAGGGTTTTGCCTCTCTTGCTCTTGGATGATGTTGAAGACAAGCTTGGGCTACCATGGAATGCTTGAGGAAGCTTGGGTGTGAGGATTTCCCTGCTTTTGGTTTGAGTGTTGTCTAGGTGTTAAGATTAGGGTTTGTAAGTAGAGCTTCGAGATAGATTCTCTTCTTTCATAAACATGGAAGGTGTTGATCACTTCCATTCCTCCCTATGATATAAGGTCCCCTTGTAAAGGCCTCATCCCTCCTTTGGTAGGATGTCTGGCTCTTCACAAGTTGGTAGAACCTTTGAGGGTCCCTTTCTCTGATGATGGAATGTTTAGTGGTGACCTTTGGTCTTCACTCTGCTGTCAATCATCCAAACCTTGCTCTTGTTAGATGAATCTTTCCCCCTTGCTAGAGGATGGAATTCCTTGTTAGAAGATTGAAGATGATAGAAGTTGACACTTGCTATTGAAGACTGCCCTTGGAGCTGAAGCTTGAAGACCAATGAGTCCAAGTTGACACTTATGAAGGGCATCCAGTTGGGATTAGATGAAGAGCTGAAGCTTGAGGAAAACAAGTTGATACTTGTGTTTGATACTTTGAGAGCCTGAAGGAACAAGTTGATACTTGCAATTGGGATTGAAGCCTGATGGTGGAGTCTACTTTGGAGCTGAGGCTTGAGGAGGGATAAGTTGATACTCATGTTGATGCATTAGAAGCTTGAAGAAGCAAGTTGACACTTGCTATTAAAGATGAAAGACTTGAAGAGCAGTTGCAGGCTGAGGACTGAATTGATGTCAGAGGAGCTTTGTTGTGAAGCTGTGGAAGCTGTTGATCTGCTTTCTCTCCTGTCTGTTTTCTTTCTGTGCAACTGTATTGCTGTGACTTGTTTGATTTGCTTGATGCATTAGAATAAGTCCATATCTAGATTGATGTAAGCTAGGAGCATGATTGCACTAGAGGTTGAGTTGCTCCCTCTGCTTGTATTGTTACTGTATGGCTTTGCTTGCTGGTATTTGGTAGAGCCCAACTCCCTTGCCTATGTGGTTTATGATTTGCTTGATGGCATTTTATTTCATTTCTTCTGTATGATTGCAGTTATTGTATTTTGCTTGATAGCATGTTGTTTTTCCTTCATGATTGCAGTTATTCATATCTGGCTTGAGGTTGAGACGAGCTTGTGGAGGCTGCTGCCCCACACACATTTCCTCCCTCACTTGCATTGCATGCATTTTACATTCGTTTACTGTTTACTGTTTAAGCTGATGCTTTATCTGTTTTTGTTTATCATTGACATGATCCCTTAGGAATCTCACTTCCTTTGATAAGGAAGTGATGATTAGAACTTTAGGTTGAAACCTATGCATGATAACTTCTAGGAGATCCCAGTTTCAAACCTCAACCATAGGATGAATCCTTGGCATGACAACATTAGGACTTGATAATCTCCCTTAGTTGAGCCCCCTCTCTCTTCTCATCTCGAAACAAATCAAAATACAGTAATAAAGGTTAACTGATGTCGTACGTTACGAGCCTTAAGCTATCTGAGAAAGGGTTGTCGGAGAGTTTCTTTTCGACAGCTTGGATGTTTAGTATGGTACCCTTTGGATGACATGCGACGCATTCACTCTCATATCATAGTCTCTAGTGCGATATTAATTGCAAATGTCCATAAAAAACAGTTCTTTCGTAAAAGACAGAAAACAAACTTCAAACTTTTTGCTCCCGTGGGCCTATAATTCATAGGAAAGCTTTTCTGAAGAAAAGAGTATCGTTAACTCCCAATTCTACCGCAAACGGCAACGCCTAAGTCTCCAAGGGTCGAGCTGCGTACACCAAACTGCTGGAACTGTTTGTTAACCCTACTCGATAAAAACAGATGAATCTGAATCCCCGTAATCTGTATTATCCCGAACTACGTAAGCTCTGATCTCTCATACCTGTTGAGAGTACGTAGGCACAATACTGACGTATTGGCGAGCCACCTTCCCCATAACCCGTAGTTAATCGAACTACGTTGACTTTGATTTCTCATTCTCTGATGAGAATACGTAGGCATAAAGCGCGACGCTTTGCCGAGTCATTTTCTTTTCTTTTCAGACCAGCCTTGATAGGTAGATAGTAAACAAACTCGTCAGATAAACACAACAAGCGTGGATCCCATCGAGTACGATGGACGTGAGGGGTGCTAATACCTTCCCCTTGCGTAATCGACTTCCGAACCCAGACAATGGTTGCGATGACCTTGTCTTATACCTTTTCGTCAGGTTTTTTCCGATTGTTTCCTTTCCCTTTCCGTGGGATAAATAATGAAAGGTGGCGACTCTTCTGTTTTTCCGGCACCTTATTTTCGCGGTAGCGACAACTACGGTCTAGGTTAGAACTTCATTGCTTAGTGGATTAGGAGGACCTGAGGGCCGTTTATCCGAATCAATCTCTTCTAAAGATAAAGCGTCGGGAAAGCATCAAGGTCAGGCGAGTCATAGAGGGATCAACTCATGGTGTTTGTATGTGCCACATTGCCGACATTTCTGTATACTTTTGTATATATTTCTATGCATATCTGTATTGTTTTGCGCAACTTCCTCTTTTCAGGGGTTGCATCTGTTGTAAACTTTTCCTATTTACAGGCCATCTATCAATAAACATATACTATTCAGTATCTCGTTTGTTTTGCTTTAACTTTTACTGTTTTGTTTGTGAAAAACGCCCAATGTTTTCATAAACTAGCACATACATAAACTTGCAGGCCTTGGCCAATAATGGTTAAAACTTTGAATTAATTGAACAACGTCACGAATGATGACTGAGATAATTCCGTTTGCGTAGGATATCTTGTCTATTTGTTCAGTTTTGCAGGGTCGTTACCCTTAGGGCGAAGAGGTGTCGATGAAATCCATTCTATCCCCGGCCAGAGTCTTTTCCCCAACAAGCGGAGTTTGCATCTCTATCCCCAGTAGAGTTTGTATGCAGTTTGAGCGAGCAGGTAGCGTGTACGCCTTCCCTCAGCAGTTGGTGCATATTTAATCCCCGCAAGGTGCATGTTCGGATGCACTCCCCAGTGAGTTGTGATTGGATTTTCTTCCCACTGAGTAATCTACAACCAAGGTAGGTTCGTCCTCAGCGGAGCAATCCCCAGCAAGTGGGAAGAGGGTGGTTTCCCCAGTAGATTTGTTCTCTTTTCCCCAGCAGGATGGAGGAATGTTGTTACCTCGATATTTTCTTTGCAGGAGGCCAGCAAGGGCCCGTTTCTCGGCATAAGTCCAATTGTTATTTGCATGAGTAGGTTGTTCCCCTAACATGGTGGTTTCTTCATCTCTAGCATTTATTTTGCTGATTCAGTTCCGTTGCATCTGCATGCGTGCATAGCATTTCCATTTCGTATGGAGCATTACGCCATTTCAAACATATGCATCTAAAGCATAAGCCAGGTTTGATACCTTTGGTGCCGTTTGCCTTTGAGGGCTGAGGATTTTGAATTCAGGAGATCTTTTGTATTATTCCCCCGTTGGGAGGATCTTTGGAGTCTTTGTGTTATTGGTTTCTCCTCTACAGAGTCGTTTGTTTAAACCTCTCTTTTTCCTATCGTCGCTTTCCCCGCAAGTCGTGAGTCAGTTGATTCTGTCGCTTGCGTATGTTGGATATGTTATGTCAACTTTTGGTTGGTAATTCCCAGCGTAGTTTATTTCGGGTGTGTTATCCCAACTTTTGGTTGGTAATCCTTGGTTTCCCGGCAAAGTCCTTATTCCAACTTTCGGTTGGTAATGTTGGTCTCATTCCAAATTTTGGTTGGTGAGCTGTTGGTGTTTGGGAGGTTGTTCCAACTTTTGGTTGGTAATCCTTGTTTTCCTCAGTAGAGTTGATTATTCCAAATTTTGGTTGGTAATCTTTGTTGCAGTTAGTTCATTTTCATTCAGCGATTCTGGTAATCCTGACTTTTGGTTAGCAGTCTTTTTACTCCAACTTTTGGTTGGTAGTTCCGGATGTCATTCCGGCTTTTGGTTGGTAGTATTTCTGGTGGTTGATCATTCCAACTTTTGGTTGGTAGTTTGCTGTTGTGGCCATTACTCCAACTTTTGGTTGGTAGTGTCGGATGACCATTCCAACTTTTGGTTGGTAGTCTTCTGTGGAGGAGTCAACTTTGTTCAAGTATCTCCAGCGATCTTAACTTTTGGTTAGTAGCTTTGCTTCCCAACCTTTGGTTGGATTTTATCCCTTGTAGGCGTTATTCCAACTTTTGGTTGGTAGTCCCCAGCGGGGTCCGAAGTTTTGTTGGTGTATTCCCACTTTTGGTTGGTAGTTCTTTGTTCCTGGGGTTGTTATTCCAACTTTTGGTTGGTAATCCTGTGGTGGTGGTATGTTTATCCCAACTTTTGGTTGGTAATTCTCCTCTAGTCCTGGGTGGATTTGTGATTCCAACTTTTGGTTGGTAACTTTGTGTGATTCCAACTTTTGGTTGGTAGCTTTGTTCGATTCCAACTTTTTGTTGATAGTGTTCTGTTCCTGGATTTGTAATTCCAACTTTTGGTTGTTAATTAACGACTTGTCAGAGTTTGTTTGATTCCACCTCTTGGTTGGTGGGATTTTCGTGATGTTATTCCAACTTTTGGTTGGTATCCTTTGCTTCAATTCCAACTTTTGGTTGGTAGCTTTGTCTTATTCCAGCTTTTGGGTTGGTGAGATTTTTATGGGCGTGATTCCAAATTTTGGTTGGTAGTCTTTTATTTCTCCTGTGGGGTGTTATCCCAACTTTTGGTTGATAGTGTGGATTCAACTTTGTTTGGTATTCCGGTGATCCAAACTTTTGGTTGGTAGTTTGTGGTTAGTACTGACTTTTGGTCAGTGTACTTCCCCAACGGAGTATTCTTGTGTTTAGTTTAGTTATCTCCAGAGATTTCTGTGGTTGGCAAATTTTCGAGTTCGTTGGTATTCAATCGTCTTTTACCTCGACCGTTTGAAAGTCGTTCGCTTTTCACTCAGTCAGGTCCAAGTCGCTTGAATAGGGGTAGCTGTTGCACCCCAAAATTTGCCCAACCTTTTCTGGGCTTGGCTTTTGTTTCACTCCATTTTCTTCTAGAATTTTCATTGCATAACATTGTCCATTTGACAGGAGATCGAGGTTTTCCTGTGACTCAAAATTCATTCTCAGTGCAAGCAATTTAAGCAGCGAGTATCAGGCGGCATTTATTTTGCCCAGCGATCAAGCAACCGATTTCATTTTGTTTTGCAGGTTATTTTCATCCAAGAAAGTGGTGTTCAGGTTATCGTGAGCAGTCTCATGGTTACAGCGTTCAAGAACACGTTCCAGAAGCTTAACAGGGTTCGAAACAACAAGAAACGGGCAAACGGACAGATTTCCCTCCAAAAGGCGTCAATTTCAAAATTTTGAAGGTGTTAATCAATTAACACCTAGGGTTAACCGATTAACACAATCAAAATCAGGCTAATTTTGCAGGTTTTCACAGTGTTAACCAGTTAACCATATGCGTTAACCGATTAACATGTGTAATTTTTGCCCTGTATGTGAATTTTCAAGACCAGCCACTTTTGGAGTCCAATTTTGATCACTTGAGTTTCACTTTTACACTTGGGAATGATCTAGAACCTCATTTGAAATTGGGTTAATTTCAATTTCCCACCAAATGCCCATTCCACATTCCACACCACATTTTCCAATCCAAATTCCAAACCTTGCATTGGATCCAAACCTAAGTGATATTTAAATGATTCACTCCAAACCTCACCATCTAATCTCTCATAATCCCAAAAAATCAAATTCAGAATTGCTCTCAATTCTCTCTCAATTCTCTCAACTTCTCCATTTCCGAAACCCTCACTCAAAGCTCTTCATCATTTGGATTCATTGATTTTTCCTTGAAATCAATGGATTCTTGAGTATAAATCTCCATTTATCATCGTCATTGGATCAATTTTCATAATCAATTTTCGTGCAAATTGAGATCTGATTTTGGAGCTTGAGTTGGAAGTGCTTATTTGGAGTAGTTTGGCTTAAAAGTGTTTGATCTTCATTCCTTTTGCAAGAATTATTGTGGATCTTGAAGTTTTCTGGATAATCTTATTTGGATCTGCTCAAATTCAGTTGATCAACACTTACCAAAGCAAATCTCCGCTTCGAAAGTTGGAATTCTCGGCCCGATTTGATTTTTGAGCTTATCATGTTAATCTTCATATTCAATTGAATTTTGGTTAATTTCGATCCGTTTGAATTGTGATTGTGCTGTGTAGACAAGTTTGCATGTCTATTGGTTTTTTGTTTGCAGGTGTAATTTTGTGCTTATTTGATAAGCTGATCTTTTGGATCATTTGATTAATTGATTTTGTGCTGAAAGTGCTTTTCTGCTGCTGTTTTTGGCCTCTGTTACAGTGTTATTTGGTTAACGCATATGGTTAACCGATTAACCATTTCAAACTTTCAAATTTTTTAAACGTTAACAGTGTTAATCGGTTAACGCATATGGTTAACCGATTAACCTGTTCAAAATTCCAGATTTCCCAAACTTTTTAAGGTGTTAACCGATTAACCCCAGGGGTTAACTGATTAACACTGTAATAGTGGACTTGTTTTACTGTTTTTCAAGGTGTTTTTGCATATTGTTCCACTTCAAATCATCATAGAACAGTGTGATGCATTAGGGGTATGATGTTTGGTATATATGTCGTTGTTCTTGATCGTTTGATCATGATTTTTGTCGACTCGTTTTGTTCGATTTCCACTTGAATGCATATTTGTATATGTTGTTCAATGTGATGTTCATCCTTGTCTGCTTGAGTGAAGAGCTATGGTCGAGATGCGCTTGTGGCGGTTGCTGCCCAACACTTATTTTCCTCTCATTTTCTTCGACGATTGATGGTCGATAGTTGTAGAGGATTGTCTTCTCCCGTTACATCTCATCCGCTCATTTTATTTTTGCATTTGCATGTTCATGTTGCTTATCTTTACATGTGCATTTCATCTTGTGTTTTGCATTTTTGTTTGCTCCAAAGGGGTTGAGATGTGCTTGTGGCGGCTGTTGCCCCACACTTTGTTCCTCCCTCTTTGCATGTTTTATTCATGTTTGCATCTTCTACTTGTGATTGATCCTTCATTTGTTCTTCTTGTGCTTTTTTCCATGATCCCCATAGGATTCCTAGTCCCTCCGTTTAGGATGGGAGTAGGAGAGACATTAGGTGTTCAATCCAAGCATGCTAAAATTAGGTAGTTCCCTTTTTATCCAAACTTTAAGTCCACTTTGCATGACAACTTTTAGGATCGATGTAGCTTCCCTTTAGTAGGTCCTCTCTCTCCTCATCTTCAAACACTCATAAAACATCTAATAAAGAATGACAAGTGCTGTATACTACGAGCCTTAAGCTACTTGAGAAATAGTGATTGAGGGGCTTCCTCTCAATGACCTAGAGTGTTTAGTGTACACCCTTTGGGTGATATGCGACGCATTCGCTCTTAGTCATAGTCTCTAGTGCGACATGAGTTACAGATCAAATTCAAAATACTTCTTCTCTAAAAAACACAAAACACTTCAAATCTTTTTCATCCTTCGGGATTCTTAATCGAGGAAAATCTTTTCAGATAAAAGAGTGTTGTTAACTTTTAGTTCTACCGCAAACGGTAACGCCTAAGTCTCCAATGGTCGAGCTTCATACATCAACTGCTAGAACTACTTGTTAACCCTACTCAGGCCTAAAAACTTTTGAACCAACCTGTGGTCTTTTAGCCTGAACTACATTTTCTCTAATCTTTCATACCAGATGAAAGTACGTAGGCACAATACGCGACGTCTTGGTGAGCAACCTTCCTCCCTTTCACCCGTAGTTAGCCGAACTACGTTGACTCTGACTTTCCCATTGCACGAGGGAATATGTAGGCACAGAGCGGCGATGCTCTGCCGAGTCTCTTTTCTTTTCTTTTGTCCCTTGACCTTTAGCTTGATAGATGATCACCCTTTTAGATAGATAACAATGCATGGATCCCATCGAGCGCGACGGACGTGAGGGGTGCTCATACCTTCCCCTTGCGTAAAAGACTCCCGAATCCGTACATGGTTGCGATGACCTCGTCTTTTCCCTTTTCGTCAGGTTTTTTCGATCCTTTCCTTTCCCTTTCTTTGGGATAAATAACGAAAGGTGGCGACTCATCTTTTTTCTGCCGGGTGTTTTTCGCAGTTGCGACACCAGGGTACACCTCGCGTCATACTACAGAAAAATGTTTGCATATTCTGATGACGAGAAGCTGCTGATGCACTTCTTTCAAGACAGTCTGTCTGGACCACCCTTGGAGTGGTACATGGGCTTGGAGCCAACCAATATTAGAAGCTGAAGAGACCTGGAGGAGGCCTTCGTCTGACACTATCAATACAATAATTGTTTGGCGCCCAACCGCGTACAATTGCAAAATCTATCACAGTAAATTAATGAGGGATTTAAAGAATACGCACAGAGATGGCGTGATTTGGCTGCAAGGGTTCAACCTCCTATGGTGGATAGGGAACTCATTGATCTGTTCATAGATACATTGCCTGGGGTGTACTATGAAAAATTGATAGGGTATATGTCTGGTAGCTTCTCAGATTTAATTATCACTGGCGAAAGAGTCAATAATGGTATTAAATTGGGAAAGATCCAAGAGGGAGAGGGATCCTCATCTGGAGGAGGAAGGAAGAACTTCGGTAACAAGAAGAGGGAAGGAAAAAGAAATGCGGTTTCAGGATACAGGAATAATAGCAGGAATAAAAACAGAAACCAATAATATCATCAGCAACAGCCTCAGGTTGTGAGTATTGCTATTCCAGTAGTACAACCTCAACAACAACCACGTCCACAACAACAACAAAATTATGCACCGCAACAATTCCAAGACTATAGAAGACAATGAATAGACATTTTGATGCACCACCAATGCCGTACTCACAATTGTTACAACATATGATGCAGCTGCAGTTGATTCAGAAGAGGACGCTAGCACCTCTGACTGACGCGCCACCCCCAAGGTATGACGCAAACGCTAGATGTGACTTTCACTCAGGCACTCCCGACCATCATATAGACAACTGTAAAGCTTTCAAGCATAAGGTACACGACCTTATTGATAGTAAAGCCATCAATTTTACGCATGATGCACCCAATGTTGTTCAAAATCCTATGCCCAACCATGGAGCGGCTGGGGTAAATGCTATTGTGGAGGAAGAGAATTTGAATTTGGTAACCAATGTTGAAGAGATGAGAACTCCTTTGAGTTTTGTCAAGAGTAGGCTGTTGAAGGGTGGAGTGTTTCCAGGCTGTATTGAAAACTGTGAAGGTTAGTTGGCTCATCCTGAGGGATGTGAGGACTTGAAAAATCATGTGCAGAGATTAATGAATGAAGGCGTGCTACAATTTGATAGAATTGGTGAATAGAAAGATGAGAAGGTGATTAGTCAATAGCAGGACGACGTTTGATTCTGTTGAAAGACCTGATAAAGGAAAGGGGAAGGCTGTTGTTGAGGAAAGTTCTCAGCGGGGTGAGAAGGATGCTTTGTTGAAAGACACTGAGGAATTCATGCGTCTGATTAGAAAAAGTGACTACAAGATTGTGGACCATCTACAACAAACCTCGTCAAAAATATTAATCTTATCATTATTATTGTGCCCTGAGGTACATCGGAATGCCCTTATGAGGATTCTAAACACTGCGTATGTGCCACAAGAGATATCAGTGAACCAACTTGAAGGAGCGGTGCAGGATGTGAATGCTGGAAATGGATTTGGATTTACTGA
Organism: Lathyrus sativus; assembly: GCA_963859935.3. NCBI lineage: Eukaryota > Viridiplantae > Streptophyta > Magnoliopsida > Fabales > Fabaceae > Lathyrus > Lathyrus sativus. Next base: position 407,070,026 of record OZ012740.1, on the reverse strand, counting down.
TCTGGACTTGACACCTAAAGGGAGAAACCGCAATCACGCCCTGCATATTTCCATTGAGTGCAGAGGAGCTGTTTTATCTCATTTTCTGGTGGATATTAGGTCTTCACTTAATGTGTTGCCCAAAAAGGCTTTGATGAAGCTTGACATCCAAGGAGTAATATGCACTCCTAATGATCGGATTTTGCGAGCGTTCGATGGAACAAGGAGGTCTGTGTTTGGAGAAGTGACTCTTCCTATCCAAGTTGGCCCGGAGGTTTTTGACGATGTCTTTTATATAATGGATATCCAACCAGCATACATTTGCTTGTTAGGTCGGCCCTGGATTCACTCGGTAGGGGCGGTAACGTAGACTCTACATCAGAAGCTAAAGTATATGGTGGGTGGAAACATTGTCACCGCATGTGGTGAAGAAGACATCATGATCAGCCAATTGTCCTTGTTCAAGTATGTGGAAGTTGATGGGGAGATTCATGAGACCCTGTGTCAAGCATTTGAGGCAGTCTAGGTCAGAGAGAAGGCGCCATTTATGGGCAGAGTTCCTGAGGTTTCTATGTCTTCATTCAAAGAAGTGCAAGTTGTGGTAAAGTCTGGATCATCTCAAGGTTGGGGGCAGGTGTTGAGTATCCCCAATAAGCAAGATAGGTTTAGATTAGGGTACAACCCGTCATCTTCTTCTTCATAGAGCGTTCCACACTAGAGAGGATCGGTCCAGTTTACAAGTGGTGGAGTGATATTTGACCGAATCAACACTGTGTCCGAGGATGAGGGTGATAGTGATTATAATATGGATGCATGGTTCCATCGATGTGTTCCCGCCCAAATCCTGAGCAACTGGATTATTGCAGAAGTTGTCCAAGTGACCCGTGAAGAGTAATTATCTTGTTTTCTGATTATGTGTAGCCCTATGTTCTACCCGGAGCATAGTGGTCTTTGTCTGTAGGTCCTTATCCTTGTTTATGTTTTGAACAGTTGTTTTATCATTAACCAAAGGGCGTTTTTGCATTTAAATATTGTGATCCTTATTTTTCTTGTTTTTATTTTTAACAATAAAATGGTGTCGCTACCGCGAAAATAAGGTGCCGGCAAAACAAAAGAGTCGCCACCTTTCGTTATTTATCCCTCAGAACGGGAAAGGAAACGATCGGAAAAACCTGACGAAAAAGGTATAAGACAAGGTCATCGCAACCATTGTCTGGGTTCGGGAGTCGGTTATGCAAGGGGAAGGTATTAGCACCCCTCACGTCCATCGTACTCGATGGGATCCACGCTTGTTGTGTTTATCTGACGGGTTGGTTTTACTATCTACCTATCAAGGCTGGTCTGAAAAGAAAATAAAATGACTCGGCAAAGCGTCGCACTTTATGCCTACGTATTCTCATCAGAGAATGAGAAATCAGAGTCAACGTAGTTCGGCTTACTACGGGTTACGGGGAAGGTGGCTCGCCAATACATCAGTATTGTGCCTACGTACTCTCAAAAGATATGAGAGATCAGAGCTTACGTAGTTCGGGAAAATACGGATTACGGAGATTTAGATTCATCTGTTTTATCGAGTAGGGTTAACAAACAGTTCCAGCAGTTTGGTGTACGCAGCTCGACCCTTGGAGACTTAGGCGTTACCGTTTGCGGTAGAACTGAGAGTTAACGACATTCTTTTCTTCAGAAAAGCTTCCTTTGAATTATGGGCCCACGGGGCAAAAAAGGTTTGAAGTTTGTTTTCTGTCTTTTACGGAAGAACAGTTGTTTAGTTTGTCTGTAGTTTGTACAGCACTAGAGACTATGACCTGGGAACGAATGCGTCGCATATCGTCCAAAGGACGTATACTAAACATTCTAGACGATTGAGAGGAGGCCGCTCAATTATCATTACCCAAGTAGCTTAAGGCTCGTAACGTGCTTATGCTAACTTGCCTTTATTATGTTTTTTACTGTTGTTTTTAGATGAGAAGAGAGAGGGACAACTACGGGGAGACTATCAAGTCCTAATGTTGTCATGCCAAGGATTCATCCTATGGTCGAAGTTTGAAACAGGGATCTCCTAGAAGTTATCATGCATAGGTTTCAACCTAAAGTTCTAATCATCACTTCCTTATCAAAGGAAGTGAGATTCCTAGGGGATCATGTCAATGATAAACAGAAACAGATAAAGCATCAGCTTAAACAGTAAACAGTAAACGACTGTAAAATGCATGCAATGCAAGTGAGGGAGGAAATGTGTGTGGGGCATCATCCTCCACAAGCTTGTCTCAACCTCAAGCCAGATATGAATAACTGCAATCATACAGAAAATAAAATGCCATCAAGCAAAACACAAACCACATAGGCAAGGGAGCAAGGCTCTACCGAATACCCGCAAGCAAAGCCATACAGTAAAAATACAAGCAGAGGGAGTAACTCAACCTATAGTGCAATCATGCTCCTAGTTTAAAACAATCTAAACATGAACTTATTCTAATGCATCAAGCAAATCACACAAGTCACATCAATACAGTTGCACAGAAGGCAAACAGACAGGAAAGAAAGCAGATCCACAGCTTCCACAACTTCACAGCAAAGCAATCTTCTAACAGCAGCTCAGTCCTCAGTCTGTAGCTGTTCTTCAAGTCCTTCATCTTCAATAGCAAGTGTCAACTGGCTTCTTCATGCTTTCAAACACAAGTATCAACTTGTTTTCCAACTTCTTCAAGCTTCGGCTCTTTCTTCAATCCCAACTTGATCTTCTTCACACAAGTGTCAACTTGTTCTTCTTGATCTTCAAGCTTCAGCTCTAAGAGATGTCTTCAAACACAGGGAAGTGGCAACCTCTAGCATCTTCAATCTTCTAACAAGGAACTCCATCCTCTAGCAAGGGAGAAAGCTTCATCTAACAAGAGCAAGGTGTGGATAGTGGTGAGCAAAGTGAAGACCAAAGGTCACCTCTAAGCACTCCACCATCAAGGAAAGGAACCCTTAAGGTTCTACCAATTTGTTAGGAGCCACTCATCCTACCAAAGGAGGGATGAGGCCTTCACAATGGGACCTTATATCATAGGGAGGAATGGAAGTGATCAACATCTTCCATGTTTCATGAAGGCATAAAATCTATTCTAAGGGATCTCCCTAAAAACCCTAATCCTTAACCCTAAACAAACTACACCAAAGGAAGAGCAAACTTCAAGTCCAAGCTCCATCATGCATTCCACAGCAGCCCACACATGTCTTCATCATCATCCAAGAGCAAGAGAAGCAAAACCCTAGTCTAAGGGAACTAATGAAGTCATTCTAGTTGAATTAGCAAGTTAGGATCACCTAAAACCTAGTACTAAACTTAATCCTAACTAAAATACTAAAACCAATTGTAAAATCCTACAAAAATAACTATGGGAACCTAAGTCAATCATGACTCTATCTTGTTAATCCCAGAGATCAAATCATCCAATAAGTCCTAGAAATACATCCTAAACTATGGGGTATCAAGGTTAAACCCTAAAACTAGAGCACCTAAAGTTTCAACACAAAAACAGCCTTAAACTTCTTCGCAAAAATGTGAGAAAATTACTAGAGGAGCATACATGTCTAAACTAGCTACACACAAAAAACCAATTCAAAAATCATCACCGAGTGATCACACAAAAATCAGCAAGACAAGGTATCAACCATAATGAAATTATTATCAATTAAAATACAAAAAATGCAATTAAAATAAAATATGCATGAATTCCTAAACTCTTAATTTCTTAAAATTCTAGACTCATTCATGAGTCAGGGGAAGAAAACTTGGGTCAAATTGAGTTATTTTCCTATTTATCATGAATTATTTTGAACCTATATGAAATGATGAAAAATAAAGAAAAAACAAAAGAAAATAAAGTGATACGCGTGCTGAATAGCAATTATTTCCAGTTTATTTCAAGAATAACAAACCAATATCCAATCTCACTCAATTTTCTCTCCTGAACACGAATCCATCATCCAAATTCTCCAATTCTTGCTCTAACTTAAAACACAATCATACTTTCAGAAATACACCAAATCTTGATCATCACAATTCTCAAAAATAATGGTCCTAATGCAATCTACATTTCTCACTGATCAATTTCCACTATCCAAACATGATTATTCCTTCAAGAATCTTGAGATATCAGCCTCAACAGAAAATGATCCATGACCTGAAGTGTCTCTATTCCTCAATTTATTGTACCAAAATCCATCTACATCATGCTATGAACCTAACCACCTAAAGATTTCTAGCTATCTCTCCATAAATTAATCAAAATTTTGATTGGTACAAACCTGGTTTCAGATGAAGAACAGGTACAATCCTTGCTCGATTCTTCCTCCAATAGGATCCAGATTCACTCCAAATCTTCCTCTGAAGCTAATGCACACCTCAATTTGGCTTGATTTCTCTTCAATCTCAGAATCCGATCTTGAGTTGCAGCTCTGCAAAATCCAATGCTCCTTCTGTTATCAGCCTCAAATGCTTCCAAAAAACGCTCTGAACTCACTCCAAATCTTATATAGAACTCAATAGAAATGTCTAAAAACTTCTGTAACCACCCAAATGAGATTTTGCAATTTCAATTTCTCTTTGAAAATCTCATGTGCACAGTTGCGAATTCAGCTCTGTTTGCTCATGAAAACACTTGGAATCTTCATCTCATGAGATATTGAATTGATTGGTTATGATCATTTCCTTGTTTCAATCCAATGGTGTGAATTTGATATGTTGCTTCATCATGAAGCAACAAAATGAAATTGCATGAAAATGGACTCAAACCAAAATTCTAACATTGCCAAAGTTTCTAAAATGCTTTTTCCATTCAAAATGACCTATAATTTTGCCTTGTTTGGACACAAATCAATTTATTTTAATTTTTGGTCATTAAATGCCTTTAATTCTTCCTTCTTCACAACTTCTTGAACCAAGTCTTTCCTTGAGCCATTTCAATGTCTCCTTGATACATGGTCAAGGTTAAAACCCTATTTTGAGCAACTTTCAAGTAGAACAAAATTTCATTTGAGGTGTCTAAGTTGGTGAAAATGACCTATAACCAAGAATGACCCATAATCACAATTTCCCAAAATACCCTTGACTTGTCAAAGCCATAACTTGAGTTCTACAAATCCTATCAAGAACTTCTAGTACTATATGGAAAGCTAAGATAATAAGGAAAAACATTCATGTTGACCAAAAGTTCATAGGAATCATCCTTCTTGGGCAAAAGTTTCATGCAAGTTGGGTAACTTTCAAGCTCCAAATTCACATGCCTCAGATGACTTGTAACTTATCAAAGCCATAACTTGAGTTCTATAAATCCTATCAAGGACTTCTAGTACTCAAATTAAAGCTAAGATAATTCTATACAACAATCATGTTGGGGGCAAGATGAGACTACAATCATATATTGAGTTAAGTTGCCTTGAAGATAGGGGTCAAACTAGGGGATTTTACACTGTCAAGTCTTAGAAACCCTAGCCTGAAACTTCTCAAACCCTTCAATCATGATGATTTAACCTTGGAATCATCCTTATAACATCTCAATGTATCAATCCCTGATCATATGGCTCTTGAATTAGGTCTCAACCTCCTTCAAATCCTCAGTTGACTTAGGGTTGACCTAGTCAAACCCTAGCTGCACCAATCATGGTTGTGGCTTCTTATTCTTGCACAATGACCTGTCTAGGACTCAAAGTGATCTTCAACACTTCTAATGAGCTCTCTCAAGACCTCAAGTCCTTCCTCATGGCTTCAGAATCATCTGATGACTTCCCACAACTCTCAAGTTAGGAGACCTACACACTTGGCTTTAATCACTCTCTCTGAGGATCTTTTAACTTCTCTGACAAGGTAATCAACCCTTGAACACTTGAATAACCTTCTTAGCTAGCTTCATATTCTTGTATAGATCTTAATTGGTAATCATACCTCTTGATCTCCTGCACACATGTCAATGAAATGCAAATGATAATGCTAATGTGAATGAAATGAAACATAAGCTAGGTAAAGAAAAGTTGGGCAAATTTTGGGGTGCAACAGCTGCCCCTATTCAAACAGCTTGGACCTGACTGGGTGAGAAGCGAATAGCTCTCAAACAATCAAGGTAAAAGACGGTTGAATACCAATAAACCCGGAAATTTGCCAACTTCACAAGTACACGGTACTCTGATGGGACAAATCTTCGGAAACTGAAATAATAGTTGCACGACAACTAGCTGGAGAAATACTGATATGAATCTCCGTCAGGATGATTCTCTGATTTATCTGATATCATTGCGTCCTCAAGTCATCGAGGGATCACTGATTACACGGTAACTGGCGATTTGCCAACGGTATAGGTAAACGATACTCTGGTTGGTAGGAACATCTTCAAAACTGAACATGATAGTTGCGCGACAACTTGCTGGGAAATTAGTCACACGGTAACCGGTGAAGGGTCTAATCTCCGTCAGGATGATCATCTGATTTTGCTGTGGATCTTCGTCCTCAAGTCATCAAGGGATCACCAGTTACATGGTAATTGGTAATGAATGGTTGATCATGCTGTCAGGCATTCTGCGTCATAGCAGAAGAATTCCTTATCGTCGCCTATGGACTCATCAGGTCATTAGGGACTCCTTAACAATCAAGTTAATCATGCCATCGGGCATTCAAAGAAATTTCGGGCGTCAGCCGGACTTCGTCAGTAAGTCGGAAACTGAATCCTCGGTCAATCATGAACCGGATAGGGATATCCAAACCTCCGCCATCAGGCAATTCGCATCAGCTGAGAGAACTGCGTTGACATCACAGTTGGACTTTGTCAGTAAGTCTTCAAAGGGAATCCTTAATCAATCAGGAACCACTAAGGATACACAATATTTTGCCGTCAGGCACTCTGCATCAGCTAAGAGAACTGCTTCGACATTTAGACTTCATCAGTAAGTCAGGGGGCTTTTGGCGCTACCGCCGGACTTCAATCATCAAGTACTCAAGGGAAACTTCAACTTCTATGTTTAAGACCCGCTGGGGATGACACATCTCCGCTGGGGATTCTGGAGAACTATCAAGTAACTCTACTTCGGGGATCCAAAAATCATTCTGGGTGAATCATCTCTGCTGAGGAAATCAAGAATCATCTTGAACAAACAACTCCGCTGAGGACTTCAAGAATCATTTTGGGCAACCAATAACTCTGTTGGAGATTTCAGGAATTATCCTGAGCGAACACTGTGCCGGGGACTCTAAGCATCAACTTGAGCAATCCGCTCTGGCGACTTCACTGGGGAATTCAAGAATCATCTTAATCAAACCATTCTGCGGAGGAACACCTGCAAAACAAGAATGGTAACACCCTAGCTCATGTTTCATATGCATATGCTTTGACAATGGCGCAATGCTCCACACGGTGGAAATGCTACGCATTTAGGGTAAATGTTATGCAATCATGCAAAATGCTATGACCTCATCAGCAAAATAAATGCTGAAGGGAGCATCCTCCTGTCAAGGAGAAAGAACCACTTTGGTGGAGGAAGGATTCATCCTGCCGAGGAGAAGGAGTCACGCCAATCTCAATTGGACTCCGCCTGGGGAAACGAACTTCAGTCGACTGCTGAAGGGGGACAAAGTTCTACGAGGACCTGAACCTGCTCATCCGGGTGTACGAACCACAACTGTCGAGGGAACGGTATCAATCGCAGAAATAAACAGCGCGGCCTTCGCGGCAAAGCTTTCCGGGAGAAAACGACTCTGATGGGGAAAAACAACATCAGCTATTCAACACTCTACTGGAGAGAACCAATCATGGCTTCAACGGCTTCCAAGGACTCGGCTCCCTTGGGGATTTTCTAGCTCGGCTGTGATAGAAGGAAACATCCTTCTTACTGGGGGAGAGTACAACTCTGTGGGGAATCTCAATTCCACTGGAGACTTCAGTCTTGAACTGTCGAGTGCTGCATACTTGCGGATAGTCTTCTACTAAAACTGCACTTTGACCTAGTGCTGAGGAATGAACACACACTTCAGTGTATGACTCAGCTGGGGGGATGACGTTCCTTCAGGATACATCTGATTGGGGGGAGAATCTTCTCTGCTTGGGGGATACATATCAATGCTCTTTGTTCTATGTTCAGACTCCGTGGGGAGATGCTGCTGAACTTGCCGGGGTAGAAGGAATCATCCTGCTTGGGGACGCATACGGCGTACTGCCTGGAATAGGCTATACCTGCAACAACACAAACAAACAGACAAGATACCCTTCAAAGGGACCTATCAAGATTATCATCTTGTGACAACGTTCAAGTAATTCATTGTTTCAACAATCAGTGGCCTAGGCCAGTAAGTTTATGTATGCGCATTTTATCAAAAACATCGGCGTTCTTTTTCGCAAACAAAACAGATAGATGCTAAACAAACAAACAGAATTGCTAAATAGTATGTATTTTATTGATGACGAACCCCTAAATGGGTGAAAATGTTTTACAACAGATGCAAGTTCCTGGAATGAGGAAGCTGCGCAAATCTAAAAACATAAATATACATCAGTATATACACAAATGTCGGCAATGCGGCGTAGACGAACACCATGAGTTGATCCCTCTATGACCTACTCGACTTCGATACTTCTCCGACGCTTCAGCTTCAGAAGAGATTGATTCAGATAAACGGCCCTCAGGTCTTCCAAACCGCTAAACAAAGACAGTCCACACGCGGAACGCAGTCATTTGCTTTTTCAAATCCCTAACTTTTGCCTGAATCGCCCTTCCGGGTTTTCGATTCACCGGGATACCCTTTTTTGCCAAAGTCGCCCTTCCGGGTTTTCAACTTTGCGGGTGTACGTTCTTTTCTTTTATATCCCTAATTTTTGCCCGAACCCTTTTTCCTTTTTTATGGTTCGCCGGGATGCCCCATTTTTTCCTGGATATTCTTTTTCTTTCCAGCGGGTCATTTTTTTAAGCAAAGTATTTTTTAACTGCGTCCGCGTTCATCGGGGATGCAAAATCTTCACCATCCATTATGGATAACAACAAGGCTCCTCCCGAGAAGACCTTGCTGACGATGTACGGACCTTCGTAATTGGGAGTCCACTTGCCCCAGTGATCGGAGTGTGGAGGAAGAATCTTCTTCAGGACGAGATCACCCGTCTGAAAGCTTCTAGGACGCACCTTCTAATCATAAGCTTTCTTCATTCGGCTTTGGTACAGACGACCATATGCAATAGATGCTAACCTCTTCTCATCCACCAGGCTGAGTTGGTTTAGTTGGTTCTTAATCCATTCTGCCTCATCGAGTTTTACGTCAACCAAAACTCGTAAAGAAGGAATCTCAACTTCTAACGGTAGGACCGCTTCCATACCGTACACCAGTGAGAAAGGAGTTGCCCCGGTTGATGTACATACCGTTGTACGATAACCGTGCAGCGCAAATGGCAACATCTCGTGCCAATCCTTATAGGTCACAACCATCTTCTGTACAATCTTCTTAATGTTTTTATTGGCTGCTTCAACGGCGCCATTCCTCTTCGGCCGATAAGGAGATGAGTTGTGGTGTTCAATCTTGAAATTTTGGCACAGCTCCTTCATCATCTTGTTATTCAGATTCGAACCATTATCAGTAATGATCCGCTCGGGAAATCCGTATCGACAGATGATGTCCCTCTTTATGAATTTAGCCACAACCTGCTTGGTCACATTAGCATATGAGGCTGCCTCCACCCACTTGATGAAGTAGTCGATGGCTACCAAAATGAAGCGATGACCGTTAGATGCAGTGGGCTCGATCTTGCCTATCATGTCGATGCCCCACATGGAGAATGACCACGGGGAGGACATGACATTTAATGGGCACGACGGCACATGAATCTTATCAGCATAAATCTGGCATTTATGACATCTCTTCGCGAATTTAAAGCAATCCGATTCCATCGTCAGCCAGTAATATCCTGCTCTCAGGATCTTTCTTGTCATAGCATGCCCGCCGGCGTGCGTACCAAATGTGCCTTCATGGACTTCTTCCATGAGCATACTCGCCTCTTTCTCATCTGCACATCTGAGTAGCACGAGATCGTGGTTTCTTTTATACAAAACTCCATCAGAATTGAGATAAAAATTTCCAGACAGCCTCCTCAGAGTCTTCTTATCCTGGGTAGACGCTCCCTCAGGATACTCCTTAGTCATAAGGAAAGTCTGGATATCATGGAACCATGGCTTACCATCGGAGGCTTCCTCGATCGCGAAGACGAATGCAGGTCTATCAAGATGAGAGAGGATAATTCTTGGAGCTTCATTCCAAAAATTGACTTTATACATCGAAGCCAACGTGGCTAGGGCATCATCCATCTGATTCTCAGCTCTGGGCACATAATGGAGTTCCACTCGATCAAAGAACGGAAGCAGCCTTCTGGCATAATTCATGTGCGGCACCAAATTGGATTGACGAGTCTCCCACTCCCCTTTAATCTGGTTAATCACAAGTGCCGAGTCACCATATACATCTAGGTTCTTGATTCTCAAATCAATTGCTTCTTCTAGACCCATAATGCATGCTTCGTACTCAGCTTCGTTATTGGTGACCGGAAACGTCAGTCTCGCAGTAAACGGGATGTGGGATCCGTGAGGAGTTGTGATGATCGCCCCGATGCCACTTCCATAAGAATTAACCGCCCCGTCAAATATCAATTTCCACTGGGATTTCCTGTCTGGACCCTCATCGGGCAACGGTTCATCACAATCTTTCACCTTGAGAAACATGATATCCTCATCAGGGAATTCAAATTTCATCGGCTGATAATCTTCGATCGGTTGTTCGGCAAGGTATTCAGACAATACGCTTCCCTTGATGGCCTTCTGGGAAACATACTGAATGTCATATTCCGTCAACATCATTTACCATCTGGCAATCCTGCCTGAAAGTGCTTGCTTCTCGAAGACGTACTTGATCGGATCCATCTTCGAAATTAGCATGGTTGTGTGATTGAGCATGTATTGTCGTAAATGTTTGGCAGCCCAAGCTAGTGCACAACACGTTTTCTTCGGCATTGAGTAACGAGATTCACAATCTGTGAACTTTTTACTCAAATAGTAAATGGCATGCTCCTTTCTGCCCGTCTCATCGTGCTGACCGAGAACACACCCCATACTATTCTCAAGAACTGTCAAGTACATGATTAAGGGTCTTCCGGTCACTGGGGGTATCAAGATCGGAGGTTCCTACAGATACTATTTTATCTTATCAAATGCCTTCTGGAAATCCTCGTTCCAGGTAATCGTCTGATCTTTCTTTAGCAGTTTGAACATCGGTTCACACGTGGCCGTGAGCTGAGAAATAAACCTTGCAATGTAGTTTATTCTGCCCAGAAAACCACAAACTTCTTTTTCGGTTTTTGGCGCTGGCATTTCTTGTATTGCTTTTATCTTCGCAGGATCAACCTCGATGCCTCTTTCACTCACAATAAACCCCAGTAGTTTTCCAGACCGTACTCCGAAAGTACACTTGTTAGGATTCAACCTCAACCTGAACTTCCTAAGCCTCTCAAAAAGCTTCAGCAAATTGACCAGATGTCCCTCCTTCGTTTGGGACTTCGCAATCATGTCATCAACATAGAATTCAATCTCATGATGAATCATGTCATGAAACAAAGTGACCATTGCTCGTTGGTAAGTGGCCCCTGCGTTCTTCAGACCGAAAGGCATTACCTTGTAGCAGAATGTTCCCCAAGGTGTAATAAACGTAGTTTTCTCCATGTCCTCCGGCGCCATCTTGATCTGATTGTAGCCAGAGAAGCCATCCATGAATGAAAATACGGAGAACTGAGTTGTATTGTCGACCAACACATCAATATGAGGGAGCGAGAAATCATCTTTAGGGCTCGCCCTATTCAAATCCCGATAATCAACGCATATTCGCACCTTACCGTCCTTCTTCGGTACAGGCACTATGTTGGCGACCCACGGAGGGTAAGTGGTGACTGCTAAGAAGCCAGCATCAAGCTGTTTCTACACTTCTTCTTTGATCTTAACGACCATATCTGGTCGTGTCCTCCTAAGCTTCTGCTTAACGGGAGGACAATCTTCTCGCAGCGGCAAGTGATGGACCACGATGTCAGTGTCAAGTCCGGGCATATCTTCGTAAGACCAAGCAAAGATGTCACTATACTCTCTCAGCATCTCGACCAATCTGTGCTTGACATCACTCTGCAATGCAGCCCCTATCCTGACGTTCCTGACCAGTTCTTCAGAACCCAGATTCACAATCTCAATCTCTTCTTCGTGAGGCAGAATAACTTTCTCTTCTTGTTTCAACAAGCGGGCTAACTCTTCGAGAAGGTCTTCGTCTTCATCAATCTCATCTTCGGCTTGATAGATCGGGCAATCGAAGTCGAAGTGAGTCATAGAAAGTCCAGAGTCGATGTCATCTGCGATGTGGATCCTGCAATAACAAGGGTTAAGCTTAAAACAAGGATATGCAGGTTAGCACAAACCCTATTGCCATTTTATTGTTTTTCAAAACAAATATAAAACATGAATAACAGAGATCATAACATTTGAATGCGAAGAAAAACGCCTTTTGATTTATTGGTAAAATGCATGTACATAATCAAACAAGGCCCTGACAATAAAACCACTATGCCCCGGGTAGGACATAGGGTTGTACAACGATTGGAGAAAGTAAATCATTACTCTTTGCCTTTTACTTGGATGGTATCCCTGATGGACCAGTTGGTGAGGCTCTGGCCTAGTTTGCTTGGCTGGATCCAAGAGTCCAGGTCACAGTCGCTGTCTTCGCCGTCTTCAGACACTGCGTTGATGCTTTCAAATATCACCCCGCCACTGGTAAACTAGATCGGCCCTTTACCTCGCGACCCACTGTGAGAAGAGGAGGCTTCAGCCGTAGGAGAGTATCCTAACCCAAACTTGTCCTAATTGTTAGGTATTTCTAGAACCTGCCCCCAGCCTGGGGTGGATCCGGCTTGAACAACGGCCCGGGCTTCCTTGAAGAAAGAGAGAGTCATCTCTGGTTTCTCAGTCATTACAGGAGCTACGTCCTTGACTTTAACAGCTTCGAACGCCTGACATAGGGTTTCGTGGATTTCCCCATCCATCTCAACATATTTGAAGGACGACAAATGGCTCACCGTTATGTCTTCCTCGCCACATACAGTCACGATGCTGCCTCCGACAGCATACTTGAGCTTCTGGTGCAACGTGGAAGTCACGGCACCCGTAGAATGGATCCATGGTTGTCCTAAGAGACAGCTGTAGGCTGGCATGATATCCATGATGTAGAAGACTGCGTCGAAAGTTTCCGGCCCAACTTGGATTAGCAGAGTTACCTCTCCAAAGACATGACGCTTGGTTCCATCGAAAAGCCTTCACAACCAGATCACTGGGTGTGCAAATCAATCCTCTCGTGTCTAACTTCATCAATGCTTTCTTCGAAAGAACATTGAGCGACGACCCAGTGTCCACCAACACATGAGCCATAACTGTTCCCCTACACTCTATCGAGATGTGCAGGGCGCTGTTGTGGTTTCTTCCCTTCGGCGTCAGCTCCAGGTCAGCGAACCCTAACTTGTTTCCAACATTCACGTGGGCTACAACCCCTTCCAAATGGTTGACCGAGATTTCCTGCGGTACATACGTGGCATTCAAAACCCTTAACAGCGCGTTGCGATGTGACTCCGAACACAACAACAAATTCAGGATGGAAATTTTTGAGGGTGTTTGATGGAGGTGATCCACGATCTTGTAATCACTCTTCTTGATCAACCTCATGAACTCTTCAGCGTCCTTTACAAGTAAGTCCTTCTCTACCCCACGAGGGATTTCCTCAACGACCTTACTCTTCCCCTTATCAGTTTCCTCAGCTTTATCTGCTTTGTTTGCCACAACCTCAGGTGGAGCAAATACTCTTCCGGTTCGCGTGATTCCGCCAATTCCCACTAGGTTATCCACAGACCGCCCAGATGGTTCTAGTTCTAGCTTCTGTCCATTACAGTAGACGTCTGCCCCATAATGCCATGGGACAACATTGGTGCTTTCAAAAGGTATTGGCCCAGCTTTGGTGATGGTAATTGTGGGCGGCCTGGGTGCAGAAATGGTTATCGTCTGGCGAGGTATGGTGATGGTGGCAACCTCATCATCCTGCTTCAACATTACCTCTCTAGATCCATATTCGGCCCTGCGGCTAAACTGCAAGTTTCCTTCGGTCATCAGACTCTGAATCCCCTCTATCAACTGTTCATACCCATCAGGACGAGTCGCACAACCCATACACAATTCTCCACAGCCCGGAAAGAAGCCTCTCTTCATCAGCTTGGCTTTAACGAAGCTAAGCGGTGTCTTCAGATCCTTGACATCAGTCAACACATCTAAATCCTCTTCTTTAATAATGGCATTCACCCCACCTCCCCTATGGTTCGGCATAGGGTTCTTCGTGACATTCGTCACATTATCTGAGAAATTGATGATCTTAGCATCCACCATATCTTGCACCTTATGCTTGAAGGATTTGCAGTTTTCTATCGTTTGGCCGGGTGCCCCTGAGTGAAAATCACATGTTGCATTCGCATCATAACCCTGCGGAGGTGCCCCTGTCAAGGGAGCCAGGGTTCTCTTCTGGACTAGCTGTAACTGAAGCAGAGTTTGTAACAGTTGAGCATAAGACATGGGCGGTGTCTCGAGGTGACGACTTGACAGAGGTGCCCTGTTCTGATATTTTCTGTACCCTTGTTGATTTGGCTGCTGCTGCTGCTGCGGCTGCTGCTGTGGCTGGGGTTGTTGGACAGCAGGGATGGTTATGCTAGCCACCTGCTGGTGCTGGCTCTTACCCTTTCTTCGAGCGTTGGACACGGCGCTCGTTTCTCCTTCACGCCTTTTGTTACCATAGGGTTTCTTTCCTCCTCCAGCCGAGGATAGATCAACACCCTGAATCTTTCCCAATTTGATCTCGTTTTCAACATGTTCGCCAGTGATGATGAGATCAGAGAAACTTCCTGACATACCGCTGACCAATTTCTCGTAATAGACCCCCGGGAGAGTGGCTACAAACATCTCAACGAGCTCCCGTTCAACCATCGGCGGCTGGACTCTAGCTGCTAGTTCACGCCATCGCTGGGCGTATTCTTTGAACCCTTCGTTGTTTTTCTGTGACAAGTTCTGCAGTTGAACCCGGTTCGGATCCAAGTCAATGTTATACTGATAATGGTGCACGAATGCCTCAACAAGTTCCTTCCACGTGCGCACACTGGTGGGTTCCAAACTCATGTACCATTCCAAGGATGGCCCGGACAAGCTATCCTGAAAGAAGTGCATCAGCAGCTTCTCGTCTTCAGAGTGAGCGGACATCTTTCGGTAGTATGACCTTAGGTGGACACGAGGGCAAGTGGTGCCCTTGTACTTCTCAAAGTCGGGTACCTTGAATTTGGGAGGCACCTTGAAATCAGAAATCAATCCCAATTTAGACATGTCGACCCCCATAGTGTTCAGGTTCTCGAAATTCCTCATTTTGTCCTCGAGTGCCTTAAACCTCAGACGTGCTTCAGCAGTCAGCTCTCCTTCAGCACTCCTCTGTGAAAACAAATCTTCTTGATGATCTTCTAGCCATGGCTGAGGCCCATACAGATTTCCAGCACCTGTGTTGCCGTTGCCCAGTCCAGCATTGCCATTAGCTTCAAAATTTCCATTGCCGACCCCAGTCGCATTACCATTGAGCCCGATGTTAGTGATCACATTACCGTTACCACTTCCATTCCCCCCGGTCACGGGAATGCCATTCTGAGGAGTTTCAAAAGGCGGAGGGGTTGGAACGCTCCCTCCATGAAGCACACCATTGCTGTCAACTCTTGAGATTAGAGGCTGGATCAATGTTCTAAGCTGGTCTTGGCCATTGGCAACCACATGCATGAGCTCCATGAAGCGGTCCATCCTCTCTCGGAGTTCCTGGACGTCAGTCTGCACTTGTTCCATTGCTCTAGCTTGATTCGCTCTAGTCGGATAGCGGTGGATCGGTCTTTGATCAATCCTGGAGCAACCTGCATACACAAAAGGGTTAGAAGAAAAAACGACAAGGTGCCCGTTATGCAAATGCTTCATGCAAATGCAAACGTGTGTTTGTGCCTTGGGGAGATCCCCCCCGATCCTAGTTTCCGAGACAAATAAAGTCTATGATCCAATCATGGAAAAGAAATCATCATATATTCATCTGAAAAGCCCGCTCGGGTAGCGTACAACTGTAATCACATACAACTAAAGCAATAAGGCATGACCCCAACCAACAGACCTGGCGGTGATCAGCATATCAATGCATAAAATGTACAAAGAAAGATACAAAAGATCAGGTGCGGCCACGGGCACGAAAATCTTCTACCAACTTCTTTGTAGCGGGATAATCTGGCTGAGTAAGCAAACCCTGGGCCAGCAGATCCCTCGGCCTGATGGACTTTGGGAGGTTCTCGGCAACACTCCTAGAAATACCTTATTCAGAATAGTTCTCGACTCTTCTTCTCTTAGCATCAGCCCGAAGTTGAGAATCTTGCAGAATCGCCTCGGCCTCAGCCAATCTGTACTGGACGTCATGTCGCAGGGAGGCTTCAGCCCCTACAGTCTCGTCTTTCACCATAATCTGAGCTTCCAGCTCGGCTACTCGCTACTTCAGCTTTTCTTCTCGTTCTTTGTACTTGGCTATGGTGCTGCTCCAGACCCTCTCGTATTGGGTTAGCTTCCGGTACACTCTGTCCAGATCCTGTTTCTTGGTTGTCAACACGCCATGTACTGACTTCAGATCCAACCCCAGACGTTCCCTAGCATCAGTCTCCTTGGTCAGGTTGGAGCCTAGACGGTTGATCATCTCAGTCGGCTTCTTGCAGGTATAAACGACTTCCCTTTTCCCTTTTCGAAGTTGAGCAATCTCTTTCTCCAGCTCTTCGTTGGCCTTTTGTAGCTCTTCCTTCTCTCGGAGTACCTGGTTGAATTTCTGAATATCAATTGTAGTAGGCTCTTTGTACATGGGAGCACACAATGGTTCCACAGCAGGAAACGGCATTAGAAACTTGGCAGCTCTTTCTCGAACCCAGGTCACGTACGGATCAAAGGCCTTGTTGTTGCTCTTTCCTAGCAAGACTTTCCCCTTTCGGTGAATTTTGCTCCAAGCATTCTGTACCTTGACCAAGGTGTCACCTTCAAGCAACCCCGTGAAATACAGAGATTCCCGTATTTCTTCCTCTTCAGGAGGACCTCGTAGTGCATACCCAAATTGTCGTACTAGCAGAGAGGGATTGTAGTTGATACATCCATTCCTTCCGACCAGGGGGACGTTCGGAAAGCCACAACAGCTATACACAATATCTTTGCCCAGCAGATCTCTATCAAACCAGATAATATCGTCAGCAGTCAAATCCATCAAACATGCAGATAAGGGTGAAGACTCAGCAGAATCAATGAACGATCCTGCTTTAGGAATATGGCTAGCAAACCATTTATACAGTAAAGGAGCACAACATGCCACGTTCTTCCCCTTTCTGTTTTCATTCTTGCTGTGAACTGAATGGTAGACATCTCCGAGGAGAGTGGGCACTGGATTCCCGGAGGCAAATATGTGGCAAGCATCCATGCTTATGAAGTCCGGGTGACATGGGAATAGCACGATCCCATAGATACAGAGGGCTAAGAAGGCATTGAACACATCCCAACGATCCTTCTTGGCAAACTTTCGGGCTTTTTCCATCAGGAAAGGCAAAGGGAAACCATGAACTCCAATCTTTTAGGATACCATCCCTTCCAATTCAGACTCGTCTACATGAAGAGCGTCGGTCAGCTTACTCATTTTGGGTTCACCCTCAACACGGTAGTAAGGCATTTGATTCATCAAAGGCACCCCCAACAGGTCAGAGTACTCCTCCAAGGTCGGGGCTAGGACATAGTCTGGAAACACAAAGCATCTGAGCTGTGGGTCCTAAAACTGCAGCAGGGCGTAGAGGCCATTCAACTCGTACGTAGGAAGCTCATACACAATACCCAGAAGTCTCCCATAACTCTTTCTGAAACTCTCCATCACTGTCTTATCAGCCAAAGAAATCAAAGCTCGCAATTCTCGGATGTCAGGTGTTGGTAGCTTGTAAGCCACTGTCTTCTTTAGAGATGCCATATCTTCCATGAGGATCAAGATCACTAGAACCAGGGGATAAATACGCACATGCAACACAGACACACGTTAATGACATGCAAATGAGAATGCAAACAATGCAAAATGCAATCATGCAGCAGGAGATCAGGACAACTGTGCTGTTGAGGAGGTGAAGATTCTGTATCAACAAAACCACAATACTGCTCTGTCAAGAACAACCATATCTCTGATGAGAAGAAGCCCCCGATACCAGACCATAAATCTGCTATGTCAAGAACAGACATATCTGATGAGAAGAAACCCTGATATCAGACCATAAATCTGCTCTATCAAGAACACACATATATCTGATGAGAAGAAACCCTGATACCAACAAAACTGATTCACTGTCAAGAAAACCAGGTAGTCTGAAGGTTAAGGTTTCCTGCAATAAACCCGACCCTGCTCACAGGTATGGACCTAATCACGTAAAAGGTTCGGCATCCTATGCGGTCATCAGCGTCACAGACTTTCTAGAAATGATGATACGATACCCAGGAAGTGTGGCATCATCATCTCGGGAAGCGGCCTCACTTAGCTGAATTCCAAATGATCGGTTCCTAGAGTCGACAATCCTCAGATCCAACAACCCCTTGAGTCCAAAGGACCGATAGGAAGCCATCAAGGAGAACCTCATCTGAGTGTGGATTACATGGGAACAGATGCAAGCAAAGCAAGCATGTCCTCCACTAACCCACTCTAATATTATGTAGCTCTCAAGCCTGGGTCTGGCTTCTCACTCATCAGAATGCCCCTCCCACAACAATGCAGATAATCATATCATACTGAAAATAAAGTGTGGGAAATAAAGTGCGATAAATAAACACAACCCAACAATAATAATACAAGCGCTAGGATTGACTCTCGCAGGGGAAGTTGGATCCTCAAATTGACTCGCATAAGGGACGTTGGATCCCAGGAAACTATCAAGTCCCCAGTAGAGTCGCCAGCTGTCGCTACCGCGAAAATAAGGTGCCGGCAAAATAGAAGAGTCGCCACCTTTCGTTATTTATCCCTCAGAACGGGAAAGGAAACGATCGGAAAAACCTGACGAAAAAGGTATAAGACAAGGTCATCGCAACCATTGTCTGGGTTTGGGAGTCGGTTACGCAAGGGGAAGGTATTAGCACCCCTCACGTCCATCGTACTCGATGGGATCCATGCTTGTTGTGTTTATCTGACGGGTTGGTTTTACTATCTACCTATCAAGGCTGGTCTGAAAAGAAAAGAAAATAACTCGGCAAAGCGTCGCGCTTTATGCCTACGTATTCTCATCAGAGAATGAGAAATCAGAGTCAATGTAGTTCGGCTGACTACGAGTTACGGGGAAGGTGGCTCGCCAATACATCACTATTGTGCCTACGTACTCTCAACAGATATGAGAGATCAGAGCTTACGTAGTTCGGGAAAATACGGATTACGGGGATTCAGATTCTAGAGTTCTATCGAGTAGGGTTAACAAACAGTTCCAGTAGTTTGGTGTACGCAACTCGACCCTTGGAGACTTAGGCGTTACCGTTTGCGGTAGAACTGAGAGTTAACGACACTCTTTTCTTCAGAAAAGCTTCCTTTGAATTATGGGCCCACGAGGCAAAAAAGGTTTGAAGTTTGTTTTCTGTCTTTTACGGAAGAACTGTTTTTTAGTTTGTCTGTAGTTTGTACAACACTAGAGACTATGACCTAGGAACGAATGCGTCGCATATCATCCAAAGGATGTATACTAAACATTCTAGACGATTGAGAGGAGGCCGCTCAATTATCATTACCCAAGTAGCTTAAGGCTCGTAACGTGCTTATGCTAACTTGCCTTTATTATGTTTTTTACTGTTGTTTTTAGATGAGAAGAGAGAGGGACAACTACGGGGAGACTATCAAGTCCTAATGTTGTCATGCCAAGGATTCATCCTATGGTCGAAGTTTGAAACAGGGATCTCCTAGAAGTTATCATGCATAGGTTTCAACCTAAAGTTCTAATCATCACTTCCTTATCAAAGGAAGTGAGATTCCTAGGGGATCATGTCAATGATAAATAGAAACAGATAAAGCATCAGCTTAAACAGTAAACAGTAAACGACTATAAAATGCATGCAATGCAAGTGAGGGAGGAAATGTGTGTGGGGCATCAGCCTCCACAAGCTCGTCTCAACCTCAAGCCAGATATGAATAACTGCAATCATACAGAAAATAAAATGCCATCAAGCAAAACACAAACCACATAGGCAAGGGAGCAAGGCTCTACCGAATACCCGCAAGCAAAGCCATACAGTAAAAATACAAGCAGAGGGAAAAACTCAATCTCTAGTGCAATCATGCTCCTAGCTTAAAACAATCTAAACATGAACTTATTCTAATGCATCAAGCAAATCACACAAGTCACATCAATACAGTTGCACAGAAGGTAAACAGACAGGAAAGAAAGCAGATCCACAGCTTCCACAGCTTCACAGCAAAGCAATCTTCTAACAGCAGCTCAGTCCTCAGTTTGTAGCTGTTCTTCAAGTCCTTCATCTTCAATAGCAAGTGTCAACTGGCTTCTTCATGCTTTCAAACACAAGTATCAACTTGTTCTCCAACTTCTTCAAGCTTCAGCTCTTTCTTCAATCCCAACTTGATCTTCTTCACACAAGTGTCAACTTGTTCTTCTTGATCTTCAAGCTTCAGCTCTAAGGGATGTCTTCAAACACAGGGAAGTGGAAACCTCTAGCATCTTCAATATTCTAACAAGGAACTCCATCCTCTAGCAAGGGAGAAAGCTTCATCTAACAAGAGCAAGGTGTGGATAGTGGTGAGCAAAGTGAAGACCAAAGGTCACCTCTAAGCACTCCACCATCAAGGAAAGGAACCCTCAAGGTTCTACCAAATTGTGAGGAGCCACTCATCTTACCAAAGGAGGGATGAGGCCTTCACAATGGGACCTTATATCATAGGGAGGAATGGAAGTGATCAACATCTTCCATGTTTCATGAAGGCAGAAAATCTATTCTAAGGGATCTCCCTAAAAACCCTAATCCTTAACCCTAAATAAACTACACCAAAGGAAGAGCAAACATCAAGTCCAAGCTCCATCATGCATTCCACAGTAGCCCACACATGTCTTCATAATCATCCAAGAGCAAGAGAAGCAAAACCCTAGTCTAAGGGAACTAATGAAGTCATTCTAGTTGAATTAGCAAGTTAGGATCACCTAAACCTAGTACTAAAGTTAATCCTAACTAAAATACTGAAACCAATTGTAAAATCCTACAAAAATAAATATGGGAACCTAGGTCAATCATGACTCTATCATGTTAATTCCAGAGATCAAATCATCCAATAAGTCCTAGAAATAAATCCTAAACTATGGGGTATCAAGGTTAAACCCTAAAACTAGAGCACCTAAAGTTTCAACACAAAAACAGCCCTAAACTTCTTCACAAAAATGTGAGAAAATTAATAGAGGAGCATACATGTCTAAACTAGCTACACACAAAAACCCAATTCAAAAATCATCACCAAGTGATCACACAAAAATCAGCAAGACAAGGTATCAAACATAATGAAATTAATATCAATTAAAATACAAAAAATGCAATTAAAATAAAAAATGCATGAATTCCTAAACTCTTAATTTCTTAAAATTCTAGACTCATTCATGAGTCAGGGGAAGAAAACCTGGGTCAAATTGAGTTATTTTCCTATTTATCATGAATTATTTTGAACCTATATGAAATGATGAAAAATAAAGAAAAAACAAAAGAAAATAAAGTGATACGCGTGCTGAATAGCAATTATTTCTATTTTATTTCAAGAACTTGGGCCAAACGGGGGTGTGGGTAGTAACTCGATCCTTAAGCCCAAAACTTCAATTAAATGAAACGCTGCATTTCATTCTCAATGTCTCTCTTCAGAGTTTCAGCAATCAATCGTGGCCGTGTAATCCTTGTCCAAGTCAATGGTCAAACACTCATCCAATGTCTCGTGTGCTTCGTCCCCAAATTCAAATCAGATGGAGGGAACTCTCCAGACGGTGGCCTGAGTTGCAGTGCCACCGTCTTCTCCGGTGAAGTGCTCATCACAGGTCATCAAAAATAACAAACCAATATCCAATCTCACTCAATTTTCTCTCCTGAACACGAATCCATCATCCAAATTCTCCAATTCTTGCTCTAACTTAAAACACGATCATACTTTCAGAAATACACCAAATCTTGATCATCACAATTCTCAAAAATAATGGTCCTAATGCAATCTACACTTCTCACTGATCAATTTCCACTATCCAAACATGATTATTCCTTCAAGAATCTTGAGATATCAGCCTCAACAGAAAATGATCCATGACCTGAAGTGTCTCTATTCCTCAATTTATTGTACCAAAATCCATCTACATCATGCTATGAACCTAACCACCTAAAGATTTCTAGCTATCTCTCCATAAATTAATCAAAATTTTGATTGGTACAAACCTGGTTTCAGATGAAGAACAGGTACAATCCTTGCTCGATTCTTCCTCCAATAGGATCCAGATTCACTCCAAATATTCCTCTGAAGCTAATGCACACCTCAATTTGGATTGATTTCTCTTCAATCTCAGAATCCGATCTTGAGTTGCAGCTCTGCAAAATCCAATGCTCCTTCTGTTATCAGCCTCAAATGCTTCCAAAAAACGCTCTAAACTCACTCCAAATCTTATATAGAACTCAATGGAAATGTCTAGAAACTTCTATAACCACCCAAATGAGATTTTGCAATTTCAATTTCTCTTTTAAAATCTCATGTGCACAGTTGCGAATTCAGCTCTGCTTGGGCATGAAAACACTTGGAATCTTCATCTCATGAGATATTGAATTGATTGGTTATGATCATTTCCTTGTTTCAATCCAATGGTGTGAATTTGATATGTTGCTTCATCATGAAGTAACAAAATGAAATGGCATGAAAATGGACTCAAACCAAAATTCTAACATTGCCAAAGTTTCTAAAATTCTTTTTCCATTCAAAATGACCTATAATTTTGCCTTGTTTGGACACAAATCAATTTATTTCAATTTTTGGTCATTAAATGCCTTTAATTCTTCCTTCTTCACAACTTCTTGAACCAAGTCTTTCCTTGAGCCATTTCAATGTCTCCTTGATACATGGTCAAGGTTAAAACCCTATTTTGAGCAACTTTCAAGTTGAACAAAATTTCATTTGAGGTGTCTAAGTTGGTGAAAATGACCTATAACCAAGAATGAACCATAATCACAATTTCCCAAAATACCCTTGACTTGTCAAAGCTATAACTTGAGTTCTACAAATCCTATCAAGGAATTCTAGTACTCTATGGAAAGCTAAGAGAATAATGAACAACATTCATGTTGACCAAAAGTTCATAGGAATCATTCTTCTTGGGAAAAAGTTTCATGCAAGTTGGGTAACTTTCAAGCTCCAAATTCACATGCCTCAGATGACTTGTAACTTGTCAAAGCCATAACTTGAGTTCTATAAATCCTATCAAGGACTTATAGTACTCAAATTAAATCTAAGATCATGCTCTACAACAATCATGTTAGGGGCAAGATGAGATGACAATCATATATTAAGTTAAGTTGCCTTGAAGATAGAGGTCAAACTAGGGGATTTTACACTGTCAAGTCTTAGAAACCCTAGCCTGAAACTTCTCAAACCCTTCAATCATGATGATTTAACCTTGGAATCATCCTTATAACATCTCAATGTATCAATATCTGATCATATGGCTCTTGAATTAGGTCTCAACCTCCTTCAAATCCTCAGTTGACTTAGGGTTGACCTAATCAAACCCTAGCTGCACCAATCATAGCTGAGGCTTCTTATTCTTGCACAATGACCTGTCTAGGCCTCAAAGTGATCTTCAACACTTATAATGAGCTCTCTCAAGACCTCAAGTCCATCCTCATGGCTTCAGAATCATCTGATGACTTCCCACAACTCTCAAGTTAGGAGACCTACACACTTGGCTTCAATCACTCTCTCTGAGGATCTTTTAACTTCTCTGACAAGGATATCAACCCTTGAACACTTGAATAACCTTCTTAGCTAGCTTTATAGTCTTGTATAGCTCTTAATTGGTAATCATACCTCTTGATCTCCTGCACACATGTCAATGAAATGCAAATGATAATGCTAATGTGAATGAAATGAAACATAAGGTAGGTAAAGAAAAGTTGGGCAAATTTTGGGGTGCAACAAATGGCAATGTGGTTTGTGTTGTTTGCATATCATTTTAAGCATCAAATCATCATTGTTGCAGGTTTCACATAGCAGATGCCACCGATTCAGACTTGTCTATGACTTGGTATGACTTTGATAATCCAATATTTCAAGCTGAAGAAGAGATTGAAGAAGATGAAGTTCTGCCTGAAGAGCTTGTCAGGCTGTTGAGACAAAAGGAGAAGGTTATTCTGCCTCATTAAGAAGAGATTGAAGTCGTCAACCTGGGTACAGAAGAAGACAGAAAAGAAGTCAGGATAGGGGCCGCGTTGTAAGATGATATCAAGGGAAGACTAATAGAGTTGCTCCGAGAGTATAAAGATATCTTCGCTTGGTCATATGAAGATATGCCTAGACTTGATATGGATATTGTGGTTCATCGCTTGCCTCTTCGAGAAGAGTGCCCACCTGTGAAACAGAAGCTAAGAAGAACCAGACTGGACATGGTAGTTAAGATGAAAGAAGAGGTCCAGAAGCAGTTGGACACTGAATTTCTTGCCGTGATGAATTACCCTCTGTGGGTTGCTAACATTGTACCTGTACCTAAGAAAGATTGTAAGGTCAGGATGTGTGTAGATTACCGTGATCTAAACAGAGCGAGCCTAAAAGACGATTTCTCGCTCCCCTACATTGATGTGCTTGTTGATAATACCGCATAGTATTCAGTGTTTTCCTTCATGGACGGAGGACATGGAGAAAACAACCTTTATCACGCCGTGCGGAACTTTTTGCTATAAGGTAATGCCTTTCGGATTGAAAAATCCAGGGGCAACCTATCAGCAGGTGATGGTGACTCTCTTTCATGATATGATTCATCATGGGATTGAGGTCTATGTTGATGACATGATCGCGAAGTCGCAAGCATAGGAGGAACACCTGGTGAATCCATTGAAGCTGTTTGAGAGGTTAAGGAAATTCAGACTAAGCTTGAATCCAAACAAGTGCACTTTTGGTGTACGGTCAGGAAAGCTATTGGGGTTCATAGTCAGTGAAAAAGGAATCGTGGTCAATCCTGCAAAAATAAAAGTTATACAAGAGATGCCAGCGCTGAAAAGAGAGAATGAGGTTCGTGGTTTCTTTGGTAGATTTAACTAAGTTACAAGGTTCATATCTCACCTCACAGCCACATGTGAACCAATTTTCAAATTGTGAAAGAAAGATCATGCGGTTGTCTAGAATGAAAATTGCCAAAGGGCATTTGAAAGAATAAAAGAATATTTGCAGGAGCCTCCGATACTGATGCCTCCAGTGGCTGGAAGACCATTGATAATGTACTTGACGGTTCTTGAGAACTCCATGGGTTATGTTCTCGGTCAACACAACAAGACAGGAAGAAAAAAGCATGTCATCTACTACTTGAGTAAAAAGCACACAGATTGTGAGTCTACATACTCAATGTTAGAGAAGACGTGTTGTTCACTCGCTTGGGCCGCCAAATGCCTAAGACAGTACATGCTGAACTACACAACCTTGCTGATTTCAAAGATGGATCCGATGAAGTATGTGTTCGAAAAGCAAGCGCTTTTAGGAAGGATTGCTAGATGGCAGATGGTTTTGACAGAATACGACATTCAACACGTCTCCCAAAAGGCCATTAAAGGGAGTGTTCTGTCAGAATATCTAGCAGAGCAACCGATTGTTGATTATCAACCGATGAAGTTTTAATTTCCTGATGAGGATATCATGTTCTTGAAAATGAAAGATTGCGAGGAGCCATTACCAGATGAAGGTCCTGAGATAGGCTCCCAGTAGTAAATGATTTTTGACGGTGATGTTAACTCCTATGGTAGTGGAATTGGGGAAATCATTATGACTCCCCATGGTTCTCAGATACCATTTTCTTCCAGGTTAACATTTCCCTGCACCAATAACGAAGTTGAGTATAAAGCATGTATCATGGGTATTGAAGAAGCGATTGATTTGAGAATTAAGAACCTTGATATTTACGGTGATTCAACTTTGGTAATCAATCAGATCAAAGGAGAGTGGGAGACTCGTCAGCCTAATCTAGTACCATATGTGAACTATGCAAGGAGGTTGTTACCTTTCTTTGACAGGGTAGAGTTTCATACGTGCCAAAAGGGAAAATCAGATGGCAGATGCCTTGGCTACCTTGTCCTCGATGTATAAGGTGAATTATTGGAACGATGCTCCGAGAATTGTCATCTCGCGCCTCGACAGGCCAACGTTCATGTTTGCAATAGAGGAAGCTTCAGATGGGAAGTCGTGGTATTATGATATCCAGAATTTTCTCAAGAACCAAGAATATTTTCCTGGGGCATCGAGCCGGGATAAGAAGACCTTGAGGAGGTTGTCTGGAAATTTCTATATGAACAAGGATGATGTACTCTACCGAAGAAACTTCGACCTAGTGTCGTTGAGATGCGTGGAAGAAAAAGAATCAAGTTTGCTTATGGAAGAGGTCCACGAGGGTGATTTTGGCACACATGCAGGCGGACATGCAATGTCTCGAAAATTGTTGAGGGGATGCTACTATTGGATGACAATGGAGTCTGATTGTTGAAGTGCGCCAAGAAATGCCATAAATGCCAGATTTATGCTGATAATATGCATGTGTCGCCAAGTCCTTTGAATGTCATGGCGTCTCCTTGGCCCTTTTCCATGTGGGGCATTGATATGATCGGAAAGATTGAGCCGAATGCATCCAATGGACATCTCTTCATCTTAGTGGCAATTGATTATTTCACTAAGTGGGTTGAGGCAGCTTCCTACGCCAATGTCACCAGACAAGTTGTAGCTTGTTTCATAAAGAAGGACATCATCTGTCGTTACGGAGTGCCTGAAAGAATCATTACTAATAATGGTTCAAATTTGAATAACAAGATGATGAAGGAATTGTGCCAGAGTTTCAAAATCGAGCATCACAATTCTTTTCCCTATCGTCCGAAGATGAATGGCGCTGTTGAAGCAACCAATAAGAACATAAAGAAGATTGTGTAGAAGATGGTTGTGACCTACAAATATTGGCACGAGATATTGTCCTTTGCATTGCATGGATATCGTACTTCGGTACGTACTTCAACTGGGGAAACCCCTTTCTCGCTAGTGTATGGTATGGAAGATGTACTACCATTGGAAGTCGAGATTTCTTCCTTGAGGGTTCTGGTTGACGTCAAATTGGATGAGGCAGAATGGGTGAGGAACATATTGAATCAACTCAGCTTGATGTATGAGAAAAGGTTGGAATCCATTACATATGGCCGTTTGTATCAAAGCAGAATGAAGAAAGCTTTTGATCAGAAGGTGCGCCCACAGAGCTTTCAGGCGGGTGACTTAATATTGAAGCGGATCTCCCTCCACAGACAGATCACAAGGGCAAATAGACTCCCAATTACGATGGTTCATATGTCGTAAGGAAAGTCTTCTCAGGAGGATCCTTACTACTGTCAACCAAGGATGGCAAAGATTTCACATCCCCTATGAACTCAGACGCAATTAAAAAATACTTTGCTTAAATTAGACCCGCTGGAAATAAAAATAAAATCTAGGGAAAAATTGGGCATCCCAGCGAACCATAAAAAGAATGGGTTCGGGCAAAATTTAGGAAAAAAAAAAGAAAAAGTGTAAACCTGCAAAGTTGAAAACCTGAAAAGGCGACTTTGGCAAAAATGGGTATCCCGTTGAATCGAAAACTCGCAAGGGCGATTCAGGCAAAAATTAGGGATTTGAAAAGCAAATGACTGCGGTCTGTGTATTGATCTTTTGAGCACAGTGGATTTTGGGAGAACCTGAGGGTCAATCAATCAAGTCAGTCTCTTCGGAAGATGAATCATCAGGAGAAGCATCGAAGTCATGCGATTCATAGATGAATCGACACATGGTGGTTGTATGTACCATATTGCCGACATTTTGTATAGTTTCTTGCATTTCTGTACTATTTGCGCAACTTTCTCTTTTCAGGAGTTGCATCTGTTGTAAATCTGCCTTTTTTACAGACCATTTATCAATGAAGTATATATTATTCAGAAAGCTTTTGTGCTTGTTTTAGCTTTTACTGTTTTGTTTGCAAAAGACGCTTGACGTTTTTGATAAAACTTTGCATACATAAACTTGTGGGCTTTGCTAATAATCATTAGAACTTTGATTTGCTTGAATGATGTCATGGACAATAACCAAGATAGCTCTTGTTGTATACATGATACTTTGTTTGTATTTGTTGCAGGGCTCTCATTCCCGAGACTATTCCAGAGGTGCATCCCTAGTAAGGTCACCTTGTCCTTGTCCCCACAAGAGGAAAATGTGTGTTCTGAGACTAGTGCCTCCCCAGCAGGTTGGGTTTATACATGTGATCAAAGGTTATCTTCAGCAGGTCGAGATTGATACCTCCGGCGGAGTAAGGCCATCCTCAGCAGGTGGAGCTTGTACACCTATCCTCAGCAATCCAAATGCATATATCTTATCCCTTAGCAGGTGAATTTAGGATTATTCCCCCAGCAGTGAGACGAGTGCAGTGTTGTTTCCCCCGCAGAGTCTAAATCTTTGACTCCTTTCCCCTCAGAGTCTAGGTCATTGACTCATTCCCAAGCGGAGGTGGATATTGTTGAATTTTATTTCTCATTTTTCCCCAAGTAGAGGTCGATGATGATTCCATCATTTCCTAATCCCCAGTGAAGTCGGCGGAGTGGCTTTATTCCTTGCATAGTGGGATTGACCTAGAGAATTGTCATTATCCATCCTCAATAGAGAAAGTTTGGGATAATTCCCCAGTAAATATTATTCATTATCCCTAGCTAATAGCAGATTCAATCTTCAGCAGAGCAGAATCTCCGGCAGAGTGGAGTTTATCCCTAGCAGTTTTCATTATACCTTAGAAGGTTTTTAGTGTTCTAGGAGGCCATCCAGGGCTGATTTCCCCAGCAGAGTGGATTTTTTCTCCCCAGCCAAGTCGTTTGTTCCCCAGAAGTTTTGTATTCTGGTAGGCCATCTAGGGTTGTTTTCCTCAGCAAAGATTGATTTGATCCCCAGTGGAGTTGATTTTGTTCTCAGCGGAGTTGTTGCGTCTAAGAAATTCCTTTTCCAAGAAGCCATCCAGGGCTTGTTCTTCCCAGCAAAAGTCCAATTGTACTAGGTACGTCTTGTCTTTCCCCGACGGAGTTGGTTTTCCCTCTTCAGCATTTATTTTGCTGGAGTGTTTCATTTGCATTTGCATCGTGCATAGCATCCTCAAACGCGTAGCATTTCCATTTCATATGGAGCATTACACCATTCTCAAAAATGTGCATTTGAAACATAAGCCAGGTTGTTACATCTTGTTTCCAGGTGTATCTCCAGTAGACAACGGTGTTTTCAGTAGCCTGTGCGGTATCCAGTTCCCGGCTTCCACCGGTTTATTTCCTTAGCATGTGCGATATCCAGACCCTGACTTCCACCGCTTTATTTCCTTGGCTTGTGCGGTATCCAGACCCCGGCTTCCACTAGTTTATTTCCTTAGCTTGTGCGGTATCCAGACCCCGACTTCCACTAGTTTATTTCCTTATCCCGTGTGGTATCCAGACCCCGACAGATTGTGATGTTTTCTTTAGCCCGTGCGGTATCCAGACCCCAGCTTCCACCGGTTTATCTTTTTCCTGTGCAGTATCCAGTCCCCGGTAGATTATGATGTTTTATTTAGCCTGTGCGGTATCCAGACCCAGGCCGATGATTTTTTTTTGCTTGTGCGGTATCCAGACTCCGGCAGATTGGCATGTCCTTGACAGATGCATTCATCCTGTCACATTTTCCCCAATAGAGTTTATAAGTTACAGGTTCTTTTTGCGGTTGGAAAATTTCCGAGTTCTTTGGTATTCAACCATCTTTTACCTTAAAAGTTTGAAAGTTGTTCGCTTTTCATCCCTTCAGGTCCAAGTCATTTGAATAGGGGCAGTTATTGTACCCCAAAATTTGACCAACCTTTTCTTGTACTTGGCTTATGTTTCATTTCATTTTTAGGATTTGCATTCGCATATCATTGTTCTTAGCAGGGGATCAAGAGTTGTTGTGCTATTCAAGAGGAGGGTCTTATTGGTTTCAAGCTCAAGCAAAGGTATTTATGCAAGGCATCAAGTGTTTATCATCACCATGGAAGGTTCAAAGCTCTTTGAAAGGAGAGATTGGTGTGTGGATGTTATCTCCTATCTTAGGGATGATAAGAGGATCATCAGGGATTCATGAGTTCTTTATCTTGGAGAAGACATGGTTTACAAGCTCATTCATTACCCTAGGGGTCATTGTGGATTTTGTTTGGTCATTCAATTCATCTGTAAAGAGGCACAGTCAAAGGACATAAAACTAGGGTTTCATCTGGTCAACCCAAAGTCAATTGTGGACTTGAGAGGGTTCAAGACTTGGTTCTAAGTAATTGAGGCCATGGGAAATTATCTTAAGGCATCTAGGATGTCATGTTAAGATCAAATCACGAAAACCCAAGAGTTCAAGAGGTTACTAAATTAGGGTATCAAGTGGTTTCAGTGTAAAATCCCCTTCTTTAGTGCTTAACTTCAAAAACAATTTACTCTATGATACAAGCTCAATCTCATTTTCATGCAAACACGAGACTTGTGGGGCATGTTTCAAGATTTCTTTTGAGTACAAGAACTCATCCATTGAGTTTGTACATCTCAAGTTATGATGCCAACAAGTTAGCAGTGGCGCATAGTATGAGACATTTTTTCCTCTTCCGTTCTCATTCTTGTAGTGTACAGAATGGTATACATCCCCCAAAAGAGTAGGCACAGGATTCTTAGAAGCGAAAATATGGAAGGCGTCCAAGTCAAAAAAGTCTGGGATATTAGGGAATAAGACTATTCCATATATGCAGAGAGCCAAAATAACATTGAAAACTGACCAACATCCCTCCTTATGAAAGTGTTAAGCTTTACTCACCAAGAATGATAGTGGAAAACCAGGGAATCCACCTCTCTATACCAACTTACCATCCAAATCAGATACATCCAAATGAAGAGCATTAGCCAACTTGGTCAGAGTAACAGAAAGGCATTTCCTCCAAGGCTGGGACTCCCACCAACTGAGCAAACTTCTCCAAAGTTGGCAACAAGACATAACCTGGGAATGTGAAGCAACACAACTGAGGATCATAAAACTGCAGTAGCACATGAATACCTCCTGACTCACGTTTGGAGGCCTTGCAGACAAAGCTCAAAATCTTCCCATATTCCTTTCTAAAGTCTTCCATAACACTACGATCAGCTATAGAAATGAGGCCAAGCAGAGGTCCTAACTCAGGCGTCGGGAACTTGTACAAGATATTCTTCTTTAGACTAGGCTCCATAATGATGGTGAATTAGATTAGAATCAAAGGGAAAATATGCACTTGAAACACAAATACATTCAAATGTTAAAATGCAAAGGAAAATGCAGATGCAAACAGGGGATCAAGACTACTGTGATGCTGACTGAGCTAAACCAGAATTCTACCTCGGCGAGAAAATACCAGACATCAGGACTGAAGCAAAAGAAACCCCATAGTGTCAAAGATTAAAGGTCCGTACTGACGAGAAACCAGAAATCTGGGTAGGTCGGATGTCGATTTCCTGTATAACCTTCCCACACACAAGGTATGGACCTAATCTGATAAGGTTCGGCATCCTATGCGGTCGTCAGCATCACAGACTTTCGAGAAACGATGATACGTTCACCATTTTTGGTTTGGTATCATGGTCAAACGAAGATGCCTCACTCAACTGACTCCCAAATGATCGGTCTCTAGAGTCGACAATTTTCAGAGCCAACATCCGCTCATTGTCCCAATGCATAGGATATGATGTCGTCAAAGATAATCTCGTCTGAACGCGAATTTCATGAGGACTAGTGCATGCCAAACATACAGGTCCTCACTACTCTCCACACTAATTCTATGTATATACTCAAGCCTGGATATTGGGCTTATCTCTCAATAGAACACCCACCCAACAGCACAGCAGAAGATAACAACAATAATAAAGTGCGGGAAATAAAATGCAAATGCAATAATGTACAGATACAACACATATGCATACAAATATACACACCCAAAATAAAACACACAAGCGCTAGGATTCACTCTCATAGGGGATAGGAAAGTCCCCAGCAGAGTCGCCAGCTATCACATACTGCGAAAAAGGGCCGACAAACTAGACAGAAGAGTTGCCACTGAAAGTTATTTATCCCAAAAGAGAGGCAAAGGAAACGATCGAAGAAAACCTGACGAAAAGGGAGAAGACAAGGTCATCGCAACCAAATCTTGGGTTCGGGATTCGGTTACGCAAGGGAAAGGTATGAGCACCCCTCACGTCCATTGTACTCAACGGGATCCACGCTTGTTGTCTAATCTATGGGTGAAAAACTATCTAAAACTACTGCTAAACAGGGATGAACGGAAAGAACAAACTCGATAGGACATCACCGCCCTATGCTACGTATTCCCTCGTGTAATGGGAAAGTCAGAGTCAACGTAGTTCAAAAAACTACGAGTGAAGGGGGAAGGTTGCTCGTCAAGACATCTCCGTCTTGTGCCTATGTATCCTCATCTGGTATGAGAAATCAGAGCAAATGTAGTTCGGAAAAACTAGACCACTGGTTGGTTCAAGAGTTTTATGAGCAATGTTAAATCTTCGTTCTAACAGTTAGGGACGATGCCTGTTTGCGGTAGAACAGAAACTTAACATTCTCTTTCTGAAAATTAGGTTTGAAACAATCTCGAAGGATGAAAAGGTTTGAATTTTTCTTTGTGTTTTTTAGAGGAAGAATTGAATTGAGTTGGTTTGAAACTCATGTTGCACTAAAGTCAATGACATAAGAGCGAATGTGTCGCATATCGCCCAAAGGGCATACTCTAAACACTCTACACAATGTGAGAGGATGCCCCCCACTCATCATTCCTTATGTACTTAAGGTTCGTAGCGTACATTAACCTTTATTAAGTGTCTTAAGAAAGTTATGAGATGAGAAGAGAAGATACAAGACTCTAAGGGGAATTGATCAACCCTAATGTTATCATGCAATGTGATCCTAAAGTTGAGATTGAAAAGGGAACTGCCTAATTTTATCATGCAAAGGATTGAAAGCCTAATGTCTCTCCTATTCCCATCTTAAACAGAGGGACTAGGAATCCTAAGGGATCATGACAAGAAGCACAAGTAAACACATAGCAATTCAATCACATATGCAAATATGAAACAATGCAACAAGACTCAAATACAAGAGAAGGCTCAAACACAAGAGAAGACTTGAACAAGTCAAGAAGGATGAGATGAAATGGGAGAAGTAAACTTCTATAACCAATTACCATCAATCATCAAGGATGAAAGGTGATATCCAAAGAAGCACACACAAAATAAATGAGGGAGGAAAGAGTATGGAACAACCACCATATCTTAATCAACTCAATCAAACAATAACTTCAAGCTCAAATAAGAAATGCAAACAAGCAAGCAAAAGGAGCACAAATGTTCATGACAAACTCAAAGTGTAATTATCATCACCAAATCATCATGAACAAGTGTCAGACCATCTAGGGAAGAAATGAATCACTAATGGAATGATCCAAATTCAAAGTTAAAATGAAAAGCAAGCACAAGAAGGAACATTTTCAAATGAAGAACCAAAGTTCAAACACAATCTCATACTTCAAACAAGTGGAGAGACATGATCAAAAGGTGACTTATGGCACAAGTTACACACACCAATGACCTCTAAACAATCAAGGAATCCCCTCAAGCACATTAACAAAGGTTAACAAGGCTTAAGAAGTTCTCAAGGGATCACTCATGATCATATCCCAAAGACTAGGTCAAGACTAGTATGTGTAAACATGATGAAATCAACTTGAATTTGCAAAATCCACTAAAAATAGAAGGAGACCTCAAAAAATTCCAAATAAAATGCCCAAAGAAAGATGGATCAAGTGAAAAACAGAATGCAAAACTGTATGGCAAAATTCCACTCAAAGCACCTCCAATTAAATCCATGAAGGCAAGGTGTTCCACTTTATCGAGTGTTCATCGAGGGTCAACAAAGAGTCAATGGAAAACAAATGAAAAATAATCATGAACACCTCAAATCAACCCTAAAAAGTAGCTCAATCAATCACCTAAGTGGGAGAGAAATTTTGGTCCTAGCGGATTTAGAATAAAGGCAAATGATCAATTTCAAATTAGGGTATAAACCAAAATACACATTTAATCATAAATTGCATTAAAAATATTAAAATAAATGGAAAAATAAAATAAAAATGTTGAAAATTAAATTAACACATTGAAAAGTCAGAAGATGATTTTTTTGTATTTTTAGGAAATGTGGAACTATTTTAAAAATAATTAAAATGAAATAGCAAATGAAAATGAAATAAATCAAGCAAGGGAGGTGCAGTCAGCAAATGAATCATGAACTGAAAACAATGTATCTGCGCGCATGGGCCAAAACAGAGGCGTGCAATTAACAATTGCACTAATCCTAAAACCCAAATGCCATCCGTTTAAGTGAAATAGTGAGTTTCACTAATCCAAGTCAGAGTCAAATGCCCACGCAAGCAAAGTCAAACAAATACATGCATGACAAATCAACCAGTTTAAGAAGTCATTAAGCCACATCAGCTTTCCCCTCAGACCAGACCAGACGCCGAAGCTAGGGCTCCAGTCGTCTTCTCCAGGAGGGGTCGCCGGAGCTTAGACCTCCAACCTCCACGCAGCTCACAAACGAGGACCATACCCCACGTATAATGACACCCTGAACCCAAATCTGGCCTCAAAATGGATGAAAAACAACCCTAAGGCCCTTAAATCACGACATGAAAGAATGATGCACCAACTGTAAACAACTCAAATGGAGCTCAAATGCAACCAAAACTTGCCTCTAATCATAGAGGACTTCATATGAACCACCAACAAGCTCAAACGATATGTATTATGAGAGGAAGAAACAAGAAATTTTACCAAACGGAGTGGTTTCGCCGACCCTTGTTCAAGCACAAAGATGAGATGAAAAGCTTGCCAACTGCTTCCTTATCTTCCCAAAACTACCAATCCAGCTTCAGAAGGCAAAAACCACTTGGGAAAAGGGAGATTCGAAGATGGGAAAGTTTTGTGAAATTTTTTGTGATTCTTTCTTCTTTCACGCAGCAAGCTCTTTTTTTCCTCTAGGGTTTTTATTTTAGGTTAAATATGGTGGATTTAAGGCAATCATGCAGGCCCTTGATGCCTCATTTATTGGACTTACAAAAATGGCCAAAAACTGACTTCATGCACACACACGAGTTCAACACCTTTTCATTCCTTTTGGTTAGCAAAAATGAACATGTGTGGTGTATAGAAATCAATTGTGGAAGTTTTGGTCATTTAGAATGAGATGGCACAGTGTTTGGTTCATGACATTTTAAAGTATGAAATTGTGAAAAATGGCATGATATGTGTACTCTTGTTTGCAAAAATTGGGTAAGATACATCACAGTCATGTAATGGTATTGGAATGATGCCAAAAATTAAAAGGTCAAACCATTTTATGACTTGTAATGGAAGAAAACCAAACCATGTCCAAAAATCAACCTTTTCAAGCTTACCATGGCTCAAATGATCACATCAATCATCAAACATTGTGGACATTGAACTTAATATGATGTTAAGGCAATTAGACATAATTTTCATGTTGGTTGAAAATGGATTTGAGGTCATGAAGTTCATGGAAATGGTCTTTGAAGTGAAAGACCTAAAACTAGGTTTCCAAAAATACTCTTGCCTTGTGAAGACCATAACTTGAGCTCCACACATGAGAATGAGAACATCTAGGACTTTTTGGAAAGCTAAGACGATGAGAAACAACTTTCATGTTTACTTGAAAGTGACGAAGAGCTTGGTTCCATGTGAAAATTTCCTTGGAAGTGAGTTGACTTTGTGCACCTCAAAATTCTCTTCATCTGATGACACCAACTTGTTGACACCATAACTTGAGATGTACAAACCCAATGGATGATTTCTTGTACTCAAAATAAATCTTGAAAGATGATGAAAAAGTCTTATGTTTGTGAGAAAAGCGGATTGAACTTGTGTCATGGTGAAAATTGTCCTTGAAGTTAAGCACCAAAAGAGGGGATTTTACACTGAAATCAACTGAAACCCTAATTTAGTAACCCCTTGAATTCTTGAATCTTCTTGATTTGATCTCAAAATAACATTAGAGATGACTTATAATGACTTCTCATGGCTTTCATGACCTAGAACCAAGCCTTGAACCCTCTCAAGTCCACAATTGGCTTGGGTTAACCAGATTAAAACCCTAACTCCATATCCATTGCCTGAGGCTCTTGCAGATGATTTGAATGGCCATACAAACTCCATAAAGACCTCTCAATATGCACATTGAGCTTTTGAACCATGCTTCACCCAAATAGATAACCTCATGGACCTCTGATGACCCTCTGATGATCCTCAAGATAGGAGGTGACACCCATACACTAACCATCTCCTCTCAAGGAGCTTTGAGACTCAACTCTGATGATAATGAACCCTTGATGGCTTGAAAATGATACCCTTACTTGATCTTGAGCAATAAGTCTTCTCTCTTGAGTGGCAGCATAACAACACTTCTTGATCCCCTGCCTAGAACCAATGCAATGCAAATGCAAATGCTAAATGATATGAAACATAAGCCAAGCTAAAATAAAAAAGGTTGGTCAAATTTTGGGGTGCAACAGACATCATTTATAGGTCATGTATGTTGTGTTTGATCACTTGGTTGATGTTAAGTTGGTCTATTTCTGACTGTCACTTGGTTCTTGCATAAACTTGCCATTTTAGCTACTTCACATGCCATTTGTTATTTGAGCTGGTCTATTGATGTATGATGCTTGTAATCACTCTCTATATGTCACATATGATAAGTTGGAATCATTGCTTGTTTTTTAAAACATGTGTATTGAACTGTCACTTTGCTTTTGCACATAACTTGCCTATTTCAATGATGTCTTCGAGTTTTTCATATAATGCATGATTTTAGGAAACCACCACCACCATTGGATTCTTTGTGAAAAAATACACAATTTTCTTTTTTGTTTCACTCAATTTCATTAATTTTTGAGCAAGTTATGGTCCTTGTGGCAAATTTGCCTAAGCCTTGGTCAAGTTGCCTTGATTTTTGCCCTAGTTTGCCTTATTTTGAACCTAGTGTTCAAATGTGCATAAATTCTTTGATTTTTATCATTTTGATGCCACTATTTTTGCATAATTATCCTTAATATTTCTAGTTTCAATTTGTGAAGAAATTCAATAATTGTTATTTTGAAACACTTTGGTCCACTAGAATGACATAGCCTTTTAAGGGTTTTTCCTTGGTTTTCATGAACTTCCTTGACATGGTACTTAATTTTTCTTGTAATATTGATCTTGTATGAATCATTTTTGAATTTCTAACATGTTTATATCTTTGAAAACACTTGTCTCTTTGCTTTACGGTGATTATACTTGCCTTTGTAAATGCATGAATATGAAAGTGTGCTTTGAAACGTTTTGTGAAACATGACTTGTTTCTTGATGTTGTAACCTCATGAAAATGATACCTCACTCTCATATTACTTGTTTATGTGTCTTGTTTGAACCATAAAATGTTTAGTTTTGTTCCTTGCCTTGGTTGTTACCATGAATCTTGTTCATCTTTCCCTTTGTGAAGTTTGAATCCATGCTTGAAATGTTGTTACTTTTCTTGCCTATCCATGATTGATTGTCATCAACATGTCTTGAATATGTTTCAATGTTGTTACATTTGTCTTTGTGTGATTCATATACCATGTATGATTCAAGTTGTAACTTGTTTTACACGAAGTTTGTTTGAATACCATTGATGAAAACGTTGTTGTTACACATACTCCATACTTGCCCATGTTGTTTGTTACCTTCTTGCTTAACATGATTCACCATAAATCACATGTTGTTACACATGTCACATTTTTGTTCAAGTTTGTTTTGATTTTTACCTCTACTTGGTTTATATCCATGCTTGAATGTTGTCATGATTTGTGCATGTTCATCTTGAATCTTGCCATGATAAGTAATGTTTTGACTTATGCATGATTCACTTATGCTTGTGATGTTTGGTCTTGTAAGAACCTTATTATCATCCCTTTTTTGATGTTGTTACATCTTTGTTTACATTTGTTTGTAACCATTTGGTTTGATTCTTTCATTTTTAAGTAATTGGTTATAGTTTTGTTGTTCCTTCCTTGATGTGGTCACTTGCCCTTAGCTTTCTTGGTTGTTACCTTGCTCTTTGTATCTTCATCATGTTTGAATGAATGCATATGTGTGAACCTATATCCATTAAGTCATTAGGTCCTTTAACTTAGTTAAGTTAGAACCTATATCCATTAGACTTTGCTTTAAGTCTAAAGACCTACCCCTTTTTAGGAGTATCCTTCAATTAGAACTTTAAGATAGAGTTTGTTAACTCTATCTAAGGATCATTGTCATGATTACTTACTCCCCTTCTGAATTTTGTCAAAGTCAATCCCCTTGACTTGTTTAAGTCATTAGGTCTTTTAAATTAGTTAAGTTAGAACCTATATTCATTAGACTTTGCTTTAAGTCATAAGACCTACCCCTTGTTAGGAATATCCTTCAACTAGAACTTTAAGATAGAGTATGTTAACTCTATGAAAGGATCATTGTCATGATTACTTACTCCCCTCCTGACTTTTCTCAAAGTCAATCCCCTTGAGTGTTGAACTTAGATCTAGAGAGTTTTTTCAAACTCTATAGAAAAATTGTTATGTTTGTTCCCCCATGGAGTCTTGACCATGGTCAAGTGTTCCTCAACCTTAGTAAGAGAACTACGGTTGCTCTGATTCCATCCTAGTAAGGATATGTAGGCATAAGATGGGATATCTTTGCAAGAAAACTTAGAACTATCCTTAGGTATTTACCTCGAACTTTACCTTAACCCTGATCCCATAACCCTAGCAAACAACAAGTGAGATAACTTAGAATACATACACACAAAAGGTTCCTGTAGAGTACTACAGATGTTTAGGATGTGAGGAATACCATAGGCATAACCAACCCCTGATTCCCGTAACTCTAGTATTGTTGTTACATCGCGCAAAAGGTTTTTCTTTCTTTAACCTTTCCTTTGGACAAATCAAAGCTCGATGGTGAATTTTCATGAATTAAGATTCAAGTTAATCAATAGCTTCACATCCGATTCTCACTGCAACAAAAATGATGACTTCACTGGGAACCGCTTTGAGGGTTTAGCCTACTTTGTGTGCTTGTATGCTATATTTATGTATGTTTGCCTTTACATGTATATTTGTGAATATATAACTGCTTCTTTGCATTGGATCATTTGGGTGATATCTTGAGTGGTGAGATAAGTGCTAACCCGGACTTGAGTGTACACATATGATAGGATGTGGTATGATCAATAGGTGACTGTTGGGAGTAGTCCTAACATGTTTAACATATGATGTAACCATGCTCAGTTGAGACATCCTTGAGATGATTAATGGTGTATGATTAGTCATGCATTCCATTGGTTGTTTCAACCTGAGAGTCCGTGAAACTGAGGACCTTTAGTTACCTACTTACCCCACTTGGCCTTTTTAGGACGTAGTGCAATGACTATGAGGGAGTAGTCCCGAAATAGTTGTTAGGCGATGATACACTCAGACGAGTTTATCCTGCGAATATTTTTGACCCACATGAGTAGTCATGTTAGTTGATAATATCTGAAGGATTTATCTATGACTCTAGGAACTCTTGATAGAACCCATTCTGCAGGTACAATGAACACTTTAGTACATGTCCTTTGGGAGGGTATACCTTGGCTTCATGCCCAAAAACTCGAACCTAGGACCCTTGCTTGTTAGCATATGCATTTGTGCATTGTGTATACTTGTATATGTGTTATGTGCGCATAATATCATCATACCATCATAGCATCTCATCTTGGTGCACTGGTTTTGTAAAACCCAGTCGTCTTCTTTTGCGAAACCCTAGATATCATGGATTTTGGGAAAAGAAACACTAAGAAATACAACTTCAATAAATGTGATACATCGAAGTTGAGAGAGCTAGGAATGCTGGTATCTTAAGACTTACGGGAAACTCATGAGTATTGTGAAGACTAGAATGGAAGAAGGGGTGCGTAGCACTTTGGTTAAGTTCTACGATCCATTATACCACTGCTTCACCTTCCTGGATTACCAATTGATTTTGACACTAGAAGAGTACTCTTACTTCATCGGAATCCCTATGACAAATAAGAAACCTTTCAGCGGTTTGGAGAAGTTACCCTCGCCGAAGGAGATTGTTGTTGCACTTCATCTAGAAGTAACTGAGATCAAAGCCAATTGTGCTTCAAAAAATGGGGTTAAAGGTTTCCATTCTGATTACTTAGTGAAGAAAGCTACTTACTTTTCCAAGGAAGGTAGTATGGATGCATTTGAATCATTTTTTTCTCTACTGATATATGGGTTGGTGTTGTTCCCTGAGATAGAAGAATTTGTCAATTCAACTGCTATCACTGTGTTCTTGAATGGTAATCCGGTACCCACTTTTCTAGGTGATGTTTATCATTCCATTCATCATAGGACTCTTCATGGAGGAGGAAATATTCTCTGTTGTGCACCTTTGTTGTACAAATGGTTTGTCAATCATTTACCAAGGACGAATGTTTTCAAGGAAAATCCCATTGGTTGGAGATGGTCTCAAAGGATTATGTCTCTGACTCAAGAAGATATTCACTGGTACGATCCCGCCTATGATCGAGGAGTCTTTATTGATAGTTATGGTTCTTTTCCAAATGTACCACTCCCGGGAGTACAAGGGGGAATCAACTACAATCCCGTGCTGGCCAGACGTCAATTTGGATTCCCAATGAAGGATAAACCTAGCAACATCATGTTGTTTGGTTTCTTCTACCTTAATACCGAAGCAGAGAAGAGTTTAAGGAACAATATGATTGGGGCTTCAGGGAACATCCAGAAGAAAACTAAAGATGACCTTGGGAAAAGGAATTGTGTAGCCTTTGAGCCATTCACTCAGTGGGTCCAATCTAGAGCTCGTGATCTCAAAATGCCCTACCTTCCTGAAAAGAATACGCAGATTATCATCGCATCCTCTTCGGCTATCCCTATTGAAAAGATGGAAGAATAACAAGAAATCCTTGAGAGAACCAAGCTGGAAAGGGACACTTGGGAAGGCAAGTACCATACTCTTCATTCTGAGATGATGGAATTGCAAAGGGAGCTACAAGACAAGGATGAGTTGATTGGGTGGCTCGAAAGACGCTTGGGTAGTGAAGATGTGACAAAAGATAATTTATTTTTCTCTAGCGTCAAGCCTACGCAAAGTACTCATGAGTATTCAAATATTCCACCAACTTCTGGCGCCTGGAAAGGAATAGTAGATAAATTGGTGATGGAGAACACTATGCTGAAAAGACTGAAAAGGACGCGCAGATAGGACTCTTGCCAGATTTCCTAACCATAGGTCCTAGTCTTCTCCTTTGATGTAACCTCACGTTTCTTGAATTGTATTTCAAAAGTCGTGACTTTTCCCAGTATAAATGAAACAAGGGTTTTACTTCATTTTATCTTCTGAGTTTTGTAAAACCAGTTGCATCTAGCATCTTTGCATTGCATTTTCGCATCTTGCTAACCCTTCAAGTAATTCAAAATCTTTTTTTTTGCAGACATAGTGATGGCTCAAAGAAACAAGTTCACACTCCCAAGCCTAATGTTGGAAAACTTGAGGATCTTAAGAGGCCTAGTAAGGAACTCTACCACTTTTTTTGCCAAATATGGAGACCTATTATCTTTACTAGATGTGCAAGTAAATGAGGAAATGCTGCTAGCCCTCATAAGGTTTTATGATCCTCTTCACCATTGCTTCACGTTTCCGAAATTTCAGCTGCTACCAACTATGGAAGAATACTCCGCGCATTTGAAGATTCCTATGACTTTCACACCTCATTATGGAAGAGAGAAAAGATCAAACAGGAGAACCATTGATGAGGCTCTACACCTGGAACCCACTGACCTTCCAACCCGTCTGGATGCGAGAGGTGGATTTACTGGATTGGAGGCAAGACCACTTATGGAAAGGGTTGAGTTTCATCATGATCAGGGAGATATGGGAACCTTTAAAGCTCTACTGGCTTTCGTAATTTATGGCTTATATCTATTTCCAAGTAATCCTGAGTTCATCAGCTTAGAGGCTATCCAACTATTCATTGTTATAAATCTCGTTCCTACTCTGTTGGCTGACACCTATTACACTATTCATCGATTAAAGGTGTATAATCTCAGACAATTTGCCTGCTGCATAGTGCTCTTAAGCAAATAGTTTATTTCACATCTTCCTAGGACATTCACTCTATGGAACCTATAAGACAGTGATTAATGGGTTAGAAAGCTGGTTTCTCTCTCTCACTATGACATCAGCTGGTATGATCTTGCTCATGGAGGAATAGTATCAATACATAACTATGGGGATATCTAAAACATACCTCTGATCAGCACCAAAGGATGTATCAGCTACAGCCATATCCGAGCCCGCCACCAGTTAGGATATTCAATCGAGGAGGAACCGAGTCCAACCTTGTTAGAGACTTGCTTCTATAAAAAAGGTAGTAGCCTGAATTTTGAAGCACGAGTCATATTTGACTGGCGTCACCGCAACTTACAAGGAAGGACTGTCGTGGAAAACCAAGTTTTCTCGCCTCAGAGGCCTATCTGCTTTGGTCAAAGAAGATAGCACTAAAGGTTTTCTATGCCCACTCTTATGACGTTCCGCCAGTCCCAGAAGAACTTCTGTCTAGAAGAGAATTAAGTTTCACTTTAGTCAAAGCCAAGCGAGAAAATCAAGAACTCTTGGAGTTGATTCGTCAAGACTAGATGGGGCAAGGCCGCGAGAAGAAGAAGAATCATCTTGTTAGAAGATCTTGGCCTTTTAATTTCTTTTTGTTTAGTTTGTAGCCCTAGTTTTGGGAATGTGTAGCCTTCATTTTGTAAAATGTTGTGAAAGTTCCATTCGTTAATGAAAACTTTACGCTTGTAAGACTCCTTTTGATAAATGAAAATTTCGTTAAGCTTTCATTTGTTAACGGTATGCATCGCATTGTCACGTGTTGATCCATTATTTTTGTTTGTAAACAAACATTTTGGTTTTCCTTGAATGAGTAGTTACATTTGCATGTGCATCCTACATTTCATTTGCATTGCATTGCATCAGCTCTCCAGCTCATTTTGTGCTCTGTTGCTGTCAGAAATCACGTTGAATACCCACCAATACAATACCAGAGCAAGCGCTCAGAGAAGAATGGCAGACCAGGATCAAAGAATCAATCAAATCGACAACGACCTCGAGGGGCTGCGCGGTGACGTTAGCCAGATTATGGAAGTCCTTTAAGTAATAAGAGCAAAAATGGACTCACAGACTACAGTAGTGTCCGAGATCAATACAACAATGGAAAATCCTCCTCTGGTAATGACCTCAGCAACTGAACATCCGTTCGGTATCGCCAGGGATTTTATGCCACCATTCAGTAAAACCCAGCAGTTCAACCTCCAGCAGAGCTCTAACCTGCATGATGTTCCGTTGATGACAGAATTCCAAAATCCTATCTACACTCAGGCAGGTGCTCAGGTACAGATTCGACCGATCTTCAATAATCATCAGCATATATATGATATACCCAACAGGTCTAAGGTTGAAAATGAGAAACACGAAAACTTGAGAGTTGAGATGGATATAATGGCAAGACAGATGAGGGCCATAGAAGGAAACAACGTATTTGGTTCTGATGCTAAGGAGGTGTGCCTGGTTTTGGATTTGGTACTTCCTCCTAAGTTCACAATGCCCATATTTGAAAGATATGAAGGACCGACCTGCCCAAAGGTCCACTTGATCATGTATTGTCGGCGTATGGTCGCACACATTGAAAATGACAAGTTTCTAATACATTGCTTCAAGGACAGTCTCAAGGGTGCCTCTCCCAAATGTTACCTAAGCTTGGACCAGTAAAAAATCCATTATTTCCAAGACTTATCCGACGCATTCATTCAACAATACAAATACAACATGGACTTGGCACTGGATCATCGTCAACTCCTCAGCATGACGTAGAAGAGTTCAAAATCCTTCAAAGAATATGCGCAGATATGGCGTGAAACTACTGCTCAGGTGGAACCTCCCCTGACAGAAAAAGAGTTGGTTGATTGGTTTGTAGATACAGTCAGGCCCGAATTCTATGAAAGGATGATTACTAGCGTCACGAAAAACTTCTCTGATATTGTGGC
Organism: Lathyrus sativus; assembly: GCA_963859935.3. Lineage (NCBI taxonomy): Eukaryota > Viridiplantae > Streptophyta > Magnoliopsida > Fabales > Fabaceae > Lathyrus > Lathyrus sativus. The sequence continues at coordinate 407,025,414 of OZ012740.1, read as the reverse complement.
CGTAGGTGTAAAAGTGGAAGCAGGTTTAAAGAACGAAAAAGTAACAAGCTCAACTAGTAGTACCAGCACGAGCACAATGAGGAAGCCACCGAGCAATTTTCATAAGAAAAAAGAAGGAGAGACCAATGCTGTAATGTGTAACAGAAGGGTTCAGAGCATAAGGAACCGACCACAAAGTCAACAATTACCTCGTCTACAACCACAATAAATTATCAGCAGTATCAACAATAGTAGTATATGGTCGCACTCATGCCAGTCTTTCAACCTCGGCCAAATCAGCAAAACTTTCAACAACAGGCGCCCAACGCCTACCATCAAAATCACAATCAACAAAAATTTCAACTACAGGCGCCCAACTGCATGCTTTCTAGAACAGAAGGCCAAGGATTCAACCCATTCCTATGAGTTACATTGAGTTGTATCCCTTAATGGTGCAACAAGGCCTGATTCAGACAAGGAAATTCGGTCCTTCTCCAAATCCGTTGCCACATTTCTACAATCCGAATGCACGCTTTGCCTTTCATGAAAATGTCGCGGGACACGACCTTGAAGAATGTATAGCACTTCAACACATTGTGCATGAGTTGATTGAAAAGAAGATTCTCTCTTTCAAAGATAATCAACCCAATATGGAAAAATTCCCTTTACCAAACCATGATGGTTTCAATGTCGTAGAGGAAGACTCTAATATGAGGTTGATTTCCAGGGTCTCTGAAGTTAAAGGCAGGTCTGATCGTAGACTCTCATGAAAATTGTAGTGATTGTAATCATAATTCGCCAGGTCGTGACTTAGTGCGGAGGAACATTCAGTCAATGATTGATGAGGGACTACTACAAATATGTGGGGAAAAGGAAAAATAATATGTTTTGGTGATTGAACTTGTATTGAATTTTTACTAAAGATGTCTGAAAAAGGGCCGGCATTCAACACTGCGAATAGCAAGTCTGCTCATCCTGCTGCTGTTAGGCCTGTATTCCACAACGACCCCGTATCGGCGGTCGACCATCCTAAGCCAAGGTTTGATTTAAAAAGAGGAACGAGTCCTAATCCAAAGGCGGTATCATGGTAATATGACTATTCTTGGTACGATATGAAAGGTGGGAGAAAACCTGAGGATGTAACAAATATTGTTGGGGCAAGCAAAATGACCTGCAACAGTCGTATATAAAGCAACAGTTATCACTCCCAAGGAAACTATTCCTAAGGAAGCTGTTCCTATGGAAACCATTCGAAAAACGTCTGTCATTGTTGAGAAACCAAAAGGAAAAGAAGCCGCGAAGAAAGATGAAAAGTGCCTATCATCGAAGCGACTACAGGGTGGTAGACCAGCTCAATCAGACCCCGTCGAAAATCTCGGTCATGTCTTTGTTGCTGAGTTCTCCCGCTCACCGACAAGCATTGCTGAAGATACTGACACAGGCCCATGTAACAAAAGATATCACTGTAGGGCAGTTTAACTCTGTTGTTGCTAACATCACGGCTTACAATATGCTGAGCTTCAACAATGATGACTTGACTACTGAAGGTTGCAAGCACAATCGTGCCTTGCATATATCTATCAAATGTGAAGATGGTACTCTTGATAGGGTACTTGTTGACACCGGGTCGTCTCTCAATGTGACGCCCAAGAGAACTTTGGCCAAATTGGCATATAAAGGAGCTGTGGTGAGAGCCACCTCTTTGATCCTGAAAGCCTTTGAAAGATCAAGAAGAATCGTGATTGGGGAAGTTGATTTGCCGATCAAGGTGGGACCAAAAGTATTTGAGATTACTTTTCAAGTAATGGATATAAATCTGGCGTATAGTTGTTTACTGGGAAGGCTGTGGATACATGCAGCGGGAGCTGTCACATCCACATTATATCAAAAATTGAAGTTCATTACTAAAGATCAGCTGGTCATAGTACACGTAGAAGAGGATTTAATGGTGAGCAATTTGTCATTCTTCCGGTACATCGAAGCCGATGATGACGCATTGGAAACGGCTGTCCAGGAATTAGAAATTGCACATGATGTATTGATTGAGGATGTTTTGTCACACACAGGCCACCTTTCGCCTCTTCCTAGAGTATTAAGAGTGCCATGAAGGAAGGATTTCCTCAAGGTTGGGGAAAAGTAATCGAGGTCAACGTTCGGGCGAAGAATAATCGACAAGGGATGGGTTACAAAGCAGCTTTAGATGAAGGATCAGAGATCAATGAAAAGCGCCTAAAGACCATGAAAGAAACCTTTGTGAGCGGCGGCGTTCAGATAAATGCCACTGAAGAAGACATTAAAGTAAGCTGTATTGACAACCTGGTATTCCGAGATGAAGCCGTTTTGTGCAATTGAGAGGTCGTTGATGTTCCCGTCATGTTACCACTCTTAGAGTAATATGCTTGTCATTCTTGTTAGTTTTTTCTCTGTTTTAAATCCATGGTCACTCCCGAGGCTAGTGGGTCATTTTGAATGGGCCACACTTTTGCAATTAAAGATCAATCAAAGAATGAGTGTTTTGTTAAACTTCCATTTGTTGTCCATTGTTTTATTTTATTGTTTTCACCCTTTCAAGAAAAGAAAATGGCAATCTTTTGAAAACCTAAAAAGAATTCCCCATTTGCACCTCTTTGTGTGTGTTTGAACATTTAAGCCCATTAACACATGCAGGGAACCTCCATCACCCGCTAAATCTGATGATCATCCAATTTTTTTCGACTTTGGCTCACATGTATTCCAAGCTGAAAATGAGAGTGATGAAGATTTTGAAATTCCTGAAGAACTAATAAAGATGGATGAGTACGAGGATGCATATCTTAAACCTTACAAAGAACATATCGACACTATCAACTTGGGCTCTGAGAAGTAAGAAGAGAGGTCAAGATTGGGGCATCTCTTGAGGCAAAGGTTAAAGACAGATTGGTAACGCTTCTCAGAGATTATGCGGATGTGTTTGCTTGGTCATACCAAGATATGCCTGGGTTGGAAACTGACATTGTAGTTCACAAGCTCCCTATAAAACTCGAGTGTCCTCCGGTTAAGTAGAAACTTCGAAGGTCTAGACCTGACATGGCTCTCAAAATCAGATATGAGGTTAAAAAGTAGATCGACGTAGGCTTTTTGGCAGTTTCTAAATACCCTGAGTGGGTGGCAAATATTATACCAGTACCTAAGAAGGACGACAAAGATAGAATGTGTGTAGATTACAGGGATCTTAACAAAGCTAGTCCGAATGACGATTTCCCTCTGCCACATATCGACACTTTGGTGGATAATACAACCAACTTTGCAGTATTTTCATTCATTGATGGCTTCTTCGGCTATAATCAGATAAGAATGGACCCAACTGATATGGAAAAGACAAATTTCATCACACCATGGGGCACTTGTTGTTATAAAGTTATGCCTTTCGATTTGAAAAATGCGGGAGCCATATACCAACGAGCCACGATGGCATTATTTCATGACATGATGCACTAAGAAATTGAGGTTTACGTCGAAGATATGATTGTCAAGTCTCAGGGCGAAGAGGATCACCTTGATCATTTGTTGACGGTATTTGAAAGGCTTAGGAAGTATCAATTGAGACTAAATTCTGCCAAATGTACATTCGGAGTCAGATCTGGCAAACTACTCGGCTTCATTGTTAGTCAACATGGAATCAAGGTAGATCCTAACAAGGTACGAGCCATCCAGAAAATGCCTGCTCCACAAACTGAGAAGCAGATTAGAGGTTTCCTTGGCAGATTGAATTATATCTCCAGGTTAATCTCCAACTTGACTCCTACTTGTGCGCCGATATTTAAATTGTTACCAAAAGATCAAGCAGTTATGTGGAACGAGGATTTCCATTCAGCATTTGAAAATATCAAAGGATACCTCGAAGAGCCTCTAATATTGATCTCTCTAGTACCTGGAAGGCCTCTCTTCATGTACATAATTGTGCTTGAGGAATCGATGAGCTGTGTCTTGGGCCAAATGGACGAGTCGAGAAATAAGGAGCATGCGGTTTATTACTTGAGCAAGAAATTCACCGATTGCGAAAGTCGTTACTCTCTGTTAAATAAAGCTTGTTGTGCTCTGGCCTGGGCTGCCAAACGTCTGAGGCAGTACATGATTTTTCACAATACTCTATTGATATCCAGAATGGATCCGATAAAGTACATATTTGAAAAGCCTGATCAGACGGGAAGACTTGCAAATGGAACATGCTCTTATCAGAGTATGACATTTAATATGTTTCTCAAAAGTTAGTAAAAGGAAGTGTCTTGCCAGACTACCTTGCTGATCAACCTGTTGAAGATTATCATCCGCTCAAATTCGACTTCCCCGACGAAGATATCATGTTCTTTTACAAAGACAAAGAAGAACCCAACCCTGAAGAAGGTCTCGAACCTGGTTCCCATTGGAAAATGATGTTCAACGGCGCGTCCAACAAAAGAGGCCATGGTGTTGGTGCTGTTCTGGAAAATCTGACTGGTTGCTACACTGTTGTCATTGCAAGATTGTGTTTCTAATGTACGAACAACATAGCTGTGTATAAAGCCTGCATCCTGGGTCTTGAAGCTGCCATTGACCTTCGTATTAAGATTCTGGAAGTAATAGGAAACTCTGCCTTGGTAATTTATCAGCTCAAGGGTGAATGGGAGACCTGAGATGAAAAACTGATTCCTTACAAAGACTATATTTTGGAGATGATCGAGTATTTTGACAAAATCACTTTCAGACACGTTCCAAGATCCGAAAACCACATAGAAGATGCTTTGGCTATGATGGCTGCTAGGTGGAAAGTTCAGTTTGTCAACGAAGCTCCCCTAATTAGCATTGAAAGAAAGACTGCGCTAGTGCACGTCGTGATGGATGAAGAAGAATTTGACGGAAAACCTTGGTTTTATGACATTAAAAATTACCTTCAGAGTCAAGAATATCCTATTGACTCCTCTAAACTTGATAAGAGAGCTTTGCAAAGATTGTCATCCAAGTTCCTCATTAGCAATAATGTTTTGTACAAGAGAAATCACGACATGGTCTTACTCAGATGTGTTGACAATAGAGAAGAAGACATGTTGATGACAGACATTCATGAAGGCGCCTTCGGTACTCGTGCGAGCGGCCATGCCATGGAAAAGAAAATATTGAGGGCTGGTTATTACTAGTTGACTTTGGAGACCGACTGTATCCTATTTTCTTGAAGATGTCATAAATGTCAGATTTATGCAGAAAAGGTGCACGTGCCACCACATCCTCTGAACGCATTATCGTCACCTTGGCCATTCTCAATCTGGGGCATTGATATGATTGGGGCAATCGAGCCTAAAACATCTAACGGTCATTGTTTTATCCTCGTCGCCATCAACTATTTCACTAAATGGGTGGAAGCTGCCTCCTATGCGAATGTAACAAAGCAGGTGGTTGCCCGGTTCATTAAAAAGGAGATTATCTGTCGTTACGAAATTCCTAACCAAATCATTATAGATAATAGGACGAATCTGAACAATAAAATAATGAAGGAAATCTGTGATAGTTTCAAGATTCAACATCACAACTCTTCTCCTTATCGGCCCAAGATGAATGCAGCTGTTGAAGCTGTAAATAAAAATATTAAAAAGATTGTGCAGAAAATGGTAGTAACTTACAAAGATTGGCATGAAATGCTATCATTCACTTTACACAGATACAGAACATCTATTCATACCTCAACATGGGCGACCCCTTTCTCCCTAGGTTACTGGATAAACGCAGTACTAACCATTGAGGTTGAGATACCTTCATTAAGGGTCTTAATGGAAGCCGAGCTCGAAGAAGCTGAGTGGGTAAAAGAAAGTTTTGATACACTGAATCTCATTGACGAGAAAAGGATGAAGGCAATGTGCCATAGTTAGCTATATCAAAGACGAGTTAAAAGATCCTTCAACAAGAGAGTGTAGGTCAAAAAATATAAAGAGGGTGAGTTGGTACTTGTTGCACCCCAAATTTTGACCCCTTAGATCTTCATCATCATTTTAGAATCATTTTCATTTAATTATCTAACCTTAACCTATTTCAAGTTGGTCTTTGTCAAGATACAGGCAAATCAGGGTTCCGTACAGCCGGGAATCGAGGTTGCTGGCCTTTTTAGGCATGTTTTCAGCCAACTTTGAGAGGATTTTTGACCTAGTCCCACTTAGAATCTGAAGATCATGAAAACATGAAAGTTGTAGAGCTCCATGAGGTATTTCCAAAAAGTTATAGAACTCATCCATAGCCTTTGTTAGCTGAGAGTTATGAAGTGAGAAAGTTAGGCTTGTGCGCTAGTTTGTCAACTTGCCAAAACCCAACATGAACTTGATTTCCAACTATGAACTTCATCTCTAACCATGGATTGGCATATGATATGATGTTTAAGAGTGCATAATGAACTAATTCGGAAGGGAATCCAAGCCAATCTCAAAGAATCGTACCAAGACCATTGTTTAATAAGAAAAAAGTACAAAAGTACAATAAGAGAGAGATGGTTTGTGACTGCAGCATGGGAGATCTGTCCTTGTTATCCCTATAGTCATTTCATACAGCTTAAGATTATCTGGTTTTAGAGGTTTATGACCCTTGAAAGCATGCACCAGCTGCAGAAAGCAATCACACTTGGATTTGCTAAGATTTTCTGTTGGTTCCATGGTTCTAAGATAGAGAATTGTCCATGGTTCTATGATTGGCTAAATTGTGGTAAAACAAGATTCTGCACAAATGTTAAGCAGGATGTCATTACCATAGTTATGACATCACTAAAGAAGCAAGCAGGAGCTGGTGAAAGTACTGTTGTCATGTGGTTTGAACATGGATGCCATTACCAAGGTAATGACATATGAATAACTGAACTGATGTCATGGAGGCTGACATCAAGGTCGAGTGCCGCAAGAGCTAGTGGAGGCTGAAGAAATGACAGTTTTCATTGATGTCATTACCAAAGTAATGACATACCTGTCTGGCACAACAGGCACTACTATGGGTTAGCAGTAGAAGAAAGGACAGTTGTCGTGGATGTCATTACCAAAATGATGACATAGCTGTCTGGCACAACAAGCACTGCTATGGGTTAGCAGTAGCCTAGTTCCTCACAGGCAGTGTGAGGTGTGCAGCCACAACAATGTGGGTTGTGGTAAGTAAAGTATTCTGCCATGTGTTGTAAACAAGATGTCATTACATCTGGTGCAGCAGGAGCTATGTGCAGCAGGAGCTAACAAGAGCAGATGACAGAACTGATGTCATGAAGAACTGCTGCCATGAATGTCATACTGAATGTCATGACGTTGATCGTATGACATCATGTCTGGTACAGCAGGGGCTGCTAGTGTATATCTCTTGACAGAATTGGGTTGGATTGATGAGACCATGTTGAAAATACCTCATCAGTAAATATGTCAAAGAGATGGATTAGGAACAAGAACAGATTGTATTGGTATTCATAAAAGGATCTTGGAGACCTTTTAGGAAACTTAAATATACTTGTTTCTAATATGATTCTGTAGAAGATTGGAGAAACCATGATTGTCGTGATGAAGATTCTGCAGAAGTGTTCAGCCAGGCAAGCTGGTCAGCCAAGAGGAAGTGAAGCTGAATGTCATGACCAATGTTATGACATTGATCGTATGACATTAGACGGGCTGAGTTTGTTTTTCTGTTATGAGACCTGATATATCTCAGGCTAAATATCAGGAAACATGTTATGACTTCTGAGTTATCTCAGGAGAGATTCAAGGCAATGCTTACCATGCCATGACCTAATTGGACAACACCTTGAATAATGGAAATTAGTTTTACTTTATTAAACCTAATATTTGTTACTTCTGCACAGCCCAAGCCCAGTCTGCACGACTATAAAAAGAGGAGCAAAAGTAGAAGAAAAGCAAGCACTCACATCAAGAAAAATCAGAGTGTAAAATAGAGGTCTAGGGTTGAGAGTCCTTTGTGTGTAAGTCACCCTTTGCATTGTATGATGCATTGTGGTAGACATAATTGTAAGTGAAGAGGGTTGTTCTTCACGTGCAAAGTCTGTTTAGGAATACTTGTAATCCAAGCAATTATCTGGTGGATGATTGGTTTGGTTAGGTAGATTATAGGTTGTGTCTCACTCGAAGCTGTGAAGCAAGAGTGTGTGAGTTCCATGATCAAAGTTGTGAAGCAAGATCAAGGTGTGTATGAAGTGTCTCTTCATAATGTTTTTGTAATTGTATGATATCACTGTCGAGTGATTGATGGGGAGTGAGTGGGTATACTCAGTTACTAGAGTGCCTCTAGGCTGAAGTGTCATTGGGTAGAGATTAAGTGAGAAGTGCAAATTGGAGGTTTAACTTTGAATTGATTCTACTAATAGTGAATTTCCTCCCTGGCTTGGTAGCCCCCAGATGTTGGTGTTGTTGATACCGAACTGGGTGAACAATTACTGTGTTATTAATCTTTCTGCATTTACAATTCTGTAAGTTAAATGGTTAGATAAATAGTATGACAGACTGCATATGTCACAATAGAGGTGGTTACATTGGTCATGACATTGGGGCAATTTAAAGAAATTTAAATTGGCCTTGATCTGTCCTCGTCCTTGTTGAGCAGAGATCAATGTTCTTGGAACACATGTGATCTGCATACCAGAATTTCAATTGGTATCAGAGCAGGCATCCTGTCTGTTCTGGATGAGATTTTGGGATATACTTTCTGGTGTTTTGAACAAGGAGAAGCTGTAGTTGAGTTGCTGAACTTGCTAAATGGTTGAGCTGGTGCTTATAGAGTGTTGAAGGAGGCTGCAAAGGAGTCTGTACATGCTGTTGTGCCCTCTAATATAGGAGCTTTATGATCAGCTGTATGTGATGCCAAAGGAAGAGTGGCTACTTCTATCCTATGGCCTGTTGGATGATCAAACATAGGGCATGTTCTTTTGGTGGTTCCGCTGCATATATCTCTGATAAAAGAACTCTGATGCCCCTGGAAGAAGATTGGCCTATATTCAGTTTGATACATGACTGTGGCAGTTGTGTAGATGATTGGGAGATGGTGCCTGCAGCTGTGGTTGGTTGTGTGCCTGGACTGTTCTGTTGTGAGAAGATAGTGGGGGGTGATTTATTTTCACCACTCATGACCTGCAAGGATTATATCAGCAGAAGAAGACATAGGCAGGGTAAGTCAAGGATGTCAGTCTTGGTTTTCCATAAAGTTCAGAGAAGGATTTGTTACAAGGATTTAAGATTCATTGCTATTTGAGATATTCTCAAATATTTAATGGATTATCCTTGGTTGATGATCAAGATGTCTCATCAGTAGCAGCACAAGCAGAAGGCCCCTGAGTTGTTTGGTCTACTTCAAGAATCTGATGCTCAACCAGATGTTGAGACATTCAATCAGCAGATATTGTGCAGAATTTTGTTGATCCATAGATCAAATGAGATATAGTTGGATCTGTACTCATTCTAAACAGTTTCTTGGCAAGAAACTAAGGCTAGGATGAAGTGCTCATGGAAGTGAAGATGAAGACAATCTGCTCTATAAGAGTATTGGAGTGCAGTAGTTGTGTTCTAGTTTTTACTAGAAGTAACTGATCTATTAGCTAGAAAGTTTCCTGGCAAGAAACTTGTCTAGAAGATGGTGTTGGTAATGAGTACTGCTTAGGTCAGTTTATTTCTGATCTAAATGCATAGGAGCATATGACCTTGCTCAGCTTAGAGGTCAAGGATAACCGGCAGTGTCTTTGATGTTCTGAAGAAGTCTATACTTAAGGAAAGCGGGAATCCTTCTGCAAAGACTTGTGTGATCCTTCCTCCCTAAAAGAATCAAGCTTTGGCATGTTTGGTTTCTCTAAAGAGGAGTTTTATGAAGTAAATGCACTTCAAGGTAATTTTTATGGCACAACAAAGCAGGATTAAGGTTTTCTACTCCAACTTGAGATCAAGCCTATGTACTCTGGATCTAATTGAGTGAATAGAATCTTCCAAGTGGCAGAATGAAAGCCTGAACTCCCCAACTGATTGTCTCAACCAAAGTTGTGACATCAAGCAGAAACTTCAAGGCCTCAAGTGATGGTGTGTCACATCATTTGAAGATAACTTGATCTTCTCAGGTATGAGTGGAATCACTGCTTCATATCATGCAGTTTGCGGGAGATGTGTGAAGGAGTAGATACCTGGCTTTGGAGCAAAAAGAATTTGAAGATCAAAGTGGCCTGGTGGATTAGCAGACTTTCTAGAACTCTGAAAGAAGCTGAATAACCAAACAGTGGCATTTGGTTATTTGAATAGTGAGCCTTTAGAGAACTATTCTTATGCATAAGGGTAGTTTTTTGAAGACCACTGAAAGTTCTGGGACTGTTCATGCTTGGAACAAGTTACCCTTGTGCAGAAGGGTAGTTGGTTGAAGACCAAAGGAAGATCTGGTTCTGTTCATATATTAGAGCTTGTGGTAGAAGCCCTAAGTTATGTACGGAAGGTTACCTTCCTATGGAGATGGAGTTGATCAAGCTGGTGGAGCTGTGAAGATCTTCAGTTGGACTACTAGGCAACAATACGTCCAGTATGGGCACATAAAGAACCATGGGATGGTGTGTCTATGATATGAACCATCTGATATGTGAAGATCTCTTGTGGAACGTGTGATTCACTTCTTGGCTAAGTACTCTATCTTGTCATACAGGAGAATGATAAGAAAAAAGGACTGTCTTGGAATATGATGTGAAGGTATTTCGTGCATTATGATGTGATAAAGTCCCTTTGCGGTGTCTATCTTGTACTCAGCCTAAGGCCAGAATACTTGTGGAGAAGTGGTCTCTTCTGCTACAAGTAACTCTAGGAAGAGGTGAATTAGCTTGGTGCCTCCTCTATGTATGTGCATGGAGTTGGTCATGAGAGATAATCGTGTGATCTTGGAGCAGCTGTTATCAAAGATAGGGGAGAGCTTCTGTTTGATGGGAGTACTAATTTCTTGTGATTCAAGCATGGTGTATGTGAATGCGTTCAACATGTGGGTTGAACAGATAATGAGTTCTTGAAGACATGAAGATGCGTCTTATGTTTTCCATTCATGTGCATTGGTTACCATTGATATAGGAGAATTATACTTCTATCCAGGATCTGTTGCTGCAAGAGTGCAGTTATGTGTCAAGATTTTTTGTGGTTTCAAACAAATCTGGGACTTGATGTGAGACAAGAGGTTGTGACATTGGGTTACTGCTCCAAGCCCATGGTGAAGATGACTATGTATTCCTGTTGGGTCTGTCATCAGGTGACATGGGATCAAGTCAGGTATTTGGGCCTCTATCCAAGTACTATATGACTGGTGAAGGTAAAGATCAAGACATCAGCAGCCTTGATCTTGTGCATATGGAAGGATTTTCACTATGACATCTTGGAGATTTTCTGTCAAAGCTAAAATATGAGAAAGCTTCCAGATAGGAATCCTGCAACTGCCTATGCTATTTGCTCCCGTATGGGTTGTGAATCAAGGGGTGTAAAGCTGCCTGTGTGAAGATGATGAAGAAATTCTTCATGTGCTTGGGTTCTGTCTTTCAGGGGGAGAAATGTTTATGTTGACAGAGGAAGATGAGTACATGTCTGGTGTGTAGCTGCTGAAGTGGTGCAATCATTGTTAGAGGTCAAACAGCTTGTGAGATGACTGTATGTACTGGTTGTGTTGAGCTGATGTATGCACAAGTACCCCATTTTTTTGTCAATGTTTTGACTAAACCAAGGGGGAGAAAAAGAAAACCGACTGCTGCTGATGAGGAAAAGCATTGTTGCTGCAATTGATGCAACTATCAAGGGGGAGCATGATAGTTTGTGTAAACCACTGCTAAATGTCCTGATAAGTTATTTTAGCCAAAATTTGCCAAAGGGGGAGTTTGTTGGTTCCATGGTTCTAAGATAGAGAATTGTCCATGGTTCTATGATTGGCTAAATTGTGGTAAAACAAGATTTTGCACAAATGTTAAGAAGGATGTCATTACCATAGTTATGACATCACTAAAGGAGCAAGCAGGAGCTGGTGAAAGTACTGTTGTCATGTAGTTTGAACATGGATGCCATTACCAAAGTAATGACTTATGAATAACTGAACTGATGTCATGGAGGCTGACATCAAGGTCGACTGCAGCAAGAGCTAGCGGAGGCTGAAGAAATGACAATTGTCATGGATGTCATTACCAAAGTAATGACATAGTTGTCTGGCACAACAGGCACTGCTATGGGTTAGCAGTAGAAGAAAGGACAACTATCATAGATGTCATTACCAAAGTGATGACATAGCTATCTGGCACAACAGGCACTGCTATGGGTTAGCAGTAGCCTAGTTCCTCATAGGCAGTGTGAAGTGTGCAGCCACAACAGGTTAAGTTGTGATGGAGTTCCCCACAGGCAGTGTGAGGTGTGCAACCATAACAATGTGAGTTGTGGTAAGTGAAGTATTCTGCCATGTGTTGTATACAGGATGTCATTACATCTGGTGCAGCAGGAGCTATGTGAAACAGGAGCTAACAAGAGCAGATGACATAACTGATGTCATGAAGAACTGCTGTCATGAATGTCATACTGAATATCATGACGTTGATCGTATGACATCATGTCTGGTACAACAGGGGCTACTAGTGTATATCTCTTGACATAATTGGTTTAGATTGATGAGACCATGTTGAAAATACCTCATCAGTAAATATGTCAAGGAGATGGATTAGGAACAAGAACAGATTGTATTGGTATTCATAAAAGAATCTTGGAGACCTTTTAGGAAACTTGAATTTGTTTCTAATATTATTCTGCAGAAGATTGAAGAAACCATGATTGTCATGATGAAGATTCTGCAGAAGTGTTCAACAAGGCAAGCTGGTCAGCCAAGAGGAAGTAAAGCTGAATGTGATGACCAATGTTATGACATTGATCGTATGACATCAGATAGGCTGAGTTTGTTTTTCGGTTATGAGACCTGATATATCTCAGGCTAAATATCAGGAAACATGTTATGACTTCTGAGTTATCTCAGGAGAGATTCAAGGCAATGCTGACCATGCCATGACCTAATTGGACATCACCTTGAATAGTGGAAATTCGTTTTACTTTATTAAAACTAATATTTGTTACTTCTGCACAGCCCAAGCCCAGTCTGCATGACTATAAAAAGAGGAGCAGAAGTAGAAGAAAAGCAAGCACTCACATCAAGAAAAATCAGAGTGTAAAATAGAGGTCTAAGGTTGAGAGTCCCTTTTGTGTAAGTCATCCTTTGCATTGTATGATGCCTTGTGGTAGACATAATTGTAAGTAAAAAGGGTTGTTCTTCACGTGCAAAGTCTGTTTGGGAATACTTGTAATCCAAGCACTTATCTGGTGGATGATTTATTTGGTTAGGTAGATTCTAGGTTGTATCTCACTCGAAGCTGTGAAGCAAGAGTGTGTGAGTTCCTTGATCAAGGTGTGAAGCAAGATCAAGGTGTGTATGAAGTGTCTCTTCATACTATTTTTGTAATTGTATGATATCACTGTCGAGTGATTAATGGGGAGTGAGTGGGTATACTAAGGTACTAGAGTGCCTCTAGGCTGAAGTGTCATTGGGTAGAGATTAAGTGAGAAGTGCAAATTGGAGGTTTGACTTTGAATTGATTCTACTAATAGTGAATTTCCTCCCTGGCTTGGTAGCCCCCAGATGTAGGTGTTGTTGATACCAAACTGGGTGAACAATTACTGTGATATTTATCTTTCTGCATTTACATTTCTGTAAGTTAAATGATTAGATAAATAATATGACAGACTGCAGATGTCACAATAGAGGTGGTTACATTGGTCATGACATTGGGGCAATTTAAAGAAATTTAAATTGGCCTTGATCTGTCCTCGTCCTTGTTGAGCAGAGATCAGTGTTCTTGGAACACATGTGATCTGCATACCAGAATTTCATTTTCCATCCAAAAACCACCTTGAAAGCCAAAATAAAAATCTGCCCCAAACCATTCCTTGGCCTATAAATAGAGGTTTCCTCTATGTTAAAACACACACCAGAGCACTCTAAAACCCAAGAGAAAACCATAACTCTCATCTTGCCTTGCTTTTCTTATAAGTGAAGAAACCATTCCAAAGCTTCCTCAAAAATCTGCCTTGAGTAGTTAGCCTTCCAAAACCATTTCCATATACTTAAAATCATCACAAACCATCTACACAATCCACAAATGATGTGTGGAAAGTGTTCAAGCTCTTAAACCTGTCAAGAAATCCATTTTCTTAAAAGTCAACTCTCAACCAAGGAAACTTTGACTTTCCACACAAAATCAGACAAATCTTTGCTCAGGCCTGTTTCACCCATCTCAACACTCCAAACACCTTTGGTTTGAGGTGTACCAACTATCTGAACATTCAAAAAATCTCTACATCACTTGTTTTGAGATTTGTCACAAAGTTCACTCATTTACTTCAAGTGCAAGAAAAATTGTGTTTTCATCAAGGCATTGGTTGGATCTCAGTTTGAAATCTTCAAGGTTTTCCCTACTGTATAAGCTTGCTTGGAAGTCTACAAGAGGTTAGTGATCATTATCTTCATCTTAAACTGTCATGAGTATGTTTAGTGTGCATTAGTTGGAATGAGTTTAAATGCAAGAGCAGTTCATGTTCGAATGTACCATACGTTGTTTGTTTTGCTCATCAATATGTGTAGTGCTTTTATAATCATCATACAATATGGTTTTGTTGTTGTGTTTATGCTTTTGAAGCTCCCTTAAACATTATCCTAGGTCATGTATGAACATAGGAAAAGATTGCTTGCAACTGTTATGGAGTAATGTTGGATCTGACCATTAGATCTTGTTCTATTTGTGAATAATATTGTTGGTTCTGTTGAGTCTAGGTGTGAGGCTTAGATTTAGTGATAGAGTAGTTTTGCATTTGAACACTTTGATGGATTGTGATGGCATGACATGGTGGTAGGGTCTGTTCAGGCCAGTTTTTGTGTGGTTTTAATACTGTATTGATTGTGTTTATGTTTGTGTCATGCTACGTATTGTTGTAGTTTGATGTGAATCATGAGTGAATGTTTGCCATGACTATTGTTGAATGGATACTACATGTTTTGGTACAAGGCATTGCATTAGCTACTTATGTTGGATAGGATCATGTTGATCTGGTTCTGTTGCAAGCAATATCATTAGATCTTGAATCTTTTTGCTGGAATTTTATATTAGAAGTCCCTATATGTTTGATTCATGTGATGTTTGACATTGTATTATTTGAAACTATGTTTGGTTTTGGATCTGCAACATTCATTTTTGACCACATTCAATCAAAAATGCATTTTTGCAACTCACACACCATTTTCAATTCCAGCACATTTTTTATGCATCCTTCTGTTGGAACTTTGTCTATAACATGTTTAGAATGTGTGTACACCTTTAAACCAATACAAGCATGTTATTTTTGCACTCAACCTTTGAAATTGCATCTCAACTGTTTTTGAAAAAACTGCTTGTTGTTTATCATAGTCATGCCCAATATTGAAGTGATTCACCTAGATGTTGTTGAAACACATCTTGACCTATGATGATCAATAGTGCCATGTTATTTTGAATTTGCTGTTAAGTTATGTAATCTTGTTGGACTTGGTAAAAACGTTGGGATGATTCATGTGACTGTTGAGGCCTGGAATGATTCATGATGACCAATACTTTTTTGTTGTCAAATGGTTATAACCCTCACGAGATATATACATTGAAGTTTGATGCTTGCCATTGTCATGCTAAGTGTACATCTGTGATAATTTGAACTACTGCTTTGTGTTAGTTTATGCTTGTTGACATGAGAATCTAGTATCATTTGAATCATGTTTTATTGGATAATTGACATTGTCATGTTCATTTTGCATCAATGACTGTCATTTTAAGGCATTTTAGTAGGGCTGTTGTCTGATTGTTGGCATTGTTATGTCCAAAGATTGTTGTTGCTTCTGTTCAAATTTTATGCATGAAGTTTGTTAACTTTCAAGATACTTTGTTGATATTGTTATTGTTATGACCAACCGGCTAGATGTGCAACATTGTCATGTTGAGTTTACAAACTGCTTCTGTTTGGATTTGGTTTTGTGTTAGAACAGGATATAGGTTTAATTCATGAACCAACTGCTGCATGGATGCTATTATTTATCGTAACCTAGAATTACCAGTCATGTCAAGCTTATCCTTAATTTTTGTTTCAATCTAGACTAGGTTGTTTGTTTGAGAGCTTTGTATGTGTTGCTTACTTTTGTAAAAGTATGATTGTTGGAGTTCTATGTGTAGTGTTTGAATGTTTATACATTACTGTCCAGATTTGTCTTGAAGTTTCTCAACCTATGTTCTTATCAAAGTTTAAATTTTGTCTTGTAGAATTCTTGTATGCTTAGGTTCATGTCATAGTTGCTTAAAATTGTGAAGGTTATGTGTTACTTTAGCAATGCTATTGAGACACATTTCTCTAGCATTTTAACAGTTTCTATTTTAAAGTTTGGTCTTGTTTTCTTTTACTATCAGTTTGATTTAAGTTGTCTTGCAATTTATGTATGTGTAAGGGCCATTGAGAATGCAGTTTGGATTGATAAACTTATACTGCCATGAATCATTGTTTTAACATTGGTTAGACACAGGTTGTTTTTCAAACACCACTACAATAAAGTGTAACATGATAGTCACATTTCGATATAGCAAGAATTTGAACTATGTCCTTGGATAAACCTCACTTTTTACCTGTTTAGAATTTGTGCATACCTTCATTTGATCTTAATCACCTCTGTTTTGAATCAGGCATTCCAAAATGCATTTCATAAGCTTCCATTTGCATCTACATTCCTGTTTCAATTTGTGTGCATTGGTTTGAAAAACAGATGATACCATCATTTTCCTCTTCAAATTTCAAGTGGTTTAGACTCAAAGTTTGTGAAATTCGGTTGTGTTTTGGTCGAGTTTGAATGAAACCGTTTTCATGTTGCTAGCCTTGTTTTGTTTGTCTTGCCTGGCCCAGATTGCTTGATTTGTTAAGTTTAAGTATTTATTGGGGTGGCATAATACACGGATGTATTGCCACCCCAGTGGTTATGCCTTGCGTTTCAAATGCCTTGCCTTGCCTCCTGACCTGAGTTCGATCCATGTGGAGATCAACTCTTTTTGTTATTTTCAAGCATTTTTCATGTTTTGACATATATCTCTCTCCCTCCATTGATTTTCACACGCGCACAAGTGGCTGGGTTGGCTAGATTTTGAGCCTGTGACCCCAAGGTCTTGGGTTCAAGCCTTGGGGGAGGCATTTCTTAATTTTTAATAATTAGATTTAATGGATTTTTAGTTAATTGTCATTAATTTCAAAAATTCATAACTCTTTCATTTTTAATCATTTTTTAGTGATTCATTTTTCTAAATTCTTGTATTAGTAAATACTTTCATATAATGCTTAAAGAATTCTAAAATGTTTATTTTAGAAACACTTTGTATTATGGGGAACTTGCGATCCGTTTTAGGGTTTTAACCCTCCTACCTTTCCTCTTTCATTTCAAATTTGAATTTCATTCTCTTTGAGTTTTAATTTGAAACATGGCTTGTTAGCATCCTTGTGTACTTAAGCTTGACCTAAACTTCTTGCTTGTAAGCATTTGTGTTCAATCTTTTCTTAAAACATGAAAGTTTTCCCCCGTGAAGATTTTGAACTTTTGTATACCATTTGTTGTGACATTTTTTGCGTAGGCATGATGCCTATAAGTATACATGTCATCTTGTAAGCCCTAATGAAACCTTCTTTGTTAAGATGCATCTTTGTTAAGATCCCCTTCCATCTTTATAAAGATGTACTCCATTCTTCGTTAAGATATGCTTTGGTTTTCACCTTTCATTAAGTCTTGTAAGAACTTCCCCCTTGCTTGATATTGTAATATGCTTGCATGTTATTGATTGTGACGATCTATCTTTATTGAAATCATTAATATTGTAATATATTGATATTTGCTTTGGTTGTGACCATCTATCTTGATTGAAATCGTTGATATTGTAATATCTTGATGTTTGCTTTGGTCGTAACCATTTATCTTGATTGTAATCCTTGCTTGATATTGTAATATGCTTGCATGTTCTTGGTTGTGACCATCTATCTTGTTTGAAATAATTAATATTGTAATATCTTAAATGTTTGCTTTGGTTGTAACCATTCATCCTAATTCAAATCCTTGCTTATTTTAATATGCTTGCTTGCTCTTGGTTGTAACCATATCCCTTATATTCATCATGTGTGAATGTTTATGCTTTGTTAAGTTTACTTTCCCCAAGTGATGGAACTCTTTAGTTTTCATCCATGTTGCCTCATCTTTTCCCTTCCAAAGGAAAATATCTCTATTGACCCTTGGGTCATAGATAGCTCAAAACCCTCATAGGTCTGGATAGAACCTTCTCCCCCCTTTGGTCTGGATAGAACAAATAGGATTTAAACTCATAGGTCTGGATAGAACCTTCTCCCTCTTTTGGTTTGGAAAGATCCAATTGATCCTTATTCTGTAGTCCGTGCCTGAACTACAGCCGCTCTGATTTCTCATTGGACAATGAGAATACGTAGGCACAAGATGCGATATCTTGACGAGAAATCTTCCCCCTTCTTCCTCCTTTTGGTCTGGATAGAACCAACTGGTATTACAACGTAGAATTAGGTAGAGTTTGGTCAACTCTATGTAAGAATCATGGAAATGATTACTTACTCCCCTTTCTTGAGTGTACAATGTAGTTCTAGAGAGTTTGGATAAACTTTATACAAGCATCGATATGTTTGTTCCCCTTTGAACCTTGATCATAATCAAGTGTTCTTCATCCCTAGTGAGGTGAACTATGATTGCTCTGATTCTATCCTAGTAAGGATACGTAGGCAGAGGACGCGATGTCTTTGCGAGCAAATTTAGAAACTATCCTTAGGTCTTTACCTACACCTTTTACCCAATCCCAATCCATAACAAACATTTAGCAAGTATTAGCATGCAAACAAACAAAAGGTTCTTGTAGAGTACTACAGATGTTTAGGATGTGAAATACCTACCCTAGGCATAACCAACCCCCGATCCCCGAATCTCTTAGCGTTGTTGTTACATCGCGAAAAGGGTTCTTTCTTTCTTTAGACATTTCCTTTGGATAAATTAAAGTCCAGTTGTGAATTTAAGAATTAAGATTCAAGTTAATCAATAGCTTGGTATCATGATTCTCACCACAACAGTACTCAAGAAGATTCTACCAGTACAACGAGACATGCGTGGAAAGTGGATGCCAAAATACGATGGCCCATTTGTTGTGAAGACAATCTTTTCTGGAGGCGTTCTTATCCTTGCGACGATGGATGGTGAACAGCTCCAACATCCCGTGAACTCAGATGCAGTAAGAAAATATTATGCATAAAAAACCTGCTAAGTTGAAAACTTGGAAAGGCAACTTAGGAAAAAAAGGGGCATCCTGGTGGGTCAAAAACCTGGAAAGGCGGCTTAGGAAAAAATGAGTGTCCCGGTGAATTGAAAACCCGAAAGGGAGATTCAGGAAAAAGTTAGGGATAAAGGCATCTCACTACTGCAGAAGGTTGTCAAAGTGGCTCATTTTCCTCTACTCTCATCAAAGGAAGCGATTTAGACAGACTCTTAGCTAGTTAGGACTGGATTATCGTTGGATTTTGTATCCTTTTCCCATATGGACATTTTTCCAAATTGTAAATGTTCCATGGGACTCTGCTTTTTGCAAGTCTCCATCATTGAATGAAATCAAATTTGGACCAATCTTTGTTTTTTGCTCCACTTTTTTGTTATGCAAAACATCACTTATTCGTTAATAATGATTTTTAAAGGCAAAAATTTTTTTGAAATAAAAATTGTTTTGGAGAAGGTTAATTAACAAGCAATTTGTAACTTTGATTGTGACATGAAGGTGTAAAATTAGACTCCTCTCATAAGGACAAAACGGTTGAAATCTCAATACCATCATTTCAGCAATATGAGGTCTATAAACATCTCTTTCCCCACTCCGCCGTGCTACGAAGTCTCGATATCTATGATTAATTATTTTGTCCGCTGTATTGAAGTTGTGACCTCTCTCTGACAAGTTTGCAAGGACAAGGATCGGTTCCTCTCTAGAGGATTAAGACCATTCTCCAGCGGTGGGATTCAGTGTGATTCTTTTCGCCTCTGGTGATAGATCACTATCTATCTTTTATTTCCTTCTTCTGCGGAATCGTTCGGCATTGCATTTGCATCATAACTTTAGCATATGCATGTTTTGGCATGCCTCTCGTTTTGGTTTGTTCTGGCTGTGGCCATTGTGTTTCGGTTAATGATTTTCTTTGTTGAGAATCTATCGGATGTTCCTTCCCTAGTAGTTACTGGATACCATCTTGAGATCCATTGGTCGTTACCAACTCCTTTACTTCAGACCTGTTATCACGGTCTTACCCTTTGGTTGTTACCATAACTTTGTCAAGTTATCCAGCATAGGTATTATTGCAACAATTACTTATATCCCCGGAAAGCCCAATAGTTATTGATGTTGCTTAAAATCCAATTGTTATTGGCATCTTTGATTGTTGGTTGTTACCAATATCTCATCTTGAAAGTCAAATAATTATTGGCATTGCTTAAAATCCAATCGTTATTGGTATCTAGGGTTTGGTCGTCACCATATCCTCCTAAAAGCCCAGTAATATTTCAATTGGCATTGTTTAAAATCCAATTGTTATTGGCCCCGCTATTTTGGTCGTCACCATATCCTCTTGGAAGTCTAGTCATTACTAGCAATCCCCTAAAGCCCAATAATGTTTTGACTGGTATTGTTTAAAGTCCAATTGATATTGGCATCTCTGTTTAATGGTTATCCCCCATCTGAAGCCCGGTAGTTACTGGAATTACTTAAAATCCAACCGTTATCGGTATCGCTGTTTTGGTTGTCACCAATCCCGGAGGAAGTACAATAGTTACTGGCATTGCTTCAAATCCAATCGTTATTGGTTGTTACTAACATCTCCTCATGAAGTCTAGTCGTTACCAGTATTCCCCAGGAAGTCCAGTAGTTAATGGCATGGCATAAAATCGAATTGTTATTGGTATTGCTGATTTGGTTATCACCATATTTATTTGAAAGCCCAGTAATGTTTTGATTGGCATTGTTTAAAATCCAAATGTTATTGGCATCCCAGTTTTGGTCGTTACCATATTCGTTTAAAGGCCCAATAGTTATTGGCAATGTTCATTTAAACATGATCTTAGGGTGGTTAGTTGTTACCAGCACCCCCAGTAAATCCCTAGATGTCCCCAGCAGGTTTTGGAGATGTAGTAGTCACTAGCATCCTCGGTAAGTCTGGTCTTGCTTCTAGTCTTTTCCTGAAGATCCCGTTTGAACTCTTCGTTGAAAGGAAAGTCCCCATTTGGTCTGTTCCCTAATAGGGACCGTGTGTCTTGTCTTTTGAATCCCCAGTTGGAGTCTGAGTCTATTGAACTTTAATCCCGTGTGGCTTCTTATCCTTGTCTCCCTTGATGCATCATTCGGCTAGATTTGCATTTCTGCAGTGGATATTTGTCTTCCCCAGTGGAGTTTTTGTCCCCTGTCCCCTGTATGGAGGATCTCCTTGAAGTACCGTCATTAGTCATGTCTGAACTATTGGGTAGTATGATTTGGATCTCTCCCTAGTGTGTTTGTGTTCCTAGTGAGTGGTTACACGTTGTTTTATTTTTTTTCTTTTGCTCGTGTGTCAGCATTTTCTTGCACTCAAGCATCATTCTTAGAACTAATTTCATGATCAACGTTTGTCCTTTTGTATACCATCGTATCTAAGGGCAAAATGTTCGGTTTGCTATATTTAAATACCTTTCACCGTGATTATATGGAGATCGTTATCTCTCATCGCCATTTGGTGATGATATTTAAATAGGGGAAACAGTTATACCCAAAATTTTGACCCCTAGATTCCATTATCATTCTAGGTTCATCAAGCATGTGTTATCTAACCCTAACCTCTTTCAAGTTGGTCTTTGTCAAGATGTAGAGGAATTAGGGTTCCACATTGTTAAAATCAAGAATCATGTGGACTGTTCAGTCAAGGTTTTAGATTAATCTTCTATATATCAAGTCTTCAAATAATTAAGTGGTTCATATCATCAAGTAGTTCATATCCTACAAAGAACAAGTGATATTTTAGGTTGTTAACAAGAGAATTGAACCAGTGCTGTGAAAAACCCTAATTAGGGTTTCTAGTTGAAAAAGTCAACTGTAGTTTGAATTTTAATCTAAAGGATCTTCCAAAGCTTGAATCATGGTCCATGATGTTTCTATGACTTATTAAAGTCCCCTCAAGAAGTTTGAAAGGTTCAAGAACCCAATAACACTAAGGATTGATCCTGAAGATTTTAATTGTTCGGTTCGTCTATCTAGAAAGTCAACACTTTGACTTTTAGGGTTTTGACCCCAAATTGAAGCAATCAAAGTTCCCAACATCATTTTATGCCTAACTAATGTGTTTGGTGAATATTTAATCAAGAATTGATGGATAACTTGTGAATCAAGAAATTAGGATTTATGAAAAACCCTAATTACAAGCTAACTTGGATTAATCATAACTCTCAAACCACACATACAAATTGAGTGGTCCAAAGATGGTTGGAAAGATTTTGAGAAGTCTTACAAAAGTGTCGTATGGGGTTGAGGTCAAAAAAGGCATAGATTTGGAGTTATAAACTCATCAAGTAGTGAACAGTTTCCACACTTAGAAAATTTCCATGTTTCATGGCTTGTAAGTCAGCTCTTACAACAAACTTCATGAGGCTTTTTGACATAGTTCCCTTTGGAATTTGAACTTTGGAAAAACATGAAAGTGGTAGATCACATTTGGTACCTTTTAAAAAGTACAAGAGCATTTTCTCAACCTTTGTGGTTAGAGAGAATCAAAGAGGACATGTTAGGAATTTTCTATGTCACAAAACCAAGTTCAGCATTTACATTTTGATGCATAAACCATTCAAACCTCTTCTAAACACTTTCTTAACTCATTCTTTGATTCTTATGGACTTAGTTGATGAGGTTACATTGCATTGTCACGAGCCAAAACCAGATTTGGATTGTTTTGAATTGTTTATTCTTGCAAGTACAAGCAAGTGGCAAGGAGCGAGAAACTTTATGCAAAATCTGCCACAATTCAGCTACCACATCAGCTACTCTCTTCCTTCACCTCATGTCAACTATTTGCAGGCTATTGATGATGATGAAACACATAGGGAAGTGGCTCATGCTCAGAAAAGTGATCTCAAGATAGATTTTCTCATTTTTTCCTCCAAGAAGGGCAAACTTGGCAAATTTGCAAAATCTGCCCATGACATTTACCCTCCAAGCTTGCCTATAAATACAACACCCTCTTCACATCCAAAACACACCAGAATCAACTAGAAACCAAGTTGAATCTCCCTCATTTCTCAGATCACAACCTTCTTGCAAGTGTTATAAGTGACCTCCTTGTGAAGCAAAAATCTATTTTGCATAACATGTGTTAGAGGTGTTCAAACCCTTAAAACTATCCAAAACCTGCTAGAGCAGAAAGTCAACTCTCTTCCTTTTGATTTTTGACTTTTCTTCACTTTCAAAGATAACTCACTGCCTAGACCATTTACACTCCTTCTAACACTTCAAACACTCTCCATATAAGTTGTTTGAACTGTCCAAGGCCTTAAAAAAGTTTTGTAACACCATTTCCTAGAAGTTCAATTTGAAACTCTTGGTTTTTTATTGCAAAAGAAGCTATTCTGTCAAGGCAGTGTGGTTGGGGAAGTTTTGATCATTTGAACATCTTCTTTGGAGGATTTTGGAGCTATTTGGATCATCATCCATCAACTGGATTTCTTGTTCGGAGTTTTGGCTTGAAAAATCTATAAGAGGTAAGTATTCCAACTTGCTACTTTTGAGTTCATGTTGAACTTTGAGGTACATTAATTATGAACATGCTAGATATGTTTTATAGGTCTTGTTTGAACCTTTTCTTGATCACAAACTTATGTATTCATGACTGACCACTTGCTTTGGCTTGTTAGTTTGCTTTTCATGTCATTTCCATATGCAACTTTCTGTTTCTGCTTAGGCATAGGAGGATGGTGTTTATATACATCATTTATAGGTCATGTATGTTGTGTTTGATCACTTGGTTGATGTTAAGTTTGTTTATTTCTAACTATCACTTGGTTCTTGCATAAACTTTTCATTTTAGCCACTTCACATGCCATTTGTTGTTTGATCTGACCTATTAATGTATTATGCTTGTAAGCACTCTCTATATGTCACATATGATGTGTTAGAATCATCACTTGCTGTTTAAAACATTTGTATTGGATTGTCACTTTGCTTTTGCACATAACTTGCCTATTTAAATGATGTCTTCGAGTTTTTCATATGATGCATGATTTGAGAAAACCAACACCACTTTTGGATTCCTTGTGAAAAAATACACAATTTTATTTTTGTTTCACTCAATTTCATTACGTTTTGAGCATGTTATGGTCCTTCTTGCAAATCTGCCTAAGCCTTAGTCAAGTTGCCTTCATTTTTTCCCTAGTTTGCCTCATTTTGAACCTATTTTTCAAATGTGCATAACTTCCTTGATTTTTATCATTTTGATGCCACATTCTCCTTAATATGTCTAGTTTGAATGTGTAAAGAAATAATTCAATAATTGTTATTTTTGAAACACTATGGTCCACTTGAATGACATGACCTTTTTAGGGTTTTTCCTTGGTTTTCATGAACTTCCTTGACATGGTACTTAATTTTTCTTGTAAGATTGATCTTCTATGAATCATTTTTGAATGTATAACATGTTTATATGTTTGAAAACACTTGAATATTTCTTTACCATGATTATACTTGCCTTTGTAAATGCATGAATATGAAAGCGTGCTTTGAAACTTTTTGTGAAACATGACTTGCTTCTTGATGTTGTAACCTCATGAACATGATACCTGACTCTCATGTTACTTGTTTATGTGTCTTGTTATAACCATAACATGCTTAGGTTTGTTCCTTGCATTGGTTGTTACCATGAATCTTGTTCATCTTTCCCTTTGTGAAGTTTGAATCCATGCTTGAACTGTTGTTACTTTTCTTGCCTATCCATGATTGATTGTCATCAACATGTCTTGAATATGGTGGAATGTTTTTACATTTGTATTTGTTTGATTCATATGCCATGTTTGGTTCAATTTGTAACTTTTTTTTGCATGAAGTTTGTTTGAATACCATTGATGAAAATGTTGTTACACATCTCCTTACTTGCCCATGTTGTTTGTTACCTTCTTTATTAACATGATTCACCATAAATCACATGTTGTTACACATTTTAGATTTTGGTTCAAGTTTGTTATGATAGTTTCCTATACTTGGTTAATATCCATGCTTGAGTGTTGTCATGATTTGTGCATATTGACCTTGAATCTTGCCATGATAAGTAATGTTTTGACTTATGCATGATTCACTTATTCTTGTGATGTTTGGTCTTGTAAGAACCTTATTATCATCCATTTTTATATGTTGTGACATCTTTGTTTACATTTAGTTGTAACCATTTGGTTTGATTCTTTCATTGTTAAGTATTTGGTTATAGTTTTGTTGTTACCATGCTTTCTTGGTTGTTACCATGCTCTTTGTATCTTCATCATGTTTGAATGAATGCATATGTGTGTTTAGGCTTTGTTAAGTCTCCCCAGGTGATGTAGCTTGTTAGCTCTCATCCAGCTTGCCTTGTTATCCCTTATTCCAAAGGAAAGTCTCTCTATTGACTTCATTGTCCTAGATAGCTCATTACCCCTCCCCTTGACTTGGTTAAGTCATTAGGTCCTTTAACTTAGTTAAGTTAGAACCTATATCCATTAGACTTTGCTTTAAGTCTAAATACCTACCCCTTGTTAGGAGTATCCTTCAATTAGAACTTTAAGATAGAGTTTTTAACTCTATGTAAGGATCATTGTCATGATTCCTTACTCCCCTCCTGACTTTTGTCAAAGTCAATCTCCTTAACTTGGTTAAGTCATTAGGTCCTTTAACTTAGTTAAGTTAGAACCTATATCCATTAGACTTTTCTTTAAGTCTAAAGACCTACCCCTTGTTAAGAGTATCCTATAATTAGAAATTTAAGATAGAGTTTGTTAACTCTGTGTAAGGATCATTGTCATGATTACTTACTCCCCTCCTGACTTTTGTCAAAGTCAATCCCCTTAAGTGTTGAACTTAGATCTAGAGAGTTTTGTTAAACTCTATACAAACATTGTTATTTTTGTTCCCTTTTGGAGTCTTGACCATAGTCAAGTATTCCTCAACCTTAGTGAGGAGAACTACGGTTGCTCCGATTCCATCCTAGTAAGGATACACAAGCATAAGATGTGATATCTTTGCGAGAAAACTTAGAACTATCCTTAGGTCTTACCTCCAACTTATCCTTAACCCTGATCCCATAACCCTAGCAAACAACAACTGAGATAACTTAGCATACATACAGGCAAAAGGTTCCTGTAGAGTACTACATACATTTAGGATGTGAGAACTACTCTATGCATAACCAACCCCCGATCCCCGAAACTCTAGCGTTGTTGTTACATCGCACAAAAGGTTTTTCTTTCTTTAACCTTTCCTTTGGATAAATTAAATTTTGGTGGTGAATTTCCATGAATTAAGATTGAAGTTAATCAATAGCTTGACATCCGATTCTCACCGCAACAACAACCCAAGAGGCTAAGTACGCATGGTGCTTCTTTTGAGAATGACTCCTTGATCAAACTTTAAACATTTTTCAGTTTCCAAGGCCACTTATCAAGCCATCTCACATATCTCTCACATTTTCTTTTCTTCCTTCTATGGGGTGGTTCATTCTTTTGAACTTGTGGTGATGGTTTTGGCTCTATCTTGAGTATTAGCTTTTTAGTTTTTGGTGTACTTTTTTCATCCACCACTTTGAAGGCTAACCGTCCCCTCTTAACACTAGTAATTTAATTTCATGGTCCTCTAATTTTCTCTTTTTATGCAGGACCTCAGATAAGGGTACATTGGTGTGGATATTTTTCAATACCTCCACGTACATTTTGGATTGGGGGTCTACCTTAGCTTCCACAAACCTTTGCATGAAAGGAATCAGTGGGGTATAGGGAGGAGGAATAACATAAAATTCATCCTTCTCTACCTCTTCGCCAACCTCCCTTTTGGGTGGTGTCGGTGGGGTTTTCTTAATCTCTACACTTTTCTCACCAGAACTCTCTGTAACCTCATTATTACTCTCCTTAGGATTTTTGATTTGTTTTTCACTACTGGTTGTTACAACATCCACATGCTCCTCAGTGGAGGGTCCTAGAGGTGTTTATGCAAGAAAGGAGATTTGAGTCTCCAATGCCTCGTTGTGAGTCGCAAGGGACTCGACCATGGTTTTAAGCTTCCTAAGCTTTTCATTAATGTGGAGACTTTTTTTTTCTAAATTCTTCATTCTGAAGAGTTTGTGTCTCTACAAAGCGCCTCATCATAGATTCGAGGCTAAAGTTATTTTGTGTTGTAATGAACTCCTCCCCTAGTATTTCGAGGTTCAATTTTTGGGAATCTTGCGGTTCCTCATAATACCGGGAGTGGTACATGTAGGGAAAATTTAGGTGATACATTGTAATAGAGACAATAATGCCTTAGTCTAGACGATGTAATAACATGGTACGATATTTGACGAAATTGGTCCATGACAACGGCGCCAAAAACTTGATATGTGCTATCCGCAAGTATACGGAGTACGTCAGAGTAATATAAAACATTATCAATCCCACAAAGACCAATTTCAATCTATCGATTACTATTGTTACGGTGTTTATAAAAAGTTAATGAAAACAGAGAGTATTTCGTGCAAAGAAAGTAAAAATTAAGAAATGAATTTAAATTCAGAATAAAGACATATTGGAATGTAATTCTCATTGCTCAAACAATACTCCTATTGTCTAAGTAGTAATATTATAGGGAAATATTTTCTTCCTTGAAAAAGATTCAATTAAAAAGAAACCGTCACATTAGCGTAATCGGAACCAGACCTGACCTCTAATCTGTAACAGCCGCTCACGTTGCACCGGTCGCATCTTGCGTTAAAGTGACGGAGTCCTTTTTTATATAACTACCTCTAAGACTCAGTTAAAAAGAGTCTTTGATTGTAAACTTTCGATATCAAAGGGTTTCTGGCATATGCTCGGCCAACCGGATCTTAAATCTATAAACGCGTCCGAAAATAGTTTTAAAATCACTTTCTAATAATATTAAACTTTCCTAATTCATTAATAAAGCCCTTTCGCTGTTTTTACCAATTAAAGACTTTCCAACTCTTATCTAAAGTTTCAGACGACTTTCGATCTTACCCGACGTAGTCATGGTCATTACACAAACAGAAAGATGGTCTCGTTCACGTAATGGCCGATCAATTTAAGTTCAGAAAAGTTGCATTAAAATCCAAAACAGCGTCTAAAGTATTTCTACAAAAACAATATATGGAGTACCGTCAAGACGACAGTCCTCACATCCCAGCACAACAGATTTAACTGGACATGACAGTGATAAACATAATAAATAATTTGTTTGTAGAATAAATTATTTAGGGAAATAAAACATGCGTGATTGGTTCTCGAATGAACGGAAATGTCACCCTTAGGTTCAGTTCAGAAAACGAATCCTGGAAATAAAAAACAGTATATAAATCGTGCGGTAAAATAAATGCGTGATTAGTTTTCAGACGAACACAAGTGTCACGCTTGAGTTCACTCTTAGAAAATGAATCTTGAAAATAAAAGACAATAATTTAATCGTGCAGAAAGATAAAGGCGTGATTGATTCCCAAAAGTATGAACGAAAGTGTCACGCTTAAGTTCACTCTTAGAGAATAAATCTTTAAAATAAAAAGCGCGAAGTAAGTTATACGGAAATTAAATGCGTGATCGGTTTCCAAAGGTAAGAACCGAAGTGTCACCCCTAGGTTCTCTTTTAGAAACAAATCTCTAAAATAAATGGTAATAAATAAATATGTGCAAGTAAAATAAACATGTGATCAGTTTCCAAAGGTAAGAACTGAAGTGTGACTCTTAGTTTCTCTTTTAGAAACAGATCTCTAAAATAAAAGGCGATAAATAAATAAGTGCGAGTAAAATAAAATTTGCTCCAAATCAGAGACTTGTATCTGGTATTGTGCTGGAAAGTAAATCTGACTTGAAAGTAAAATGACGGTAAGATTAAAGTTCCTATGCTACGACGATCCAACCTCAGTTACAACAATGGTGCGATAAACCTTCGATGTGATGATTTATTGCTTTAACTCTGAATATATGCCTATGCTGAGAACTAAGACTGGATGATCCAAAGTCTGAAAACTAGGTCCTATTTATACTAGTAAGATGCCTTTGAAGTCAAGTAGAAGCTTCAAAATTCGTGGGAGAGAAAAGTGGTAGTCATGGGCTTCATTCTTCAACTGTCTTTAAGTGGACCACCAAAATCAAAGATGACGTCTGCCATCTATACATGGGAGAAACCCTACACGTCATAGCTATCCTCATGGGCAATGCCATGTGGAACGCTGTGTGTGTAATTTTCACCTAAAACTCTCCGTTTTTCATCTGTTTTGCTTCGTTTCTTCGTGAACGGCTATCATTTGATTACTTACCTAAAAATAAACATAATACGACATATTATCATGTTAATCAGGTCAAAATATATGATATATTTTCATGTTATCAATTCCTCCTTTGGTAGTAAGATTAGCTTTGACCTCAGTTGCTTCTAGGTGAAGCGTATTTGGAATGTCTAAGGGTGTGGGAATCTTTTCTAAACCACTGAAAGGCTTCTTATCCAACACTTACGGACCAACCCAATATGAATATTATTCTAGAGCAGGGACAAGTTGGTAATCTGAAAAGGTGAATTAATGGTAAAAGGGATTATAGAACTGCACAAGTGTGTTAAGAACTCCATTTTCCATCGTGGTCTTGATAATACCCAAAAGCCTCCCATAGCATTTTCTGAAATCCTCAGGATTGGAAACCATAGCCCCTAGCTTTCTCAACTCTATCACATTAGGTTTCTTGAAGTTGTACTTATAGGTGTTTCTCTTCCCATAATCCATGATACCTATTTATTTTTGCAAATAAATGGACAACTGAGTTCCTTGAAACCAAAAAAGTTTTTTTGAATGCATGAATATATGTTGATGCAATGCACACAGACAAGGTTACACACAGGCTTAAGGGTCAACAACGAGCATGGAGCCAAGGTTCAACCCTCCCACAAGGACATATACTATGGGTTTATTGTACCTATATAATGCATTCTACAAAGTTACCAGAATCATCTATTCATGTTTCGGATGTTATCGGCTTGCACTACTACTCATGCGGGCTAATAATATTCTCAAGATAAACTCGTCTGAGTGTAGTATCGCATGATAACTATCTCAGGTCTACACATGGATAATCACTACACTACGTCCTAAAAAGGCTAAGAGCGGTGAATGTATGCTAAGGTTCTCAGCTTCACGGACTCCTAACTTCACGGACTATGTCCTAAAAAGATCATTGGCAGTTGTGAAATTTTCCCCAGTGTGCCCCTAATTGGTAGTAAAGGAGGGATCAACTCCCACCCAAATTTAGCTCGTCGTCAGCTTGGTTACCCTGTGAAGAACATACCATACAACATTCAAGGTCTTTTCTTCAAGGAAGGAGATAATGACAGAACACTTAAAGGAGAAATTGTACATGCCTGGCGTCATATTCACAAGGGAAGATAATCATTGGGAAAACTAAATTGCGCCTCTGCGGAGCCTTATCACTAATGGTTACAATCTATAACCATCAAGTTGAGGATGCCTTACCATCATCAAGAAGTTTTTCCCCTAAAGGAATATATCCCATACTTTATGAACGATGCAGAGAAACTCAAGATCGCTTTTAACAAGACTCAACGTGTAAAGAACTCTTGGAGGAATAAGTATCAAATTATCAGCTTGGAGAATGCAACAATCCAAAAACTGCTAAAAGAAAAAGATGCTCTGGTTGAGATACTTGAACAACATGCTATGGAAAGGCAAGAGAACATGAAAGTTTGCTCTCCCCTTTTACTTGGCAGAAGATCGTCAATCCACCGATGGTTGAAGAAGCCTAATTCAAAAAGAAGAAGAAAAGTCAGTAACAAGGGATTTGAACCTCATCAAAGAGGGTTCTTTAATTGTTGTAGGTTTAATTTCCCTTCTATGCATTATGAACATTGTACTTTTGAAATAAAAGTGTTTTAGTGTTTATGTTATCCACTGGATGATATTTGTAACATAATTATTGAAAGTTCTTTTAAATAGAAAAAACAAAAGAAAAAGAGAATTTACATCCTTTGCACCTCATGAATCATTATAGAATTCCACATCTTTCACAAAAATCTTACACATACTTTTTGAGTCAAATTGTCTCATTCATACAACACTCAGGCCAATCGTTAGAAAAAGATGGATAATCTTTAGGAAGAAAATAGAGAGCTAAGAGAAGAAGTTAATACTCTGAAGGAAAATCTGGAAAGACTCAACGTCATGATAGAAACAATGGCAGTAGCTCAGGATCAACCATATCACAGGATTATGATCTCAAAAATTGTCTCTGCACCAATCTTTGAGGTACTCGCCAGTAATCCTCAGTACACCATGCCTAAAGGTTTTCCCTGGGGCTTGCCTATCAATTTCATGCCTGAAGGATACATACCTCTGATCACTAAAGACCCCAAGAGCTACAGTTGGAGTTTATAAGCCTGAAGGATACAAAATTCAGATCAATAAAGATGCAAGAGCCACAATAGAGGTTGTTATACCTGAAGGTTTTAAACATCAGATCACCAAAGTACCAACAATCCTAGCGATAATGTCTGTACCACAACCTGTGATACATACTACCCTAGAAGAACAGATCTTTCATGCCACTCCAAGCAAGGATATGGGAGTATACGAAAGGATGGATGAATTCCAAGATGATTCTTGAAAATGCAGAAAGAGCTTCAGGCTATTATCGAATAGGACTTGTTTGGGAAAGATGTCGTTGACCTCTGCTTGGTCCCAAATATTAAAATACCACAAAAATTCAAGGTGCCTGACTTTGAAAAATACAAAGGCAACTCTTGTCCTTAAAGTCATTTGGTGATGTATGCTCGGAAGATGTCTACCCAGACGAAAAATCAACATTTACTGATCCACTACTTCCAAGATAGTTTAACTGGTGGCGCACTCAAATGGTACATGGGACTAAACTGTACAAATATAAGTACCTTCAAAGACCTTGAAGCAGATTTTGTTCAGCAATACAAGTACAATTTAAAGTTGATAGTCTACATGGGTTAAGATATTCCTAGTATTTCTTTGGAATAAATTTGGATTATCAAAAAAAAAAAAAAGAAAATCCCCAATACCCTCTACATCTAAATCCTTCTACTTTTTCCACTAATTTTTATGTGTTGCTTTTTTAAAACTTGTGGGCATTTTTATGGTTTAGTCATAATTGTAAATTTGTTGCTTAAAGTAAACAATGTTTTTTTTTAGTTTCAATAACACTTATGTTTTGTTGCTTATAGAAAGGCGTGGCTTAAAATTAGTGCTTAAATTATGGTCTATAAATGATTAAGGAAACAATGTTTAACATATGAGGTTATTACCATTTTATCCTCTGCCATATAGGCGAATTCTAGTTTACCCCAATAATTTTTTTTTTGGAAAACTAACCTTGCATTATGAAGATTATGTTGTTTTGCACCCTATGAAGTTGTTGTTTTTTTTAAAAAAACTAACATTATCATATGAAGATTCTGTTGTTTTAAACCATGTAAAAATGTTTTTATTTGTAAAACTAACCTTGCCATTTTCATAAGAAAAAACTTCTTTTAGCAAAAAATGATTTTACAAGGTTAGTTTAAAAAAAAAACAATTTTCAGGGTCTAAAACAACATAATGTTCACAAGACAATGTTAGTTTTACAAAAAAAAAAAACAATTTTTATGGGTCAAAACCAACAAAATCTTCGCTTGACAAGATTAGTTATACAAAAAAAAACTTAGAGGGGATAAACCTGAATTCTTCTATATAGCAGAGGGGTAAATGATATTAATCCTAAAATATGGGGGTAAGAAATATACACCAACCACATAATCCATGGCTAGGAAACCATAGGCTAGGGTTTTAGTAGTATTAGCCACTTTTTTTTGACGTTGCCTAAAACAAAAGTAATTTGTAATAAGTACAAAAAATAAAATGATTTGAAATATGTTGACTGGTTAAAATCTTCTTCGACTTGATTCAAATGAAACTCAAGTCAATTACAAATGCTAAAAGATAAGTAGATAAGAGAACACAGATTTATCACACATAGTTAATCTTGAGACACCCCTCTTAACTCGATGAGACTATGTACAATCCCCTCATATTGAATGATTTTCACTATAATCGAATTTATTAAAGAGATCATTTTGTGTCATACCCTAATTTTTACCCCTAAGATCCCACCTTATTTACGACCTTGTAATGCATCAAGATCACAAACTTGGTTGTCTCCTAACCCTTTCATCTTTGGGTTTGCCTTTGTAGAGATTATCATGCATCTCTTTGTGTATCTTTTACATTTTTTGTACTTATATGCTTTATAACTCACTAACCACTAATCAAAATACAAAAAAAAATATGATTTGTCCTTTATGTTTTCTTTTGCAAGGTAAGGTTTGGAATCAAGAGCGTCAAATGATTGTCTCCTCAGCTAGGGTTTGAATTCCTCAATTCAAAGTGCGGTCAAAAATTAATTTTGAAAAAGCTATTCATCAAATAATGACCATTAATCTCAAAGTCTATGCTCTCAAGGATCATTCAACATCATTTCATCAAAGATATTTCAAAGTTTGATAGCTTGTTTGTCAAGAAACTTCAAAGGTTCATGTGTTTATTTCCATGACTTCATTAACAAGTTTCCTCAAGCCATTGCAAGTTTCATCAAAGGATAATCAAGATTACATCATTTTGAGTTCATATAATCATAAATGTACCTTGAAATGAAAGAAAAAGTCTAAGGTTGATAGTTTGTTCAAGAAGGTTTGACCTAAAAAGTCAACATTCTAAGTCCACCTTCCAAATATCACAACTTCTTCATACTTCAACATTTTTTAGTGCTTCTTTGAGAAAATGTCTCTTCTTGACATCCCCTTCAATGTATCTTTACAAATCAAGAGCCAATTATACTTGGAAGATCATCAAAAGTTTGGAAACATTAGAGGTCACTTTGTGGACTTAGTGAAATTTGATCTAAATTCAAGTGATATTTGCCTAACTTCCAAATATCATAACTCTCTCAATTTTCAACTTTTGTGGGTGATTAGTTTTCCTAATTATTATATTTGATACCTTCTACAAGTTTTTTTCAAGGATCAA
Source organism: Lathyrus sativus (assembly GCA_963859935.3). Lineage (NCBI taxonomy): Eukaryota > Viridiplantae > Streptophyta > Magnoliopsida > Fabales > Fabaceae > Lathyrus > Lathyrus sativus. The sequence goes on along the minus strand of OZ012740.1, from coordinate 406,991,011 downwards.
AGGCCAATTATTCTTGGAAAGGCATGAAAAGTTTGAAGACATTATAGGTCATTTTGGACTTAGAAAACTTTTGACCTCTAATTGTAGGTCATGTTGCCAACTTTACAACCTCATAAATTTTTTGCTCAGGTTTCCAAATCAATACTTTCTTTTCACATTGTACCCAATGTTATGATGTGATCATTTAGCAAAAATAATGAGAGGCAATGGTCAACTATACACAATTTCACAATGGTTTGAAGATGACCACCTGAAACTGAATTTTGCTCATGGAACCAAAATTAGAAGTGATCAAATTCTCAATTTAAATCCAAGAAATGCACGTGTTTAGGTCCTAATGATGTTAAGTGATAGTTGCTGAGCAAAAACGACTTGAATTGGTAAGGTTTTGACTGTGTTTTAGTTAGCTTTGGAATTAAGTTTTCATCACAAGCTTTGCACATGGGATCACACGTTTTGCAACGAATTTCCACATGTATGAGATCACAATACTTTATCTATAAATAAATCTCTCATTTGCACTGAAATTCAAGCTTAAAAAGCCCTTAGAACCTCTCATCGAGCTCACATTTTTCACTGAAATTTTGAGAATTCATTTTCAAATTCTAAGAAATTCCAACTCCATTTCTTGATTCCATTAGCACCTTGGTTGATCTTATATGGCATTTAATTTTTCTTTTCGTGTTTTCATTTTCACTGAGTTTTCTCCAAAATTTTCCATGCTTACTTTAAATAAATGAAAATGAAGCATATGGTTGAGTTCGCACTGATTAGACAGTCACAATGACATAGGTTTCATGATCTAAGTTTACCCTTTTCCAAACTCCGATGAGCAAGCCATTGGAGAAGATAACCGGAGTTGTTTGTTTTGTAAAATTTGATTTGATGCGTTTTTTTGAGTAAGGTCCATTGGGTGCCTTTGCTCAGATCCCTTGGATACGCTTACTTTGCCCAAATGACTTCAATCTGATGGCTCTCTTTTTTTTCTTTTTTATTTTATTTTGTTTTATTTTATAAAATTCATTTTAATTCATATTTTCACTAAAAAATTATCAAAAAGTTCTTTAAAATATTTCTTCTCATTTTATACTTTGTGTGATTTTGAGATTTTTATTTTCATTTTTTATATATTCTTTTAATTTTCTCTTATTTACCTTGTTTTAATTGGTTTAAAAATAGTTTTCTATTTTAAAAAATATTCAAAAAAATTCCTAAAGATACTTTAACTCATTTATGATTTTTCTACATATTTGTTTGCCATTTATTTGATAGTTTGATGTTACTTTGCTATTTTCCCTTTTACTTTTATTTAAAATCATTTTAACGCTTTATTTTATTTTTGTTTGCCATTTAAATATTGTTTGACTTCTGTTGACTTGGATTAGGACTTGATTGATCAAAATATTTCTCAATCTCAATGGACTTTGGGTGTTGATGAGGTTGGATGAATCTTCATTAATTCAAACTTATTATTAAATGATCATTTGGATCATTTTTATTACTTTGAATTGATGATAGGTTTAGGAGCTTAATCCATCAGAAAAGTGATTGAAATTGATGATAGATGAATCTAAAGTCATGATTCAATTTGGTTTCTGTCTTCATCTCCTTCTCCTTCTTTTTTCTTTTCTCTTGATCAATTGGATGATTAAGAGTTCATCTTGTTCATGAAGTTTGGATTGATGTTTGATGAACTTCCATCATTTTAAATCTACCTTCCAATTGATCATGGATCAGTTGAGGTACTTTGGATTGATGTATAAGTTTGTCCTAAGTAATCATGAAGAATGATTGATGTAACAGACCAGTCTCCTTGCCTTAGTGCTTGATCCCGCCTTGGTATTTACTTGTGCTACATGTTTTAGGAGTATGGTTTCTACCATATCTCTAACATGTAGGGTACATAAATTGTTCCTGACCGGTCTCCCATAGTATGATCTTTCTAAAATATTGTGCTACGATTACTTAGCATAACACTAATTTTGTCCCAAATCGATTCATTAACTCTAACATCAGTACTAACATTATTATGGTGCTAACTTTACTTTATGTGATTTAATTTTTTTGTCATTTAAGTTCTTACCATTTACTTTATGCCTTTATTTTTAGCGTTACATTTCATATTGCTTATGTGTATGCTTTTTTTTCCTTTGTCCACTTGGACATTTTCTTTTTCTTTTAAAAACAATAATAAAGGAAAAAACCCTAAAAAATTGGGTTCTCTAATATTTGGACTATTGGTTATTATCCTTTACTTGACTTGGAGTTTGACTTTTGGACTTATGGACATTGGTTACTTCTTCTTATACTATTGGGTTCATGTGATACTTAAGACATTTTTGTTGACCTTTGAAGACTTGGCTCTGATACATAGCTTTGACCTTATAGCTTGAGTTCTTCTTTCAACTGATGTTTGTCTTATCTTGTGCTTACTTTTTGCTTATGGCCTACTCCAAAGGAAAGGAATGTTGGTTTTGACTCTTGTCAACTGCTTACTTATCTTGGTTAGTTCACAATGCACACACAAAGGCTTCCTCTTGGGTTACCTTACAATGATACCTTTTATTTCTTGCTATTTACTTTATGCATTAGGATAGTCTCTTCTGTAGAAGCATGCTTCAGTCTCAAGTTTTGATGATGTCAACACTACTCAAGGTCATCTCTTGATTGCAAAAAGACAAGCCGTTCAAAGATCTCAAGATCAAATCAAGATATCTTTTAAGTCAAACTACATATGAAACTATGATTCTTCAAGACTTGGATGCATTACCGGTATATCAAATTCTACCCTTATAATTTGATATACAAGTGTTCAAAAACATCAAGCATTTTTGCATAATACATAAGCATGTTTTTGAAACCTTAGAATTGGTATAACATTAATTTTTAAAAAGCATTTTTCTGAAAATTAGCAGTGTTAACCGATTAACCATATAGGTTAACCGGTTAACCAATTTGAATTTTGAAATTTCTGGGCTAACGTACCAGTGTTAACCGATTAACCATATGGGTTAACCGATTAACATTGAACGTACAGTGAAAAATTGCTTTGTTTCAAGTTCAAAAATTATTTAAAAATTATACCATTTCATATTTTTGATGTCTACTCAAATGCACCTTTTTGAAAGGGTATTTTACTCATATAAATTCTGAGTTTTTCAATTTTGAAAAACACCAACAAACCAACACAACATAAAAAACTTTTCAATCTCCAAACACTTTCTACATTCATTTTCAAATTATCTTAGAATCAAATTCACCATTTTCAAAAACTTTCATTAAATGTTCATATGTGCATAAATTTCATATTCATCCTTGAACACTTGTATTGAAAATTATAAGAGTGAATTATGATCATTTGGAGAAGATCAACTTTGATATCATTACTCTCAAATCAAAATCTTTACAAACTTGTGTATTTTGACTTGTGATCCAGGATTGTTGGACACAAGGGTGAGTGTTTACAAGAGGATTGTTCTTGTACACTTGTTAGTTTTATTGTTTGATAGTAGGCCTCACCGGTTGATGGTGTGATAGGTTGTACTTTATTAAACAATAGTGAAAACTCTCTTTCATGTTGAAAGGGGAGTGGAGTACTCTCGGATTGTGAGGGGAACCACTATAAATCCTGGTGTCCATTGTTCTTTTATTTTTCCTCTTCTACTTTCATAACCAAAAACACAAACCAGTAATCTTTCAAGATACCATAAAAACCGGAAAAATTTCAAAAGTCCTAATTCACCCCCCTCTTAGGCATACTTTGTTCTTACAATTGGCATCAGAGCAGGTTAAGGTAACATGTTTCTAACGATTCAGTATGGCTTCCGCAAGTACCAACCCGGTTTCCAAAGATGGTGGAAGTAGTAACAAGCCACCACTCTTTTCTGGAGAATACTTTGATTTTTGGAAAATCCGTATGAAGGCACATCTTGAGGCTCAAGGAGATGGTATATGGGAAACCGTTGAAACTGGTCCACATGTTCCTACAAGTGTGGTAAATGGTGTTGGAACCCCAAAAATTAAATCCTCATATGATGAAGATGACAAGAAGAGAATCTTGAATGAGAAGAAAGCAATCAACATACTTCAAAGTGCTCTCAGTATGGATGAATTCTTTCGCATATCACAGTGTCAATCGGCAAAACAGATTTGGGATACCTTGGTAGAAACGCATGAAGGAAGAGCTGAAGTAAAAAGATCAAGACTTAACACGTTAAGTCAAGAATATGAGATGTTCCGTATGCAGCCCGGTGAATCTATTGTTACCTTGCAAAAGAGGTTCGTTCATCTAACAAATCATCTGATTGCTCTTGGGAAGACCTTCACCAACGATGATCTCAACTTAAAAGTCCTAAGATCCTTGACAAGAGAATGGCAACCGAAGGTGACCGCCATTTCGGAAAAGAAAAGTCTTTCAACAATGACATCCGCTTCATTATTCGGGAAACTTCAAGAGCATGAACTGGAACTTGGAAGGCTTGAGAAACATGAAAGTCAAGACAAGAAGTCCAAAGGAATTGCCTTGAAGACTGACACAAGGGATGATAAAATTGACGAATCTTCCGAAGACGAAAATTTCATGCTTCTAGTAAAGAAGCTTGGTAAGTTTTTTAATAATAATAAAACTTCTTCTTTTTCTAAAAAGAATAGACATTTCAGGAAAAAGGAGGCATCCACATCAAATCAAGAAATTACATGTTACGAATGTGGGAAACAAGGTCACATAAAGCCAGATTGCCCAAAACTCGCAAATAAAGGAAAATTCAAAGGCAAGAAGGATTTCAAAACAAAGAAGGCTTATGTCGCATGGGACGATAACGAAGTGAGTTCATCATCGGAATCAGATAGCGATGAATGCGCAAATATTGCCTTAATGGCCTCTCACCATTCCGATGACGAAAATGAGGTTAGTAGTAATTTTTCTGTCTTTGATAATGATGCTCAAGAAGTTATAAATGAACTTCTAAAAGAGTGCAAGACTTTGTATAAAAACATCTCATCACAAAAGAAAAGAATTTTACTTTTAGAAAAACAAAATTCTGATTTCTTGAAAAATATTGAAGATGAAAAACAAAAGGTGATGGATGAAAAACAAAGTCTTGTATGTGAGAATTGTGAGTCTTTGTCTTTTCAAATTGTTCAACTTAAAAGAGTTTTAGAAAGATACGAAAAAGGTCAAATTGGCTTGGAAGAGATTCTTAAACATCAAAGGTATCCTAATGATAAAAGTGGATTGGGATATTCTAAATTTTCAAAACCAAGCACCAATGAGACCATTTTCGTAAGAGCAAGTGAACAAATTGTTAAGGAAGAGACAAGCACTTCTAAAATTCAGCATCAAAATCATAACAAGAAAAGAATTAATAAGAAAAAGAATTATATTCCTAGATATAGAAGTCATTTTCAACCTACATGTTTTTATTGTGAAATTAAAGGGCACACACCTAATGCCTGCTATGTACGTAATATTGGTATTGCAAAGGGGCATTATGTGTGGGTGGAAAAGGGTACTAACTATCAAGGACCCAAAGCAATTTGGGTACCTAACACTACCTAATTTTGTTTTGTAGGTATGCTTGAAGACAACCACAAATCAATGGTATCTTGATAGTGGCTGCTCGAAGCATATGACGGAAGATATAAACAAATTTTCAAGTCTATCATTAAAGGCCAAAGGATACGTCACTTACGGTGATGATAATAAAGGAAAAATTCTTGGAGTTGGAACCATTGGTGCACCTCCATGTACAATTATCGAAGACTTTCTTTTTGTTGAAGGCCTTAAGCATAACCTGCTTAGCATCAGTCAATTGTGTGACAAAGGGTTCAAAATCAACTTCACAAAGGAGGAATGCTTGATCGAACACGAAGTCACTCATGAGATTCTGCTAAAAGGTAAAAGATATAATAATATTTTTATGATCTCTTTTGATGATTCTTCCTTGAAGGTAAAATGTCTTATGGTAAACAACAACGAGGCATGGCTTTGGCATAAAAGATTTGCTCACATTCACATGGAGCATCTAAACAAATTAATCAAGCATGATCTGGTTGTTGGGCTTCCGAAGATAAAATTCATCAAGGATAAATTATGCGATGCATGTCAAAAGGGAAAACAGACCAAGACAACTTTCAAATCCAAGCAAGTGGTTTCTACATCAAGACCACTTCAATTGTTGCACATGGATCTTTTTGGTCCATCAAGAACGAAGAGCTTTGGAGGTAGTATTTATGCTTTAGTTATTGTTGATGACTTTTCTCGATATACCTGGACAATGTTTTTAGCGCAGAAAAATGATGCGTTCAAAGCATTCAAAAAGTATGCAAAACAAATTCAAAATGAGAAGTCACTCACTATAGCCTCCATAAGAAGCGACCACGGTGGAGAATTTCAAAATTCAGACTTTGAAGAATTTTGCGAAGAAAATGGAATTTCTCATAATTTTTCGGCACCAAGAACTCCTCAACAAAACGGCGTCGTAGAACGGAAGAATCGTTCACTTGTTGAACTTGCTAGAACAATGCTCAGCGACACAAATCTTCCAAAATATTTTTGGGCAGAAGCAGTAAGCACGGCGTGCTTTGTAAGCAACCGCGTGAATATTCGACCGCTACTCAAAAAGACTCCGTATGAGTTGTTCAAGGGAAGGAAACCGAATATATCATTCTTCCACATATTTGGCTGCAAATGCTTCGTTCTCAACAACAATAAGGACAATCTCGGTAAGTTTGATGAGAAATCCGACGAAGGTATATTTCTTGGCTACTCTCTTTATAGTAAAGCTTTTAGAATTTTTAATAAAAGAACTCTTACCATTGAAGATTCTATTCATGTTTCGTTTGATGAAACTAACCCCTCGAAAGAGGATAATATTGTTTTGGATGATGATGATGATTTTGTAGATACTCCACATAATGAAGAAATTGTTTCAAATGATCAAACAATATTACGAGAAGATGTTACTAAAGAAAATCAAGATCTTCCGAAAGAATGGAGAACGCACAAAGATCACCCAATTGATAAAGTTATTGGTGATATTAGTCAAGGTGTTGCAACTCGACTTAATTTAAAGGATGCTTGTCTCAACATGGCGTTTGTATCTCAAATTGAACCATCAAAGATTGATGAAGCTTTAGGCGACGACCAATGGATTATAGCAATGCAAGAAGAACTTAATCAATTTGAAAGAAATCAAGTTTGGACCCTTGTACCAAGACCAGACAATAAGCATATTATAGGAACCAGATGGGTGTTCAAGAACAAACTTGACGAGAATGGGATTATAGTTCGTAACAAGGCAAGATTGGTCGCACAAGGCTACAACCAGGAGGAAGGAATTGATTTTGATGAAACATTCGCTCCGGTAGCAAGGTTAGAAGCAATTAGATTACTACTTGCTTACGCTTGTTCTATGAATTTTCAGTTATTCCAGATGGATGTCAAAAGCGCTTTCCTGAATGGATACATTAATGAGGAAGTCTACGTCAAACAACCTCCGAGTTTTGAAGACTTCAAAAATCCCTCACATGTTTTCAAACTGAAGAAGGCTCTCTACGGTTTAAAACAAGCACCACGAGCATGGTATGATCGCCTTAGCAACTTCTTATGTGAGAAAGGATTTACAAAAGGAAAGGTTGACAAGACGCTGTTTATAAAGAAGATCAAGGGTAACACCTTGTTAGTACAAGTCTACGTCGACGACATCATATTTGGATCAACAAACAAAGAACTCTGCAAAGAATTCTCACTCATGATGCGAGAAGAATTCGAGATGTCCATGATGGGAAAGTTAAATTATTTTCTTGGACTACAAATCAAGCAAACCAAGGATGGAATCTTTCTCAACTAATCCAAGTACTGTAAGGAATTAATAAAGAAATTCGATATGGATAGTTGCAAGATGATGTCTACTCCTATGGGATCCAGAACGTATGTTGATCAAGATGAATCTGGTACTCCAATTGATATTACTAAATATCGAGGTATGATTGGTTCATTACTATATTTGACGGCAAGCCGTCCTGACATTATGTTTAGTGTTTGTTTGTGTGCGTGCTTCCAAGCAAATCCGAAGGAATCGCATCTCACTGCTGTGAAGAGAATTATCAAGTATCTCAAAGGAACGACCAACGTAGGATTATGGTATCCTAAAGGTAGTACTTGTTCTTTAGTTGGTTATTCTGACGCTGACTATGCAGGATGCAAAACCGATAGAAAAAGTACAAGTGGTACATGTCACATTCTCAGAAATGCTCTAGTATCATGGGCCTGCAAGAAGCAAGCTTGTGTAGCACTCAGCACCGCCGAAGCAGAATACATCGCCGCAGGAAGTTGCTGTGCACAGATTTTATGGCTGAAACAACAACTTCTGGATTATGGTGTTGACCTCGGATGCATTCCTCTATGATGTGACAATACTAGTGCCATAAATATCACAAAGAATCCGGTTATGCATTCCAGAACAAAGCACATCGATATCCGGCATCATTTCCTTCGAGATCACGTATTAAACAGAGATGTTGATGTTACTTTCGTCGACACACACAACCAACTCGCCGACATCTTCACCAAGCCTTTGGCAAAAGAACCATTCTACAAAATTCGGAGAGAACTTGGGATTCTTGATGAAGGTGACATCTGACCTTTTTCTCTATTATATGTATGCATTATTTGTGATATGTTTTCATGTGTATGCATTCTGTTTTTAAGTATTTTTCAAAAATTCGAGCATGTTAATCGATTAACCATATGGGTTAACCGATTAACACTGTTGAATTTTCAATTCTGATTAAATTTTTTAATGTGTTAACCGATTAACCTATATGGTTAACCGATTAACACTGTTAATTTTTCTAAAAAATCAGAAACGAAAATTAATTAAAATTTTTGAAAATTTTTATATTTTTTAATATATTTTGTGTGGTCCATATTCTCTTAAATATCCAAATCCATATCCAAAATCCATATTCCCTCTTAAAATTCTAACTTCTACATTTTTAGAGAATATGTTGTTGCTGTTGTTTTTATTGCTTTGCTTTCTAGTCTTAAGTTTTTATACTTTCATTTGAACTATGTTTTATTGTAACAAGTACAATTTCTATTTGCTGCATTTTATATGTACTACTGTTTGTGCTTTGTGTTTACTTGGCTTTGCATGTGCTTATTACTATATTTGCTGCTATCTTGTGATTTCTTTGAAAGCTCTTCCTTTTTGCTGATGTCAAAGGGGGAGAAGAGCTTGGTTCTGTTAATGTCTCTCTGTGTGCAGATTTTTTTCCCTCTGTTAAGATAGGGGGAGTTGCTAGACATAGGGGGAGAACCAGATCAAAAACCAAGAGATATTGCACAGCATTTTTGATTGCCATCATCAAAAAGGGGGAGAATGTAGAAGCATGCTTCAGTCTCAAGTTTTGATGATGTCAACACTACTCAAGGTCATCTCTTGATTGCAAAAAGACAAGCCGTTCAAAGATCTCAAGATCAAATCAAGATATCTTTCAAGTCAAACTACATATGGAACTATGATTCTTCAAGACTTGGATGCATTACCGGTATATCAAATTCTACACTTATAATTTGATATACAAGTGTTCAAAAACATCAAGCATTTTTGCATAATACATAAGCATGTTTTTGAAACCTTAGAATTGGTATAACATTAATTTTTAAAAAGCATTTTTCTGAAAATTAGCAGTGTTAACCGATTAACCATATAGGTTAACCGGTTAACCAATTTGAATTTTGAAATTTCTGGGCTAACGTACCAGTGTTAACCGATTAACCATATGGGTTAACCGATTAACATTGAACGTACAGTGAAAAATTGCTTTGTTTCAAGTTCAAAAATTATTTAAAAATTATACCATTTCATATTTTTGATGTCTACTCAAATGCACCTTTTTGAAAGGGTATTTTACTCATATAAATTCTGAGTTTTTCAATTTTGAAAAACACCAACAAACCAACACAACATAAAAAACTTTTCAATCTCCAAACACTTTCTACATTCATTTTCAAATTATCTTAGAATCAAATTCACCATTTTCAAAAACTTTCATTAAATGTTCATATGTGCATAAATTTCATATTCATCCTTGAACACTTGTATTGAAAATTGTAAGAGTGAATTATGATCATTTGGAGAAGATCAACTTTGATATCATTACTCTAAAATCAAAATCTTTACAAACTTGTGTATTTTGACTTGTGATCCAGGATTGTTGGACACAAGGGTGAGTGTTTACAAGAGGATTGTTCTTGTACACTTGTTAGTTTTATTGTTTGATAGTAGGCCTCACCGGTTGATGGTGTGATAGGTTGTACTTTATTAAACAATAGTGAAAACTCTCTTTCATGTTGAAAGGGGAGTGGAGTACTCTCGGATTGTGAGGGGAACCACTATAAATCCTGGTGTCCATTGTTCTTTTATTTTTCTTCTTCTACTTTCATAACCAAAAACACAAACCAGTAATCTTTCAAGATACCATAAAAACTGGAAAAATTTCAAAAGTCCTAATTCACCCCCTCTCTTAGGCATACTCTGTTCTTACATCTTCATATCCTCCCCTTCTTAAATTTTTAAAATCTTCTCCCTTTTTCAAAACCTTCTTGTTTTCAAACATGAACCACTTTCTCAATAAACCTTGACTTTTACTATGAATTATGAGGTTTTGATCCTCCATTTCACTTTTTTGGTACGTAGGCACGAGGTTCAGAAGGTCTTGTCAAACAAAAATCTTATAAAACATTTCTTTTCCTCATCTTCCCGATTTTTTTCAAACAACACCCTTTTTAAGCCAAAACACAAATTTTCAAGAGATTCATATAGAGTACTATAGATGTTTTAGGTGCTAACACCTTCCCTTTGTATAACCAACCCACACACCCTTATCTCTTTGTTTTATTAGTTTTGTTTTAAAACCTTTGTGAGTTTTATTCGTTCTTTTCCCATTCCTTTGGAAACAATAAAGAGTGATGGCAACTCTTGCTTTGTGAGTTAAGTTAATAAATAGCTTAATCTCAATTTTTCACCGCTACACTATGATATCTCCTACCCTAACTAACCTATATCTTCATTTCTTAAACACAAATAAATGATCCCAACTATATCTCTTTGTCGTTTCAATGAATATGGATAACAAGGTAGTATTTGTGTGAGAATAATTTTGGTACCCTAACAGTTTGTTATTGTGTAACTTTAACATCCAGTTCTAATTCTGAGAATATGACGTGCAACGTTATTAGTTTCTGAACTTTGTATTACAAAATTCGCTTTTGTGCTGATTCACTCCTAAAAAGCTTTCTGGAAGACATTCTGAAGATCTCAAGTCAGAGGTTGATGCTGTCAAGGTTCTGATTGATGATTCTGAAGATTTTGATTCCAGCTACGTGTTTCTTCTTTTCATGCTTCATCAATTTTCTACCAGAAGCCTATGAATTTGAAGATAAGGATAAAAGGATACATGATCAAAAAATACATGGTACAAAATGAAAATATTCCTTTCACTACCTAATTTTATGGATGAAAGGATTGTACTATTCTTCACAATTATCACTATTCTGTTCGTGCACAGTGGTATTTCTCGTATTCTGGATTTGCCCGCCTACGGTTCCTTTTTCATGCTATATAAAGAGGACTTGGAAACTAGAATAAAGAGCCAATATCAAATTTTACAAGACTGTTTCTATGTGAAAAACTTAAGAATTTGTGCTTATTTTCTTTAAGTGTTTGCATTTCATTTGTGTAAAATATGCTTGTTTAGAAGAAACTTGTAACACAATCTTTATTCAAACTTGTTGTTTGTATTTACTTAAGGGACTAGTTAGGTCAAAATCCTTGAGAAGACTTTGGCAGTTTGTCATTGTGGTTTGTGAGTCACTTGTTGTTTCTAGTGCATTTATAATATGTTGATTATAGTGGATTAAGTCCTCGTGTATAAGGCGAAATCACCTTGGTGGGTCGACTGGATTGGCTTTGCGTTTCAAGCGAACTAGGATAAAAATCCTTGTGCATTTCTCGTTATTCAATCTTTTGATTTTTGGATTTTTGAGTGGGTAAAAAGATTTTGTTTTTAAAACCTAATTCAAACCCCCTTTATTGTGTTTTTCACACCTTCAATTGGTATCAGAGCCTGGTTCTGATTGTGATAAAAGTTTTATCAACACTTCACCATGTTCAGTACCGAACATGATCGTGTATTTGAAATAGCGGTGGCTCCTGCTGTTAACAATAAGAAAGATCACTACAACGCTAAACCACCGGTCTTTGATGGTGAAAAGTTTGATTATTTGAAAGACATAATTGAAAGTTTCTTTCTTGTTTATGATGTTGATCTCTGGATTCTTGTAGTTGATGGCTACACTCACCCAGTTGATGATGCAGGTAACATAGTAGCAAGGAGTGCTATGACAGATCAAAAAAAGAAGGATTATAAGAATCATCATAAGGCTAGAACGATATTGCTTAATGTTATCTCATATACTGAGTATGAGAAGATGACAAACAGGGATACTACTAAGTTCATTTTTTATTCTTTGAGGATAACTCACGAATGAAATGCTTAAGTAAAGGAGACAAAGGCTTTGGCTATAATCTAGAAATACGAGGCATTTAGAATGGAAGATGATGAAACCATTGAGATTATGTTCTCAAGATTTCAGATGCTTGTCGTAGGACTCATGGTTCTGGGCAAAGGGTATTCTACTACTAACCATGTCAATAAAATCATCAGAAGTCTCCCCAAGAAATAGAGACCTATGGTAACTACCTTGAAGTAATCTAAAGATTTGAACAATATTAGTCTTGAAGAACTTGTTAGTTCCTTAAGAAGTAATGAGATAGAGCTCGAGGAAGATAAACCTCAGAAGCGAGCTAAATATGTTGCCTTGAAGTCCAGGCCTGAGAAGGCAATGGCTTATCAAGCTGAGGAAGAATCAGAAGATTCTGATGAAGACCCAGAAGATGTTGATGAGCTATCACTGATTACCAGAAGGGTCAACAAACTCTAGAGGCATATGCAGAATTGCCAAGGGAAGTTCATAGGATCTAGGAAGATTGTTGGTCGTTCTGATTCTTCATCTGGATAAAAGAAGCAAGGTTCTAGAAAAGAGGCTATAGTTATGAGTGCAAGGAGCCACGCCACTATAAGAACAAGTGTCCTAAACTCAGGAATGACAAATCATTCTAGAACTTTCTAGTTAAAAGCATAGATAGAAGCAAAATGGCTTCCATGATCTATTGAGTTAGCAGAAATGGAAAGAAAGGTTTAGGTTGTACAAAAATTTCAGAACCTGATGAAAGTCAGAACGTAAAACCAAAATCTCTCTATGAGCATTTTGTGCCTGCTGGCACTGAGCTTGCACAAAAACTTTCACAAACATAAAACTCTGTTCTAAAATCCAAGTATCACACATAAATTCCACTTGATTATCCTACTGCATAGAAATCCAAGGTTGTAATAAACTATGGGAAAACTAACAAGAAAGGACCCATAAAGTGGGTACATAAGGATCAAATTATTTATGTTGCAGACATCCTTAGCAACTCAGTTGAAACACCAATCATGGTAGCTGGACAGTGGATGCTCGTGACACATGACAGACATAAGGCATATGTTCCAAGATTTGGAACTTAATCCTAGAGGCTTCGTTGGTTTCAGAGGAAACCAGAAAGGAAAGATCATTGGATCTCGAACTATTGGTAATGGTAAAATCCCTTCTATGACTAATGTTCTTTCATTTGATGGTTTGATGCATAACATTTTCTATCAGTCAACTTAGTGACAACGGTTATGACATCACCATTAATCAAAAGTCCTGTAAGGCTGTTAGTCAGAAAGATGGTATAGTGCTTTTTAACGAAAATATCAAAAACAACATTTATAAAATCATACTTTCTGATCTTAAATACCAGAACGTAATTTACTTAATGCCTGTTAATAAGGAGCAATGAGTATGCATATACGTTTGGGCCATGTTAGCATGAGGATGATTTCTCAGCTAAATAAGATTAGATTAATTAGAGGTTTACCCAACCTGAAGTTTTCTTTAGATGCTCTTTGTGAAGCATGTCAGAAAGGCAAGTTTTCTAAAACTTCTTTCATAGCGGAAAACGTTGTTTCCACCTCCAGACCGTTAGAGATTATGCACATTGATTTGTTTGGGCTAGTGAAAAATACCTCTAGCAGTGGTAAGAAGTATGGATTGGTCATTGTTGATGACTATAGTCGTTGGACATGGGTAAAGTTCTTGAAACACAAGAATGAGTCACATTCTGTATTCTCTACTTTCTGCTCACAAGTGTCAACAAAGAAGGATTGCAAAATAGTCAAAGTCAGAAGTGATCATGGTGGTGAATTTGAGAATAAGCACTTTGAGAATGTTTTTTATTCTTATGACATTTCTCGTGATTTCTCCTATCTTAGAACTCAACAGCAGAATGGGGTTGTAGAAAGGAAGAATAGGACTTTGTAAAAGATGGCTCGTATCATGATTCAAGAAACTGACATGGCTAAGCATTTCTGGGCAGAGGCATTTAACACAACTTGCCATATTTAGAACTGGATTTCTATCAAACCTATTATGGGTAATACTCCTTATGAATTATGGAAAAACAGAAAACCCAATATTTCTTATTTCCATCATTTTAGCTGTGTTTGTTTTATGTTGAACACTAAAGAGAATCTTAGCAAGTGTGGTTGTAAGGCACATAAGTGTTTATTGTTAGAATGTTATGAACGCTCAATAGGCTATATAATCTATAAAACTAAAACACGAATTGTTAACGAATCAATTCATGTTAGATTCAATGATAAGCTTAACCCTGAAAAGTCAAAGCTAGTTAAGAAACTTGTAGATTTGAAGATCACCTTCTCAAAATAAAAGGCCAAAGATTATGAAGACAAAGACTCAGAAGGCAAAGACAAGGATGCTGAAGCAAATGACTCAGAAATGACTCAACCAGAAGTTGTTGTTGGTCCATCTCATTAGAAGAAGAGTAGACCAAGAACTTTTCATTCTAAATAATTGATTCTGGGAGATAAAGATGCATCAGTCAGAACTTGATCTTCATTCAAACCTTCTAAAAAACACTTCTTGGTTTGGCTTATTTGATAGAGCCAACATCTATTGATGAAGCTCTTTTGGATAATAAATAGATTCTAGCTATACAAGAAGAATTGAATTAATTTACTAGAAACGAAGTTTGGGATCTTATTCAGAAACCAAAGGTGTACATGTCATTGGAACCAGATGGGTGTTCAGAAACAAGCTCAACAAGAAAGGTGAGATCATTAGAAACAAGGCACGATTGGTAGCACAATGCTATAGTCAGCAAGAAGGGATAAACTATACAGAAACCTTTGCACCAGTTGCCAAGTTAGAATCTATTCGTCTTTTAGTTTTGTTTTCAGTCAATCATAGCATCATTCTGTATCAGATGGATGTTAAGATTGCATTCTTAAATAGATACATTTCTGAAGAAGTCTATACGCACCAACCCCCTGACTTTTAGAGTTCTGAAAACCCAGATTTTGTTTTCAAACTTAAAAAGTCGTTATACGGTCTTAAACAAGCTCCTAGAGCTTAGTATGAAAGACTAAGTAACTTCCTTTTGGAAAATAATTTCCCAAAGGGAAAGTGGACACAACACTCTTTTGCAAAACCTTTAAGAATGATATTCTAGTTGTACAAATTTATGTTGATGATATTATATTTGGTTTTGCTAATGCTTCGTTGTGCAAGGATTTTGCTAAGTTAATGCAAACACAATTTAAAATGAGTTTGATGGGAGAAATCATGTTTTTTTCTGGGGAATGAGTTTGATATCTTTACAAAACCCTTTGCTGAAGATAAATTTGTTTTCATTCTCAAAAATATATTTATGAAACCTTGTCCAAAATGAAAGATGTCATCAGAATGTTAGGTTATCATAATTCTTGATTAAGATTCGGAAGTTGTGTTATTGTTTGTTTGATTATGAAACATGAGCTTTCTAAAGTGAGGAAGTCTCATAAATCAGAAAGGTTCTGATCAGAAGCAAATCCTATCAATTTGTCGTCTGGATTCTAAAAATTTACAACATTTAATGGTTATCTTTTCTTTTGATAACATGTGGTTCTTAGTGGTTACAGTTGTCCCACTCTTCAAACATGCATATTAATGATGTGACACATTGGGTTTAGTAATTTCTTGAAAATAAGTTAAATTTTTACACATTCCCTCTATGTCTACGCATTTACTTTTTGCAATTATTGTAATTATTGCACTTAATTCTAAAACGTTTATATAAACCTACTTTACTCACATTTCACACAACACTCACATTACTCCCACACTTTTCTCTCTTTCAAACGTAAAATCGCTCTCTACAACAGTTCATCTTTCTTCATCAACCTTCAACTTTCAACCGTCAACAATAGCCGAATCTTCTCAACAAGCTCCTTCTGTCATCATTCCTAAAAAACCAATCATCACTCTCGACTATCTAGTTGATGACCTTCATGTGCTATGTGTGACTATCGTTGATTTCCAATATCTAAAAGACAACGATCTTGACCTAACTGGAATGCTCGAATTCCAAGGATGGAATGCTTTCTTTGAAGGGCTAAAGGGTCTAGTCTACCCAGTCCTCGTAAACTTTTTTTGGATTCATGCTATGGTTGAAAAGGAAAAAATGACCTCCTACATCTTTGGCAGAAAACTTGAGATTATAAAGAAGACCATCCCTGATTTAATTGCTCATGATAGTAAAGAAAAAGGATATTCAACATTGAAACTCACCCTAAAAGAGATGCAATGAAAGCCTCAACATTATTCAGGAAGGGAACTGTGATTGAAGAAGTGAAGAGTACAACTGCAAAGGATTTGAAGTATACCTTAAGGGTATGGTTCTATATTATTTTGGGTAGCATTTTTTATAGATCTAGCATCAACTAGCTGACTGTATCAACACTCCCCACAAGTTCATGTTGTTCTTTTTAGAACATGGTGTCAAGCTAACGCTTCCAACTCTTCTATTTAGAATTCTCAGGGATTCATTGGTTCTTATGAGGAAGAACGCTATGATAAAGATATCTATTAGGATGCATGCTGAGAAGACTAAGAATAATGCTTTTATCATCCTGATTTCTCTCCTTGTTGGAGATATTGTATGGATTGTCCCGAAAGAAAACTTGAAAGAGGTTAGTGAAGAGGTTTACAAGTACAAGGTGTGTACTTGCTATGTTGGTCGTATATATCGTGATGCGGAGAAGAAATTCAAAAGACAGAAACCTGTGGGTAACGTTTCTTATAATCAACATGTTGCTGGAACTTCTTCGTCTTCTGGGGTGATTCCTGAGATTCTAAGGAATCTTGTTGAGCTGAAGGAAGAGAAGGTCATGATCAGACAACGCTTGGATAGGCGGGATTAGATGTTTGAGTTTATCCTTTACAGACTTCCACCTCAAAACCCAAACTCGTAGTTTTCAAAATTTGTATGCACTTGTTATGTTTTTTTTTTCTATTTTGATCATCTTGTACTCTTGTGCCATCAAGAAATTTTTAATATATGTTATGTTTCTTTTCTTTATTGTCTTGTTGTTTCTTTTTAGAGTTTTTATTTTTGAGCGATGAGAAAAAGGGGGAGAAAAGTATTGATTTTGATATATCTATGTTCATAAATCATAACGCAAACATTTTTTGTTTTTGCTAACAATTACTTCGAAAATACTTTTGTTAGTTGTTTTCAAGGAAAGTCATGCAAATCAGAAGCTCTTGATGTTTTTCAGATCGGAACTTAAGATTACTTTATGAAGAAATAATTTACTTTCTATGTTTGAATAATTAACTTCAAGGTTTGAGAAAGACTTCCAATCAAAACTTAACAGAACCAGGCATTAAGTTTTTTAAAGCCTTAACCAGGATCTGAAGATCTTTCAATAAGATTTTTAAATCAGGCTAAGATTTCAAACCAAGCTTCTAAAGTGAAGTTCATCGGAAGTGTTGACTTTAACAACCAGTGTTTTGGATAAGTTCAAATAACTTCTGAAGAAAACCATATTCTGATAAAAGATCATTCTGGTTCTCCAAAAAAGGTTAATTAGAAAAGTGATCTTTCATTCTGATTTTATCTTTTTGGAATGTACATCTCAGGGGGAGTTTTTACTTCTTTCTGATGTATCTTTATGTGATTACCCTATACAGATTGATCATCACAATACATTGTTTTCTCATCATAAAAAAGGGGGAGATTGTTAGAACATGATTTGGTTCTGCATCTGTACCTTTAAGTTTTTATGATAACAAGGAAGTATTTGTGTGAGAACAATTTTGGTACCCAAACGGTTTGTTATTCTGTAGCTTTAACAACCAATTTTGATTATGAGAATATGATGTGCAACGTCATCAGTTTCTGAACTTTTTGTTATAATATTTGCTTATGTGCTGATTCACTCCTAAGAAGCTTCTGAAAGGCGCTATGTTGTTGCTGCAACGTTCTCTCTGTTTCTGCTTCTGAATATGACTTTAACCATCATGCTTTTGAAGAATTGCAAGCTCCTGAAGTTTATGTTCCTAGCTGAAGTTTCTGAAGCTCTCAAGTCAGACGCTGATGATGTCAAGATTCTGATTGATGATTCTGAAGGTTCTGATTCCAGCTACGTGTTTCTTCTTTTCATGCTTCATCAACTTTCTACCAAAAGCTTGTGAATTTGAAGATAGGGATAAAAGGATACGTGATCAAAATAGTACATGGTACAAAATGAAAATATTCCTTCCACTACCTGAATTTTTGGGCGAAAGGATTGTACTATTTTTGACACCTGTCACTTCCGTTAGTGGACAGTTGCATTTCTCGTATTCCTTATTTTTCCTCCAACAGTTCCTTTTTAAGAAGACTTGGAGACTTGAAGAAAAAGCCAATAGTCAATTTTACAACACTGTTTCTACGTGAAAAACTTACGACTTTGTGTTTATTTTCTTTAAGTGTGTATTTCATTTGTGTAAAATTTGCTTGTTTAGAAGCAACTTGTAACACAATCTTTATTCAAACTTGTTGTTTGTATTTCCTTAAGGGACCAGTTAGGTTATAATCCTTGAGAAGACTTTGACAGTTTGTCATTATGGTTCGTTAGTCCCCACGTATTGTTATTGCATTTGTAATTAGTTGATTATAGTGGATTAAGTCTTTGTGTATAAGGCGAAATCACTTTAGCGGGTGGATTGGATTAGCTTTGAGTTTCAAACGAACCAGGATCAAAATCCTTGTGCACTTCTCATTATTCATTCTTTTGATTGCTGGATTTTTGATTTGGTAAAAAGCTTTTGTTTTTAAAACCCAATCCCCCCCCCCCCCCCCCTCTTTCTTGTGATTTTCACACCTTCAAGGAGAGTCTAACAATTAATTTTGTAAAATTGTAACTATTACTATACATAGTCTAGATATATTAATTCTTCAATGAATCTAAAAATATACTAATTCTTCAATGAATCTAAAAAATAAATTTTTTCTTATACTAAGAAGCAAAGGGAGTAAAGTTCCCATTGTATAGACATAGAACCTTTAACGAATTCATATAGAGTGATAGCACTCAATTTAAAAGTAAATTCTATGTGAAATAAGTTAATTCAAACTCTAATTCTAATATAATATCATAACCTAGCGATCTAATAATAGACCATCCACCATTTATATTCATGCACAAAATCTAATATTATAGTGTGTATATTGAAAACAAAATTTGAAATCTCACATTGATTTATATAGATTTATGTACAATAAGACACCTCACCATACATACCAATTTTAAAAGAATAAGATAGATCAAACTCTAATATCTAATATTTATTATATTTTTTCTTAACTCATACCAGCCGGACCAATTTTTTTTGATTTAGTAGATAACCTTTCTTAATGCGAACCAATAATGGGTTAAATTGCATAACCCTATGTTCACTCTATTTTTCCACCACGTGCCTTAACTTTCGATAAAAGTTTTCAGGCCCACCCACGTGAAGCATAAAATATAAGAAAATACAAACTAACGTGTTCCATTTATAGTATGGTTCCAACATTTTAAACACGCGATTAGTAAAACAAATAAATTTAAACACGCTTTTCACACCATTCTTGTTCTAATAAGTCACTACCTTTTGTCACTTTCTTTGCCCCATGCCACAATAGTGTCACAACAACACAACATTTCACACAAGTTTCCTCACGTTCCCCACTCACTATACATCACAGTCACACAAAAGTGACTTATTTATAGTCACTAACTACTTCTCTAATCTTTTTTTTATTTAATTAATCCCGTTCATACGTACACAATTACACGTTGTTTTATTTATTTAATAAGGTATCAATATATATAGGGTTAGTCGATAAAAAGATTGATACATACATTTTATTACTATGCACAAAAATATGAATAAAAGAAAAGATGGAAGGAAGAAGTTTCATGAGACACGACATCCAATATACAAAGGAGTGAGACAAAGAAACGGAAAATGGGTGTGTGAGCTAAGACAACCTAACAACAAAACTCGTCGTGTTTGGCTTGGAACATTTTCTCACCCTGACATGGCAGCTAAAGCTTATGATGTTGCAGCTTTAGCTTATCAAGGTGAAGCTGCTTCCTTAAATTTTCCTAACTCGGCTACCTCTTTGCCTCGTCTTGATTCACAAACTTCTTCTAGGTCGATTCAGCTTGCCGCTACGAAAGCGGCTGAAAAATATTTCTCGTCGTGTGAGGGCTCTGAACCATTTTCGGTTGAGAATGGTTCAGAGTGTTTAGCTTGTGTTTGTGATATTAATGTTTGCATGGGGGAAGATTCTGAAAGGTTGTTTTGGGATGAGGAGGAGGTTTTCAATATGCCGGGTTTGATAAATAGTATGGCGGAAGGGTTGGTTATGACACCACCAGCGTTGCAGAGAGGGTTCAATTGGGTTGATGAGGAAACTACCATGGATTTGACTCTATGGAAAAGTTGATACTTTTCAGTACTTCAATTTGTAAACCCTAAACAGACTTTCAATACAAATTAATAGAGTGGAAAATGCAATGATATGTGTTAGAAAATTTATATTAATACTATGTAAATAGATATATCAATGCTGCAGGTTATATGTGTGGAATTCTAAGAAAGATATTTCACGTAAAAAATTTGTAATTTAAATTTTTATACACCACTTTGTATATAGAGTTAAATTGTAAGGTTTTTTATTTTTTATTTGTTTTATATTTTATTTTAAATTTCATAATATGTTTTGAGCCCGCCAAATGTTTAATAAAAAAACGTTCAATAGCTAATTGACCAAAATGCATGTACATCTATTACACTCTTCTCATACTTTATTCTACCCATTTTAAACTTATTCAATCAATTGGATGTTTCAGTGTTAATTTTATAGATCCATCTACGTGTTCTACCACACCAATGACATGTCACAAATGTAAGAGTATATCGAAATGATAAAAATGATCGTTTTTCAAAGATCAATTCAAGTCCGGGTTCTAATAATATTGTGATTATCTAAGACATTATTTTGAGATTAATTTGCGAGAAGTTAAAAATTGGTTTTTCTTCGGAATTAAAGACAATAATCTAAGACTTTGATTCACGACAATGATTTTACTCATACAAGCTTGACTTGTAATTATAATGAGATTTTTGTTCGTAGAAAGCAATAGAAATCAGTAGTAATTCTCACTTTTGTCGGCATATTATCGTGTTCTACACTATTGGATTACCTGCTTTCGCAATGCATTTCCACAACTATAAATAATACTTTTAATGTCGCACGCGAAAGAAGTGTAAAATCAGCTAACGAGACGACATAATGAAGGGTGACAAGAAAAGATGCCATTAACACCGAAGGATAAGTTATCTGACCAAGAGTTCGAACCTCAGCATCTGCATTTTTACTATTTATAAAGTTGGATGGTGCGCCCAACCAAACATCTTTGTTTTATTTAAAACCTAGGGCAATATACCTATATTATTACGTCATATATATTTAAAATCGAGGGATAAAAAAATATATTTTTTATATTTTTCATTTGTATCTACAGAACCATATTTTGCAGATTTCTAAACTAGAAACATTGTACCGGCATTACAGAATCATACCACAGAAGAACAATTGTTTACAACAAATGCAAACCCAAAATTGGACAAACCTTATAATTTTACAACGAAACTAAATCAATTGATTAACCCACAAAAACAATTACCAAAATGGAAAGTCTTGTAGGTTGTCCAAAACTTTTATGCTAAGATTTGTCACCGGTCGTTAAACATCTATAATTTGAACTACAATTTAAACTAATTAGGATAATTAACAACAACATTAAATATTAACTAAAAGGAATAAAAAAGAGTAAAATGAATAATTATAAATTAGTTAGTGATATAAAATATTTACTTACTAGTTTTCTCATATTCCCTCTTTATGATCGCGACGAATATCATGCGCATCATCTGAATCATTTTCTTCAGATGATTGGTGTACATGTGTTGAGAAACAAGGGATCTGGTAGTCAACATCTTGATTTTCATCAGGAAGATATTTTCTTTGAAGTACAATTGACCATCTAATATTAAAAGGATCAGTGACATAAAAAACATGTTTTGCTTGGGTTTCCATGATCAATGGTTCATTCTTATAAGTTTCCTTTCGAAGATCAACCAGTGTGAATCCTAATTCATCGGTTTCTACACCAGTGTTACTGTCAATCCACTTGCACATAAATAAATGAACTTAAAAGAAACGGTTAGACGATAGGCTTCGATCTAGAAGAGGTGAATAGATCAAAAATTTAAATTCAAACTTTTGGCAAAAATAATTTTCAAAAGTTTTATGGCACAATGGAAATAACCCGAATCGAATCGTCTAACTGAACCTACTATTGAAAATCTCAGATATACGTAAAAAGTACACAATTGGATGATAACAAACACAAATTATTCAACAACAATTAATTTCAACACAATCAAACTCTAAGCTATGTGTAGAGCTTATTTCCAATGATCAAAAACTAAAGAAAAACACAAAAAGCAATTTATCAAATACTTTGTGTGAAATCGATAAGGTTTGGAAATTTAATTTATTTTGTTGATATTAAAGTCAATCACAATCAAAGTGATTATGATTATATCAACAAACCTTAATTCAAAATATAATCAAAAAATGATTTCCAAATGAATTGATCAAACAACAACAAAATCAATAGTTTGTAAACACAAAAATTAGAGAGAGAGAGAGAGAGAGAGAGAGAGAGAGAGAGAAGGATTTGTTTAGGAAATTCTTCAATCGGCCTCGCTATGGGTATGTTTTCCTTAATTTAAATTTAAATTGAGATAGTTGCAATTAACCTTACTTTGCAAAAAATGTATATACGAGAGATGAAGAAATCTAACCCTACAAACCCTATGGCTTGTTGTTGAATCTACTACCACCAAAAACCCTTGATCAAAAATTGATCAAGTCACTGACAATGCTGCTTCAATTCACCAGTTCTTGTTACTACCTTGCAAGATCTCTCGTCTTAAGTTTTTCAATCGGTCAAATTAATTACAACCGCACACTTGTTGAATCCAAGATTTATGAACACAATCCACCGTATCACGCTACTCCCATGCAAGGAACCGCCTCGTCTGAAGGCCTTTACTTGATCGGATCCAAATTACGTAATCTTTTCCAAAACCTTCTAATAATCAATGATCTTGAAGGAATACCCCAGCTCGATTTTCTTATTTGAAACACTTAAAGAACTCAACCCAATATTCTCACTACAACAACATAATTGGACATTATCAAACCTAATCTAGATGGTCACCCAATAAAAAAATGATTATCTGTAGTTTAATTATGTGTATGCATAGAAGAGAGGTCGGAGATAATGAGTATGCTTTGAAATTTTGGTTTCGTATAGGTTTTACATTAGAACTTTACTAGAAAAAGATACATGTATGAGATATATGTATGAGAGATGTGAAGCAAATGACATGAAAATCAATGGAGGAAAATGTGAATTTTTGAAAAGAAGCTTCGTGTGCATTGACCTATGAAAGTAATATATTGACTTATCAATGAAATATGTCGACCTATCAAAGCAATCAGGTCGATCTATGAAGTTCTTGTGTGACCTAAGTGAGTCAGCTTAAGGACAGTAGCTACATGCTTTAATATCGATGCATGGAGGTCGACCTATAATAATTATGTGTTGACCTATGCTGAAAGGGAAACTTCTATAGGTCAGCTTACACGCGTATGCGTCGACCTATCCTGTGGTGTTTTCACAAAAACTTGTTTTTCAATGCATTTTTCACACAAAATCTTATTTTCAATGCACTTATGATGTATGATTCTTTACCAAACCATTTTAATGCTTCCTAATGTTAAGATGTTCATCTAGAATCAGAGGATACCGTCCAATATAAATTAACGCTACACCATGTTAAAATGCTCATTTAATTGTTTTGTTATGCTCTGTCAACAACCATTTTTTTGTGAAAGTTTTGTTATACTCTTTCAACAACCATTTTTCATTAATATAGGGAAATTTTTTCCTTTACAAGACTTTTGTGAGTGGTCAAGTAAGGTTGAACTTCATCAAGGTTATTCAGTATATACAAATGTGCTTGAAGAACTACATCTTGGCTAAACATTTTAACATTTTAACCTTGAGTACCTCTACCATCATATCTTCCCACATAATGAGACTTGGCAGTTCCTATGGTTAGCTTCTAAGAAATACATTTTACAAAACTCAGTAGCTTCTTCTATGATGTACTATTCAACAATCGAAGCTTCCGAATGATGATGATTCTTTACATCGCATCAAGACAATGTCTTAAGTCAAGGCTAGACCAATATGGAAGATTAAAGAACAACGATCTCTTTTTCCAGCTATTTTTCTCCACATGTCCTTATTTTTTACCTTTTAGTTTCTTCCCAAATACAATGTTAATCTATTGTAGTCTTTTATAAACTTGCTTCCCGGTTAAGGGCTTTGGTACGAAACCAAACTCTTGCTCTCAATTAAAAGTCTTCCGCAATCTACGGTGTGGATGATTAGGCCTTAAAAATTTATGATACCCAAGATAAATAGTCTTTTTCTATATGGTAATTGGTGGTGGCTTGTATCAAATTCACATATAGGACACAATTTATGTCCCTTGACGCTGTACCCAGACAAATTATCGTATGCAAGAAATTCATTGATTGTGCAAAATAACATGGCACACAACTTAAAGTTATCACACGTATATGCATTATCAACATCAACACCTTCCTCCCACAAAAGTCTTAAATCTTCAATCAATGAAGTTAAATAAACATCTATGTAGTTCCCTGGTTGTGTTGGACCCGAAATCATCATTGATAACATCTTATATTTGCACTCTATGCACAACCATGAAGATATGTTGTAAATTATGACAAGAACATGTCACGACGTATGGTTAGTACTCAAATTACTAAAAGATTTCATTCCGCCGGTGAAAAGTACAAGCCTAAGGTTCCCAGTTCTAGTGAAAAATCTAGAAACAAGGAATCAATTTTCTTCTGTTCCAATGAATCAGCTACATGGTAAATTTTTCTATCACACACTCTTTCATATGAATGTCATCTAGTATTCTTTGTGTAATATCCCATATTCTCTTAAATGCTAAATTTGTTGGCAGTTGGGACCAATAGATTAACCAATGCACTGTGAAAAGATTAATTATTAATAAAAGAGACAGATCAATATTAATAAGCATGAGAGGGGACATTTTCGAAACATTGATAATTGGTCAATTGATACTGAAGAAAAAAATATCAATCGGGATATTATATCATTATATTATATTATATGCATATATAGTATATTTGTATACATATCTGTGTCGTTAAGAAAAGATAGAAAGAAAGAAAAGAAGAATGGAATGAAAGGGAGAAGAGAAAGGAAGAGAGGAAAAGAAGAAGAACTCATGGAAGAAAAAGAGGAAGTTCATAGAATCATCATTATCATTTCATCTTAATTTATTCATCTTCATCATCTCCATGTGATAAGGTGAGTTCCATAGATAGTTTGGCTTGGGGGAAAACGTATAAAAAAATTTAGGATTAGGTTTTGTGTGATAACTTGATAATATTGATCAATTGCATGCCTAATTGTATTACAACAAGTTAAATTGAGTTATTGGATGAATTATGAGCATCTGGGTTATTGAAAATGGCCATATTCTTCTTATGAATAGCGTCTGCATTTTTTTGAAAATTGTCACTTTCGCCGGGCGAGCTTTGGGAGCTCGAGGCGAGCTATTTTCTATCAGCTTCGTCAAGCGAGCTAAGGCGACTGTGGTGCATTTTTTGAACTGCCTGGGTGTCGCTTGCGCGAAAATAAGGTGCCGGCATGACAGAAGAGTCGCCACCTTTCGTTATTTATCCCTCAGAGCGGGAAAGGAAACGATCGGAAAAACCTAACGAATAAGGGTAAGACAAGGTCATCGCAACCATTGTCTGGGTTCGGGAGTCGGTTACGCAAGGGGAAGGTATTAGCACCCCTCACGTCCGTCGTACTCGACGGGATCCACGCTTGTTGTTTATAAGGACGGGTTGGTTATAATCTATCTACCTATCAAGGCTGGCTGAAAGAGAAAAGAAAAATGACTCGGCAAAGCGTCGCACTTTATGCCTACGTATTCTCATCAGAGAATGAGAAATCAGAGTCAACGTAGTTCGGCCTACGAAGGGTTGTGGGGGAAGGTAGCTCGCCAATACCTCAGTATTGTGCCTACGTACTCTCAATAGGCATGAGAGATCAAAGCTCACGTAGTTCGGGAAATTACGGTTTATTTCCTGTTTTGAAAGAAGTGTTTTTTATTGTGTTTGCGATTTCAACCGCACTAGAGACTATGACCTGAGAGTGAATGCATCGCATGTCACCCAAAGGGTACCATACTAAACATCCAGACTGTGGAAAAGGAACTCTCCCACAATCCTTTCTCAAATAACTTAAGGCTCGTAACGTACGAAAGAAATCATTCATGATTACTGTATCTTAAACTGTTTTGAGATGAGAAGAGAACAGGCCCAACTAGGAGGGAGACTATCAAGTCCTACTGTTATCATGCCATGGATTCATCCTATGGTTGAGGTTTGAACAGGGAACTCCTAGATGTTGTCATGCATAGGTTTCAACCTAAAAGTCTATCATTAAATCCTTATCAAAGGAAATGAGAGTCCTAAGGGATCATGTCAATGATACACCAAAACAGACAAAGCATCAGCTTAACAGTAAAATGCATGCAATGCAAGTGAGGGAGGAAATATGTGTGGGGCTTCAGCATCCACAAGCTCATCTCAACCTCAAGCCAGTCATGAAATAACAGTAATCATACTGAAAAATGAACAACATGCTATCAAGCAATATACAGATAAAATAAATGAAGTGCCATCAGGCAAACAAACCACATGCTTGAGAAAGAAATTATCTACATCTAAGCTATAATCATAACCCTAAAAACAAAACCCTAATCAGATATCTAAGCAAAGCCCTAAAGCAAAACCCTAATCAACATAAATCAATCCCAGTCTTCAAGCTTCAAAACAAGCTTACCAAAGAAAGGGAGCTAAGTAGGCAGACTCATAGTGCCCTCCTCAGGAAAGCACTAGGAGGCTTATACTCAGGAATCATATCCTATGTGGCTCAACAACTGTGATCAGTTTACATTCCTCCTCAGGAGAAACTAAACTCACATGAAGGCTCCAACATCATTGGATACTTGAGAAATCCTACATGAACTAGGGGAACTAAGTGAATAGACCCATAGTGCCTTCCTCAGGAAAGTACTAGGAGGCTTCCACTTAGGAATCGTATCCCATGTGGCTCAACAACTGTGATCAGTTTACATTCCTCCTCAGGAGAAACTAAACTCACATGAAGGCTCCAACATCATTGGATACTTGAGAAATCCTACATGAACTAGGGGAACTAAGTGACTAGACCCATAGTGCCTTCCTCAGGAAAGTACTAGGAGACTTCCACTTAGGAATCGTATCCCATGTGGCTCAACAACTGTGATCAGTTTACATTCCTCCTCAGGAGAAATTAAACTCACATGAAGGCTCCGACATCATTGGATACTTAGGAAAGAGGTGAGAAGAAAGAATGAAAGACATCCATAGTGCCTTCCTCAGGAAAGTACCATGAATTTCCCTCAAACTTCAGGATCTCAAACCTCACAAACAGAGAACAATCTCCAACCTCTCAACCTCTGGGTCTTGATCTTCAATCTTCTCCTTCATCATGCTCCTTCAACAAGGTCTTCAAAACAAACCAAACCCCACAACAATTCCCCAAAGATAACCCCAGAGATAGACAAATAACACACAGACAGTCAATACAATCAGTCAACTTCAGAAAATATCTAAAAATATAAAGACCAAGGGGAAATTCTAACAATCATTTACAAGGGTCTATAACACCTACCCATAATAGCCCTATAGTCCCATACCCAAAAATCAAACAAAACTCTCAAAAGGAAATGATTTACTTCACCTATGCTAAACCTAAACCCTAATTTGGTACCCTAATGCTAACCTAATTAAGCTAATCAAATTTTAATCTAAAAATCATGAATTAAATCCTATGGTAACTAAGGCTCAATATCTAATCACACTAAAAAGAATGAATCAAAAAGATTAAGGGAAGGTCCTAAAATAAATTCTACAAAATTGAGTATCAAACTAAACCTTATAAAAAGCTATTTAAAAGAATAATATTCTAAAAATAGTAAACTAAAAATAAAATGGAATTTTTATTTTTATTAATTTTCTAGACAAAATTATAAACCTATAGAAAAAACAAGGAATGAAAAATATTAATTTTTCAATTTTATATGAATTTTATAATATGCAAGAAAAATTAAAAGAAATTAAAAATAAGAAAATACAAGAAAATGGGAAGGGGGTGTCAAAATGAATGGCGCCCAGTTCATTTATTATGATGGGCCAGAGATAGGAGGTGCAGATATTAAATGGCGTTAGGCCCACATGCATTCAGAATTTCAGTTAAAAAAATAAAAGAAAAAGATCATGAACGCGGTGTAGATAGCAACTGATTGCAGTTCACTTTTGGTTTGGGCCGTTGGTGGGGGTGTGAGTATCAAAGATTCGCTGAGCCCAGGTCTTCCATTTATTTAAACGCTGCATTTAGCTTTGATCTTTCCCTCTGTTTGCAAGTTTAAATCGTGGCCCTCGGATGAGATTAAAAAGTCAATAATCTGAGATGATCTAACGGTCCTCGAGTTGTCTTCTCCAACTCAACCTAGGGTTTCAGCAAAAACAGAATCCATGCACGAATTTTCTCCTCCTTCGTTCTCTCTCATATGGCCATGAAAAGCCACGATCCAAAGACCAAAGTTACTCCTTTTCTCTCCAAGAACACGATGGTACCCATAGTTTTCACTGAAACATCTTGTATCCTCCAAACAGAATGCATGAAGGTTAGGGTTTCACCATTTTTTCTCTGGTATCAATCTTGCTAGAGCTCCAATCTAATGGTCTAAATTTGCTCCTTATGTTACCCTCACCAATCTAAACCATAACATGATCATTTAAACCTTACATACAACTTGTTCTTAAACTTGCAAGAAATGGCACCCTGCCATGAAACTCCATAGATCTTCCTCTAATCCTCAGAAATTAATCAACTAACCTAGCATGTTCATTCTATACCTAGGAAACTAACAGAAAACATATAAATAAGGAGGTATGAGGAGAGAACAAAACCTGTCAAATGGTGATGGTAGAGGTGTGTAGGGCTCGATTCAGTGCTTGCTACCTCTTCCAACTACTCCTCCAATGGAGTACTCCTTTCTGTTTGCAATATCTTGGAAGGAGGAAGCTTGTAGAGATGAACCCGAGTCTTGCTTACACTTGAAGAAAACCTTGAATATCTCTTTCTCCTCTCACTCTCTCCACCAATCTTGCCAACCTTTCACTTCATTGTGATCCTTTCAATATATAACCATCCATGGAATCATCTAGAAGCTTCTAGAATGAGCTAGAATGCTTTGGAATTTCTCATGTAGTGATATGTTGTATTATCTCATTTCATGCATTAAGACCTTTAATTTTGTGTCAAAATCTCCTTACAAGAGATATTGAGATGGAATGAGTGAAAAAACAAGCTCAGCCTTGCCTTATGTGAAGTTTTCCAAAGGTTCCTTAATATGCAAGAAAGAACATTACAAAGTAACCCCCATTTTTAGACCTCAAATCAAAAATGTATTTGAACCATTGTTTTTAAAATGATGTTTGGATTCAAAATGACATATTGGATGACCTATTTTGGATTCATAGATCTCCCAAACCAATTTCCAACTTGGATCCATTTAAGTTATAAGCCATTTTTAGGTCATTTTCACCCATTCTTGCCAATCCTTGTTACAAGCTTTTCCAACAACTCATGACCACTTTTCTAGGCTTAAAATGCCATTTTGAACAACTTTTATGTTTTGAGTTTTTTCATTTGAGGCTTGGAAATAGGAGATATGGCCTTTGCTTAAAATGACCTATAACTTCCAAATGACCAAAATACCCCTGTCTTGTTCAAACCATAAGTTGAGTTCTACAAATCCTATCAAGGACTTATAGTACTCTCTAGAAAGCTAAGAAGATGATCTTCAACATTAATTTTGACCAAGAGATCATAGGAATCATCCTACTAGGGAAAAAGTTGTCTGTAAGTTGGGTGACTTTCAAGGACCCAGATTCACACACCTCAGATGACCTGTAATTTGTCAAAACCATAACTTGAGCTTTGCAAATCCTATCAAGGACTTCTACCACTCAAATTAAAGCTAAGAACAAGCTATACAACATTAATTTTGTGGGGAAGATGAGATAACAATCACATCCTGAGCTAAAACTGCCTGGAAGATAGGGATCAAACTAGGGTTTTTTCACTGTCCATCCTTAGGAACCTTGACTTAAAACTTCTCAAACTCCTCAATCATGATGAGTTGGTCTAGGAATCATATTTATAAAATCTCCATACATCATTCCATGATCTCATGGCCCTTGGATTAGGTCTCAACCTTCTCCAAATCTTCAGCTGACCTAGGATTGACCCAGTCAAAACCCTAATTCTACCATTCATGGTTGAATCTTCTGAATTCTTGCATAATGACCTCTCTGGGCTTCATGATGGCTTTCAAGACATCTCATAGGCTTTCTCAAAGCTTCAAGTTCACTCTCATAGTCTCAGAATCATCTGAGGAGCACCCACAATTCTCAAGCTATGAAGCACACAACCTTGGTTTCAACCAATTCCTCTGAGGATCTCTTGAACTTTCTGATGAAGGTATCAACCTTCAAACACTTGATGGATAAATAAATGTTGGTCAAATTTTGGGGTGCAACAGCTGCCCCTATTCAAACGGATTGAACCTGACTGGGTGAGAAGCGAACGGCTCTCAGCCAATCAAGGTGCGAGACGGTTGAATACCGGTAAACCCGAAAATTTGCCAACTGCACGAGCACACGATACTCTGCGGGGAACAAATCTTCGAATACTGCAATACTAGCTGCACGGCAACTAGCTGGAGAGATACTGATCTGACATCGCCGTCAGTTATCCACGTTAACTTCTTCTGACATCGTCTTCAAAACAGACATAATCTGACCTCGCCGTCAAAGCAAACATCCAACATCACCGCTGGAAGACTAAACCACCTGACATCGCCGTCGGACAATCAAAATACCCCCGCATCGCCACTGGAGAACTAAATCTGACATCTCCGTCGGACAATCAAAATACCCTGCATCGCCGCTGGAGAACTAAATCTGACATCGCCGTCGGACAATCAAAATACCCCGCATCGCCGCTAAATCTGACATCGCCGTCGGACAATCAAAATACCCCGTATCGCCGCTGGAGAACTAAATCTGACATCGCCGTCGGACAATCAAAATACCCCGTATCGCCGCTGGAGAACTAAATCTGACATCGCCGTCGGACAATCAAAATACCCCGCATCGCCGCTGGAGAACTAAATCTGACATCGCCGTCGGACAACCAAAATACCCCGCATCGCCGCTGGAGAAAATACAACACTGAACAACTCTGACCTGGGGTTCACCCCTGGTAAATGGAACAAAAGGTACACTTGCGTATTTGAAACTACTCCGCTGGGAATGAGAGATTTTACCAAGCACACTCTGGTCTGGGGTTCTCCCTCAGAACCATAACGAACATCCGAATACCACTACATACTGAGCCCACCGTAGAACTTCAACATCAAAGCTATATGAAACCCTGGCCCCTGACCACTTCCAGCTTCAGCTAGAAAAGATCTTCAAGTATTTCTTAAGATAAGCATCCTTGGCCTTCAAGGATGTAAACTTTGCCCGTCGGCAACTCTGCAGGAGGTATCTTCGACTTCAGTCTGAAGAAAATGATCCTTGGCCTTCAAGGATACATGGATCTGCCTTCAGGCAACTCCGCCTCTGCTATAGAGTATCCGTGACTTCAGTCAGGGATATACTTCGGCCTTCAGTCCGAAAAAATGAATCCTAAGTCATTCATGACTTTGGGGGATAACCTTGCCTTCAGGCACCTTCGCTTCAGCTTGGGAAATCTGTGACTTCAGTCAGAGAAGTGGTATCCTGAGCCATTCATGACTCTACGGGGATTCAAACACTTTGCCTTCAGGCAAACTCCGCTTCAGCTGGAGAAACATCTTCGACTTCAGTCAGAAGAAACACTATTCACTTGATCGCAATCAATCATCACCTCAGGACAACTGACTTGGTCTTCAGGCCAACACAGATCACCTACAAACTTTTTGAACCTTGTCTTCAGACAAACGTTGATTCATCAACAAGGAAATTTGAATCCACAGGAACCTTCTGATATCGCCTTCAGGCGTTTACGAAGTCAATCTTCAGATCAGACATCACTGTTGGAGCAAACATATCACGCTGCTAAGGACTTCAAGAATCATCTTGAACAAACAACTCCGTCGGGCACCTTCAAGAATCATCCTGAACCGATAACCATTCTGGAGACTTTATTCTGCTGGGGATTCCAGGAATCTTCCTGGACAACTCTTGCTGGGTACAAACCAATCACGGCTTGCAGCTTCCAAGGACTCGGCTCTCTTGGAGTTTCAGGAATCGTCCTAGGCGATCTTCGCTGGGGACTCTAGGTATCAACTTAAGCAACCAACTCGGGAGACTGCACTGAGGTCTTAAGAATCATCTTAAGCAAACGGCCCTGCTGAGGAATTCAAGAATCGTCTTGAACTGAAGACTTTGCTGGGGATCTCAAAAATCATCTTGAGCTGAAGACTTTGCTGGGGAGAATATCAGGAATCATCCTGAATCACTGATCCTTTGGCGGAACACCTGTAAAACAAGAATGATAATAACCTAGATCATGTTTATGATGCATATGCCCCGGCGCCATGCCCCACACGGTGGAAATGCTATGCGTTTATGCTAAATGCTATGCAATCATGCACAATGATGCGATCCTGTCAGCAAAATAAATGCCGAGGGGGAAATCCTCCTGTCAAGGAGAAAGAACTACTCAGATAGAGGAATCATCCTGCTGAGGAGAACGTGGACATGCCAATATCAATCGGACTCTGTCTGGGGAAATGATCTTCGGTTGACTGCTGCAGGGAAAACAACTTCAGTTGACTGCTGCAGGGGAACGAAGATCTACGAGAACCTGGACCTGCTGAAGGAAAGCGATACCAATCGCGCGAATAAACCGCGTGGCCGTCTCGGCTACTCTTCTGGGGATAACCACTCTGTGGGGAAACAACTTCAGCTGCTCACGCTCCACTGGGGAAAAACCAATTATGATCTGATCACCTTCCAAGGATTCGGCTCTCTTGGGAATCTGCAAACTCGGCTGGGGAAAGAGAAATCATTCTGCTTCGCTGGAGAGAGTGCGACTCTGGGGAAAATACAGCATCAGCTGCTCAACATCTGCTAGGGAACATCCACTCAAGGTCCCAACTACTTCCAAGGATTCGGCTCTCTTGGGGGTTTGCGGCCTCAGCCGGGGAGAGAGAAATCATTCTACTTCACTAGAGAGTACGACTCTGATGAGGAATTTCAATTTCGCTAGGGAAGAAAGAATCATCTGACTTCGGGGGAGAGTACAACTCTGCAGGGGAATACAACATCAGTTGTTCCAACGCTCTACTGGGGGAAGAGGGAATCATCCGACTTCGGGAGCGGATACGGCTCTGATGGGGAATCTCGATTCCGCCGGAGACTTCAGTCTGGCACCATCAGTCACGGCATACTTCGGCGTACGAATAACTTCCTGCGAAACCTGCACTTGTGACCCGGTGCTGGGGGAGACACCTGCTTTGACGGCTTTACTGGGGAAAACACGAGCTTCGGCACCCGAACATTTCTATGAAACCTGCACTTGTGACCCGGTGCTGGGGGACGAATATGAGCCTCGGCGCGCGACTCAGCTGATGAGGTGATGTTCCTTCAGGATGCGTCTGCTTGGGGAAAAGAATCATCTCTGCCTGGGGAGACATATCAATGCTCACTATTCTGCGTTCAGATTCTGCAGAGGAGAGACTACTGAACACTGCTGGAGAAGGAGGACTCGCCCTGCTTCGGGGATGCGCACGACACATCTTCTGGAAGGTGCTACACCTGCAACATCACAAACAAACAGACAAGACACCCTCCTCAAAGGGGCCTATCGAGGTCATTATCTCGTGACAACATTCAGGTAATTAATTGTTTCAACAATCAATGGGCCTAGGCCCGTAAGCTTATGTATGCGTATTTTATCAAAAACATCGGCGTTTTCATTCGCAAACAAAACAGATAAATGCTAAACAGGCAAGCAGAATTGCTGAATAATATGCATTTTATTGATGATGAACCCCTGAATGGGCAAAAATGTTTTACAACAGAGGCAAACTCCTGGAATGAGGAAGCCGCGCAAAAAATAAAACATAAATATACATCAGTATATACAAATGTCGGCAACGAGGCGTAGACGAACACCATGAGTT
Organism: Lathyrus sativus; assembly: GCA_963859935.3. Lineage (NCBI taxonomy): Eukaryota > Viridiplantae > Streptophyta > Magnoliopsida > Fabales > Fabaceae > Lathyrus > Lathyrus sativus. Next base: position 406,955,979 of record OZ012740.1, on the reverse strand, counting down.
GATCCCTCTAAGACCCACTCGACTTCGATACTTCTCCGACGCTTCAGCTTCGGAAGAGATTGATTCAGATAAACGGCCCTTAGGTCCTCCAAACCACTAAACAATGAAAGTCCATACACGGAACGCAATCATTTGCTTATTCAAATCCCTAACTTTTGCGTAAACCGCCCTATACGGGTTTTCAGTTCACCGGGATACCCTTTTTTGCCGAAGCCGCCCAGTGTAGGTTTTCGACTTCGCGGTTGTACGTTTTTTCAATATATCCCTAATTTTTGCCCGAACCTTTTATTCTGTTTTTGGTTCGCCGGGATGCCCCTTTTTTGCCTGGACTCTTTCTTTTTTGTCCAGCGGGTCTCTTTCAAGCAAAGTATTTTTTAACTGTGTCCGTGTTCACCGGGGATGCAAAATCTTCACCATCCATCGTGGATAACAACAAAGCTCCTCCCGAGAAGACCTTGATGACGACATACGGCCCTTCGTAATTCGGAGTCCACTTGCCCCGGTGATCGGAGTGTGGCGGAAGAATCTTCTTCAGGACGAGATCACCCGTCTGAAAGCTTCTAGGACGCACCTTCTTATCATAAGCTTTCTTCATTCGGCTTTGGTACAGACGACCAAATGCAATCGATGCTAACCTCTTCTCATCCATCAGGATGAGTTGGTTCAAACGATTCGTAATCCATTCTGCCTCATCGAGCTTCACATCAACCAAAACTCGCAAAGAAGGAATCTCCACTTCTAACGATAGGACAGCTTCCATACCGTACACCAAGGAGAAAGGAGTTGCCCCGGTCGACGTACGCACCGTCGTACGATAACCGTGCAAGGCAAACGGCAGCATCTCGTGCCAATCTTTGTACGTCACAACCATCTTCTGAACAATCTTCTTTATATTCTTGTTGGCGGCTTCGACGGCGCCATTCATCTTCGGCCGGTAAGGAGATGAGTTGTGGTGTTCAATCTTGAAGCTCTGGCACAGCTCATTCATCATCTTGTTATTCAAATTCGAACCATTATTAGTAATAATCCGCTCAGGAACTCCGTAACGACAGATGATGTCCCTCTTTATGAATTTAGCTACCACCTGCTTGGTCACATTAGCGTACGAGGCTGCCTCCACCCATTTGGTGAAGTAGTCGATAGCTACCAGAATGAAACGATGACCATTGGATGCAGTGGGCTCGATCTTGCCTATCATGTCGATGCCCCACATGGAGAACGGCCAAGGGGAGGACATGACGTTCAATGGGCACGGCGGCACATGAACTTTATCAGCATAAATCTGGCATTTATGACATTTCTTCGCGAATCTGAAGCAATCCGACTCCATAGTCAGCCAGTAATATCCTGCTCTCAGGATCTTTCTCGTCATGGCATGCCCGCCGGCGTGCGTACCAAATGTGCCCTCATGGACTTCTTCCATGAGCATACTTGCCTCTTTCTCATCTACACATCTGAGTAGTACGAGATCGTGGTTTCTCTTATACAACACTCCATCAGGATTGAGATAAAAGTTTCTAGACAGCCTCCTCAGAGTCTTCTTATCCTGGGTTGACGCACCCGCAGGATACTCCTTAGTCATAAGGAAGGTCTGGATGTCGTGGAACCATGGCTTGCCGTCGGCGGCATCCTCGATTGCGAAGACAAATGCCGGTCTATCAAGACGCGAAAGGACAATGCTTGGAGCTTCATTCCAAAGATTGGCCTTATACATTGAAGCCAACGTGGCTAAGGCATCAGCCATCTGATTTTCAGCCCTGGGTACATGATGAAGTTCCACTTGATCGAAGAACGGAAGCAGCCTCCTGGCATAATTCATGTACGGCACCAAGTTCGCTTGACGAGTTTCCCACTCCCCTTTAATCTGATTGATCACAAGCGCTGAGTCACCATATACGTCTAGATTCTTGATTCTCAAATCAATTGCCTCTTCTAGACCCATAATACATGCTTCATACTCTGCCTCATTGTTGGTAACTGGAAACGTCAGTCTCGCAGTAAACGGGATGTGGGATCCATGAGGAGTCGTGATGATAGCCCCAATACCACTTCCATAGGATTTAACCGCTCCGTCGAATATCAACTTCCACTGAGACTTCCTATCTGGCCCCTCACCGGGCAATGGCTCATCGCAATCCTTCGCTTTGAGAAACATAATATCCTCGTCAGGGAATTCAAACTTCATCGACTGGTAATCTTCGATTGGCTGTTCGGCAAGGTAATCAGACAATACGCTTCCCTTAATGGCCTTCTGGGAGACGTACTGAATATCATATTCCGTTAACACCATTTGCCATCTGGCAATCCTGCCCGAAAGAGCCTGCTTCTCGAAGACGTACTTGATCGGATCCATCTTCGAAATTAGCATAGTGGTGTGATTGAGCATATACTGTCGTAGTCGTTTGGCAGCCCAAGCTAATGCACAACACGTCTTCTCCAGCATCGAGTATCGAGATTCACACTCAGTGAACTTTTTACTCAAGTAATAAATGGCATGCTCCTTTCTGCCCGTCTCGTCGTGCTGACCGAGAACGCACCCCATACTATTCTCCAGAACCGTCAGGTACATGATTAATGGTCGTCCAGCCACTGGGGGTATCAAGATTGGAGGTTCTTGAAGATACTGCTTTATTTTGTCGAATGCCTTCTGGAAATCCTCATTCCAAGTAATCGCCTGATCTTTCTTTAAAAGTTTGAACATCGGTTCACAAGTGGCCGTGAGCAGAGAGATAAACCTTGCAATGTAGTTTATTCGGCCCAAGAAACCACAAACTTCTTTTTCTGTCTTTGGCGCTGGCATTTCTTGAATAGCTTTTACTTTCGCAGGATCAACTTCGATACCTCGTTCACTAACGATAAACCCCAATAACTTTCCGGACCGCACTCCGAAAGTGCACTTGTTAGGATTCAGCCTCAGCCTGAACTTCCTAAGCCTCTCAAAAAGCTTCAATAAGTTGACCAGATGCTCTTCCTCCGTTTGGGACTTTGCAATCATGTCATCAACATAGACCTCGATCTCATGATGAATCATATCATGAAACAAAGTTACCATTGCTCGCTGGTAAGTTGCCCCTGCGTTCTTCAGACTGAAGGGCATTACCTTATAGCAAAATGTTCCCCAGGGGGTGATAAACGTCGTTTTCTCCATGTCCTCCGGTGCCATCTTAATCTGATTGTAACCGGAGAAGCCATCCATGAACGAAAACACGGAGAACTGGGCTGTGTTGTCAACCAACACATCGATATGAGGCAACGGGAAATCATCCTTAGGGCTTGCCCTATTCAAATCCCGATAATCGACGCACATGCGTACCTTACCGTCCTTCTTCGGTACAGGCACTATGTTGGCAACCCACGGAGGGTAAGTGGTAACGGCTAGAAACCCTGCGTCCAACTGCTTCTGGACTTCTTCCTTGATTTTTACAGCCATATCTGGTCTCGTCCTCCTAAGCTTCTGCTTGACTGGAGGGCAATCTTCTCGCAACGGCAAGCGATGAACCACGATGTTTGTGTCAAGTCCGGGCATATCTTCGTATGACCAAGCAAAGACGTCACTATACTCTCGAAGCATCTCGACCAGTCTATGCTTGACATCATTCTGCAGCGCAGCCCCTACTCTGACATTTCTGACGAGCTCTTCAGAACCCAGGTTTACGATCTCAATATCTTCCTCATGAGGCAGAATAACCTTTTCCTCTTGTCTCAACAAGCGGGCCAACTCTTCCGGAAGGTCTTCGTCTTCATCAATCTTATCCTTGGCTTGATAGATCGGGCAATCGAAGTCGTAGTGAGCCGTAGAGGGTCCAGAGTCGATGTCATCTGTTATGTGGATCCTGCAATAACAAGGGTTAAGCTTAAAACAAGAATATGCAGGTTAGCACAAACCCCGTTGCCGTTTTACTGTTTTTCAAAATAAACATAAAACGAGAATAACAGAGAACACAATATTTGAGTACGAAGAAAACGCCTTTGATTTATTAACAAAATGCATGTACATAATCCAACAAGGCCCTGACAATAAAACTGCTATGCCCCGGGCAGGACATAGGGTTGTACAAAGATTGTAAAAAGCAAATCATTACTCTTCACTTGTCAGCTGGATAATCTCCTTGATGGTCCAATTGTTGAGGCGCTCGCCCGGCTTGCTTGGCTGAATCCAGGCGTCCAGATCACAATCGCTATCCCCGCTGTCCTCAGACGCTGCGTTGATGCTTTCGAAAATCACTCCGCCCTTGGTAAATAGGATCGACCCCTTCCCACGAGACGAGCTGCTAGACGAAGAAGATGAAGCTTCAGCTTCAGGAGAATACCCCAATCCAAACTTATCCTGCTTGATCGGTATCTCCAAAACATGCCCCCAGCCTGGGGTGGAACCGACTTCAACGACGGCCCGAGCTTTTTTGAACGAGGAGAGATTCATCTTTTGCTTCTCTACGACGACAGGAGCTACCTCTTTCACCTTGACGGCTTCAAATGCTTGGCAGAGCGTTTCATGGATTTCGCCGTCCATTTCAACATATTTAAAGGATGACAAATGGCTCACCATAATGTCCTCCTCACCACAGACGGTTACTATGCTTCCCCCGACAGCATATTTGAGCTTTTGATGTAGCGTGGACGTCACGGCACCAGCAGCATGGATCCATGGCCGACCTAAGAGGCAACTGTAGGCAGGCATGATATCCATGATATAAAAAACTGTATCAAACGTCTCGGGACCAACTTGAATCGGCAGGGTCAACTCTCCGAAAACGTGGCGCTTAGTTCCGTCAAATGCTTTCACCACCAGATCACTGGGCGTGCAAAGCAATCCACGAGTGTCCAACTTCATTAATGCCTTCTTCGGAAGCACATTAAGCAATGAACCCGTGTCCACCAGGACATGCGACATGATTGTGCCTCTGCACTCTATCGAGACGTGCAAGGCGCTGTTGTGATTTCTCCCTTTAGGAGTCAGCTCTAAATCTGTGAAACCTAGCCCATTTCCAGCATTAACATGGGCTACCACCTCTTCTAGCTGATTTACGGATATCTCTTGCGGTACGTAGGCAGCGTTCAATACCTTCAGTAACGCGTTGCGGTGCGCTTCAGAACACAGCAACAAGTTGAGAATAGAAATCTTTGACGGAGTCTGATGAAGATGGTCTACAATCTTGTAGTCGCTCTTCTTGATTAACCGCATGAACTCTTCGGCATCTTTGACTAGCAAATCTTTCTTTTCCCCACAAGGGACCTCTTCGACGGCTTTGCCTTTTCCCTTGTCAGCAGCATCAGCTCTGACCACTTTCTCTGCCGCAACTTCTGTCGGTGCGAACACTCTTCCGCTTCGAGTAATACCACTGACTCCTGCGAGATTCTGCACAGTCGACCCATACGGCTCCAGCTCTAAATTCTGACCATTGCAATAGACTTCAGCGCCATAATGCCATGGAACGACGTTAGTGCTCTCGAATGGGATCGACCCAGCTCTGGTAATAGTAATTGTAGGCGGTCGGGGCGCAGAAATGGTAATAGGTTGACGAGGAATGGTGATGGTAGCGACTTCATCTGCCTGCTTCAGCACGACCTCCCCTGATACACTTCCAATTCTCCGGCTGAACTGCAAAATACCCTCAGACATCAGACTTTGGATACCTTCTACCAGCTGCTCACACCCATCAGGAAGTGTAGCATAAGCCATGCATAACTCTCCGCATCCTGGAAAGAACCCCCTCTTCACCAACTTAGCTTTGACGAAACTAAGCGGCGTCTTCAAGTCTTTAACATCAGTCAGCAGGTCAGCACTCTCCTCCTTGATAATGGCGTTTACTCCGCCTCCCCTATGATGAGGCATAGGGTTTTTGGTAACATTGGGCACATTATCAGAAAAGTTAATAACCTTGGCATCTACCAGGTCCTGCACCTTGTGCTTAAAAGCTTTACAGTTCTCAATCGTATGGCCTGGTGCCCTAGTATGGAAATCGCAAGTGGTATTTGCGTCATACCCTGGTGGTGGTGCCCCTGTTAAGGGAGCCAACGTCCTCTTTTGCACTAACTGAAGTTGGAGCAAAGTTTGCAAGAGCTGCGCATATGACATAGGTGGAGCTTCGAAGTGACGATTTGGCAAAGGAGCCCGATTCTGATACTTCCTATATCCGTGCTGATTCTGTTGCTGCGGTTGCTGCTGTTGCTGCTGTGGCGGAGCTGCCGGGATATTTATGCTAGCAATCTGCTGCTGAGGGCCCTTGCTCTTTCTCCGAGCGTTGGTGACAGCACTCGCGTCCCCTTCTCGACGCTTGCCAGCGTAAGGTTTCTTACCACTTCCTCCAGCTGAGGATGATTCACCTTGGATTTTTCCGATTTTTATACCATTCTCGACATGCTCGCCCATAGTGATGAGAGCCGAGAATGTCCCAGACATGCCACTGACCAGATTTTCATAGTAGATTCCAGGAAGGGTAGCCACGAACATCTGCACTAGCTCGCGTTCAACCATCGGCGGTTGAACCCGAGCAGCCAACTCACGCCACCGCTGGGCGTACTCTTTAAAGCTTTCATTATTCCGCTGTGAAAGGTTCTGAAGTTGGACTCGGTTGGGGGCCAAGTCACTGTTGTATTGATAGTGGAGGACAAACGCTTCAGCGAGATCTTTCCACGTGCGCACGGTAGCGGGTTCCAAACCCATATACCACTCGAGGGATGGACCAGAAAGACTATCTTGGAAGAAGTGCATCAGCAGCTTCTCATCGTCAGAATAGGCGGACATCTTTCTATAGTAAGATCGAAGGTGGACCCGAGGGCAAGTAGTACCCTTATACTTCTCAAAAACAGGCACCTTGAACTTATGAGGTACCTTGAAATCAGCAATTAACCCCAGCTTGGACATATCAACGCCCAAAGTATTCTGATTCTCAATGTCTCTCATTTTGTCTTCCAGCACTTTGAACCTGAGTCGCGCTTCAGCATTCAACTCTGCTTCCATACCTCTTTGAGAAAACACGTCGTCCTGATGATCCTCAAGCCACGGTTGAGGCACCAACAGATTTCCGACGCCAGCATTGCCGTTGACCGGCCCTATGTTGACATTAGCTTCCAGACTACCATTGCTGACGCCTGCCGCATTGAGTCCGATATTAGTCATCATATTGCCATTAGCACTGCCGTTGCCCCCGGCAACAGGAACAACATTCTGCGGAGCATCAACTGGAGGAGGAGTAGGCACAACCCCGCCGTGAAGTATGCCGTTACTATCAACCCTGGAGATCAAAGGTTGAACCAAAGTACGAAGCTGGTCTTGACCATTAGCGACTACCTGCATCAGTTCCATAAAACGATCCATCCGCTCACGGAGCTCTTGAACATCTGACTGCACCTGATCCATGATCCTAGTCTGATTAGCTCGAGTTGAGTAACGGTGAATGAGTCTCTGATCAATCCTGGAGACTGGAAGCAGCTCGGAACTTGTGAACCTGAAAAACCTGTCAACATTAAAGGTTAGGAAAAGCAACAAAATGTACGCCATGCGAATGCCTCATGCAGATGCATGCGTGTGTCTGTGTGCTTGGGAGATTTCCCCGATCCTAGCGCCTTAGTGCCAGTGCTGACAATAATAATAATAAGAAGAAATCTGAGCCCAATCATGGAAACATCAATCTTGTGCATATATGAAAGGCAGTATATAACATCAGCGACAGTCAACTTCGACACATCAGGGGCCGGGAACTTGTACGCAACAGTCTTCTTGAGAGAGGCTGTAATAATACAATAGGAGGCGAGAAATCCTGGATCGGGGAAACGGTACCTGCGACACAGACACACGTTAATGGAATGCAAATGAACATGCAAACTAATGCAAAATGCAGGCATGCAATAATATATCCAGGTAACTGCTGCGGAGGTTCTGTATCAACAGTCATTGATGAGAAGGAAAACCCCGGTGTAAGACCACTGATCTGATCTGCTAATAATAGCCATCTGATAGGACCCTATATATAAGACCAAAATTCTGCTCTGTCGAAAGCAAGTGTCTGATAATAAGGACCCCGGGTGCATGATCAAGAAATATCTGCTGATGAAGTCTTCAGACCCAAAATCAAAAATTTGCCCTATCAAGGACAAACATACAGCTGCTGATGAGACCTTCAGACCCCACTCAAAATCTGCCCTATCAAGAACAAACATACAGCTGCTGATGAGATCTTCAGACCCCATTCAAAATCTTCCCTATCAAGAACAAACAACATCTGCTGATGAGATCTTCAGACCCCCAAAAATCTGCCCTATCAAGAACAAACCACTGATGACGATACTCTGATCAAAACCTGCTCTCTCAAGAACAGACGTACACCTGATGACAAGATCCTCTGATCAAAACCTGCTCTATCAAGAACAGACAAATCTGCAACTGAGAAACCCTGGTACCAACATAACTGATTCACTGTCAAGAAAACCAGGTGGTCTGGAGGTCAAAGTTTCCTGCAATAAACCCAATCCCGCTCACAGGTATGAACCTAATCCACGGACAAAGGTACGGCATCCTATGCGGTCATCAGCGTCACAGACTTTCATGAGTGATGATACGATTCCCATAAGGAGTGGCATCATCAAGTCATGAAGAGGCCTCACTTAGCTGACTTCCAAATGATCGGTCCCCAGAGTCGACAATCCTCACGTCTGGACTCCCCTCAGATCCTCAGGACCGGAAAGGAGCACCTCTACGAGAACCTCGTCTGAGCGCAGATTTCGTAGGGAATTGTGCCTGCTCAGCAGACAGGTCCGTCTACTACTCTCCGCAACTATGTCTAGGTGTATACTCAAGCCCAGGTCCGGCTTCTCACTCATAGTAACATCCCTCTCCCCCAGCAGCACAGATAATCATATCAAACTGGAAATAAGATGCGGGAAATAAAGTGCGAGAAGTAAAAATGCGATAAATAAACCCAACCCAACAAGCAAACATACAAGCGCTAGGATTGACTCTCATAGGGAACCGGAGAACCAGAGATTTTGGGTTCGGTCCCCAGCAGAGTCGCCAGCTGTCGCTTGCGCGAAAATAAGGTGCCGGCATGACAGAAGAGTCGCCACCTTTCGTTATTTATCCCTCAGAGCGGGAAAGGAAACGATCGGAAAAACCTAACGAATAAGGGTAAGACAAGGTCATCGCAACCATTGTCTGGGTTCGGGAGTCGGTTACGCAAGGGGAAGGTATTAGCACCCCTCACGTCCGTCGTACTCGACGGGATCCACGCTTGTTGTTTATAAGGACAGGTTGGTTATAATCTATCTACCTATCAAGGCTGGCTGAAAGAGAAAAGAAAAATGACTCGGCAAAGCGTCACACTTTATGCCTACGTATTCTCATCAGAGAATGAGAAATCAGAGTCAACGTAGTTCGGCCTACGAAGGGTTGTAGGGGAAGGTAGCTCGCCAATACCTCAGTATTGTGCCTACGTACTCTCAACAGGCATGAGAGATTAGAGCTCACGTAGTTCGGGAAATTACGGTTTATTTCCTGTTTTGAAAGAAGTGTTTTTTATTGTGTTTGCGATTTCAACCGCACTAGAGACTATGACCTGAGAGTGAATGTGTCGCATGTCACCCAAAGGGTACCATACTAAACATCCAGACTGTGGAAAAGGAACTCTCCCACAATCCTTTCTCAGATAACTTAAGGCTCGTAACGTACGAAAGAAATCATTCATGATTACTGTATCTTAAACTGTTTTGAGATGAGAAGAGAACAGGCCCAACTAGGAGGGAGACTATCAAGTCCTACTGTTATCATGCCATGGATTCATCCTATGGTTGAGGTTTGAACAGGGAACTCCTAGATGTTGTCATGCATAGGTTTCAACCTAAAAGTCTATCATCAAATCCTTATCAAAGGAAATGAGAGTCCTAAGGGATCATGTCAATGATACACCAAAACAGATAAAGCATCAGCTTAACAGTAAAATGCATGCAATGCAAGTGAGGGAGGAAATATGTGTGGGGCTTCAGCCTCCACAAGCTCATCTCAACCTCAAGCCAGTCATGAAATAACAGTAATCATACTGAAAAATGAACAACATGCTATCAAGCAATATACAGATAAAAGAAATGAAGTGCCATCAGGAAAACAAACCACATGCTTGAGAAAGAAATTATCTACATCTAAGCTATAATCCTAACCCTAAAAACAAAACCCTAATCAGATATCTAAGCAAAGCCCTAAAGCAAAACCCTAATCTACCTCTAAGCAAAGCCCTAAAGCAAAACCCTAATCAACAGAAATCAATCCCAGTCTTCAAGCTTCAAAACAAGCTTACCAAAGAAAGGGACCTAAGTAGGCAGACTCATAGTGCCCTCCTCAGGAAAGCACTAGGAGGCTTATACTCAGGAATCATATCCTATGTGGCTCAACAACTGTGATCAGTTTACATTCCTCCTCAGGAGAAACTAAACTCACATGAAGGCTCCAACATCATTGGATACTTGAGAAATCCTACATGAACTAGGGGAACTAAGTGAATAGACCCATAGTGCCTTCCTCAGGAAAGTACTAGGAGGCTTCCACTTAGGAATCGTATCCCATGTGGCTCAACAACTGTGATCAGTTTACATTCCTCCTCAGGAGAAACTAAACTCACATGAAGGCTCCAACATCATTGGATACTTGAGAAATCCTACATGAACTAGGGGAACTAAGTGAATAGACCCATAGTGCCTTCCTCAGGAAAGTACTAGGAGGCTTCCACTTAGGAATCGTATCCCATGTGGCTCAACAAATGTGATCAGTTTACATTCCTCCTCAGGAGAAATTAAACTCACATGAAGGCTCCGACATCATTGGATACTTAGGAAAGAGGTGAGAAGAAAGAATGAAAGACATCCATAGTGCCTTCCTCAGGAAAGTACCATGAATTTCCCTCAAACTTCAGGATCTCAAACCTCACAAACAGAGAACAAGCTCCAACCTCTCAACGTCTGGGTCTTGATCTTCAATATTCTCCTACATCATTCTCATTCAACAAGGTCTTCAAAACAAACCAAACCCCACAACAATTCCCCAAAGATAACCCCAGAGATAGACAAATAACACACAGACAGTCAATACAATCAGTCAACTTCAGAAAATATCTAAAAATATAAAGACCAAGGGGAAAATTCTAACAATCATTTACAAGGGTCTATAACACCTACCCATAATATCCCTATAGTCCCATACCCAAAAATCAAACAAAACTCACAAAAGGAAATGATTTACTTCACCTATGCTAAACCTAAACCCTAATTTGGTACCCTAATGATAACCTAATTAAGCTAATCAAATTTTAATCTAAAAATCATGAATTAAATCCTATGGGAACTAAGGCTCAATATCTAATCACACTAAAAAGAATGAATCAAAAAGATTAAGGGAAGGTCCTAAAATAAATTCTACAAAATTGAGTATCAAACTAAACCTTATAAAAAGCTATTTAAAAGAATAATATTCTAAAAATACTAAACTAAAAATAAAATGGAATTTTTATTTTTATTAATTTTCTAGACGAAATTATAAACCTATAGAAAAAACAAGGAATGAAAAATATTAATTTTTCAATTTTATATGAATTTTATAATATGCAAGAAAAATTAAAAGAAATTAAAAATAAGAAAATACAAGAAAATGGGGAGGGGGTGTCAAAATGAATGGCGCCCAGTTCATTTATTATGATGGGCCAGAGATAGGAGGTGCAGATAGTAAATGGCGTTAGGCCCACATGCATTCAAAATTTCAGTTAAAAAATAAAAGAAATAGATCATGAACGCGGTGTAGATAGCAACTGATTGCAGTTCACTTTTGGTTTGGGCCGTTGGTGGGGGTGTGAGTATCAAAGATTCGTTGAGCCCAGGTCTTCCATTTATTTAAACGCTGCGTTTAGCTTTGATCTTTCCCTCCATTTGCAAGTTTAAATCGTGGCCCTCGGATGAGATTAAAAAGTCAATAATCTGAGATGATCTAACGGTCCTCGAGTTGTCTTCTCCAACTCAACCTAGGGTTTCAGCAAAAACAGAATCCATGCACGAATTTTCTCCTCCTTCGTGCTCTCTCATATGGCCATGAAAAGCCATGATCCAAAGACCAAAGTTACTCCTTTTCTCTCCAAGAACACGATGGTACCCATAGTTTTCACTGAAACATCTTGTATCCTCCAAACAGAATGCATGAAGGTTAGGGTTTCACCATTTTTTCTCTGGTATCACTCTTGCTAGAGCTCCAATCTAATGGTCTAAACTTGCTCCTTATGTTACCCTCACCAATCTAAACCATAACATGATCATTTAAACCCTACATACAGCTTGTTCTTAAACTTGCAAGAAATGGCACCCTGCCATGAAACTCCATAGATCTTCCTCTAATCCTCAGAAATTAATCAACTAACCTAGCATGTTCATTCTATACCTAGGAAACTAACAGAAAACATATAAATAAGGAGGTATGAGGAGAGAACAAAACCTGTCAAATGGTGATGGTAGAGGTGTGTAGGGCTCGATTCAGTGCTTGCTACCTCTTCCAACTACTCCTCCAATGGAGTACTCCTTTCTGTTTGCAATATCTTGGAAGGAGGAAGCTTGTAGAGATGAACCCGAGTCTTGCTTACACTTGAAGAAAACCTTGAATATCTCTTTCTCCTCTCACTCTCTCCACCAATATTGCCAACCTTTCACTTCATTGTGATCCTTTCAATATATAACCATCCATGGAATCATCTAGGAGCTTCTAGAATGAGCTAGAATGCTTTGGAATTTCTCATGTAGTGATATGTTGTATTATCTCATTTCATGCATTAAGACCTTTAATTTTGTGTCAAAATCTCCTTACAAGAGATATTGATATGGAATGAGTGAAAAAACAAGCTCAGCCTTGCCTTATGTGAAGTTTTCCAAAGGTTCCTTAATATGCAAGAAAGAACATTACAAAGTAACCCCCATTTTTAGACCTCAAATCAAAAATGTATTTGAACCATTGTTTTTAAAATGATGTTTGGATTCAAAATGACATATTGGATGACCTATTTTGGATTCATAGATCTCCCAAACCAATTTCCAACTTGGATCCATTTAAGTTATAAGCCATTTTTAGGTCATTTTCACCCATCCTTGCCAATCCTTGCTACAAGCTTTTCCAACAACTCATAACCACTTTTCTAGGCTTAAAATTCCATTTTGAACAACTTTGATGTTTTTAGTTTTTTCATTTGAGGCTTGGAAATAGGAGATATGGCCTTTGCTTAAAATGACCTATAACTTCCAAATGACCAAAATACCCCTGTCTTGTTCAAACCATAAGTTGAGTTCTACAAATCCTATCAAGGACTTATAGTACTATCTAGAAATCTAAGAAGATGATCTTCAACATTCATGTTGACCAAGATATCATAGGAATCATCCTACTAGGGCAAAAGTTGTCTGCAAGTTGGGTGACTTTCAAGGACCCAGATTCACACACCTCAGATGACCTGTAATTTGTCAAAACCATAACTTGAGCTCTGCAAATCCTATCAAGGACTTCTACCACTCAAATTAAAGCTAAGAACAAGCTATACAACATTCATGTTGTGGGGAAGATGAGATAACAATCACATCCTGAGCTAAAACTGCCTGGAAGATAGGGATCAAACTAGGGTTTTTTCACTGTCCATCCTTAGGAACCCTGACTTAAAACTTCTCAAACTCCTCAATCATGATGAGTTGGTCTAGGAATCATCTTTATGACATCTCCATACATCATTCCATGATCTCATGGCCCTTGGATTAGGTCTCAACCTTCTCCAAATCTTCAGCTGACCTAGGATTGACCCAGTCAAAACCCTAATTCTACCATTCATGGTTGAATCTTTTGAATTCTTGCATAATGACCTCTCTGGGCTTCATGATGGCTTTCAAGACATCTCATAGGCTTTCTCAAAGCTTCAAGTTCACTCTTATAGTCTCAGAATCATCTGAGGAGCACCCACAATTCTCAAGCTATGAAGCACACAACCTTGGTTTCAACCAATTCCTCAGAGGATCTCTTGAACTTTCTGATGAAGGTATCAACCTTCAAACACTTGATGGATAAATAAATGTTGGTCAAATTTTGGGGTGCAACACTGGGCCTTACCTAGGGTTTTCTATGTGAGCCAGCGTCGCTAGCTGCTTGCTTGGCAACCATGACAGTATGCAGAATATTTGATTCTTGTTTTCCTCATATCTTGAGAACCATAACTTGGAATGAGGCGCAATCAGAAGTGTTGAAAAGTTATTTCAATTCTCTATGTGATAGTGAAGTAGAAATATGGATATATGCCATTAATTTTTAGGATAGAGATGAAATTGAAGTGAATGTGAAGATTATAAAATCTTGTTTCCACCATAATTCATGAATCAAGAATCCGATTGATCTGGGACTTGAAGCATTGGAAAAATAATACAATAGGATATTAAATGTTCTGTAGCGGGGAAATTTGTAAGTGTAAGTTATTGATTAACTTAAATAAAAAATGAAAGAGTCGCCATCGCACTTTTATTTTATCTAAAAAGGAAAGGAAAAAGAGCGAACAAAACCTAAAGAGTTCTAAAACAAGAACAAAGAGAGAACGGGTAAGGGGGTTGGTTATGCGATGGAAAGGTGTTAGAACCCAAAACGTCTATAGTACTCTATAGGAGCCCTTTGAAATATTTACGTTTTGGTTTGAAAAGGTTTTCTTGAAAAGAAATTGGGGAGATGAGAAGAGAATTATTTTTTTAAGATTTTTGTGTTCGTGGTACAAATAACAAAAATCAAAAGGTTTGTTTTAATTGATTTTTAAATGTAAAAAAAATTCGTCATTTTAATGAGTAAACTACAACTAGTCGCCCACAAGTATAAGACAATATTTGCAGCACCTAAAGTGGAGGATCTTGCTTAGATTAAAATCAACAAGTCTATCACTCAACATCTACGTGGAAAATTTCAACATCTAAAATACTATGGGGAATAGGAGAATTATATCTCAACTATGAAAATGAAAAATGTCTAAACATTTTGAAAAGTTTTAAAATGAAAAAGTGCACAAAGGCACAAAAAGCTTGAATAAGATGAAGTGTTTTTTATGTCTCTTTGAAGTTAGTCAAAGTATGATTAACATTGATTGACATTTATTAAAGAAAACAAAGTTTGAAAATCACCTAACCAAAGTCAAAGTTTTATTATGAAAGCAGTTTTAAGTTTGAAAATAAGAAGATTTTTTAAAAAAGGGAGAAGATTTTAAAAATTTAAGAAGGGGAGGAGATGAAGTGACTACTCTAGAAAGCAAAATAAAAGCTAGAGATAAGAAGGATCAAACCAAATTGTAGCACACTTCATAGCAAACTGTCGCTACTGCGAAAATCGGCGCCGGCTGAACAGAAGAGTCGCCACCACGCGTTATTTATCCCAAAGATGGGAAAGGAAACGCTCAAGTTAAACCTACCGCAAAGACGGGAAAGGAATGGTCATCGCAACCAAATCCTGGATTCGGGAGTCGGTTACGCAAGGGGAAGGTATTAGCACCCCTCACGTCCGTCGTACTCGACGGGATCCACGCTTGTTTTCTGGTACGAATTGTTATTCTATCTACTCTACAGGTCAGGGGTTAAAAGAAAAGAAAATGACTCGGCAAAGTATCACACTTTATGCCTACGTATTCCCGTTTGGAACGAGAAATCAGAGTCAACGTAGTTCGCCTACCTACGGGAAAGGAGGGGAAGGTTGCTCTCTAGGATATCGCATCCTATGCCTACGTACTTTCATACAGCATGAAAGATCAGAGCAAACGTAGTTCGGGCCACGTACGACACAAGTCTGTCTTGATGGTTTTTATCTCCTTCTAAAAAAGGGTTTTTCTGATTACTGGTCCAAGCGGACAAAAATGACGTTTTGATGAGTTCACATTCTTTTACGGAAGAAGTGTCGTTTATTGTGCTTGAAATCTTATTGTGTTTTTCTGTTTGTTTTAAGAAAGAAGAGACAGAACTCTAACCTATGGTTGCAAAGGGAATCAAACTAACCTAACATAATGTTATTATGCATGGGTTAAGACCTAATGTCTATCATGTTCCTCTCTTGCGCAGAGAGAAATAGAGATCCTAAGGGATAAACGGAAACAGAAACAATAGCATGTATACAATAAAGCAGTAAAATGCATGAATGCAACAATACAAGCGAGGCAAGGGAGTCCCACTCAACCTCGAACCTAGAAAACAACAGGCAAAAGCGAACAAAATTCGCTTTCAACCTAACAGATTAAATGGCAAACAATACAATCAGGGAAATTCAAACAATACATTAAAAATTATAAACAGCAAAAGTAAAAAGCAAAAGCAATCCTCATCAACATCTGTCTTCAAGTCATCTTCAACCATCTTCAGGCTTCAAGCAAGCATCAGTCTTCATCTTCATAGCCTTCAAGTAAGGTCTCTATCTTCAATCTTTCAATGGCTTTTCTTCAAGTCTCACTCTCCAAGATGAGGAACAGTTAACAAGATGAATAAGATGTTAAGCAATCAGTTGCCTACCAAGGGTGGCCTACTGACTGTTAACATGATACATACAGTTTTCTCTCAAAAGTTCTATCTTTTAAATACATTCACTAATCCTTCCAAAGGAAGGAGGTGGATATTTAAAAGAGACTTTGAATCATAGAGAAAGAATGGAGGCAAACAAGACCTTCCATGTTTGTGAATCAAGTTTCTATTCTAGAGCTCTACCTAGCTCCTAGATCCTATAACCTTCAACAGCTGCCAGCAAGATATACTCCTCATCAACTCTGGAAATTGGTCTTCATTCTTTTAGTCTTCAATGGGCTTCATCAGCAAAGTCTTCAGCTCAAACCCAAACCCCAAGCAGGCCCAATACCCCACACAGTCAAACAATAACCCCAGGAAGGAAGCTCCTAAACTAAATTCAACAAATAGAGGCATCAACTAAAAGAATTAAAAAAAGCTATTAAATGTAAAAATATGCAAAAAATATGAAAATGAAATAAAATGACAATTTTATGTTTTCCTATTATTCTAGACAAAAAATGGAAAATGGGAAAAAAAGTCTCATTAAGAAATATGCATTTTTCAATTTGTTATGAATTTTTAAAGTTTGAAAAAATTTGGAGTAAAATTAAATGAGAATTGATGCATGGGGTGTATAAAGAAGTAAAATGCAGTTAAAAATGATTTGGGCCCCAGCAGATGGGGTGCGCCTAGCAGCAGGCGCTGGGCCCATTGTATTCAGAAAACAGATTGAAAAATCAAAGAAAAAAGAAAAAAAGAATGGTGCGAATAGCATGTTTTATAGTGCAAACGAGTGGGCCTTGGACAGAAGGGGGGTGCGGAAAGCAATTCTCGCGCAAAGCCCAACAAGGCTTTTTAGTTAAACGCAGCGTTTGGGGCTGCTCTTTCCCTCTCCAATTTCGTTTTTTGATCGTGGCCGTTGGATGGATTTTTAGTCAACAATTCAAGCGCGATCCAACGGTATATGCATTATCTTCTCCAAATTGGTGTTAGGGTTTAGAAACTCCATGAACATAAGCTTCATGCATGCAACTTCATCTTCTTTGTTCTCTCTCATTTCTCCATCAAATGACACAATCCAAGAACCAAACTTGACTAGAATTTTATGTAGAATCCAACCATGCCAATAGTTTGTATTAACACTCTCTCTATCATTCTACCCGAACAGTACAACTCCATGGATCCAAACTTTCTTCAATTTTCAACCATCACAAAACTCAACAATCTTTATATATAATTAATCCTCATGCTATGCTGATTAAAACCAACCAAAATTCGTTCATTATCATCCATTAAATCATGTGTTCTACCTCCATCAAGAATCAACCTCCATTAATGAAACCTCACTAATTGGTCTAAAACTCATCCAAATGAATCACCTAATGGTCTCTAATAGTTTCCCAACAAGAACTAGCCCTAGCCATGCCTAAATCAAAGTGTGGGGAAGATTTTGCATACCTTGAACCTTGCAATGGTAGATGTTGAAAAGCTTCGAACTAGGCCTTGTGGATCTTCAAGAATGGTCTCTAGGTGATGAATAATACTCTGCTTGCACAAGATTTGATGGAGATGGCTTGTATCTTCAGATTCAATCCTTTTTGCTCTCTTGCAACTTCACTTGAAAAGCTCCAATTCTTCAACAATGGAGGCTCACTCTAGCATGAACATGTTCAAGGAGATTTGTGGAGATGATTTGTGGAAGAAAATGGAAGGGTAATGAAGAGAAAAATGAAGTTTCAATTCAATTTGCAAATGGAAAATTTTTGGTTCAAACTCTTTTCTCTACCACCATTAACATCAACAATCACCAACCTTTCACCAATGGAGAATGAAATCAATATATAGACTAATTTGGAAGGGTCTAGAATCATCTAGATCAATCTAGTAGCAACTTGAACTTTCATGAAGATATTTTGCATTTCACTTCCCACCACATGAGATATCATGACAAAATCCTTACAACTTGAGTAATTCACTTGATTTTCTCCTTAAGTGGTATTTTGGACAAGATACAAAGCTTAAACACCTTGTTTATGAAGCTTTTCTTTGTTTTGGTTTGGTATGCCATTATGCAAGTAAGACTTTTACAAACAACCCCAAGATTTAAGCCTCAAATCAAAATTGTGGCTGAACCAATGTTCTTAAAATGTCCTTGGGAGTCAAAATGACCTATCATATGCCATGGTTTGGATTTGGAACTTGGATTTTAGGATTTTCCATTTCACTTGAATTAACTTATACCCCATTTTTAGGCCATTTTTATCACTTTTTTCTATGAGCCTTTCCAACATCTCATGACCACCCTACTAGCTTTAAAACATCATTATAAGCAACCTTTATGTTGAAGGTTTTTCCATTTGAAGCTTGGAAGTAGGAGATATGGCCATATGCTTGAAATGACCTATAATGTCCAAATGACCAAAATACCCTTCGCTTGCCAAAGTCATAATTAGAGTTCCACAAATCAGATGAAGGCATACTATACCTTTCTAGAAATCTAAGATCATGAGGAACAACTTTCATGTTGACCAGAAATCCATTTGAAAGCTCCTTGAGGGGTAGAAGTTGCTTGGAAGTCAAGTAACTTTCAGATGCCACTAACGACCTGTAACTTGCAAGGACCATAACGTGAGTTCTACAAATCTCCTTGATGTCTTCCACCACTCAAATTAAAGGTCTTGAGATAATATACAAGTTTCATGTTGGCCAAGGATCCATTTGAGACTTGCATTTTGAATTATCTTGCTGGGAAGTTTGCCCTAAATCAGGGGATTTTACACAGAAACCCTAATTTAGAAACCTCTCTTCTTCTTGATTTCTCTTGATTCCTCCTTGACACAACACCACATCCATATCTACATGTCAAATGAGGCATCCCACATCTTTCAAACAGGCCTTGATGCCCTTCACTCAAGCATTTGACCTAGGGTTGACCCAGGGTTGACCCAGATGAAACCCTAGTCGACTGTCTTCAACAGCAGCTCTTGCAATCACATCAATGACTTGCCTCACTTTCAAAATGACTCTCTAGGTCTTCCATGATGTCTATATACCCTCAATGGCCTCAATTCATGACTCACAACTTCTTTGATGATCTCCAAATACCCTCAAGATAGGAGATAGATCCACTGCTTGGTCCACTAACTTCTTAGATTTCAATTTCTTTCTGATGACTTGGATGTGCTTGAATTTGAATAATACCCTCTTGATATGCTCATAACAATGAGAATTGCATTTGGTCCCTTATTGGATGACTTGCCCATGCTATGTTATGCAAATGATTAGACTATGTACATGACATTTTATGCAAATGACAATGCAATTGAAGCATAAGATCAGGTGGAATAAGTTGAGCAAATTTTAGGGTGCAACAGCTGCCCCTATTCAAGCGACTTGGACCCGACTGGGTGAAACGCCCGGAGCCTTCAGACATTCGAGGTACAAGACGATTGAATACTAAGAACCCGGAAATTTGCCAACCGCAGAAATAAACTGCACCACTGTTTGGGGAACGACATCCACCAACTGAATCTGGTTGTTACGGCAACAACTGATCCGACGTCTGATAATTCTGATTTCAACTTCAACCACCTATGTAACGCCACAGGTACTGAACACTTTTCGCAAAACACCTCTGTCCACAACTGGACTAACCTTATCAACACAAGAAGAGAGACAAATTCGTCAACACGAATAGAGATTATGTTGTCACAGGAGTAACCTTGTCCACATTTGGACCCAAATTTCGCCAAATCACGAATAAACACAAATATGTCCACGTTAGGACTCACATCACGGAAAAATCCCAGCGCTTTCGCTGGGGAAACATTTCTGTCTAATCACAGGAAACTCCATCCGTCTATCCATATGGGCAAACCATCTGTATAAACACAGGAAACTCCATCCGCCTATCCATACGGGAAAATCATCTGCCTGAACACAAGAAACTTCATCCGCCTATCCATACGGGAAAATCATCTGCCTAAACACAGGAAACTTCATCCGCCTATTCATACGGGAACATCATCTGCCTAAACACAGGAAACTTCATCCGCCAATCCATACGGGAAAATCATCTGCCTAAACACAGGAAACTTCATCCGCCTATCCATACGGGAACATCATCTGCCTAAACATAGGAAACTTCATCCGCCTATCCATACGGGAAAATCATCTGCCTAAACACAGGAAACTTCATCCGCCTATCCATACGGGAACATCATCTGCCTTAACACAGGAAACTTCATCCGCCTATTCATACGGGAAAATCATTTGCCTAAACATAGGAAACTTCATCCGCCTATTCATACGGGAAAATCGTCTGGCGACACACAGGAAATTTCATCCGCCTATCCATACGGGAAGATCATCTGGCGACACACAGGAAATTTCATCCGCCTATCCATACGGGAAAATCATTTGTCTACACACAGGAAACTTCATCCGCCTATCCATACGGGAAAATCACTCCGCCATCACTACGGGAACATACTCTGCCAACTACAGGAAAATAACTCCGCCTCTGCTACGGGTACACTCTGCCAAATACAGGAAAATAACTCCGCCTTTGCTACGGGTAATACTCTGTCGAATACAGGAAAATATCTCCGTCACTGCTACGGGTAATACTCTGTCGAATACAGGAAAATATCTCTGCCTTTGCTACGGGTAATACTCTGTCAAATACAAGAAAATATCTCTGCCTTTGCTACGGGTAAACACTCTGCCAAATACAGGAAAATATCTCCGCCTTTGCTACGGGTACACTCTGCCAAATACAGGAAAATAACTTCGCCTTTGCTACGGGTAATACTCTGTCGAATACAGGAAAATATCTCCGCCTAGCTTTTCTGCCTATCTTTGCAGCAGCTAGCTCCATCAATCACATGGGTAACACAATATGAGTCTAGTCTTCCAATTTTTAGTGCTGACATGGCAGCAAATCTGAGAAGGCCTATACTGGGGATTTTCTGAATCCATACTGCCAGACACCTTCGAAAAATCGATTCACGCAATCTTTTGATATTGTTATAACAACAACCTTGAAGAAATACTCCTCTGGAAGGGTAAGAGAAACTTAATCAAGCAACCCTGTGGGGAACAATGCCACAACTGACATTATCATTACATATCTCACGCCGAGATCCTGAACGTTTGGTAATTAATTTGAGCAAGAGCTCTCTCCACCTGCATGGGAAACAATACTTGAAAACAAACGGTTAGCCAACCTGGTTTATGTTTCAAAATGCATATGTTTGACAATAGCGTAATGCTCCATTCGACATGGAAATGCTACGCGCTTTTATCTGGTAGATGCAAATATGACACTATATGCCAATGCAGATGTAAGCTCGAACTGCTAGGATACAGAAAACCGCTTCAGCAAAATAAATGCTGAAGACAATGCCGACTCCGCTGGGGGTAACTGGGCGTTACAGAATTATTCCAGCAAAATAAATGCTGGAAGAGTGAAGCCCGCTTCGCTGAGGAGTAACTGAATGCGCCAATCATGATTGGACTTCTGCTGGGGAGCTTACCCGTGCCAATGAAAATTGGACTTTTGCTAGGGAGTGAACGGGTATCACACGGTATTCCGACAAAATAAATGCCAGGACACACCACCAACTCTGCCGGGGAGAGTTTTCTTAACCTTCGATTTCCATTGGGAGGAAAGAAAACACTTGCTGAAAAGAGAGAACTTCGCTGAGGACGAAACGACTCTCTTGGGGAAAATTAGCTGACTCCGTTGGGGAGAGTAAATGACCCTACTGGAAAGGGTAGACTGTCTGAGTACAACTCACAAGTTGGAGATTAATCTTCTGAGGCTAAACCACTCTGCTCGGGATGGGGGATCCACACTGTCTGAATACAGCCCTTGATCTGGGAATCGTCAATTCTGCTGAGAGTAAACGACTGTGCTGGAGAATGTCCTTCGGCTAAGCTGCGACTAGCTGGGGAATTCGATCCTTCTTCAGTAAGGAACAATGTTATCTTGGAAGCGCGACCTGTGTGGGGATCAAGTCTTTCCGTTACAAGCTTCTAGTCAGTACTGCAGTCTTTGGATCGTCCGCTTCATATGGTCAAGAACCCTGCAACACCACAAACGAGACAAGACAAGTCTATGCAACCAAATCTATTCCGGTTAGTGTTCTTGACCTTATTTTCAGTTAATTCAAAGTTTTAGTAATTATTGGCAAGGGCCAGCGACGTTATACACTTGCTAGTTTTATTAAACCTAGGCGTTTATCATGTACAAAACAGTAAAGAACCAGCATCAAATACTGAATAACATGCTTTATTGATTGGGCCCCTAAATGGGCGGAGTTTTGTACACGGGATGTAACTCCTGAAAAGAGGAAGCTACGCACAACAAATATACAAGTATGCACAAGAAGCATAAATATAATGACAAATCAAATTTGTACACATGTCGGCAACGGGATGCAGACGAACATCATGAGCTGATCCTCCTATGACTCGCCTGACTCTAGTGCTTTCCCGGTATTCACACTTCCGAAGAGATTGTATATGATAATCGACCCCTCAGGTATATTCTCCCGCACCAATGCTCACCGCAGTATCAAATTAGGACCACAATCATTTGCTTTTCAAATCCCTAACTTTTGCGTGAACCGCCCTTTACGGGTTTTCAGTTCACCGGGATACTCTTTTTTGCCGAAGCCGCCCAGTGTAGGTTTTCAACTTCGCAGGTGTACATTTTTTCAATTTTATCCCTAACTTTTGCCCGAACCTTTCATTCTGTTTTTGGTTCGCCAGAATGCCCCATTTTTGCCTGGACTCTCTTTTTTCTGTCCAGCGGGTCAATTTCAAGCAAAGTATTTTTTAATTGCGTCCGAATTCACAGGCGACGTAAAGTCTTCACCGTCCATGGTGGACAACAATAAAGCCCCTCCTGAAAAGACTTTTCTGACAACGTATGGCCCTTCGTAGTTGGGGGTCCACTTGCCCCTGTGATCTGCCTGTGGCGGGAGAATCCTTTTCAGCACAAGGTCACCCGTCTGAAAGCTCCGAGGATGTATCTTCTTGTCATATGCTTTCTTCATTCGGCTCTGGTACAAACGACCGTATGCTAGAGAAGCTAGCCTCTTCTCATCTATTAAACTCAGCTGGTTCAACCTGTCTTTTACCCATTCTGCCTCGTCTAGTTGGACATCTCGCAATACTCTCAGGGAAGGAATCTCAACTTCCAGTGGTAACACTGATTCCATTCCATATACCAACGAGAACGGGGTTGCCCCGGTTGATGTGCGTACCGTCGTACGATAACCGTGCAAAGTGAAAGGTAGCATCTCATGCTAGTCCTTATAGGTCACCACCATCTTCTGAACAATCTTCTTTATATTCTTATTGGCCGCTTCAACATCGCCATTCATCTTGGGTCGATAAGGAGAAGAGTTATGATGCTCGATCTTAAAACTCTGACACAGCTCTTTCATCATTTTGTTATTCAGGTTTGAACCATTGTCGATAATTATCCGCTCGGGGATTCCATATCTGTAAATGATATCTCTCTTGATAAACCTGGCTACCACCTGCTTGGTCACATTTGCATAAGATGCCGCTTCCACCAATTTGGTAAAATAATCAATTGCTACAAGAATGAACCGGTGTCCGTTAGAAGCCGTCGGCTCGATCTTTCCAATCATATCGATTCCCCCTATTGAGAACGGCCACGGTGACAACATCACGTTCAGAGGACTCGGAGGCATATGGATCTTATCTGCATAGATCTGGCACTTATGACACTTCTTCGCAAACTTGAAACAGTCAGTTTCCATAGTCAACCAATAATAACCTGCCCGCAGCAGCTTCCTCGTTATAGCATGTCCACCAGCATGCGTACCAAACATACCCTCATGTATTTCCTCCATGAGCAGCTTCGCCTCTTTCTCGTCTACACAACGTAGTAGCACCAAGTCGTGATTTCTTCTGTATAAAACACCGTCCAGATTCAGATAGAAATTACCCGCCAATCTCCTGAGAGTCTTCTGATCGTGACTGGATGCCCCAGCCGGATACTCTTTGTTTTTCAGGAAATTAAGGATATCGAAATACCATGGTTTATCATCAGATGCTTCGTCAATGGCAAATACGAAGGCGGGTCTATCAAGCCGAGAGATAACAATTCTGGGAGCCTCATTCCAGAAGTTGACTTTATACATGGAAGACAAAGTGGCCAGGGCGTCAGCCATCTGATTCTCTGCTCGCGTAATTCATGTACGGTATCAAATTAGGCTGACGTGTCTCCCATTCTCCTTTTATTTGATTCACTACCAGAGCTGAGTCACCGTATACATCCAGATTTTTGATTCGCAAATCAATGGCTTCTTCAAGCCCCATGATACAAGCTTCGTATTCGGCTTCATTATTGGTAACTGGAAAGGTCAATCGAGCAGTAAACGGGATGTGCGACCCGTGTGGAGTAGTGATGATTGCCCCTATTCCGCTACCGTAGGCGTTTACAGCTCCGTCAAAGATCAACTTCCATTTCGAACCCAATTCTGGTCCTTCGTCCGGCAACGGCTCTTCACAATCTTTCATCTTTAGGTACATGATATCCTCGTTAGGAAAATCAATCCTCATCGATTGGTAGTCCTCAATAGGTTGCTCTGCCAAGTACTAAGACAATACACTCCCCTTTATAGCCTTCTGCGAGACATACTGGATGTCGTATTTGGTCAAAACCATCTGCCAACGGGCAATTCTCCCCGATAGTGCCTGATTTTTGAATACATATTTGATAGGATCCATCTTCGAGATGAGCATGGTTGTATGATTCAGCATGTATTGCCTCAAACGCTTGGCGGCCCAGGCTAACGCACAACAAGTTTTTTCGAGCATTGAATATCGAGATTCACATTCAGTAAACTTCTTACTCAAGTAGTATATTGCATGCTCTTTTCTTCCTGTCTCGTCGTGTTGACCGAGAACACAACCCATACTTCCCTCAAGAACTGTCAAATACATAATCAAGGGTCTCCCTGCCACTGGGGGTATCAAAATGGGAGGCTCCTGCAAATACTGCTTTATTTTATCGAACGCCTTTTGACAATTTTCGTTCCATGTTACAGCCTAGTCTTTTTTCAACAGCTTGAATAACGGCTCACACGTAGCTGTCAGGTGAGATATGAACCGGGCGATGTAGTTCAACCTCCCTAAAAACCCGCGCACCTCTTTTTCTGTTTTAGGCGTCGGCATCTCTTATATTGCTTTTATTTTTGCAGGATCAACCTCTATTCCTTTTTCGCTCACGATAAACCCCAGCAGTTTACCCGATCTCACCCCGAAGGTGCACTTGTTAGGGTTCAGTCTCAGCCTGAACTTCCTAAGCCTTTTGAATAACTTCAGCAGATTCACCAAATGCTCTTCCTCCGTCTGGGATTTGGCAATCATATCATCGACATAAACTTCGATCTCCTTATGCATCATATCATGAAAAAGAGTCGTCATTGCACGCTGATACGTTGCCCCAGCATTCTTCAATCCGAAGGGCATCACTTTGTAACAAAATGTTCCCCAAGGAGTTATGAAAGTAGTCTTCTCCATGTCTTCTGGCGCCATTTTAATCTGATTATAGCCCGAGAAGCCATCCATGAAGGAGAATACGGAGAATTGAGCAGTGTTGTCAACCAGCACATCGATGTGAGGAAGCGGAAAATCATCTTTCGGTCTCGCTTTGTTCAAATCACGGTAATCTACACACATTCTCACTTTACCGTCTTTCTTTGGCACTGGCACGATATTAGCGACCCATGAGGGATATTTAGTAACAGCTAGGAAACCAGCATCCCACTGCTTTTGAACCTCCTCCTTAATTTTCACTGCCATATCAGGTCTAGTTCTGCGAAGCTTCTGCTTAACTGGCGGGCATTCTTCTTTTAGCGGCAGACGGTGCACAACCATATCCGTATCCAGCCCAGGCATGTCTTCATACGACCAAACGAACACATCACTGTACTCTCTGAGCATTTCAACCAGTCTTCGCCTGACATCGCTCTGCAGCGCGGCTCCTATACGGATGTTCTTTTCAACCCCTTCCGACCCCAGGTTAATAATTTCAATGACCTCCTCATGAGGCAGAATGACTCGTTCTTCTTGCTTCACCAACCAAGACAACTCTTCGGGAACGTCGCCATCTTCAACAATCTCTTCTTCGGCCTGAAATACCGGGTGCTCAAAGTCGAAATGAGTCATAGGCGGTTCAATGATGTCATCTGAAAATATTATCCTGCAAAAGGAATGGTTAAATGCTTCAAAATGCGTATAAAGTGAATAACCACGTTGCCATTTTATTGTAAAACACAAAAACAGAGATCGCAATATTTATACATGAAAAACCGCCTTTTATTTAATGATTAAACAACGCAATGTACATAACAGCACGGCCCTAAGCAAAATCACGATGCCTTGGGTAAGACACCAGATTGTTCAACAATTAAGAAAACAAAGTATTACTGTTTGTGAGTCACAGGAACAATCTCCTGAATAGACCAATTGCATAATCCTTGTCCTGGCACGCTCAGCTGAATCCAGGTGTCCATGTCGCAGTCACTGTCTCCTTCTTCGGAATCTGAAACAGCGTTGATGGCCTCGTGATACACTCCACTAGCTGTGATTGTTATCGGTCCTTTGAAACGGGGCGCCCCTGCAGCAGGCGTTGATGACGACGGTTGATATCCCAGCCCAAATCTGTCCATCTTCATGGGAATATCTAGAACCTTGCCCCAGCCCTTTGTCTCACCAGTCTCCACTAGAGCCTGAGCTTCCTTGTATGACGAGACGGCCACCTCTGATGCTTTACTCGGCCCTGGAACTTTGTCTTTGATGCGCAACCCTTCAAAGGCTTGACAGGGCGTTTCATGAATCTCACCGTCGACTTCTACGTACTTGAATCATGATAGATGGCTGACCAATATATCTTCTTCTCCACAGACCGTGACCACACTGTCCCCTACCATGTATTTCAGCTTTTGGTGCAAGAACCGTTGAACCGGTGAAACTCTCTTTCCATCACTTCTCTCCCACCTCATGAAACCCTAGCCGCGAATCTGGCCGCTTACCATAACTCTTATTCATCCTTAAGCTCTCACAATCTTCAAATCCCAAAACTCCATCAAACCTCAACAGTACTTCATAATCACCACACAAGCTCAAAATCTTGACCTGTTCATTCCCAAACCACAAACATTAACCCATTTCGAACCAGAACGTAAGAGTTAGAGGAGGAAGATGGAGAGATTCGCGGATCCGAAAATGACTTACATCTGAATGAGAAGAGAGGTTTGAATTTCTTCGAATCTGGTCGCATTTCCCTTTGATTGTTGTGGATTTTCAAAAAATCTGTTGCCAATGATATTGTCGCACCGTGTTTGGTCTTCTCCATGGTTAACGTGCTGGTTTTTTTGGGCTTTATCTTAAACGGTAAATTTGGTATGGACGGAGGATTGTTGCGTGAAACAGGGGATGTGGCTTTGAAACCGTCTTTAGGTTTACGTTTGGGGTCGGGTTTCATAAACCCATGTTCATTTCTTTTTAATTATTTTTTTATGTTATATGCACCATCCAACTTCTGGTTCTCCCCCCCTCTGTCTTTATTATTATATTTTCTTTTCTTAATTAACATCATCAAATATATATTATTTTTTATGTATATATTATCCTATTATCCTCTTAAAGTTTTGTTGTTTATTATACATAGTAACTTTGTAAATATGTATTATATTATAACTTTATTTTATATATATAGATTCTACCATGGTAGTTTCTTTTTAAAATATATATTTATACTTTTTATTATCTTTATTTTTTAGAGACTCTTTTTTTCAAAATATCTTCTTTTTGTCTTTTATGCATTTTATTTGGAGGTTGAATATTACTTCGCATTTGTTATTGGGCATTTTTCGCCTTTTGGTCGATGACGAGACCTCCGTAATTCATTACCAGTCAAATTATTGATATGTAATGTTGGATCTGAGACCACCTCTTTTCCCTCTTCGTTACTTGTCCCGACTCGATTCAAAACTTTGTCAAACAATTTTCAAAATCAAATTATCTTTGTATTGAATTAAAAGAGGGGATTAAGTGTAGACTTTCTTCCTCTCCGAGTGTTGGGATGCCCACTGTAGTGAGGGTGGTTCCGACACTCGTCTTTCAATACGAAGACGCTTCCCGTCCATTTTCAAATCTCATCTCCTTAAAATCATTTCTTTGGTGTTGAGCTAAAAAGAGGATTGGGTGTAGACCTCTTCTTCTTCGAGCGTAAGGATGCCCACTGTAGTGAGGGTGGTATCGATGCTCGTTTGTCAATACAAAGACACTTCCAACATTTCCTCATAAAAC
Organism: Lathyrus sativus; assembly: GCA_963859935.3. Classification (NCBI taxonomy): domain Eukaryota; kingdom Viridiplantae; phylum Streptophyta; class Magnoliopsida; order Fabales; family Fabaceae; genus Lathyrus; species Lathyrus sativus. The sequence goes on along the minus strand of OZ012740.1, from coordinate 406,927,107 downwards.
CTCGGTCTCGTACTGAGTATACTTTCAATAATAAATTAATTTCTCTTTGTATTGAATTAAAAAGAGAGGATTGGGTGTAGACCTCTTCCTCTCCGAATGTTGGGATGCCCACTATAGTGAGGGTGGTTTCGATATTCGTCTTTCAATACGAAGACGCGACTTCTTCCACCACCCCTCCTGTCACAACTTCTTTCCGTCACCTAAAACCTCGGTCCCGTACCGAGTGCATTTTCAAATCATTTTTACGATGAAAACTTGAAGGGTCGTGGAGTGGTTAGGCGTAGGCCTTCTCCTATCCCGAGTGCTGACGTTTACCGTAGGGTTCTCTGTCGCAAAGCACTTACCATTCAAAACCAAAATCATCTTTAATAAGAGAACGAAGCTCTCTTTGCATTGAATTAAAAAGAGAGGATTGGGTGTAGTCTTCTTCCTCTCCGAGTGTCAGGATACTCACTGTAGTGTGTGTGGTCTTGATACTCGTCTTTCAATACGAAGACGCCTCGTTCGCCACACCTTTTTATAACAAAAACTTTGAGATAACGAATTGGGTACTACCCGTAGGGGTTACTATCCGAGGACCTGTCTCGCCCCCCCTAAAAAACAATCCAATCAATCAAATGTGACTTCTAGCCCCGCGTGGCGAAAACCAATCAATCTTTCAAAAGGATATGTTACGTCCGTTCTACCGCAAACAGGTAATGCCTAAGTCTCCAACGAGCGAGCAGCAATACACCTAACTGCTAGGATGCGCACGATAGCATTATCCATAAAAAACATCAACACACCGTAGGCCGAACTACGGCTGCTCTGATTCTTTACTTTTTCAAGTAAAGATACGTAGGCACAAGGGCCACAATCCTTGCCGAGCACTTTCCCCCCTATATCTGTAGTTCCCCGAACTACGTCGACTCTGACTTTCTCATATCTTTTGAGAATACGTAGGCCTAGGACCGCGAAGTCCTACCGAGTCTGTTCTTTCTCTTTTCTCCCTCTGTTACCTCTCTTTCCTGTTTCTAACCCTTCTTTTACCCTGTGGAACACTCTTTTATAGCATAATATTTAAGCAAATATAATCACACATCGACAAACAAAAGGTTCCCATCGAGTACGATGGATGCGAGGGGTGCTAATACCTTCCCCTCGCATAACCGACTTCCGAACCCGTTCTTGGTCGCGAGACCATCTTATCCATTTATTTCTTAAGGTTTTCTCGATATTTTCCTTTCCCCTCATGGGATAAATAAAGTTCGGTGGCGACTCTTCTGTCTATCTTTTTCGCCTCCCCGTCGTTGCACGATGCATTTTTCGAGTAGCGACAGGTAAATATGACTGCCCCAGCACCATGGATCCAGGGTCGTCCGAGAAGGCAGCTGTATGCTGGCTGGATGTCCATAATGTAAAATTCAGTTTTGAAAACCTCCGGCCCCACCTGTAGAGGTAACGTTATGGATCCAAAGACTGTTCTTCGTGTACCATCAAATGCCCTGACCACCAAGTCACTAGGCGTACACAGGATTCCTCTGACGTCCAGTTTCATCATTGCTTTCTTGGGCAGCACGTTTAAGGAAGATCCGGTATCTACCAGTACATGAGACATGACTGAGCCCCTACACTCAACTGAGACGTGCAACGCCATGTTATGCTCTCTCCCTTTCGGGGTCAAATCAAAGTCTGTAAATCCCAAGCTATGCCCTGCGTTCACATGTGCCAACACCCCCTCCAACTGATTCACGGAAACATCTTGGGGTACAAAGGAAGTATCCAGAACTTTCAACAATGCATTTCTATGAGCTTCGGAACATAATAGCAACGACAGTATGGATATCTTTGATGGCGTCTGTTGAAGGTGCTCAACAATCTTATAATCACTCTTACGAATAAGGCGCATAAACTCTTCCACATCCTTCAACGACGTTTCTTTTTCATTCCTCTGCACAGGGACACTCTCATTCATCTTTCCTTTTCCTTTCGCCAGTCGTTCAGCCTCTACCTCAGGCGATATAAAAATTCTCCCACTTCTCGTCATCCTTCCGGTACCGACGACATTGTCTACAACCTCAACCGGCTGCTTACTAACATCAATTTTCACCCCATCACAGTATGCTTCCAACCCATAGGTCCAGGGTAGTGCCTTAGTGCTCTCGTAAGGGATTGGTCCTGCCTTGGTGATAGTGATCGGAAGTCGCCTGGCCGACGCCGTTATAGTTATTGTTTTTCGGGGAATTGTCACGGTAGCTACATCACTTAGCTCATCCGCTAATAACTCTGCAGGTTCTTCGACTGCCGTTCTGTCGAATTGTAATGTGCCTCCATCTATTAAGGTCTGAATACCCTTCTTCAATTCAGCACAACCCCCAGCTTAGGTCCAACACTCTAAACAGAACTCATCGCAGCCCGGATACACACCTTCTTTCAATAACCGGCTCTTTATCTCACACAACGGTGTCTTGAGGTCATCCACATTCATAATCAAGTTCAAACCCTCCTCGGTTAAAATAGCATTTGCCCCATGATTGGGCATGGGCTTTTGTACTATGTTCGGACCTGCCTGTCCAAAATTGATAGCCTTATTATCCAATAGATCCTGCACCACATGTTTGAATGCGTGGCAACTCTCTACGTCATGGCCCGGTGCCCCGGAGTAGAATTCACAGTGCTTGTTCGCGTCAAAGCCATACGGAGGAGTGCCCGTTACTGGCGCCATAGTCCTCTTTTCCACCAAGTTCAAACCCAGTAACGTCTGTAGCAATTCTGCATACGTTGAAGGAGGCGTTTCAAACACCCTCCTTGGTCTGACCCCCTGAATTCTGCGCTGGGCAGGATGTCCCCCCTGCTGTGGCTGCTGTTGCTGTTGTTGTATTGGTTGTTGCTGAAATGGAATGGTGACACTTGCCACCTGCTGCGGCTGATTGTACTAGTTTCGACCTCTGCCCCGACCTCGGCCTCGGCCCCCGAACACTGCACTTGCATCACCTTGACGGCGCCCACCGAAAGCCCTCCTATTAGTTCCAGCTGAAGTGGATTCCTCAGCTTGGAATCTTCCCAGTTTAATATTACTTTCAATCTTCTCTCCCATCAGGATTAAGTCCGAGAAACTGCCCAAAGAAGTATGAAACAGCTTGTCATAAAACATGCCAATAAATGTTCCTATGAACATATCATTCATTTCTTTGTCATCCAAAGGAGGATGAACTCGAGCAGCCATGTCGCGCCATCTCTGCGCATATTCTTTGAAACTTTCCCCCTTCTTCTGTGACAACCCCTACAATTGGACCCGGTTGGGTGCCAAGTCACTGTTGTACTTATAGTGAGCCACAAACGCTTCAGCCAGCTGCTTCTATATCTTTATCTATGTTGGCTCCAACCCCATGTACCACTCGAGGGAAGGACCAGCCAAGCTATCTTGAAAGAAATGCATCAGCATCCTCTCATCGTTTGAATACGCCGACATCCTTCTGTAATATGATCGCACATGCACTTTTGGACAGGTATCCCCCTTATATTTGTCGAATGTGGGAGCTTTGAATTTTAGTGGTACCCTCAGGCCAGGCACCAGACCCATCGTGGTCATATCTAAGACAACAACGCTTTGATTCACGACCCCCTTCATCTGCTCCTCGAGCATCTTGATCCTCTGAGAGTCATCCATAGGACCTTCAAAACCTCCACCGGAGAAAGCATCTTCTTGCTGATCTTCTAGCCAATTACCGTTCCCATTTCCGTATCCATCGTACCCGTTGTTACGGCCAAATCTAGTCTGATTCATTATAGGGCCCCGCCCCCTGTTACCGTACCCCGGAGCGACCCCAGCAGGTCCAAAAGACATTATCCCGGTACCATTTCCATTTCCGAATCCGCCATAACCCTGATTAGTCATACCAAATCCGTCATGTCCGAAGCCTTGAGCATTGATGTCGTACTTCCCAGCATGATCAAACCCCTGGTCATTAAAGCCGAATCCATTATTACCGAAGCCATTACCTCCCATATTATCACCACCCAGATTGACATCTCCGAACCCAACGTTGTTGACGACAGTCTCGTTACCGATTCCAGCGTTACCGTTCCCGGCGGCATCGTTGTTGTTCATATTGACAGCAGGTATGTTTACCACAGGTGGTGCTACCGGTGTAGGAGTACCATCCCCGTAAATAGTGTCAACTCGCACAGAATTATGGTCTTCATTTCCGTGCCCAACATTTCTCATCAGCAAAGGCTGCACTAAAGCTTGCAAGTTCTCCTGGCCTTTCACAATGGTATCCATGGTCTACATGAATAGCACCAGCTTCTCACGCATGTCCTGCATTTCATTCTGCATCTGATCCATAACTCTTCCGCAGTTGGTACGAGTGGAGTATCGGTGCGGGCGTTGACTTTCAATCCTGAAAAGACCTGGTATAGTGCAGGAAATGAGATACAGTTCAATAATCACCTGTAATGCAATATGAATGCGAATGCAATGCAATATGTGTCTGTGCATTAGGGGATATCATTCCCCGATTCTAGTGCGAATGTGTCAGTGCGGTGACAGTGACAGCAATACGAAATTTGGAGCCGAACCATAGAAAACACCTCATATATTGCAGAGAAATCCATCAAGTTAGGAATACAATATCAATGAGTGTACAATAAGAAGGCATGACCTCAACCAACAATCCTGGTGATGGTCAGCACAAATGCAAATAAAGCATACACATTAATACATGAAATGGTCAAGTGCTCCCATATGCCTGATACTCTTCTAATAACTTCTTAGTCTCTGGATGACTTGGTCGGGTAAGCAGACCCTCAACAAGTAGATCTCTTCGCTTGAGAACACGGCGTAAATCACCAGCAGGTTCCTCCCATGCCCCTTCTCCGAAGCGATCCTCTAGCTTCCGCTTCTGAGACACAGCCTCTTTCTTGCCTTCGATGGCCTTGTTCAATGCGTTCTGAAGACTATATCTTGCCATTACCTCCTCTTCATACTGCTTGGTGCTAGCCTTCAACTGTTCTTCAAGTTCAAAAATTTGCTGCTTCAATTTGTCTTCCCTCTTTTTATTATTGGTTAGCGTAGCATTCCACGTTTTGTTACAAGAAGAGATTTCCCGGTGGGCGGCATCGAGTGCTTTCTTTTTGGACTCCAACATATCATGAGAGCTTCTGAACTCTTTCCACAGACGTTCACGCTTCTTTTTCTCTTCGGTCAGTTCAGCACCTAGCCTATTTACCAATTCAGTCTGCTGTTGAAGAGAATGCACAACCTTGCTCTTCTCACTACGCATCTGGGCCAGTTCCTTTTCTAACTCTTCATTGACCAACAACAAGGCTTCCTTCTCTTTTACAACTCGCTCGTAGACCTCCATAGCAACGGTGGTTGGTTCTTCCACTGGAACATGAACATGAATCGGTGCAGCTGGAAATGGCATCAGCAACTGTTTTGCCCTCTCTTGGATCCAAACTTTGTATGGTACATAGGCCTGACAATCATTCTTCCCCAACAGTGGCTTCCCTCTTCTGTTGATACGCATCCAAGCATGCTGAAGCTTGGCTAGTAACTCACCATTCAAATCACCGGTGAAGTACAGAGATTCCTGTACTTCTTCCTCCCTGGGTGGGTTCTTCAACGCGTATCCAAACTGGCGAATGAACAGAGATGGGTTATAATTGATACACCCTTTTCTTCCTATCAAAGGAACATTAGGATACCCAGCGCAACTGAAAATAAGCTCAGACCCCAACAAGTCTCGGTCAAACCACTCAAAGTCTTCAGAAGATAGTCTCATCAGGCGCTCTGGCCAGTCAGCTGTATTTGCACTATCTACAAAAGGCCCCTTCAGGGGGAGATGGCTCTTAAACCACATGTTCAACAGCGGCGCACAACAGTAAACAGTCTTTCCTCTTCTATTTTCATTTTTGTAGTGCAATGAATGATAGAGATCTCCAATCAAAGTGGGTACCGGGTTGCCAGCAGCAAACAGATGAAAGGCGTCCAAGTCCACAAAATTGGGTAAATTGGGAAACAACATTATTCCGTAGATGCACAGAGCCAAGATAGCATTAAAGACTATCCAGCACCCGCTCTTGGCGTATTCTTGAGCTTTGCCAACCAGAAAATCGAGGGAGAAACCTGGAACCCCGAGCCAAGAAGTCACTAATAATTCATAAGCGTTCATGTGCAAGGCCTTAGCTAAGTCCTCCAGCTGGGGCTTAGCGTCACGATGGATGAAAGGAACCTTATTTTGCACCGGCAGCTCGATAAACTCCGCGTATTCTTCCATGGTAGGCCCCAAAATAAAGTCAGCAAATGTGAAACACCTCAAGATAGGGTCATAGAATTGCATCAAGGTATACAGCCCATTCATCTCAACAGCAGTTGGCTTGCAGACCAGTCTCAACAATCTTCCATAACTCATTCTGAAACTTCTCCTAACCTCCTCATCAGCAAGGGACATCAGACCAAGTAGGGGAGTAATGTCAGGTGTAGGTAACTTGTACGCAACTGTCTTTCTCAAACCAGCCATGATCAATAAGCAGAAGTCCGGACACTAGAATCAGGGAATATGCAAATGCACCTGCAGCACAGACACACGTTAATGAAATGCACATGATAATGGTTATGCGAACAATGCAATGCAAATAGATGCAACAGGGACCAAATGCCATGGCTGAGAAGCCTGAACCACATCATAAGTCTCAGATAGACCCTCCAGAATTCCTCAAACCCTGGTCTTAGACAGACCCAATATGAAACTTCAACTTCGGTCTTTGATAGACCCCATAACATAACTTTGACTGGTCTCTGATAGACCTCATATCATAACTCTGACTGGTCTCTGATAGACCTCATATCATAACTCTGACTGGTCTCTGATAGACCTCTCAACTATCCATAAATACCCTGAATCTCAAATCAAGAAACAAACCGGTATCTGAAGGTCTAGTTACCTGCATAGCCCCAAACCCTCTCACAGGTAGGTGTCCTAGTAACTGACAATGGTATGGCATCCTATGCAGTTGTCGGCGTCACAGACTTTCAGGGTTGATGATACAATTCCCAGAAGGAGTGGCATCATCAAATCCTGAAGAGGCCTCACTTAGCCAACTTCCAAGTGATCGGTTCCCGGAGTCGACAATCCAACTAACCAACAACCCCTTCGACCAAAAGGGTAGAAAAAGAAGTCAACCAGAAGAACCTCGTCCGAGTGTAGATTTTGTGGGACACTAATGCAAGCAAAGCCGGCACGCGCCCACTACTTTCTACTCTAATTCTAAGTGCACTCAAGCCCAGGTCCGACTTATCTCTCAATCATAGAACACCCGTCACAACCCCAATACAGCAATAATAACAATAATATAATGCTGAACGTAAATGACAGAAATATAAATCCATACAAAATCCTCGACGGGAAAACAAGCGCTAGGATTGACTCGCTTAAGGGACGTTGGATCCCAAATGCATAAGGAACTATCGCAGTCCTTAGCATCCAGGGGACGTTGGGTCCCCAGCAGAGTCGCCAGCTGTCGCTACTGCGAAAATCGGTGTCGGCTGAACAGAAGAGTCGCCACTGCGCGTTATTTATCCCAAAGAGGGGAAAGGAAACGCTCGAGGTAAACCTACTACAAAGACGGGAAAGGAATGATCATCGCAACCAAATCCTGGATTCGGGTGTCGGTTACGCAAGGGGAAGGTATTAGCACCCCTCACGTCCGCCGTACTCGACGGGATCCACGCTTGTTTTCTGGTACGGATTGTTATTCTATCTACTCTACAGGTCAGGGGTTAAAAGAAAAGAAAATGACTCGGCAAAGTATCGCACTTTATGCCTACGTATTCCCGTCTAGAACGAGAAATCAGAGTCAACGTAGTTCGCCTACCTACGGGAAAGGAGGGGAAGGTTGCTCGCTAGGATATCGCATCTTATGCCTACGTACTTTCATACAGCATGAAAGATCAGATCAAACGTAGTTCGGGCCACGTACGACACAAGTCTGTCTTGATGGTTTTTATCTCCTTCTAAAAAAGGGTTTTTCTGATTACTGGTCCAAGCGGACAAAAATGACATTTTATGAGTTCACATTCTTTTACGGAAGAAGTGTCTTTTATTGTGTTTGAAATCTTATTGTATTTTTCTGTTTGTTTTAAGAAAGAAGAGACAGAACTCTAACCTATGATTGCAAAGGGAATCAAACTAACCTAACCTAATGTTATCATGCATGGGTTAAGACCTAATGTCTATCATGTTCCTCTCTTGCGCAGAGAGAAACAGAGATCCTAAGGGATAAACGGAAACAGAAACAATAGCATATATACAATAAAGCAGTAAAATGCATGAATGCAGCAATACAAGCGAGGCAAGGGAGTCCCACTCAACCTCGAACCTAGAAAACAACAGGCAAAAGCGAACAAAATTCGCTTTCAACCTAACAGATTAAATGGCAAACAATACAGTCAGGGAAATTCAAACAATACATCAAAAATTATAAACAGCAAAAGTAAACAGCAAAAGCAATCCTCATCAACATCTGTCTTCAAGTCATCTTCAACCATCTTCAGGCTTCAAGCAAGCATCAGTCTTCATCTTCATAGCCTTCAAGCAAGGTCTCTATCTTCAATCTTTCAATGGCTTTTCTTCAAGTCTCACTCTCCAAGATGAGGAACAGTTAACAAGATGAATAAGATGTTAAGCAGTCAGTTGCCTACCAAGGGTGGCCTACTGACTGTTAACATGATACAGACAGTTTTCTCTCAAAAGTTCTATCTTTTAAATACATTCACTAATCCTTCCAAAGGAAGGAGGTGGATATTTAAAAGAGACTTTGAATCATAGAGAAATAATGGAGGCAAATAAGACCTTCCATGTTTGTGAATCAAGTTTCTATTCTAGAGCTCTACCTAGCTCCTAGATCCTATAACCTTCAACAGCTGCCAGCAAGATATACTCCTCATCAACTCTGGAAATTGGTCTTCATTCTTTTAGTCTTCAATGGGCTTCATCAGCAAAGTCTTCAGCTCAAATCCAAACCCCAAGCAGGCCCAATACCCCATACAGTCAAACAATAACCCCAGGAAGGGCACACCACACAATCAATCAATTACAGAAAATATACTAATAGTATTAATATAATAGGGGAACTTCTAGCATTTTCTAAGGGATCTATCACTTACCCATAATACCCCTATAGTCCCATCTTCTAATTTGTCCTAAATAAAACCCAAAAAGAAACTTGTTTTGTTATACATATATTATATTCACAACCTTAATTGACTATCCTAATAGTTTCTAACTAAACTACCTAAAATAAATCCTAAAAAATTGGTATAAAAATCAGGGGGGCGCCTAATATCCATATCTAGTTATACTAAAAATAATGGGGTAAAAATCCTAAAGGAAGCTCCTAAACTAAATTCAACAAATAGAGGCATCAACTAAAAGAATTAAAAAAAGCTATTAAATGTAAAAATATGCAAAAAATATGAAAATGAAATAAAATGACAATTTTATGTTTTCCTATTTTTCTAGACAAAAAATGGAAAATGGGAAAAAAAGTCTCATTAAAAAATATGCATTTTTCAATTTGTTATGAATTTTTAAAGTTTGAAAAAATTTGGAGTAAAATTAAATGAGAATTGATACATGGGGTGTATAAAGAAGTAAAATGCAGTTAAAAATGATTTGGGCCCCAGCAGGTGGGGTGCGCCTAGCAGCAGGTGCTGGACCCATTGTATTCAGAAAACAGATTGAAAAATCAAAGAAAAAAGAAAAAAAGAATGGTGCGAATAGCATGTTTTATAGTGCAAACGAGTGGGCCTTGGACAGAAGGGGGGGGGGGGGGGGGGGGGGGCGGAAAGCAATTCTCGCGCAAAGCCCAGCAAGGCTTTTTAGTTAAACGCAGCGTTTGGGGCTGCTCTTTCCCTCTCCAATTTTGTTTTTTGATCGTGGCCGTTGGATGGATTTTTAGTCAACAATTCAAGCGCGATCCAACGGTATATGCATTATCTTCTCCAAATTGGTGTTAGGGTTTAGAAACTCCATGAACATAAGCTTCATGCATGCAACTTCATCTTCTTTGTTCTCTCTCATTTCTCCATCAAATGACACAATCCAAGAACCAAACTTGACTAGAATTTTATGTAGAATCCAACCATGCCAATAGTTTGTATTAACACTCTCTCTATCGTTCTACCCGAACAGTACAACTCCATGGATCCAAACTTTTTCAATTTTCAACCATCACAAAACTCAACAATCTTTATATATAATTAATCCTCATGCTATGCTGATTAAAACCAACCAAAATTCGTGCATTATCATCCATTAAATCATGTGTTCTACCTCCATCAAGAATCAACCTCCATTAATGAAACCTCACTAATTGGTCTAAAACTCATCCAAATGAATCACCTAATGGTCTCTAATAGTTTCCCAACAAGAACTAGCCCTAGCCATGCCTAAATCAAAGTGTGGGGAAGATTTTTCATACCTTGAACCTTGCAATGGTAGATGTTGAAAAGCTTCGAACTAGGCCTTGTGGATCTTCAAGAATGGTCTCTAGGTGATGAATAATACTCTGCTTGCACAAGATTTGATGGAGATGGCTTGTATCTTTAGATTCAATCCTTTTTTCTCTCTTGCAACTTCACTTGAAAAGCTCCAATTCTTCAACAATGGAGGCTCACTCTAGCATGAACATGTTCAAGGAGATTTGTGGAGATGATTTGTGGAAGAAAATGGAAGGGTAATGAAGAGAAAAATGAAGTTTCAATTCAATTTGCAAATGAAAATTTTTTGGTTCAAACTATTTTCTCTACCACCATTAACATCAACAATCCACCAACCTTTTACCAATGGGGAATGAAATCAATATATAGACTAATTTGGAAGGGTCTAGAATCATCTAGATCAATCTAGTAGCAACTTGAACTTTCATGAAGATATTTTGCATTTCACTTCCCACCACATGAGATATCATGACAAAATCCTTACAACTTGAGTAATTCACTTGATTTTCTCCTTAAGTGGTATTTTGGACAAGATACAAAGCTTAAACACCTTGTTTATGAAGCTTTTCTTTGTTTTGGTTTGGTATGCCATTATGCAAGTAAGACTTTTACAAAGCAACCCCAAGATTTAAGCCTCATATCAAAATTTTGGCTGAACCAATGTTCTTAAAATGTCCTTGGGAGTCAAAATGACCTATCATATGCCATGGTTTGGATTTGGAACTTGGATTTTAGGATTTTCCATTTCACTTGAATTAACTTATACCCCATTTTTAGGCCATTTTTATCACTTTTTGCTATGAGCCTTTCCAACATCTCATGACCACCCTAATAGCCTTAAAACATAATTCTAAGCAACTTTTATGTTGAAGGTTTTTCCATTTGAAGCTTGGAAGTAGGAGATATGGCCATATGCTTGAAATGACCTATAATGTCCAAATGACCAAAATACCCTTCGCTTGCCAAAGTCATAAGTAGAGTTCCACAAACCAAATGAAGGCATACTATACCTTTCTAGAAAGCTAAGATCATTAGGAACAACTTTCATGTTGACCAGAAATCCATTTGAAATCTCCTTAAGGGGTAAAGGTTGCTTGGAAGTCAAGTAACTTTCACAGACAAATTTCAAATGCCTCTGACGACCTGTAACTTGCAAGGACCATAACTTGAGTTCTATAAATCTCCTTGATGTCTTCCACCACTCAAATTAAAGGTATTGAGATAATCTACAAGTTTCATGTTGGCCAAGGATCCATTTGAGACTTGCATTTTGAATTATCTTTCTGGGAAGTTTGCCCTAAATTAGGGGATTTTACACAGAAACCCTAATTTAGAAACCTCTCTTCTTCTTGATTTCTCTTGATTCCTACTTGGCACAACACCACATCCATATCTACATGTCAAATGAGGCATCCCACATCTTTCAAACAGGCCTTGATGCCCTTCACTCAAGCATTTGACCTATGGTTGACTCAGGGTTGACCCAGATGAAACCCTAGTCGACTGTCTTCAAAAGCAGCTCTTGCAATCACATCAATGACTTGCCTCACTTTCAAAATGACTCTCTAGGTCTTCCATGATGTCTATATACCCTCCATGGCCTCAATTCATGACTCACAACTTCTTTGATGATCTCCAAATACCCTCAAGATAGGAGATAGATCCACTGCTTGGTCCACTAACTTCTTAGATTTCAATTTCTTTCTGATGACTTGGATGTGCTTGAATTTGAATAATACCCTCTTGATATGCTCATAACGATGAGAATTGCATTTGGTCCCTTATTGGATGACTTGCCCATGCTATGTTATGCAAATGATTAGACTATGTACATGACTTTTTATGCAAATGACAATGCAATTGAAGTATAAGATCAGGTGGAATAAGTTGAGCAAATTTTAGGGTTATGTTAAGCAATCATAATCGGGTTTATGTAGAACCCACGACTATCTGAGGCCGGTCAATAAATATGTTAGTGCTAATGCATGCTAGAGAAGTGATATGTAGATCACTCTCCGAAAGCAATACCGCGCGAAAAGAAAATTGGTAAAGATCTCATCTTCCTCAAGAACTTGAAATAAGTTCCAACGATATTGAAGATTTTCATCAATCAAAAGAAAAAGAGAAGAGGAGAGGGAATGCCAAATTCAATTACAATTTCAGGATCATTCCATCTTTAAGTTCATCCACTCATCTTTGTGGATTAAAGCACTAAACATATCATAAACACAAAGCACGTAAATTGAATTGAACAATTCACTTTAATGATATATTTGAATTAGTGAATGTTTATCCGACTTCATCTACACCCTAAGTCCAATGAATTTAAATAGGAAAAGGACCTTTAAAAGAGTATTCCAAAGCAGAAACCAAAGGGAAATGGAAGGAAAAGAAGAAAGAACCAAAACAGTCCCAAAACAAAGCCAAAATGGCCAAATTAACATTGTGTAATCGATTACACCAGGAAGGTAATCAATTACACCTGTTAAGATAGCAGCAAAACAAGTTGAAAATGAGAAAAAAACTTGATCAATCATTTCTTCAAACACCTCATGATCAAGGATGCAATTGAACACAAAAATTCAAGTAAAGTAACAGCAAGCAACACCAATGAAACACAATTTTCAAGATTCAAAGATTAAGCAACAAGAATTAACAATAGATCATATTGTGAAGGATGTATCAAGAACAACAATGATGGATCAAGAGATTACCACTTCAAATCTGAAAATTCTTCAAATCAACTCCAAAAACCACACTCCAAAGCCTTGATCTACTGAAATTGATGATGAAAAAGTGAACGGATAAAGGTTTAGCTTAAATATTAGTAAGTTCTAATGATGAACTTACTAACTTTCAAAGGAAGAAAGAGCTTTGGTGAATACGGTAGTTTGAAAAAATTGAGAGAGTCAATAACGAATTTGACAAGGTTAATTTGGCTATCAAAAGTTTGTGAAATGAATGAAATGAGGCCTCTATTTATAAAATTTAGGCATGAAAAATTTGGTGGTTTCGAAATTGGTTTGGAATCAAAATTAACTTGGAATTTGAATTTGGAGGCAAAGTCAAGATCAAGTGGATATTAGTGAAGGTATATGGTGGGAATTAATTATGATGAGGTAGGGGAATTAAAATAAAGTGATCTAGAATATTATCATGATTAAACATTTGAATTTGGTGCCAAAATGCTGCAGAATTTAAATTTGGCAAATTTTCATAAAAAAAGCACATGGTAGTCTATTACCCTAATACTGGTAATCGATTACCACAGGAAAAAATTGTGAAAAATTACTTTTTGATGTGTTGTCTTGGCTTTGGCTTGATTATTTTTGCTTGTCAAAGAAGGCATGGAGATAAACACATGAACCTTGGAGTCTCTTGAATAATTATTAATTAAATCTTAGAAACCCTTGATCAGATGGTTTTGAATTGTTAGAGATCAACTTTGACTTTGTTCAGATGAAATTCAATTGAGCTAATGGACTGATATTTTACATCCTTGATCCAAATTCTTTCTGAAAAAGTTAGTAAAGGAAAAACAAACATTTATTTATTTATTTTGAATAATGGTTAGTAAACATAAACATAGACAAAATAAGGGCAATAAATACCAAATAATTATCTTCTATCGGTTATTGGGTAGAAAAAAAAGAGATGTATTAATTATTACCGGTTACTGGGTAAAGGTAATCAACTTGTCAAAAGATAATCAACTACCTGTCACTGGGTAGGAAAAGATATATTGCCAACCACTGGTTATTGAGTAGTTTAGCGAGAGTAATAAACCTGATGAAAAAGATTACCATCTATCGGTTACTGGATAGGATAAACAAAATATCAACTACCTGGCACTAGGTGCAAAAAGAAATATTACTAAAAGAAAAAATTACCGACTACCAGTTACTGGGTAGAAAACAACGGTAACAAACCAAAGGAGAGACAAATGCTACCTACTACCTTTTACTAGGTAGAAAAATAAAAGGCAACAAGTTCATGAGGAAGGATTACCTTTTACCATTTACTGGGTAAAAACAAGGAAAACCAACAAACATGGAATGAGAAAAATTACTTGCTACCAGTTACTGGGTAGAAAATAAAGGCGATATACTCAAAAGGTGAAGAAACATTATCGGCTACCAGTTACTGGGTAGAAAAATGAAGGCAATGGACTCACATAGAAAGATTACCAACTACCTGTCACTAGGTAGGGTAAACAAAACTCGACTACCTATCACTGGGTAGGAGAAAGAAATAAAGGTCGACTACCTGTCACTGGGTAGGATAAATATATTCGACTACCTGTCATTAGATAGGACGAGAAATATATCATTAGCTACCTATTACTGGGCAATTCAAATCACACAATACACTTCTCAAATAAAGAGACAACCATATGTTGAGGATGAAATATTCATTGGATTCGCAACAGGATTCTAATATAAGGAGATAAACATTTGTTTAAACAACGAACCAAGTTGAATGATAACAAGCTTCCATTATAAAGATAGAGCTCAAAATCTTCTTTAGTCAAGTTTTGAACTTGAAAAAAGGACCAAATACAAACTGTCTCCACTGAAGGGACTACCATTTGCTAGGAATTACAGATTAATAACTCTATCAGGGATCTTCAAAGGAGATACAGAAGACTAAATCATAAAATAGACTTCTCAAATAAAGAGACAACCATCTATTGGGTATTTCACAATAAATTCTCAACGGGAATTTTCCACGGAGATGCCATTTGATGGGAAAGATGGTCGGATAGAGGTCCATCATTTCACAATAAACTTCTGTACTGACGATTGTCGCATCACTGCGAAGCGCAGCCGGAAAGGACAGAAGAGTCTCCACCGTTTGTTATTTATCCCAAAGAGAGGGAAAGGAAATGATTAGAGAAAACCTATGGAAAAGGGAAAAGACAGGTCGTCGCAACCAAATCATGGGTTCAGGAGTCGGTTACGCAATGAGAAGGTATGAGAACCCCTCACGTCCATCGTACTCGACGAGATCCACACTTGTTATCTATCTAAAGGGTTTTAATCTATCTAAGCTACAGGCCACAGGGACAAAAGAAAAAGGAAGGAGACTAGATAGAGCATTGCCGCTCTATGCCTACGTATTCCCTCATGCAATGGGAAAGTCAGAGTCAACGTAGTTCAGAAAACTACGGAAGAAGGTGAGGGAAGGTTGCTCGCAAAGACATCGCCATATTCTGCCTATGTATCCTCGTCTGGTACGAGAAATCAGAGCAAACATAGTTCGGGCTGACACGACCACAAATTAGTTCAAGTGTTTTAGCCGAGTAGGGTTAAACCTTAGCTCTAGCAGTTAGGTGTATTGCTGCTCGACCATTGGAGACTTAGGCGTTACCTGTTTGTGGTAGAACCAAGAGTTAACAACACTCTCTTTAAGAAAATGATTTTCAATTAATCCCGAAGGATAAAAGATTTAATGTTTGTTTTTGAGTCTTTTATGAAGAAGTGAATTGAGTTGTGTTTGTAATTCATGTTGCACTAAAGACTATGACTTAGGAGCGAATGCATCGCCTATCGTCTAAAGGACATACACTAAACACTCTAGACGATATGAGAGGAGACCCCCCAATCATCATTTCCCAAATTCTTAAGGCTCGTAGCGTACAACAATCATTATCCTTTATTACATGTTTTGAAGAAGTTTTGAGATGAGAAGAGAGAAGACACAACTAAGGGGAAACTAACTCAACCCTAATATTATCATGCAATGTGCTCCTATGATTGAGATTAAGAGGAGAAAATCTACCCTAATGTTAGCATGCTTGGATTGAACACTTAATGTCTCTCCTACTCCCCAAAGGGACTAGGAATCCTAAGGGATCATGGCAAAGGAACCAAGAAAACACAAGGTAAATCAATCACAAGTGAGAAAGAAGAAAGGGATGCAAACATGAAATGTAACACAAAGAAAAGAGGGAGGAAAAAAGTGTGGGGCAGCAACCACCACAAGCACATCTCAACCTCTTAAATGCAAACAAATAAATGAAAAACAAAAGAAGAATCCAAGCAAAAGAATGAACACTCGTCACTTTGAATAATATATACAAGAGTATGCATTCAAGTGGAAAACAAACACACGTGTCGAAGAAATCATGATTAAACAATCAAGAACAGTGACACAATATCCAAAACATCTCACTCCTAATGCATCATATTGATCCATGAGAATTTGAAGTGAAATGACACCAAAACAACCTTGAAAAACAGCAAAATAGGCCTGCTGGCACAGTGTTAATCGGTTAACACCAAGGGTTAACCGATTAACTGGTTGAAAATGTTTGAAAATTTGAATATTCACACTGGTGTTGCACCCCAAATTTTGACCCCTTAGATCCTCATCATCATTTTAGGATCATATTCATTTGATTAACTAACCTTAACCCATTTCAAGTTTATTCTTTGTCAAGATGCAGATAAATCAGGGTTCCGTACCGTCAAAATCGAGGCTTTGGTGGTTTGATCAATCAATGTGTTGGATTGATTCAACTATAAACAAGATCAAGGATACTACATGGGGTCAAGTATGAATCCAATATGAGGTTGTCACCCAGGAATTGAGAACGGTGCAGTTTAGGATACCCAATTAAGGTTTCTAATTAGGAAAAGTCAACTGTACTTTGAATTTTGATTAAAATAGTGTTCCAATGATGGAATCATGGTCCATAAAGCTCATATTTCTTAGTGAAGTTCACTCAAGAAGTTTCAAGACCTCAGAGGACCCAGAACACCAACAGTCGATTCAGAGTTCTTCAATTAATCGGTTCGTCTGACTGAAAAGTCAACTCATTGACCAACATGGTTTTGACCCAAAATTGAAGGAAATTATGTTCCTAATGGTATATCACATCTATTCATGAAGTTTGGTGACCATTGGATCAAGAATTGATAAGTAATCGAAAAGTTGGGAAATTAAGGTTTTAAAAAGGGCAAAGCCATAACTCCTTAACCACACAAGGGTTTTTGACCTAGTTTCAAGGGGAATGAGTTCCTAACACAAGAATAAATATTGTATTACCTAATTTGGGATTTTTAAAAAAGTACAAGTGGGTTCCATAACTCTTCCTGGTTAGAGAGAACCAAGATCCACAAGTTGGCAAAAACTCACATTCGCAAAACTAGGTCAGCATGAGTTTTTTTATTCCAAAACCTCTCCAAATCGATGCTAATCAAAGGCTAAACCGCATTTATGATGTTTTATTTGATAATTAACATTTTAATATCAAGTCACACGAAAAATGGTACAAAGATCAAAGGAAATCATTATTTAATGCAAGTTGCAAAAGTGAATAGTGAAAAAAGAGAAAAAAGGTGGCTACCCTTCTCAAATCATCAACTTTAATTTAACAAGTCACCTCCTATCCTATCAAGCATGATGAAAAAATCTATAGGGTATGGAGAATATCTTAGTAGAGTGGCTTAAAGACAAGTATGAAGATTGCATTGGAAAACTCAAAGATTTTCATGATGGAAGGTTATAATTGACAATTTGCTTCACTTTTGCCCATACCTTGATCCAAGGCCTTTGGCTATAAATAGAACTCACTTCCTACATCACAAAAACACCATTTCCATGATAGAAACCATCTAAAAATCTCTCACTTATACAATCACCAATTCTTACAAAATCTCACTAAGTCTCCAAAATCCCTCAAAATCTATTTTTGCAAAAACACCTTCCAAAACCATTTCCAAACTTTTTCCAACTCAAGAAACACTTCAAACACATCAAATATGATGTATTGAAGCTATCCAAATCACTTCCACACTTATGTTACAAGGTTTGAGTGAGTTGGTCTTTGAAATCTTTGGATTTTAGAGTTTTTCCTTCATTTACAAGGCATTTCGTCCACTAGCTTTT